>CAMZMU010000117.1:79285446-79885446 GCA_947311845.1 Poa pratensis
CCCCCCCCCCCCCCCCCCCCCCCCCCCCCACAACCTGTTTTCCTAGCGCTTGCACACGCCTGTCCAATTCGGTAGAAGAAAGGGTATCTGGTGTAAACCAACTTTGAATGCAAACAGTTGAAAATCACGAAAAAAGCATGTTTAAAGGTTTTAAAAAATTATTTCCAAAAATGCGATACGTTTGGAAAGTAGAGCTATACAAATTTGCAAATTGAAAACCAAAAATGTTTAGGAGACATGAAAATGACAAATTCAGCGATAAATAGTAGTTCAACAATGAGCTACTATTGATTGATGAATTTGTCATTTTCATTGCTGCTAAAATTTTTGAGTTTTGACTTTCAAATTTGCAGGTCTATATAATTTGCATTCCCAACGTACTGCATGTTTTTTTTTGAAAAAAAATTAAAACTTTTAAACATCATTTTTTTCATGATTTTTATCGGTTTTCACTAAAATTGGTTTCCACCGGATATTCTCGCTAGGCCAAAGCAGCAGCAGCTATTTATTATTATTTGGGCGCATGCATAGATACGACCCATTGTGAAATTTTACATCTAATTTCACATATAGTGAGCTGGAAACAGTAGATACGTATACGATTTGGCTGTATCTGCATTATGGTTGCCCTAAGCTAATTGAGCCCTACAAAATTAATTTCCTACTAATGTAGCAAAACTAGGTTGCTAGATGCTTTAGTACTTCAGTCTTCTATATTTTATATTATGTTACCTATAGATATTTGTATTCGCCAACTTGTAGATTATCACCTACTGCAACAATGCTCCCATATCCAGCGTCCTTTCTATAACACCGATGACAACAGTCTTAGATCTTTATCTTTCCTTTGTAATGCTCATTTGTATTAATGAATATTATGTAGATATTAGTACTACAAAAATTCCGCATCCTTTGGGAGAGATAGCCCGCTCCTGCATGGTGATGTTGACCGGTTCTAGTTGCATTCGATTCTACCACTTTTCTTTGCTACTACAGAAACACGTATCATCTCATTTTTTTAGCATTAATTGTTCACTAAAATGTTTCATAAAATTTAATTTGTGGATTTTTAATGGAAATCCACATCTAGAACTATTTTGGTTTGGCAAAACAATCTATGATAAAATGAGGGCTCACATACGGTTTTCAACCAAAACCGTGTGTGTGGTATGTTGGAAAAATCATCTTAGATCCTTGCTGGCTCATTATTCGTTAGATCATGTAGAGTCCAACTACGTAAAACCAAACCCACTTGCCATGCCCTAACAATAACATGGGCACCGCACCTGCTCAACCAGCTTTTCCCTCACGAGAGAGAGAGAGATAGAAATAACATACCTAAAATTGCATTAGTGGATTTTATAGAATGGTGCACTCACAGAGTTGCCTCTCGATCGACGGGAGCAGTCGCCTCCCAGTTAAGAATGATTTTCTTTAATTTAACAGGAGCAACCGCTTCGGTGATGTATATATGGAGCACTAAACACAAATTTTGGGGCCTGATGTAAGATTTACATGACCGAATACGTATGCATCACCTCTTGGAGGTGTTTATTTTGGCCAAGTAATTTATGTTCGGATCCCTAAGAGAGAGTTGTGTGTTCGATAGTGGGTTTATACCGTGCAAATTGCTATTCCCGAGTGACAACATACATGCAAGTTGTGCAATGTGTTGTGGCCACTAAGAGCATCTCCAATAGATGACATAAAATAGGAAACATTTTTTGGTTTTAGGGCACCAAGCTCTCTCACGGTGGATGACCTAAACTAGGACACCAATTTTGTTCTCCATTGGTGGTTGATGTAAATAGGGCACCAACTGGTCCGGTTTCATACTTTGAACTTTACAAATTAGAAAATATTTGAACTAGATCATGCAAGTTTAAACGCGAATACTACATTTCTACACACCATACTACTCTCGTCGCTCTCAGTTCTGTCCCAAGAATCCATATTGGACTCCACCTTCACAATGTCGAGGGGCCATGCTCGTCGGTCCTATTCTTGTTCCCTCCTCTACATCAATCGCCAGTAGAACTCTAACTCCGCCTACATGTACTCCAGATGGTCCCGTCGAAGCCTTTCCACGGACGCCTTCATCCTCAAAGGTCGCAACCGCACTTCATGTGCGAGCCACTCCGCCACTTGCGGCTTTCCACCTCTAGGAATGAGGTCGGACTTCAGTCGGCCGACCATCCAAGCGGCCGCGTAGTACGCCGACGTGGCTAGCGCCGGCGTGTCCACGTGCCGAGCCACAACCCGCAGAAGCTGATGTTGCTCTTAGGGATGTTGGCGGACGTCTGCTGTGGCTAAAAATCTGTCCGCCCCGTTCCATATTTTTCGTATTTGCTTAACAGCCAGCTAATCATCAAGTAGTAATAACTTCCAGCGGACAGTCCGCCTTTTCTGCCGGCACGTCCACCGACATGCCTAGTTGCTCTGGACGCTGTGGCGTAGCAGCTGGCCTGGTTGCGGGGCAGGGCGGTGCGGCTGTGATTGACCTCGTAATCGGTTGCGGTGAGGTGCAGAATGGGTGGCGGCGCGGAAGATCCATCATTTGGGAGCTGCGGCGTCGGTGAATTTGGCTGGAGTTGGTGGCGGCGTGGCGAGTTGCGGTTCCGCTTCTACACGCGGGAATGGAAAGGGGATATTTTAGGCTGGCTGTTGGGATACACACGGCTGCCCCACGGCAGCCGCTTCGGTGATGTGCATATGGAGCACCAAACACAATTTATTTGGGTGTGATGTAATATTTTACACCAACAAATACATATACATCATCTCTTCAAGCAATTTTTTTGGCTTTGGTGATATAAAAAAAATTGGGCACAAACTCTAATTTAGGTCATCCATATCATAAACGCTTAATAGTTTTACTGTTTCCATTATGTATCATGCTTAAGACAATACATAGTTTTCAACTTAATATATAGAGAGGCAAAGACCGAAGCGGTCTTGAAAGTGGAATATTACTATAGATGCAGTTTAGTTATAGTATAGTTTTTATGTAATGACTATTTGAAATATTGATATGAAGATCATGTGTTGCAGGTACAATTCTATCAATTGCCCAACTATAATTTATTTACCCAACATGTGTTTATCTCTATAGAGAGATGGTTCTAATAAACCTATAGCCCCCAGTCTAATTTTACTGAAGTATTCACCAACCGAGCGACCAACTATCTTTAAGACCTGACTGTTTGAAGGACATAGATATCTACCATCTCCACAGAGAAGAATCAACAGCTAGACCAAAGAATAAACCTTCCTTCCTTACCCGGAACTGTTTGATTTATGAAGATAGCATAAACATGTGTCAAATCACACCCCCCTGCAATGCAAGAATTACTATGAATGGGATGCACCGGAAAGATTTGAGCGTGATATCATGCAACCACCGTTTCTCTAGCATGTACGCACTAGTTATGTTGTTGTCTTAGGTTACCGCGTGCAAGTTAGAATGGAGCTACCTATAGCACCTATGTATACGAGTAGATTAAGGTTGAGTGCACCTTACAAATACTTTCAGTGTCAGAGATTTGTCAAGTCCTAGAGAGTTGGGTGCGTGCATGGTAGCTGGGTGACTCGAGTTTCACGTGGCTTCAGAGAAGCCATGAAGACCATATGCAGCAACATCAAGTAGGAGTTGTACATGAAGATCAAATCCTTGCCGGGGCTTTCCTCCCCTTTTCCGAAAAGAATAAAAACGTGAGGATCAATTACATCCAGAGAGGTCAATAGACAAATGTACGGAAATTTATGAAAATGCATATTATACCACTGGGAGACGAGCGCAGGCTTCAGAATGAACGGAGTGGGGGGCGTCGCCGAGCCAGAAACCTGCCTTGCTCGACCTGTTGGTGCCTAATCACCAGCGAATGCTTAATTGTACTCCCTTCGATCCATATTAGTGGGCATAGCTTTGTCTAAATTCATATGTATCTAGTTAAATATTTAGACTAGATACATGTGTATCTAGATAAAGTTGTGCCCACTAATATGGATCGGAGGTAGTACTCGTAATCTCTCATGTATCAAAAATTTCCCTATTATATTAGCGTGTCTTGATGCAACACTCTTGATCTTGTCAGATCGAACACGAATGATCATGTGAAGGCATGTGAGCCGAGGAAACCAAATGCCGGATCAGGAGGACGTGCATGTGGAGTGGTACTTGTCGTTACGGGCGGATCATAGAACCAAAATGTCCAAAAATTGGGGGTGTCACACACTTTATTTGCGTGTGACATGTAGTAAGAGAAAAGGGTTTTCGTGCTGCATGCTGTCTGCACATCCAGGGACGGATCTAGGAATTTAATTTTGGGTGTTCAAATTTCAACCAACGGAAACATAAAATTGAAAATGTGAAAATGGTCCATGCCTTTGCGCCAATAAAAGTACAAATTGACCATTGTAACAGCAATATTTCAGAAACTTACGAAACTTGTAAAATAATTTCATAAAACTATACGGCCATATGATAATTTCCACGATCTCCATTATCCATCCCCGCCGACGTCTTCATGCCTGCACTTCTCTACTTGGCCCGGCGCCATCCGACTCGCTATGGCCACACAATAATTTCCACGCTCTCCATCATCCATCCCGCCGCCGACGCCTTCATGCATGCTCTCCTCTGCTTAGCCCGGCGCCAGCCGCCTCGCTGGCTCACCGGCGTCGCCGGTCCTGCTCGATTTGGGCCATCTGGTCATAGGTCGCTGACTCGCTGCCCTGTTTATTTTAGACAGATTTGCTGTTCTTTTAAGCATATCTGATAAACAAACTTGCTGTCGTGTACGAGCTACTCGCTGGATTTTATTTTTTTTGAGGCAAAGCTACTCGCTGGATTCATGGATCGCTAGGTGCGTCTCGAGCTTCGACTGCTCGGCTCGGTTGCGGTTGGGCTAAAAGCTTGTTGGGCCGTAGACACCAGCCGTTTCTTTGCTAATTGGAAGTTTGACCCCATTTGGACGAGAAAACGTACCTATAGGTGCTGATAATTACCACTAGCATACATATGTTCCTATAAATTATACATATGGTTTTTTTTTTTGCAGAAAATTTTGGGTGTTCAGCTGCACACCCATGAACCATAGCAGATCCGTAGCACATCCCTCTAGCTAAAGGTGGGTATTGCTTCAGTTCGGCTCCACGGCGTTGGACGTCATGAAAGCCATGGTGTAGGAGCCAGAAGATGGCGGCGGACCCCTGTTTCAACTATATTGTGTAATCTGTAATATGTAATCTGTTCGTTCTAACTGTATTGTGCTAAATAATTTTGTACTCCCTCCGTTCACAAAACGATGTCTCAACCTAGCTCAAATTTGCATGTATCTAGATATTTATGAACGGAGGGAATAATTGCTAGGATGGAGAGATTTTTCTCAAAAAAGATGCCTCTACCTCTAGTCAGAATTTGGAAACACAAACGATTACGCATTGAACTTGATTGATATGGATGATATTGTTGCTGATCCGGGGCTTCGAAAACCAATTTATGAGTTTGATACGGAAATTAGAGATGAAGCTAAGAGAGCATATTTGTCTATGGGTCCATGTCAACCGCGTGGTCATGTTTTTCTACGGAAATTGCAAGGGGAACAGATGAGGGGATTTATAAAAACCTGGTTTGACATATTTGATTGGCTAGAATATAGTGTGCAAAAACAGTAAGCTGCATCTTGTTGCACACCATGTCAAACCATGTTTGTTGGGGCTAGAATATAGTGTGCAAAAACAGTAATTTGTCGGGGCTTGAGCATATGAGGAAGAAATACAAATTTCAACTGCGTGTGGACCTGGCCTCCTCTCGCTTGTAGTTGAAGTCCGCCAAGATTATTATCAAGATTACTTCTTTCAGACCCTTGCTAGCTACGTACATTCCCCGGAAGTATTTTTCTGGGTCATGTACAAGTGAACATACGAAGTATTTCTTTCTCAGAATCGTGACTGAGACAAATTTGTCCAAATATTTGTACACCTAGATAACGGGATAAGAAAAATCCCATTCCATCTATAACCTAGCCTATGGCCGGAGTACTGCCCCGTGTAGTATTTGTGGACTCCAACTATGCAAGAAATAAGGTGTACCACGATGAGTAACTTTAGACAGCTTTACAAGCTCGAGTAGCAGGACTTCACAAGAGGGTTAAATTGACCCTGAATGAAACCACATGCCCCCTATAATTGTCCATGAGAGAAATAATAAATTGCATTCACCAAATAAAAGATGTTAGATGTGCACCAACCACTATGATATAAAAAGAATCATGCAACGAACAGAAAGCTATGAGCTAACAAGACGTTTTGCAATCTAGAGAAATGAAGAGATAAAAAAATCACTGCCATGTTTTTTTTTTCGAGTGGTCACTGCTATGTTTTGATCATGTTCTTTGGACGTGAGGCGAAAGTATTAGTAGCTGAGTTCCTGAGTTCGTGGACCTGGGAGACGTCGGGAACCAGAAGATAACCATTTTCCGTTTTTTGACATCTGGAAGAGTTCTTCACTCACCGATGCCGCACAGAGCTTCTCGTTTGAACAGTCACAGTTGCTCGTGCAACCAACGTGTTTGACCATGTCGACGTATTAAGGGCCAAATCTGATCGAGCACCGAAGAGCAGTGTCACCTACGCCTCCACGCACTTGCTTAGCATTGCCGCACTAAAATATGCCCTGGTGTTGTTGTTTTTCTATGTTCAGATAATGGCTCAACTAAAGAAAAATTGGGGTCATATGAAAAATGGATGTTCATGAGAAATATCACTTGGTAGAACACTATTATAACATCTACATTATGGCAAGATATGTTTCCACGATATCTTTGGATACTAAATATGATAAAGTAATAAGAACCAAACATAGAAGATATAGTTCACATATCCCACATGTTACCCGAAGTGAGTTAGCGTTTATTACTACATGAAACCATTAATAGACTCGATCATTCGTTTCATATTTTGGTTGATACCTTGTATTTCTTTTGCAATACATTTTGCTCGCCAAATTGTGTTTATAGTAACATTTATTACAAGTTTTATAGTACTTGGTAGTTTTAACAACCGTCCAACCGCTCTAATTGTACGGTGAGAAAATTAGAGCTACTAGAAACTACCGGATAAAAAGAATCTGAAACTACCCGAAACTACCAATATTGTTTTATTTTTAATCGAAAGTAAAAGGGTATTAGGTAAATTCGTGTTATTGACCCCGCTGTCAGATTCATCTTCTTTCACATCTAGCTCTCTCCCTGCTGCGCTCATCTCACTCTCTCCAAAACTCTGATCCCCAACCCGCCTCTGCCGTCCTCTGCCCGCTGGCCTCCGCTGCCGCGGCAGCTGATGACGAGGCCCCAGCACCTCCTCCGGCCGATCCTCCGATCCCCACCCCGCCGCCTCCCCGGCGGAGCAGAAGGAGACCGACGAGTTGCCCATGTGGAGGGTGTACGACGCGACCGTCAGTGGGGCTGCGGGGAGCTTGGCGACCGGCGCTGGCCCCTTCCACCATCTCCACAAGGTCGTCTACGTGCATGGCCGCGGTACCGAGGCCGCCGCGGGCCGTAGCGCTGCCGGACTACCGTATGGAGGCGGCGGCGCATCCGCGCAGAGGGCAGACCGTGGACGCGACGCGTGCTAAGTCCCCAACCATCCATGGCAAGCTTCCCGTTCCCGTGCGAGTCGAATCGAGAACCTAGCGTTCCGGTCACCGAATCATCTCATCTCGGACATCGGCAGTGGATGGAGAAGTGGTGCTGGATGGCGAAGTGCAGCTCCAACCGGCACCTTCCCTGCAGAACATAGCTCGGAGATACTGTGTGTGGCAAACAAACCACATGCTCCATGTAAACGTCCACGAGAGAAATAATAAATAACTTTCACCAAATTAAAGATGACAGATTGTGCACCACCGGTCCATCATGATATAAAAAGGATCATAAAACGAACAGAAAGCTATATATAAGCTTACAATACGTTTAGCAATCTGGAAAGTGTGAAAGGAAGAGAGAAATTTCACTGCCAAGTTGTGTACATGTTCTTTGCACGTGAGGCAAAAATATTAGTGGTTCAGTTCGTGGGCCTGAGAGACGTCAGAAACTAGAAAATAATCTTTTGGAAAAGCCTACTGCTCCATCGGCTGATCCACGTGTTTGTATAGTCCGACCCATGCGCTCGCCACGTGTGCCCCTACACGGCGGAAAACGACGAGCCCCATTTTTTCCATCTTTTTTTCTTCCGTCTGCTCCACAAACAGTGCTAGGTATCGCACCGGTGCTCACTCGTCGATTTCCCGATGCATCTGCCATATGCCATCACGCCACCACCGCCCACCTAGTCCCTCACACTGTCGTGGGCCATACCCCCCCTCCCAGTTGCGATCTTCCATGGCCTACCTCCTCCACACCTCTCCTCACCCATCTTGTTGGGAGGAGCAGCGAGCTGGAAGAGGGTGCTACGAGCGATGGATGGAAGTAGTGAGGGAGGGCAACACGGTGAGGGTCGGTTAATCCCTAATCCGCCTTGTTGGCCAACAACACTAGCATAGGAACCAATTCGGCAAGGTTTGGCCTCCACAAAACCTCAAACTTTTCCAACTTCAATGTATACTGTATATTGTTGGCACTCGCGAGATTTTCAACTTCGATATTGTTGTCTACTTGGCTGATTGGGCCGATCGGCCATACATCAAAAAAATTGTTGCCACCTCGCCACCCCCTAAACGTCCCATGCAGGCCGAGGTGCACGTCGGATATCGTTGTGGATGTATCTGCGTCGGCGCCATGACCTGCACCCAGCGGAAGCCCTGGAGCCTGTGGGGAAGCCGCAAGACTGCGCTACTGCCCCATTATGTGTGTTGTTTCCATTGGATGATGCTCCGTTTCCTTTGTTCACTACACCCGTGAAGTCCTCTAAATTATTGTCTTCTTCCTTTCTGGTGTTACTCGATGTTTTGGACGGTATGGAGTCTAGAAGTTGACTAACGTGGATGAAAACCAGTGGCACATACCAATCAACTCCGAATTAAAAAAAACATTGATAAATTTGACACGATGGCTGTGGTATTAGGGATTTTCCCAGAGACATATATTTGGAAGTTGTATGCTCTGTATCAAAATATAAAATGTTTTACCTTTTTCACTGCATGTATCTAGACGCGTTTTAGTATGTAGATTCATATGCATGTTACAATAAAACAAGTCCGGATACGCGCGTGACAGAAAAGGCTAAAACATCTTATATTTTGATACAAAGTGAGTACTTCAAAAGCTTTTGGAATGATGATTAGTAGGCATTTATGTTCTCCCTCTACGTGTAAGATGGTCATAGTGGGGAGTAATGTAACTAGTGTTCATGCAAACACTAGTCTGTATTTATCTTACATAGAGGTAGTGTCATAAATAATTTTATTTATTAGGTTGTAAACCCATTTTCTCTCAGAAAACGTTATTTCATTGTAACACAAGATGTTATCATCATCATCCCTTTCTTTATCTAACAATACATGTCATGTCGTCAATATGCCTACTTGGCATCGCAGGAGGATGAATGTTACTACCTGTTACTCCACTATGTTTAGTCTAAGCAACATCACATTAATACTCAGATAGTGTACTCTTGGAAGTTGGAACACATTAGTCATTTATTCAAGATAGTTGGTCGATCAGTTGGTGAACACTTAAGTATGAGTTACTTCACACACCCAAACGCCTATACATATCTAGCATCTCCTGACGGAAGAATCAATACTTCCTTTGTGAGAACTGTTTGATGTATGAAGATAGCATAAACATGCATGTGTTCAATCACACCCATTGTGTTATTAATTGTGAATGGGGTGCACCGGAAGTGTGGAGGTTATGCCGAACAGGTATACCTGCCACGGTGGATAAAACCTGGCCCACCAAGGAGGCCCATCAGATAAAGCCGGAGGGCTTAATGGAGAAGGCCTCATGGGCTTAGGCGCAAGGATAAGCTCTGGGCTGGCTTAGTGAAGTCCAAGACGAAGGCCTGGCTGCGTTCGCCTTAGGGAGCAAGTTAGGGTTTGTTACCGTGTTAGTCTAGGACTCATGATCTAGGTCGGTTAAGGCTTTCCTTGTAGGGGAAGGCTTGGCGCCTTTATAAGCCAGCCTTCCAGCAGCCTTAGGGCACGCATACAACCTCATTGTAACCTGTACACATATTTGCCTTGAGTGAATTATAGCAGCACGTAGGATCTCGCCACCGTCGTGAGATCCGAAGCTGGGTAAAATCGTGTGTGCAATCCCGTCACTGGAACCCTCCACGTTCTTCCCCACCTCCTCTACGGTACGTATGAATACTTCTAGTAGTTCCGCGTTACCAATACCTCGACAGTTGGCGCCCACCGTGGGGCCCAAGGCGTCGGGAGTTTTGTTTCAGGCGGGAGCATTGGGCGAGATCGGCAAGACTATGGCGGTTGGTCGCGCCCGCATCATCAACAACTTTGGGTGCATCGAAGACGACGGGTCCTACGTCTCAGCAAACGACGCACTGGTGTCAAGCTTCGTCGTCCCCTTCGGCACCATCAACATCTTCATGGGTTTTACGGCTGAGGCGTATGGATTCCCCAGGGGATCCGCCGCCTTTTGGCCCACCCACCACCCCATCGATTATGCAATCGAGCAACAACACAGATCGGATCAGGCCTTTGTCTATCGCGATCTGAGTGACTCTGATACCCAAAGCGATTCTGACTCCAGCTCTTATGAGCTTATGGAGCCCGCCTCTCGTTTTGTTGGTGTCATTGACGCATCTGGCCCTAAGCCGGCCGAATCTGACCCTGAGTCAATATTACCTGCCTTACAGACAGGAGCAGACTCAGAAGCCGGATCTGATGGCACCGCTCCAATGGCGGAAGATTCAGATCTCGATGAGCATAAGGAGGAAGACTTCGCAGCACAGGTTGCCGCGCGAGGCTATGGCTCATCCGATCCAAACGAAGTCTTAATGACTTTCCCGGCACAGATAGCTATGGAGGATGGTGCGGCCGCGGCTAAGCCAGACGAGGCTGAAGTTTCCTCTAGCATCAACACATTGGTGACAAGGCGGAAAAGCCAGAGGATGTGCTGGACCCTAAAAGGCCTCCCCCGGCTGCGCCTATTGAAGAAGACCTGGAGCGGTCAAAGGAGGAACACATGCGCGCATTGGAGCTTCTCAAAACACCTTTGGGACCAAATCCAACCGCGGTTGAACTTGAGGAAAGACGGAAAGCGCTCCTGGCTGAGACTGAAGTCAACATCAAGTATAAGTTGTCCCTCCTGAACAAGGAAAAAGAGTTAATCCTAGTTGGAAAGGCTCTAGAAGAGGAAGAGTACCAGCGTGAGCGCAATGTTGAGAAATTCCGCAAAATACGAAGTATACGTGACCCTCTTCTGCATCGGGATCTGCAGGGAAACTTCGAGAAACTTCTGCCCAAAAGCCTTTAAAGCCTTGGCAGAAATACTCTTTCAGAGTTAACCCTGATGGAGTCATATTCTTCTCCACCCCGGCCAAAAACCTAGAGGCGGCCAGGGAAATCATGGGAGACGAAGCAGTTCCAATTGAAGAGCGCCACCATTATTCTAAAATGCTCATCGAAAAGGCGGTAGAGCAGCAGGCTAAGGCGGACTCAAACTCAAAACTGGCGGACGACACGCGTCTTTGCAAGACAGCCGTTGCCGGCGGTGGGGATCCAGAGGAACCAGCTGGTTCCAGTAGCCATGGCAATAAGGGTAAGGAACCTAGGAAGGACAAAGTTCCTGACAAACACAGGGATGAGTCAAAGACTGGGTCCAATCGCCATAGCGACAAAGGCAAGGACGACCACCGGCAAAAGGATAACACACGCCATAAGAAGAATGATCCGCCTCGCCGTGAAAGAGATCAAGACAAGGACGCACGGCGTGGGAGTGACCGGCTTAACATGCCACCTCCGCCCGCAGCACGGGCAAGAGACGAAGGAAAAGGGGCAACAGAGATCCGCCTCAAAGGCGATCTCGCTCCCGCTCCCCTCATCGCCAAAGCCGTCAGGAGGAGCCAAGGCGTAGCCAATCCAACAAAGGGCCAGCCAGGGAAAACACTCATATCTCAGACGCCCGCATCCGTCTCGATGAGATTAAAGCGGCCAAAGAGGAGTCTTACCTGGGCCCTGTGTGCTTTGGACCGGCGATTCGCAAGGTGCAACTCCCATCCTCGCTAGGCAATGTCAAGAAAATTGTGGACAAGTACAATGGCATTGACAAACCGGACATATGGCTGCCTGATTACATCCACGCCGTTGGTATTAATGACGGTGATTACAATGCAGCTGTACGTTTTCTTCCACTCATGTTGGAGGGAACGGCCCGGTTGTGGATCGACACTTTGCCAGAAAAGAGTATCCACAATTGGCAAGACATGCAGAAAACATTCATGCAACACTTCTCATGCACATACAAACGTCCAAAGGCTTACTCAGATCTACTAAAGTGTGCTCAAGTGGAGGGGGAGTCAAGCAGAGCTTTCATAGCTCGATGGACAGAGACAAAGAATGCATGCGAAGACGTTTCTGAGATCCAGGCCATACATGCTTTTATGAACAGCCTGAAGAAAGGCAACATGATGAGATATATGTTAGCCAGCCAAAACATCAAACACCTCGGCGAGCTCTTAGACAGCGCGAACAATTACGCTGCAGCAGAAGACGACGCTCGAGCTGACGACGGCGATCTGCGCATGGACATAGCTGTTAACCCGGAAAAGCGAAACAACAATCAAAGCCGGAAAAAGAAGGAAGCCAACGATGCGCCAGGACCATCAAAGGAGGTAGCCTTTGCCAATAAGAAGGGTGGCCAGAGCGGGGCTAGCAGATGGCAGAAGAAGGCGATGACAGTCAAGGGTCAAGACCCATTAAAATCACCTATGACGACATCAAAGATGAACCTTGTGCCCATCATAGCAAGCTTGGCAAATGCACCCATACCAACAGGCAGTGCCGCCTTAACGATGATATCAAGAAGGATCCAGACGCTGGCTTCAAGGCAAAACAGTTCAAGCGCAAGAACCGTAAAGACAAGAAAGAACAGAAGGACAACGAGGAAAGTGCTTCGGAGCCAGAAGATCAGGAGCCAAAGCACAAGAGGAGCAACAAGTTTCCAAGGGTCGAAACAAGCCTTGTTACTTTCCTTGCCACTCCTTCGGCCAAAAAGGAAAAGGCAGCCTGGAGGGAACTCAATGCCACTATGCCAGCGGTTCCCCAGTATCTCAACTGGTCCGAGCACCCCATTACATGGGACCGCAACGATCATCCTGATCATATTCCACAGAACCCAGGGAATTACGCGCTCGTTGTAAACCCAATTGTGCAGCAATGCAGGCTTTCTAAGGTGCTTATGGATGGAGGGAGTAGCATCAACATCCTCTATCTTGAAACCTTAAAGCGCATGCGCCTTTCTGAGACACAGCTAAACATAGCACAGTCAAGTTTCACGGCATAGTGCCAGGCAGGCAGGCCAGTTCTATGGGAACAATTGTCTTAGACGTTACCTTCGGTGACGAAACAAACTATAGGACTGAGGAAGTTGCCTTTGAGGTGGTGGAATTCAAAAGTGCGTATCACGCAATCTTTGGCCGCCCAGCCTTTGCCAAATTCATGGCACGCCCGTGTTACATCTACAGCAAGCTCAAATACCTGGACCAAACGGCGTCATCACGGTCAATGGCGACTTCAAGAAGGCGAAGGAATGCGAAGCAGGAAACGCCATCTTAGCAGAAGCAGTCATCAGCAAGAAGAGCTGAGCAGTACAAGAAAGAAGTTAACACCAATGAAATGCCGGATGGTAAGAAGCCTCCTTGCGCCTCGGATGTCACTTTCAAGGCCAGCTCAAACTCGAAGAAGATCGCGCTGGATGAGGCCGATGCAAGCAAGACGACAACATAGGTGCGGACCTCAGTGACGCATAGGAAGGCGCGCTCGTCAAGTTCCTCCGTGAGCAACGGGATATTTTTGCATGGTCACCATCAGACATGCCAGGAGTACCCCGGGAACTTGCCGAGCACAGCCTTAATGTCGCCAAAGGTGCCAAGCCAGTAAAACAAGGTCTTCGTCGCTTTGGTCCAGAGAAGAAGAAAGCAATAGGAAAAGAGGTAGCTCGGCTTAGTGCCGCTAATTTCATTAGAGAGGTTATCCACACAGATTGGCTAGCAAATCCTGTATTAGTACCTAAGAAGGACGTGAAAGACTTGCGCATGTGCATAGATTTCACCGGCTTAAACAAAGCCTGTCCTAAAGACCCCTTCGCATTGCCGCGAATTGATCAGGTCGTAGATGCTGTATCAGGTTCTGAATTACTATGCTTTTTGGACGCTTACTCTGGCTACCACCAAATTAAGATGAAGGAGTCTGACCAAATTAAGACTTCCTTCATCACACCTTTCGGAACGTTTTGCTACATAACTATGCCTTTGGGCTTAAAAACGCTGGCTCAACGTACCAACGGTGCATACAACGTTGCCTACACGATCAAATAGGCCGCAATGTTCACGCTTATGTCGATGACATTGCCGTTATGTCGCGAAACGCGGCGATCTCATCGTTGACCTTCAAGAAACCTTTGATAACTTGAGAAAATATAACATGAAGCTAAATCCGGGAAAATGCTTTTTTGGCGTCCCAGCAGGAAAACTTTTAGGCTTCATTGTTTCAGAAAGAGGTCTTGAGGTTAACCCAGAAAAGATTCGAGCTATCATGGACATCAAAAAGCCTACTTGTCTTAAAGATGTCCAAAGGCTCGCAGGATCTGCAGCAGCTGTAAGCCGATTTATTAGTAGGCTTGGGGATAAAGCTTTACCCCTATACAGGTTGTTGAAGAAAACTAAGACGTTCGTCTGGACTGAAGAGGCAGATGCAGCCTTAGCACAGTTAAAAGACGCCTTAGTTTCAGCACCAATATTAGCGTCTCCTCTACCACAAGAGCCGATGCTACTTTACATGGCGGCTACCAACCTAGTTATTAGTGCAGTGGTTGTTGTTGAACGAAAGGAGAAGGGCAAGGAGCTACCGGAACAAAGGCCGGTATATTATATCAGCGAAGTCTTCTCCGAATCCAAACAACGATACCCTCACTATCAGAAGCTGGCTTATGGAGTTTTCTTCGCAGCCAGAAAATTACGCCATTATTTCCAAGAGCACCCAATCACGGTAGTCAGTAAGGCGCCATTGGGTGACATTATAAACAACACGATGCCACTGGACGTGTGGCTAAGTGGGGAATTGAATTGGCAGCCTTCGATATCCAGTACAAGCCACGTACAGCCATCAAATCCCAGTCCTTAGCTGATTTCATCGCAGACTGGACGGAAGCAATGGATGAACTTCCCCTCCCTGACGAAGAATATTGGGTTATGCACTTTGATGGCTCCAAAATGTTGCAGGGATCGGGAGCTGGCGTGGTACTGAAGAACCCTAAAGGAGACAAGATGTGCTATGTCTTGCAGATACACTTCAATGCCACTAATAATGTTGCAGAATACGAGGCTCTGTTGCATGGATTGCACGTCGCAAAGGATTTGGGCATTAGCCGTCTTTTGTGCTATGGCGATTCAGACCTCGTTGTTCAACAATTAGAAGGGGCATGGGACGCGAAGAGCCCTACAATGGCTGAATACCGACGCACGGTAGACGAGTTTGGTCGGTGTTTTATCGGCTTAGAAGTCAAGCATATCAAAAGGGAGGAAAATGAAGCAGCGGACGCCTTAGCCAGAATGGGCTCGAAAAGATCGAAGGTGCCCTCCGATATATTTTTGGAGCACCTGTACGTGCCGTCTATTAAAGGCGGAGATGAGGATGACCCCATGGCTTCGCAGTCTGTTTCCGTCATGCTGGTGAACCAGATTGGACACAGCCCTACATAAATTTCCTCCTTAACAAGGAAGAGCCAGAGGATGAAGTCTTAAGGCGGCAAGTTGTGCGCAGAGCTAAGGCATACACAATAATAAATGGAGAGCTATACAAGCGGAGTACCACAGGTGTATATCAACGATGCGTTTCGCCGGAAGAAGGACAGGAGATACTAGAAGAGATCCATGGTGGATGTTGTGGTCATCATGCCTCTGCCGAGCAATTGTCGCCAAAGCTTTTAGACATGGATTCTACTGGCTCACAGCAAAGCAAGATGCAGAAGAACTCGTCAAGAAATGCGTTGGATGCCAAAAGTATGCAAGACAGCCAAAGATGCCAGCCCAGGAACTGCGCACCATCCAATCACGTGGCCATTTGCGGTCTGGGGACTGGACATGGTAGGTCCATTCAGGACTGCGCGAGGCGGCGTCAAACATCTCTTAGTTGCGGTGGATAAATACACCAAGTGGGTTGAAGCTAAGCCCATAAAAAAGCTTGATGGGGCAACAGCCAAGAAGTTCGTCATTGAGTTATAACGAGATTTGGCGTCCCCCACAGTATCATTACGGACAATGGGACAAACTTCGCCGTAGGAGAACTGGCAAAGTACTGTGGTGAAGTTGGTATTCGTTTGGACTTAGCATCTGTGGCTCATCCACAATCGAATGGCCAAGTTGAGCGAACCAACAGTATAATTCTACAGGGAATAAAGCCAAGATTAGAGGTGCCTTTGCATAGAGCAGCTGGAGCATGGGTAGAAGAATTACCTGCTGTCTTATGGAGCATACGCACAACTCCAAGCAGTGCAACAGGCTACACCCCTTTCTTTCTCATATATGGCGCTGAAGCGGTACTCCCAACCGATGTCCTGCACGACACGCCTCGTGTAACAGCCTACGTCGAAGCAGACGCAGAAGAAGCCGACAGGACGGCTTAGACCTTCTCGAAGAAGAGCGTGAGATAGCGCTTCAGCGCTCCGCCATTTATCAGCAGAACATGCGGCGTTACCACAGTCGCAAGGTAAGACGGAGATCGTTTCGAGAAGGCGATTTGGTGCTTCGCCTTGTTCAGCAAAAGGAGCACAAACTATCTCCCATATGGGAAGGACCCTTCGTTATCAGCAAAGCGCTTAAGAACGGGGCATATTATCTTGTGGACCTCCGTGATATCAAGAAGAAGAAAAAGAGGCCGCAAAAGGAAAAGGAACGAAGAAGCAGTCTCAAGGAGACGAAACGTCCTTGGAACATTGAGCAGCTACGTCCTTTTTACACTTAGCAATTCTATTGTAATCACACCATATATGATTATGAAATAAAAGTCTTTGGTTCCCTCAATTATTTTTATGCATGAGTTCTCGCCGTCTTTTATTTCCATTTGATCATATATTTCGATAAAAATATCAATGTTAACCCGAATTGGCTCCGTGCTTGTGGTTACTCACATGATGCTTTTGCCTTAAGGCCTTACAAAAATTAAAATTGCATCCGTCTAAGAGTATTTATCTGATCGTATATGCTGGCTTGTCTTAGTAGATGCTTTACGCACCAAAAGCCGGCGCCGTTTCTGTGTTTAAACAGTTTGGTTACTAACCCTGTTGCCAGCGAAGTGTTCCGTGCTTTAGGTTCTGCCAGCATACGAAAAGGCTAAAGCATATAAGCCAGAAAACTTAAAGACGGATAAGGAGCATAGTTTGCAAGCCTTTTAAAAATAAGTGCATGCGTTGCAAAACAAACATGTTCAACAGATAAAAGGCTCCTGCCATTACAAAACATAACTTAACAAGTCTTTTGTGCCATCTTTCATGACACGCTTAATGCAAAGTTTTTCCTGCATCTTATGCAGGGGACTGAGGAGGCGAAGGCACAGGGGACTTGGATGGATCCAGCGTAGCTTCAGACTCGCCTTCTTCTTCTTCTTCATTTCCGTCTTCTGACTCATCGCCATTGCCAGTGGTGGGGCTTCGGCTTCGTCATCAGACACGTCGTCAGGACGGGGAGGCACAGGCTTCTTGGAGAAGAAGATGACAAGTCTACCATCTCCGCAACGGCTGAGGCAAAGCCAGAGACAGAGGCATAGACCTTTTCTTTGACGAGCTCGTTGCCGTCTCTGTCCTTGGCTGGGAAACACTTGATAATGCGCCACATGTTGACTCGGGGTAGTGGCCGCGAACAAGTCCTAGAGCAAGTTTTGCTCCGCCTCTAGCTGCTGAGCGAAGACGATCCACCACCTCTGGGACGCAGTTCTGAAGAAGTGGCAGCAAGTTGCTGGTGTTTGTCACTTGGGGCAGCTGTTTTGGGAAGATGTTGGCAACAACGTCTCTTCCCGCAGCATACAGCCCTGACACAATCTCGCCACACTCCAAGATAAGCTCCAGGCGCGTCTCAGAGGTAAGCCTTTCCCCAAATCCAGCTGGAACTGAGGAAGGGAGGAATGAAAAAATTAAGGCGCATTGAACTGTTTGAATAAAGGCGAAAAGTGACAGAAAGTGCGAGAAGTAAAGAAGAAAGACTCACTTAGCAGTTTCTCGTCAATGGCGGTGCTCTCATCAGCTTGGCGTTCAAGACGACCTTGTAAGCTCTGGATTAGGAGCCCATCCTTTTCAGCCTGTCGCTGCAGTTTCAAAAGTTCTGCCTTCAGTGCGTTCTGTCCTTCAGCGGCGCTGTCTTGGACGGCTTTAAGATTGGCCTCGGCCGTCTTTCGGTTCTCCTCCAGTTGCTTAAACAAGGCGGCATTTTCCCGCCTTACCACTTCTATATCGCCAGTCTCGCTGACGATCTGTTTTGCCTTCGCCACAACAGCTGCGCAAACACACATTGCATGTGTTGAGCATCTTATGTCTTAAAATGAACTAAAGTCACATTGCATGTGAAAGAACAACATTTACCTTTGTTCGCCTTATTTTCGGCGACGGCTTGCTTGAGCACTTGCCTTTGGTTACTCAGTGAGTACCATAGATCGCATGTAAGTTGCTCGCTGCTCTGCTAGGCAAGGGCAGTAGTAAGTAACAAAGAAGGTAAAGACAGTATGGTATAGCTACAAGGGCTTGGGGACTGAGTCTTTATCAACATTAAAGAAAGGCCATTACGTCGGCTTAGTCAAAGCACAACGTAATGCCCGGGGACTAGTATGTACATAAAGACGGAATGTTTACCTGCATCATGGCCTTCAAGGCTTTGTAGCTCTGCTTCATTGTGACGTACAGCTCGTCACAATTGTCTTCCAGATTCAATATGGTCAATGTTTGACCAACTGGCCTTAGCTTCGGAGGCGGCTCGTTGCGCTCCTTCTCATCGGCAAGCATGGCGGCGATGTTGGGTAAGATGTACCCCTCGTCGTCAAAGAGCTCTTGCTTCACCATGTTGCGGATAGCTTCACGAGTGATGGGCTCGTTCGGCTCCTCTGACTGAAGTACCGCCGCCTTCCCAGCAGCGGCAGCCCTGGCCAACTTTTCAGTTTCCGTCTTATCAGGTAAGACGGCTGAGTCCAGATCTATATGATGATCTTCAGATGGGCCTGGGGCTGTCTCTTGTTGAACGGAGGGAGTGGGGGGAGCGATGGCTGGAGAGGCTCAGTCTTCTTTTGCCTGAAGAAATTACTTTCTTCCTCTTAAGGGCGCAGTTGGTTTGATCCTGCAAATCACATACAAAATAAGATAACATTCATACACATTGTTCGCCTTACTAAAGAAATTAAGGTTCGGCTTACTTCTGTACTGGAGCATTAAAGGCCGCATCTTCATCGTCCTCAATGTCGAGCACTTCGGCGTTAGCAGGGATGGCTTTCTCACGCTTCCGCCTTTCTGCTGCTGAAGTTGCTGCAGTGGCTCCTGAAGCCTTTCGTTTCCGAGTCTTTGGGGCTCGGGTGCCGCTTCAGGCACGTAAAACAAAGGAGCCAGCAGATTATCCGGCAAAAGGGCGAGCTGAAATCAAAAGTGTGTTAGTAAGGCAAACATTGTGGAAGTATAAAAACAGTAGTGGTAAATGCCTTACCTTTGGGGCTGGGTTGGCGGCTGTGTACATAGGACGCTGCTCTGTCAGCTGGATCCTTTCCTTGGCAATCCTCTTAAAGCGATACACAAGGGCGTCTTGTGTAAGGTCACTCTCACTAACACGGAGGGGATCTTTCTTCTGGTCCGTGTAGTGGCACATGAGGCCTTTGCGATCTTTCAAAGGCTGGATTCGCCTTGACAACCAACATAGGATGGTGTCTGCGCCCGTGAGTTTGGGCACAGCGGTCTTTGTTAGTACTCAATCCGCCTTTGCATGCGACGGAGGTTGTCAGGAAGGACCTTCAGTGGTTTCTCGCCCCAAGATAGGCGGGGCTCCGCAGGCAAAGGAGAAAAGCGAGGAAGTCCTATGTCTTTGCCTACTGGCGCCATGTCTTTGCAGTAGAAGAAGGAGCTATTCCAGCCTTTAATGGAATCTATTTTTGGCGCCTTAGGATACCAGTCTCTGCCTCTACGAAGGTTGATGCTAACTGTTCCTAAGGAAAGCAGTTCTTCCTTCTCTGTTTGGCGCTTGCAGGTAAAGCAGTACTTGAAGAATTCTAAGCTGGGCTCTATGCCTAGGTATCCTTCGAATAAAGCCATAAAGCCAGCTATGTACAAGATACTATTGGGGCCTACGCTATGAGGCTGAAGGCCATAGTAGTCTAAGACTGATTGGAAAAAAGGATGCGGAGGCAAAGACAAACCGCGAAGGAGATGTGAGACGAGGAGCACTCGCTCATCGCCGGCGGGATCTGGAGCAGGGTGGCCGTACGCTGACCGCCAGTGGCAGTTCTCCTTTGGTGGGAGGATGCCCTCCTTCTCCAGCTGCGTGAGGTCCGCGTCGGTGATGGTGGAAGCTGCCCAGTTGCGGGAAGATGCTTCCTCTCCCTCCTCCTCTGCCTCCGCCGCATCGCCCTCATCGGAGGGCTGGGCATTCTTCTCTGATTCGATGGAGGTGGCCGCAGAACTTGTCGCCGCCGCCGCGCGAGATGCAGATGCATCCGCGGTGCTCGATCCCCTCATGGCCAGATCTTGTCCCTCCCCGCCGCCGACGCCGTTGCCGTTGTAGCTCCCGTGGTTGCATCGGAGCTCTCCATGGGTGGGTGTGCAGGTGGTGGTGGTGGAGCTCGCCGGAGTTCGGAGGGGATGGGTGCGAGGAGGACGATGAACAGGAAATGAGCCCGATGGAGAAAAGTGGTTCCCCTTTTATGGGGGCTGCGCGCCGTGATTAGTGCGGTGAGATAACGCTCGCGCGATTTTCGCCACGCGTCCCGCAACGGTCAGTTAGTGGGCATCTTCTCCCGCACGCCTCGGAGATCGTGTGCGGAAAAATAGCAGTAATGACGGCACAACGTCTCTCTGCCTGTCCAGACTGTCGTGGACTGGCTTTGACTGCGGTGACGTCATGACAAGACTCGACGCTGACAGAATCTTTCTGCCAGATTGTTCAAAGTGCAGGAGAGTTCGGCTTAATCCTTAAGGCAGACTGAATGTCTCATTTTGGAATGCTCCAAGCTCTTCTGTCCGCCTTGCGCAAAGGCGAAAGCCCGTGTTTCACAAAGACGGCAAACGAAGAACTTAAACCTTTCCGGGGACTACTGTGGAGGTTATGCCGAACAGGTATACCTGCCACGGTGGATAAAACCTGGCCCACCAAGGAGGCCCATCAGATAAAGCCGGAGGGCTTAATGGAGAAGGCCTCATGGGCTTAGGCGCAAGGATAAGCTCTGGGCTGGCTTAGTGAAGTCCAAGACGAAGGCCTGGCTGCGTTCGCCTTAGGGAGCAAGTTAGGGTTTCTTACCGTGTTAGTCTAGGACTCATGATCTAGGTCGGTTAAGGCTTTCCTTGTAGGGGAAGGCTTGGCGCCTTTATAAGCCAGCCTTCCAGCAGCCTTAGGGAAGACACATACAACCTCATTGTAACCTGTACACATATTTGCCTTGAGTGAATTATAGCAGCACGTAGGATCTCGCCGCCGTCGTGAGATCCGAAGCTGGGTAAAATCGTGTGTGCAATCCCGTCACTGGAACCCTCCACGTTCTTCCCCACCTCCTCTACGGTACGTATGAATACTTCTAGTAGTTCCGCGTTACCAATACCTCGACAGGAAGGATTTGAGCGTGATATTCAGAGACCGCTTGTTTCCCTAGGATGTATGCACGGTTTTGTTGGTGTCTTAGATTACCGAGTGTAAGTTAAAGTGTAGTTACCCACCACGCCTCTGTTTAGGAATAGTACAAGGACGACTGCACCTTACTAATACTTCCAGTAGCACAACACAGATTGGTCGAGTCCAAGAAAGTTCCAGTAGCCATTTTCAGTAACTTCAACTAGGAGTGGTACATGTTGATCAAATACATGCAGAGCAGAGTATACAACTGTATGGAAACTACATAGTATACCACAATACCTACCGAGCAAGAAACATGTCTTGCTCTATAGAATTGCCGCATTAGCCGTTTAGAACAATAAGTCTGAAATGATGAAAAAAGCTCTCTAATATATTTATATTTCAAAACTCTTCCTCGCGACTAGACTATTTTAAAATTTTATTACTTAGTGTGGGTTCGATGCGGGCCGTAGAATCCTTTTTTAATACCGTGTGAGCAGAGTCTTAAACTTGAGACTCCTTTACTCTAATCTAAAGATTACATCCTTGCTCTAGCCAGCCCTCTCCTCAGAGCTTAGCCAATCTGGAACGTCCTATGGAATCCAGATGCGATCCTGGCCGTCCATTTGCTAGCGATCCCTGGTCGGCCGGTCCTTTTATACCCGCATGGAGATGCACCGTGTCGCTGCTTGTGGCCCCGTATTTTTTTAGGGCCCGCATGTCAGCGTGTGGGGTGGATGCTTTCCGTGTGCGTTGCCGGACTGGGCGTCGCGGCGCGGTGGCAGGGGTTGTGAATCTGTCGAAATTCAGGGGTAAAATCGTCTTTCCATGTCGACGGGACGGCCGCCGTACGCGCGTGGCAGAGCAGGAGGCGACGCCGGGTACGGGAGCTATAGCCGGCGGCCGCATCCGCGCCTGGCCTCTCTGCCGGCCGCCCCAACCTACATGCGACGCGCCTCCTCGCAGCTAAACCTAGAGCAGATATTTCTCGATCTAGGGTTTCCGAGCTATCGTCGCTGCCGCTTCCGCATCGCCGATTCGGAGCCGCGCCAGGAGAAGAAGGCAGATGGAAAGGTCGCGGTGGTGCAGGAGGAGACACACCACGACGTTGCCTCTAGCCGTGCCAAGAGAAGGAGGCAGATGGGGAGGTTGGTGCAGGAGGAGCCGCACCGCGCCGTTGACTCGAGCCGCGCCAAGACAAGGAGGCAGATGGGGAGGTCGCGATGGTGCAGGAGGAGCAGCACCGTCACCATCGTCCTCGACGTGAGCCTCTCCATCTCTCTCTCTCTCTCTCTCTCTCTCTCTCTCTCTCTCTCTCTCTCTCTCTCTCTCTCTTAGTTTTCCTCTTCTCCGTGCAGTGGCTTTGAAGGGGAAAAGCAGGAGGTGGCTGGGAGATGGTGATACCCACAAGTATAGGGGATCGCTGAAGTCTTCGTTGGGAAGTATTACCCAAATTTATAGTTCGACTCGATGGGAACACAAGAATATCAATAAGACCTTGGCAATTGAGGCGTCACTCTCAACCACACCTGTATATCAATAATTTGCAGCAGTAATAGTGATGGCAGTAGTATGATTCAAGTAACAAGCAGAACAGTAGCAGTGAACAAGTGTTTCCCTCCTTTTCCATAAAAATTGACGTGGTAATTTTCCCCGATTTTATTTCCTGCAGAAATAGCCAGAAAAGAGACTTTGCTAAAAACAGCGTCAGATTCAGCAGTTTTATTCAAATATGGGAAGATTCCGGAGCAAATTATGAAGCAAAGTGCTTGGAAAAGTAGATGCATTTTGGATGCATCAGCTCCCCCAAGCTTAGCTCGTTGTTTGTCCTCGAACAACTCAAACGTAGTGCAGAAGCGATAAAAGACTTTGACAAGAACTTTGCATTGCATATGTAACACAATTTAATATCAACAAGCATTCAAAGCATAGCTTCAACAACAAATGATAAGATGGTAGCAAAGGTATATCTAATCAATGTTAAAGCATTTATATTTGTTGCAAGAGAGATATTATGCAGAGTCAATACTTGGATGAGTTTGCTCAACTGTAGAAATAAACAAAGGTTCTTACATCGCTAATGATTGAATCATGACAAGACTTTTGAGGTCTTTTGATTCTTTCTTTTGTTACCTGGTGAAATCATTGTGCTTACAACCTTGCTCTTAGTTTTAGCAAACCATTTGATATTACTGACATGACTCATATGCTTGACCGACTAATGGTTGAAAACCTCATGCCCCGTGAATACGAGTACCTACACCATGGCTACTCAACTTGGATCACTAAGCAAGTTCGAAATTTTCAGTCATTGCAAGTAATAAAAGCGTCATCAAGAGCGTCAGCTGGGGTACCTCTTGTCCCAGGACATGGACAAGCCCATGTCCAAACAACAAGACAAACAGACAATGAACAATCTCAGCACTCTTTTATTTACCATTTGCATAGCTTTTTATTATGAAGTGCATCACTGAATGTCCACCATGGTGCGCTGTAAATTTCCACCATGAATGATGCATGGCTTAAATTGGCGGCCCAGGCGTCTCTCTAGCCAATTATTCTTACTCATCAAACTTGCTAAGTTTCCGCTTTCATTTCGCACATGATAAGCATCCATAAACAAAAGTACATGATATCAACTGAATATATTTTAGTGCAATGTTGAAAGCTTTACATGTGTCAGCACATTTCAGCTAACTCCCAACCACTAAACCTGTCAAGCGTACAACTTCATGTTTATTATTTGAAAGATTATTTTACTTTCTATTGGTTGGCAAGTTTAGTAAGCACAATGGGATGCGTAGACCTTTGTTTAGAGCTACAATTATTCAATCCACAACCAAGTATTGTCACTAAATAAAATTTCACTTGCATCATCATATAACATACTAGAACATGGAGAAGATAAACATTTGCTACCATTTCTCTAGATGTTGAAGAAACTATGATGTGCTCACTTGCTGTTATTAAAGAGTCCACATAAGCATGGCAAAGGTGTCATACCTTTCATCCACCTCATGCACATCAACTTATCATCGTTGTTCTCCTCTCCCAACTTGAACTGCACAATAAAAACTCAAATCTTCCAGACAATGTCACTGCATACAGTACTATTTTTACCCTACCTAGACACCTCAGAAAAATCTCATATTTTACGTGTGTGTAGGTTATGATATGTTGCAGCAGTGGTTAAAATTTCAGCTCAATCGGAGTTACAGAGAAAAAATGAAAAATAAAACAGCGAGCAGATTTCAGCAATTTCTGCACCTCCGTTTTTGCGTTTGTTTCAAGAAAACAGAAATATTTTTGTTATTTTTCGTTCTAAGAAAAAAAGACAAACAACCAGAAGTAAAAGAAACAAATAAAATCTTTTTGTGTTTTTGTATTTTCAAGAAACTCATCATAGCAATATAACGGTGATATAAAACAATGAATGGAGAGTAAGAGAAGTACTCCCCCAAGCTTGCGATCAAGCTAGTATCCTGGGTAGTTGTCGTATCCACTTCCACTTCCAGGGTAGTAACTATATGGGTAGCCTTGCATGCTTGGTTACAGGGGCTCCGCCTGAGGCATGTACCCCTGTGTCTCTGGAGCTTGTGGCTCCTCCTGAGGCGGCGCCTCTTCCACTATCCATTTTCCGGTACTCCTGTCAAAAAGATCAGTACGGGGGAGCCTAATGGACACTCACTGCCCACTAGTGCTCAAATAGTTATACATATAATGTCCCCCATACAACGTACTTATATCCATGCGAGTAGTCAAAGCAAAATCAAGTAATTTGGACTCTTGCACTAGAGTACCCATGTTATCACCATATCCTCTCTCGTTTTTAATGTAATTGTACACCATAGTAGCAATAGCACCAGCATAAATAGGAGTTTGATCAGTAATATTTCTACTCACAGCAGTATTCAAAGATCTAGCAAGTATGACTCCCAAGTTATATTCACACGGTGTATTTTCTTTTGCACATTTTAGTAGATAAACCATTGGTCCAGTGCAAGCAGAATTGTTATCCCTAGCAAGAAATCCTCTTGCAAGAAACAACGCAAAATATCTCAAACTTGGGTGCTGTATATGAGTAAATTTACCCCTATTTAATCTATCACGGGAGTTTACAGATATAGTGTGCCAAAACTCAACAAGCTCATGGTTGGTATCAGCACGAGTTTCACTCCAACTCCCTGAATTTTCTACACCAATAGCATTGCAAAATTCCCCTAGAGACATAACAAGGCGCTCACCTCTCATAGTAAATTTGCAAACAAAGGTAAGAGGGGGTGCCTTACTTCTCTTTCTGTGCTTTTGGGGCTCCGGGCCCTCAAATCTGAAGGTAGAGAGGAATTCCCGCGAGAGTTCTTCATATGTATCTTGGGGGTTCTGGGAGAACCTAAGCAAGCCAGTTGTAGTGACGAAGGTGTCGAAGTCCTCTTTGATCCCCCACTGTTCAAGAACATAGGGATCTTGCCATCTTGTTGTATGTATTTTCAGCTTCTCCCCTACAAAGAATGCATCATCCTCCCACAGGTGGTCGTCATCATAATTGAGGGAGACTTTGCATGCTCTTCTTCTTGGTCTTGAGCTCATCCCAACCAAAGCTTTGCCCTTGCTAAACATGATACCTTGCTGCCCAAAAACAATATTCAACAAAAATCAAGATGTAACACCTTAAAACAACATTAAGCCATCCATAAATAGTCTCCACATCAATATCATGCATCAATATCAACTAGAAAACTTGAATCTATGGATTTCCTAAGCATAAAAGGGTGACACCTAGTGCAGCAAAATACTTCATGCATGAGGCATAAGAACAAAAAGTAATTGGATGAGTGGAGGAGTCACATACCAATGAGCAATCCCACCAAACAGATTTGAAAAATCTGCCCTAAACTTGGAGATCCAAGGATAGCAGGAAGAGAGCTCGAGAAAATTTGGGAAAAATACCTGGGGCTGGTTTCCTGTCGAGGGGAAGGAGATGGGCACTGGATACTCACCTAACCCCCTCTGTGGGCCAAAATAGTGGGTCCCACGTGGCCAGGTACTGTGGCCGCGTGGGACACCCCCTTTTGGGCCCTGGTGGCCCTCTGGTGTCTCCCTTTTGGCTGTTAGTTCCTCTGGTAAAATAACTTACCTCCAAATTTTTCTGGAATTTTTCGAGAAAATTTTCTGAACAGAATTTTTCAAACTACATTTCTGGAATTTCTGCACTTTGAAATAATTATGCTCATGCAAATAATCTAAAAATTCTAGAATAAATGAAATCAAACATTCAAAGCAATTTTTATGGGAATCAAGTTTGCATCATTTTCATATTAGTAATGAGGTTGATCAAGTCTCATTAATAATATGCAAAAGATATAATACATGATTCTTTATTTTATATGTTTCTGAGCAATTTCAAGTCACCTCATATTTGATTGGAATAGTTCCAACCATCATGATAGCATATTTTGGTTCAGGAGGTGGTAATGGAATTTCAAAACTTCCTATTATAAGAGTATTCCTTTTAATGGAGTTCACACTCTGGCTTACCATAGTAACAGATTTCTTCTTAGGAAAATAGATAGTGTGCTCATTTCCCTTGACATTGAATGTTACCTTGCTCTCAGTGCAATTTATAACAGCCCCTGCAGTGTTTAAAAAGGGTCTTCCAAGAATAATAGACAAATTATCATCTTCAGGCATTTCTAACACAACAAAGTCTGTAGGGATTAACACATTAGCAATAGAGATAGGGACATCCTCACATATTCCTATAGGCACAGCAGTTGATTTATCAGCCATTTGTAATGATACTTCAGTTGGAACCAATTTGTTTAGGTTAAGTTTCTTATATAAAGAAAAAGGCATAACACTAACACCAGCTCCTAAGTCACATAGAGCATATTTCACATAAGTTTCTTTAATATGACAAGGAATAGTTGGAATACCAGGATCACCACGTTTTTCAGGCATTTTCCCTTTAAAGGAATATTCAGCAAGCATAGCAGTTATTGCATCAGTAGGAATCTTTCTTTTATTAGTCACAATGTCTTTCATGTATTTGGAATATGGAGGGATTTTAATAGCATCAACAAGAGGAATTTGCAAACACAAAGACTTAATCAACTCAAAGAATTTCTCAAATCTAGCATCATCCAAAGTTTTTATTACCTCTTGGGGATATGGTATGGGTTTTTGTACCCACGGATCCCTATCTTTACCTCTTTGTGGATTAGGATGGCTCTTCTTCTTATTCTTCTCAGTAGATGGTGGAGGGTCTTCTTTATCATTAGGTTCAGGTTCTTCAATATTTTCATCCTCTTGTGGCTCTTCTTCAGGTGAAGGTGATTCTTCTTCTTCATTATTATTATCTTCAGTCTCAGCATCAGAAATAGAAATATCCTTATCTTGCTCTTCAGAGTCATCAATGTCCTTGTTTTCATTGGGAGATTTTCCTGCAGAAGATTTCTTCTTGAGAGCTTCTTGTTCTTTTCTCTTGGGATGGCCTTCAGGAAAATCAGGATCCTGAGTACTTGCACCTCCCCTAGTATTAACTCCACAAACCTGTTTCTTCACCATAAGACTTTCATACAATTGATTTTGAAGAGAAACCATTTGTTCAACTTGATTATTCATCATCTCACAGTGTTTAACAATTCTTTTTACCTCTCCCACACTAGCATGTAAACTTTCTCGAAGAGATTTAATTTTGTGAGAGTTCTCCATAATAGTCATTCTAATATTATGCTCCTCAGGATTATGATGATAAGCAAAATCATTCATGTAGGATACATCAACAGGAGGTGTTACCTTTTCATTACCTTTTATGGAGCTAATAGCATTGACTTGAATTGGAAAACAGGTTGATCATCAGGAAGTTTAACACCCATTTCAGATAATTCCTTAAGATGAGAGGTTTTAATTCCCTTCTCTTTAATAGCCTTGGAAGCTTCTTTCATTGTTTCGTTATCCAATTTGAGCATGCCTCTTTTCTTTTCCGGAAATATCTCTTCAATATTCCAGTCTTCATAATTCCTAGAGATAGTCTCCAATAGCTTAGTTGCTTCATCAACGGTCCTTTCCCTGAAAACATTACCTGCAATACCATCAAGATAGCCTCTGGTGTTTTCGGTTAGACCATTGTAAAATATATCAAGTATTTCATTACTCTTGAAGCCATGGGTAGGACATTTCCTAACCATCTTACTATACCTCCCCCAAGCTTGGGGTAAATCCTCCTTCTCTTTCTGTGAAAAGTTGCTAATCTCAACAGTCAAACCATGAATCTTATCAGCAGGGAAATACTTATTATAGAATACCTGCAAACATTCTTCCTTGCTAGTAATACATCCAGGTTCTAAACGATTATACCAAGTTTTAGCACTTCCTCCCAAAGTAAAAGGAAACAGCTTTAAGAAATAGTAGCGTTGATGGATTTCATCTTTACCAAATAACACAGATAAGTCATGCAAGACAGCAATGTGTTCAAAAGGAAACTCATCCTCTCTACCATAAAACTTATATTTTTCAGCTTTTTCAATTATTTCAGGATCAACACTAAACTCATAATCTTTATCTTTAATTTTAATAGCAGGAGCATTCATTTTCTCAGTAATAGGAAAATATCCATCAAGAGGAGAATTTTTATAGCTATCAAGTTTATCCAATTTATCAAAGTCAGAATTCATAAAAGCCATAGTAAATGCCTCCTCTTCCTCAGAAGAAGTTTCAAATTCATCATCACAGTATTCATTATCTTCTAACTCAGATTCCACATTTTCAGGTGTTTCAGTTATCTCAGATGTTTCAGGTGTCACTTCTTTGTCTATGCTACCACATAATAAATCATTTTCATTACTAGTAGACATTTTAGACAATGGTGAACTAGATAAAACCTTTCCTCTTTTCTTAGGAGCAACAGCAGAAGCAACATTAGGTGAAAAGTTTGGCCTACTTGGCAAATCCGTACCTCCGCGAGTAGTTGAAGGCCTCAGTTCCTTCAGAGTAGTCTTTTCCTTTCCCATGGTTAGGAACAAGCAAAAGCAGCAAATAGATGATAACAAGTTGTCTTACCAATAAAGCTAGGTTCCCCGGCAACGGCGCCAGAAAACGTCTTGATACCCACAAGTATAGGGGATCGCTGAAGTCTTCGTTGGGAAGTATTACCCAAATTTATAGTTCGACTCGATGGGAACACAAGAATATCAATAAGACCTTGGCAATTGAGGCGTCACTCTCAACCACACCTGTATATCAATAACTTGCAGCAGTAATAGTGATGGCAGTAGTATGATTCAAGTAACAAGCAGAACAGTAGCAGTGAACAAGTGTTTCCCAGTTTTCACCGGAAAAGTGAAAGTGTAACTCAGAGATTCAAAACGTAGGCATGAGGTGATAGCGGGGTGTTGCAAGAATGAGATTGATCATATAATAAGAAACAAATAACAATGGGACCTATCTCTAACTCCGATATATGTAGGTATGTGTTCCATATTTAGTTGTGCGTACTAACCAAGAGAATTTGCACAACATCTATTGTCCAACCTGCCCATTTCACCGGGGCCAACTTGGAACTACAGGTAATTAAGGTCTACCCTTTCGAATAGACCGGAACAATGCATTAACACTTCATGAACACATAGAATCCTCAAACTAAAACATCTCCCCTTGTTTTCCCTATATGTCACGTTTAGGGTTCGCAGGTTCAACATAATAGCAGGTGATACACTTTGCAGATAAATACCAAACTCAAATATATGATGGGGCAATATAAGTTCAGTACTGAAATCATGCCACTCGGGCCCTAGTAGCAAGCATTAAACATAGCAAGAGTGCATCAACACAATACAAAAGTATCCTCAAGATAAAACCCTAAAATCCCGAACAACGGGTAGCATTACATGATCAATCTCATCCAATCCCCATCCACCTCACATGCCTACAGCGGACTACTCACACATGGTGATGGAGAGGGAGCTCATGGTCGATGGAGATGAAGGCGGTGAAGATGGCGGTGAAGACGGTCTCCGGATCCCTCCACCGGAGGAGAAATCCTGGATCAATCTGTCCCCGAAACGAAGATCGTGATGGTGGCGGCGTTCTGTTTCGCGAAAGCTCCTCTCCTCCTAGGGCAAGCACTTTTTCGTATATATGAGGGGGTACGTCGAAGACCGAAGGCGAGGCGGCGCCCGAGGCCCATTTGGGCTGGGCCCACGCGGCCAGGTACAGGGGCCGCGTGGGACCCACCCATTTGGCCCTCGAGCGCTTCCTCGTGTCCATCTTTTGTCCATTGTCCTCTTTTCCATAAAAATTGACGTGGTAATTTTCCCCGATTTTATTTCCTGCAGAAATAGCCAGAAAAGAGACTTTGCTAAAAACAGCGTCAGATTCAGCAGTTTTATTCAAATATGGGAAGATTCCGGAGCAAATTATGAAGCAAAGTGCTTGGAAAAGTAGATGCATTTTGGATGCATCAGATGGTCTGGCAGTCGTGGATTTACCTCCGCCAATCACGAAGACATTGTTTCAGTTCAGATTTGGCTGGCCTCCCTTCCATTCTAGCAAGTATATTAATGATTTGCTTAATTCCTCTTGCTTATAACATGTTCAGGTAAATCCAGGTTGCTCCTCCCCACATGAGCTCCTCCTTTTGATTCGCTCCTCCCTGACGTAATTTTATATTTTGCAGGTAGTGTTTGGATGTCTAGCAGATTCACTAACGGCAAGCAGCCACCATTGGTGTTCATGAACTGCATGGCTGCTGTAGGTATGCTTATCCTCTCTATTTTTCTAGCAGTTTCCCCAACTCCATATGAAGATTGCCCCTATTTCTCAAATAAATATACTTATGTGATAATAAGCAAGCTGTTTAACAAAATTATCATTGCATTTTATATTCTAGGATTCTATGAATAAGATTGTCAAATTGGTGTTCCATTATTCATCACATGTCCGAGAGCTGGCTTTGCATCCTTATCATGTTGATTTAGGCTCTAATGAAAAACATATGATATCTTTGTATTGTTCTTCACTACTTTTTCATGTTAGTAATAACTGGATGATATTTTATCTTCTCCCATCGTTCACAGAAATGCTAATCGATATTTCTCATGCTAGGTGTTGAGCTTTCATGGTTTTACTTTACTGTAGAAGGATAATGCAATTACATATAATCCTCTGGAGAATTCTGAATTTATTCTACTGCAATTTATAAAACTATCTGAAATATTACATTTTGTCGCCTTTGTTTATTCGTATTTGCCTTTCAGTTACATTAGAACTGTATCACCCCTGAATTGTGTTTGCCTTTCAGTTACACTAGCTGGTTCCTAATATATGTCACTGTTTTCCATTTTTATCCACTGATAGGGTTTTGGATATGGATTCTGGTCATTCTATTCCTCACGGCAATGTATAATGATGCAGTTGTTTTTAACAGATATACAAGGTTTGTGGGAGAACAGTTTCGTAGATGCTTACTCAGTAGATCTGTCCAGCGTTTACATGTGCAACACATGTACTTTTGGTTGGCTTTTTCTTCATTTACATGTGATCTTCTTTTGAGATATGTCCAGCATTTTCTTGATTTTGTTCTGCAAATTTTCTCTCAAAAGGTATGCATGAGAGTTTGATAAAGATTTTTTTGTTTAGGTTTTGTTTCCCCATTTAGTTGTCTGGAGTTGTTTGAGGATTTTGATAGTATGGACCTTCCTTTCTTCAGGAATATAAGGTAAAGAAAAGATATATGTGTTGTTTTGTACCTTGCAGTAGATGCATTATGTGATGCTGTTGGAACCTGCAGCACAATGTTACAGTCATCGGTGAATTTTACAGGTATTGCCATATTGGTATGGATTCTGAAACCTGGTAGGAAAATGCCATCTTTCACAAAATGAAACTGCGCTTGCGGAGCTGCTGCGTGAGGCCCTGTCCTGGACTGGCATAGACTGTCGAGCACAGTGTTGAAGTTTCTTAAGAGGTATATCCCTTCTTTCACTCCTTCGATCTACATGTGTGACCGATTTTACAAGCCTAGGTTCAGCGATTGGTTGTCATCGCATACACATGGTTTCTGCATGATCAGTTCTATATAGGAGCATTTTGCAGCTTTGCCATTCAGCTTGACAAAGTATGTTAAGTTCTGTCTAGGAGCAGAGAACCATGATTATCGTCACTGTTAGAGAAAAAACAGAGCAATTTTGTTTCTACTTTAACATGTTGTGATATTGTTTCTATTAGATCATATTCAAATAAACCGATATCCGAAGATATGGATGAGTCATAGTCGTTTTTTATCTGAGTTAAATATCGAAGCCTGCGGCATTTTGATGAATCCACTTATAGTTGGTGCCCGGCAAAGCTTCGATTTGGACTGTATTTTTGTTCTCTCCTTTCTGAATAAGTATTATAATTAAAACTGAGAAATAATTCGACTTTCTGAATTTTGGAGATTTTATCACCTTTTCAATGATCAGTTGGATCTTTTTTCCTATAGCACCCAGTCAAATATTTGTTTCCATTCGTATATTTTTTAGAGTCATTTCAAAACTGGGAAAATGTTTAATTGATAAACCTTTTGCTATTCTTATATGATTGTCCATAGAAGGTGTTATCTTTGCATATGCTTTTGGCTTTGTAGAATACATCAATGTTCAGTCAACAAGAGATGTGCAGTACACTTTATGTATGGAGTAATATAAGTGTTTAAAAGTAAGAATGACAACTACTAACTAACACTGCATTGGGGTGTCCAGTACATTGTTTTTGACTGTGGGTGTCCAATACATATTAGTTAGTATGACATGGAAAGCTAAATTATGAGCTGCAAAATAGTTTGTGCTAGCTTACTTGACGTTTTTTGCAGGTCGCTAGTCATTATTTGGAATTATTACCTTTGATGCTGTTATCCTCACTGTGTAAACCATAGCTGTTGTGTGTATTTTATTTTTCAAGGAGAATGATCGCAACTGTTGCGTGTATATCAGGTGAGACAAGTTTCAAGGTTCTCTTTTGACAATCCTTTCTGATCTTTGTGTGGGTTATAGCAAATTTATTTGATGGAATTTGGTTATGTCCAACGCATCTCAAGCAAGGTGATGTGCATGTTATCTCATAGCTCTCTTCTGTTCTGTGTGTAGATCTAAAAATAGCTCTACAGAGGATTGTGCCCTAATCTTGATGTTCTACATATCATGGTTAGAGCTTTTTCAGATCTAGAGTGTAGTGTAGGCTAGGGATCTTTATCTATATTCAGAGAAATCTTTTCCTTGCACACGCTAATTACTCGGCGAAGTTCTCCGGTGGGTTATTTAGTTGGTGTGGCTGTATTATACGTTTGCAAGTTGCTAATAGGATTCAGGGGTGTGAGAAACACGAGTGCTGCCATCTTTTGTCAATTATTATTTCAGTGCTTACATCACTATTGTAGTTGCTCCATTATTGATTATGACCATTTATTTTACATTCACTTCTCGGAACTTGAGTATGGAAGACGGCCTGCTTTTCGACATAGAAGAATACCATAAGAAAATGGTAAGCCACCTTTTCTTTAAGATATTCTCCTTTACGAAAGAAGCAAATTTTCTATGATCATTTATTATGGAGGAGCCATTTTAACTATACTGATGGCACTTCTCATATAGATTCCTCCTACGATTCTTTTTTAGAGAGTACATCAGTCCAAGAAAACAATTCTTACAAAGTTCAGCTTTAAGTGGTTTTGAAATTCCTTCAATTTCTATTGGACAAAATACCATGTACATGGTGCAACATAATATATCATTATATCCAGCAAAATTCTATGCTTTCCTGACTGTTTTTTCTTTCATACCAAACTGCAGGACTAATCTAAAACATGATCGGTTATATATAGTGTCTGCACATCAAATTGATTCTATACCAAATGGCTACTACACGTTTGAGTGCTTTTTACCTCATCATATAGTACTACTATTAATTACAAATAGTGAATTTTTCTTTGTGTGGCAGGTTTGACAGCCCTAGGAAGATTGGCCATGCTAAAGGTTCAGTGACTTGATGCAGGTAATAAACTTTTGAGAGCATGTTATCCTCTGTTTAAATTTCTTTGAAAGTGGTGCTTCTGCAAGCCCAGTTGTCTTTTCTTGGCATCCTTCTCTCTTTGTTCCTCTCCGATGGATTCATATTTATGCTTTATGTGATTTATAGTTGGTTTTTGGTTCCTGGCAGTGTGAGTTATACTAATGACGCTTCATTTATCATGCTAATGAACCTATTGGTTTATTACTCCTGATATTGTTTTCCTAACCTTATACACGATAGCTGGTGCATTTCTGTTAGGACAGCTATTTGCATCTAAGCAAGGATACATCTCCGAGCACCCGTCGTCTTCTTTACCTATCATTTTATTGTCAGAGAGACCCGCGTGAACAAGTTCATTAGGCATATGTAGGCATTAATATATATGCCAAGGCCAACATATGAAATAAGAAACTGAACATTAGACAACCTCAATGAGTGAATTTGCAATTTCATGGAGTTGGAGACTTAATTTGGACACTTTTTTTTTAGGGAAATGAGTTAAATTGAAATAAGCTAGGAACTGTTATTATCTTCCTTTTGTTTCCCATATTCTTTGTTGTCTTATTTCCCAACTAATGATTTTAGAAACTACATCCCACTTCACTGTGCTCATATCTACAGCCTACCGGAAAAGCCTTTGATCTTTAATTTCATTTACATTATTTGAAAGGGGTGCTTCTGAAAGCCCTACCATATGAGCTTGAAATCCTCCTATTTGTGTCTGCTGTCATGGTGAAGTTTTAGAGCTTATTTACTTTATTTGATGTTTCTCTGATTATGCTCATGCTTGCTTGCCATTTTTTTTATCTTACCATTCAAACCCATGCGTATGTTCTGTTGGATCGTCACTACCACAATATGTCGTGTTCTTTTTTGCACTGCAGCTTGACTGTTGGATTAGATAATTCCATATGTTAGGATTTTTTCTCGAACACTATGTTTGGTTTTTAAAAAGAAAGTTTTGTGAAAAGCCGTTTGCTTGAGTGCTATTAGTTACACCCATTGCTTGCAGATTTTCTAATTTTTTTTATTTAGTGAGTTCATGTAAAGATTTTCTCATAGTTTCTTGGTCCAAATTCAAATCTTTCAGCTGTGCGTACCTCGACTGCTCTTCCTTTGGATCGCCTGTTCTCTGTATGTTGTTGGTCCATTATAGAACTAAGAGGTATACCCCTTCTTTTTCATTGATGTACTGCTAGATGTCCATTGAGGCTCTGTATCTCTTGGTAATGGTGTATGTATTGCCTTGTGCTGTCAGTGCGCTTGGTAGTCGGCGAATCAACCCACATGTAGTAATCCTTAAAATAATCAAAGATATTTGTGACCAATTATAGAAGACTACGCTGCTCCCCTGTTAGTTTGTGGGGCGGTCGATTTACTTGAATTTGTGTTTCTCAAAATTTGCTTCTAAAAGAGAAATCTACAATGTTCATTGTCAAAGAAAAAAATGTCTACTCAGGTTGCTACTGTGTGAATAATAATTCTTGGTATAGACAAGTCGGCTTTGTAGTTTTGTATAGCAACAATAGATGATGCTATCTATTTTTCAGGTTTCTAATCAACTCGGTTTGCCTCAGAATTAAGCTAAGCTAGATTTCTGGACCCAATGTGTCAGCCATAGCCCATAGGTATCTATTTTTTTACACTCGCATGGCTAATTGGTATCCTCATTCATATCGGACAGTGTCCACCATAAAAAAGGATGCTAACCGTATATACACACATGATTGGATGGCCACAATGCCAAAATTGTTGGCCACACTATCGGTATGGCTACAATGCCCAAAAAAAGGACGCTAAAAGTATATACACTGGCATATAAGGTCACACCATGTTCTCTATATTGTTTATTCTTGGAATAGCTCCAAGTTATTTTAAGTTTCCAAATGGTGATATGGTGGGAACTCAGATATGGAATAATGCATTTCTTCGTGTCTCTTGCTCTTTTTAGGCAAAGAAACAAAGAGCCAATTATTCTCATGTATCTTTAGAAAAATGAGTCATATGCTGCTTCTGCTATATCTAATGCTTGAATTTGGGAATTATGATTCTTTTCTTCTCTGGTCGATATAGGAGGCTGCACGTTTCATTGTATTGTTTCCTATAAATTTCAAAAACCTACTAGGATGGATATGACATACCAGAGGGAGTCTTTGCACCTAATTAATGTTTGGAATGCTGGTATTTATGAAATCTACTTTGTTTGACATTTGGAGCTTGAATAAATACATGTGGTGCTTTTAGTAATTTTTTTAATTTAGCGTTTCCTCCCTCTGCATATTTCCTTGCTGATCATATTTGTTGTAGAATAAATCTCATGCCGTATCTTATTGTAATTCATCCTTTTGCCATTTGTTTGTTAGAAATTGCTAATATTTTCCTTGAAATGGCGCCCATAATATTTGTCAGGAAGGTTTCGTCGAATTCATGTGTGCGCAAGCCTTTGTTTCAAGAAACTTTGGCATCAGGAGCAGACTAAAATGTGCTTGGTGAAACGTCTATGGAGGCCTATCTACCCTTCAGCCTTTATAAGTTAAATAGCTCGAAGACTATATCTTTAGCTGAGCCAGATGTTACTAGCACCATATCTTGGAATTATGCTTTGGTCAACTGGAACATGGTTTCCCGCAACATTATATCACCTTGCACGAGGCAAGCCGCAGTTAAAATTTGTACCAACTGTGTGTACTCAAAAGTACTACATCACATTGCTCTGATCACATAGCATTTGATCCACCACCCTTCAGCGTGGTCTTTTCTTACTAATACTAGACATTTTTCTTGCCATTCAAGAGTTTATGGCTTAGACCTTGAATCAGTTTGCACTACAACTACCATCACATTAGCTTATTGATATTTTGAGTTTCTTTTATCTTTTCTAACCATATTCAGTTGTGAATTGAATGCGGTGCGAATTTCTATATTACTTCCCATGTGTGCTACGGCATTGGTTTGATCTTCCTGTTTCTTAAGATATTTACTGTATGATGTTATGACTATTGATTTCATAATATGCAAAAAAATATGCCTTCAAATCTATAGACCTGTGATCAAATATATATGAATATAAATATCCTTTTAATAATCTGTATAAATTGTGGGAACCACGGGCAAAAAATTCAAAGAATCAACATGTGCCACGCGGCGAGCTGCGCCGTTCGAATCTAGTACCATATAGAATTGGTGCACCAGCCATCTAAACCAAAAGTCCGAACTAATGGAAAAGACTATGCTATACTTCAATATGCTCGACTATCACCACCGGACATGGACTTGCTTCAATTTTACTTCACAATGGTCGACGTCATGAAAGCCATGGTGTAGGAGCGAGAAGATGGAGACGAACCCCTGTTTGATCTAGGCTCCGCGCTCATACACATTGGCACCATCTTGATTGATGCATATCACGGACGTTTGCGGCGGCTGCTGCTGCTCTCAGGAACCGTCTCGCTCGCTCGATAGCATAGCTTCACGGTGCGTCGAGATCATATTTGTCACTCTTAAATATTTAATTAATTAACCTTATACATACATCTTAATCATTTATTTGATTCATTGTCGCATGGTTAATGAGAACCAGTGTTTGCGGTAGCCAAGTACGGGAATTGTGCTAGTTCTATTGAACTTCCAAAAACTGTGGGGGTGAAAGTTGAAGCAAAGGGGTTCCAATTTTCTGAAAAAACCTCTAGATTGGAGTAGAACTTTTTGAAAGTTCGTCTATTCGATTCCTTAAATCTCCTGACCAAATACACGCAAAAAAAACTCCTGACAAATTTCTAAATCCTCTTCACAAGGTTCTGAACATTTTATCTCAAAATCGATTTCCTATGGCCCGAAGACAAGTGGAACGAACTAAATCCAAATCCAACATCCGACAGTGATTACACTAGTCGGAGTCGGACTTGAGTACGTACGCGCACTGGACTACAAAATCCCAATACGACTCGAACACGAAGTCGTGTATCAATCCTCAAAAATAAGCTGTCGCGGTGATGCTATGCGCTCCGTCGAGGTCAATCGCCAAAAGGGGCATGGCCAATCTGGCCAAACTCCCGTCGCTGCCGCAGCCGGCGACGTCCCTGCAGCCTCCGTCCCCAGCCCAGGACCCATCGCCGTGCATGGTTCCCCTCCTGCCCGCCGAGGCTTATGATCAAGACATCGACGCGTACCTCCGGTCTATGGAGTCCACTCCCAGGCGCCGGCCCGCGCCGGACTACATGGCACTCCATGCGAAGCGGGGCGAGCCGGTGACGCCGGCCTTGCGCGCTGTCCTCGTCGAGTGGCTCGCCTCCCTCGCGCCGACCCTGTATTTCCAGTCCAGAACACTGCCTCGACAGATTCCTGGCCGCGGCCAGGGCCAGGCCGGCCGTTGGGTCGGTCCGAAAGCTCATCACTATCACCGCTGCGGCCCTGCTTGTGGCTTACAAATACGAAGAACTCTACCAACCTAATGTGGAGGGGATCATATCCGAGACCAGCCGCGCGCTGGAGTCCGACGGCGGCGGCTGCACCAGGGACGAGCTGCTCGCCGCGGAGGTCGTGGTGCTCAAGCCACTCCGTTACGACCTGGGAGCTCCCACGGCATTCACCTTCCTCGAGCACTTCCTGGAGCGCCTCGGCGTCAATGAAGACGACTGCGGCGACGACGCTGCTGCCCAGCTGGCGAGCTACGTCGCCAAGCTGAGCCTGCTGGACTACGGCGTCCTCCGGTTCCGGCCGTCCGTAGTGGCGGCGTCGGCCATACTCGTCGCGCGAATGTCGTCCGAGGACAAGCCGTGGGGCCACGAGCACGAACGCGCGACTGGGTACACGGCGGCCGAGCTCAAGGATTGCGCCGAGAGGTTGAACCGGTTGCACCAGAACAACGCCAAGGAAGCATCGTCTTCAGGGTTTGAGCACATGAGGAAGAAATACAACAATTCCAATTTGGACTGCGTTTGGACCTGGCCTCCTCTCGGTTGTACTTGAAGTCTGCCAGAATTATGATCAGGAGTAGTACTCTTCTTTTCAGACCCTTTGCTAGCTCGTACATCCACAATGTTTCGGTTATGTACAAGTGAACATACGAAGTTTTTTTTTTCTCAGAATAGTTAGTGCAAATTTATCCAAATATTTGATCACCTAGACAACGGGATAAATAAAATTTCCATTTCATCTATCAACTATGGACCGAGTACTCCCCAGGAATGAGCGCTTAGTGTTTGTATATTCAACTATGCAAGAAACAAGGTGCACCACGATGAGTAACTTTAGACAGTTTTATAAGCTCGAGTAGCTGGACTTCAAGAGGGTTAAATTGACCCTAAATGAAACCACATGCCCCCTAAAAATTGTCCGTGAGAGAAATAATAAATTCCCTTCACCAAATAAAAGATTGTAGATGTGCACCCACGGCCAATCCAGCATGATATAAGAAGAATCATGTAAAGGATAGAAAGTTATTAGTTAACAATATTTTTTGGACTAAAGAGAGAAAGGAAGAAATAGACAATTCACTACCATGTTTTGATCATGTTCTTTGGACGTGTGGCGAAAGTATTACTAGCTAAGTTCGGGCCTGGGAGACGCCAGGAATCGGAAGATAACCCTTTTTCATTTTTGAAGATCTGGAATAGTTCTTCACTCACCAGTAACTCACAATCCTTCTCGTTCAAAGTGTCACAATTGCTCGTGCAATCAACACGTTTGACCAAGCTCGCGTTGTGCGGGCCAAATTTGTTCGAGCACCAGAAAGCTTTGTCACCTACGCCTCCACGCACTTGCTTATCGTTGCCGCGTTGAGATATGCAGCTGTGTTGTTGCTGTTCTATGTTCAGAAAATGGCTCAACTAAAGCAAAATCGGAGCCATATGAAAAATGGATGTTCATGAGAAATATCACTTGGCGGAACAATACAACATCTACAACATGGCAATATATGTTTCCACAATATCTTTGGACACGAAATATGATAAATTAATGAGAATCAGAAATAGAATTTACCCAAAATGAGTTAACATTTATTACAACATGAAAACATAAATAGATTCAATCCTTTGTTTCATCTTTGTTGATACCTTGCAATGCTTTGGCAAGACATTTTGCTCATCAAAGTGTGTTTATAGTACCTCTTCTCTTAAATGACCTCAATTTTAACAAAATCTTATCTCTCTCGCCTAGGGTTCCGACAAATTGAACCAATCAAAATATGGATTTGTAACATGGAGAAAATAGGGATGGAAATGGGATTACACGTAAGTCAATGGTCATAATGACAAGCTCGGTGAAGCATCCATGCTGCCAAGTGAACCTCGCGGACCAAATCGATCGTGCTCACGTTGAGGCAGACTACGAGACCTTTGTTGCGGTGATAGGTACTCGTAGAGTGAGGTTTCTCATAAAACTACAAGACAGCCGTGGCCCATTAACACCAGGGAAGCGAGAAGTAACGACTACAATATTTGTGGCCGGCCAAATAAACTCTACAGAGTGCAATGCACCACAGAGTATTTGTCATGCATGGACACACGGTAAACACGGATTGTACCTAGTGTTTGTAGTTTTATCGTGTGTCTATGCTCATACTCTGTAGTCCTCAGAATTACGCTGAGGGATTTTGCAACACTCGTAAAATTCATGTTCTTCTTCTTTTTTTGACAAAATGCAGTCAGTGATGCATATCATTGGTATTTATAAGATTGGTTCGGTTTGTATGAAGAACAAGGCCTGCAAATCGAACAATAACTAGCAAAGCTAGAACAACACATAGCATGCAGGAAGGGTCCGCACAACACAACCACACAGTGGATGACCTCGACTTCCATTTTCATCTACCAATCAAGGCCTATGCACTATGAATTTGATTGTATGTTTGCCACCCGTCAACACCCCGATGAAAGGGAGTGTTGCCTAATGGGAACGAGGTGATCCAGGGTGGAACAAATTCGCTAACCCGGCTTCCGTTGGGAGCATTGAAATCTTCGGCAAACTTGGTCGACCGACGAGACCAAAGAGCACACATCAGTAAGAGCGACCACCTCCATCCAACATCACAAACCCCAGAGACAACAAGCTACCAACAAGGTTGAGGTGGCTCTAAGACGACGCCTCCAAGGAGGAATAGACGTCAAAGATGTCACTGTCGTCCTTCATAAACTGCACCGACTGTTTCTAGTGTCGATATGAATTGTACCGGGTGTTTGTAGTTGTCCTTTTTTTCAAAAAGGATTTATACTTCCACTGTGTGTCTAGACTCACACTTGATAGTCTCCAGATTGTCTCAAGTGTCTGAGAATTTACACTCGGGGAATTTGCATCACTCGTACAATTTCATATTCTGTTAGAATAGTAGGTGCACTAGTGGCCTAAGATTTACAAGCTGATTCTAACAACAATTACTGCCCGTCTGGTAGAATGTTAGCTCTTTCACGATCGTAGTGCAGGACTCTGTGCTTGTTGCGGCAAACCATACGATCCCATCTATGACAACGACAGATCATCCCTTGGACGGTTGGACCATTGGTGACATGATTACATAAAAATCTACAAAAAGATGAAAAGAAGATAAACCAGTGGCATTATCCCTTACATCATTTGTGGTGTTTGGAAAGAAAAAATTGAGGGAATTTAGGATGAGACGTTGCCTTTGGCGGAGGTGGTGCGACTCATCCGAGAAGAGATTGCGATGTGCGCATACAAGATTACCATGGAGACCGTGCTCCATGACTACCTTCGGCTACAATCTTTTCTCGGTTGTGTTCCTCCTCAGGGCCATCTGGTAAATACATTTCCTCTTTTATAATCGAATGGAAGAGTGCCTTTCTTTACCCCTAATGATTACTATGTCTGGAGCTTGATAAACTCTAGCACTAGAGCTTCACAAAAGGGTTAAATTGGCCTTTAAAGAAACCACATGCTCCCTGCCAATGGCCACAAGACAAATAATGAATATCATTCATTCAACAAAGTATGGTGCATCTACATCCACCACGGTATAAATGGCAACATACAACGAATAGGAAGGTATCACCTAATAATAGGTTATCCAATCTTCAAAGAGAGGAAGGAAGAGATGACAATTTCACTGCCATATTTTTGAACATGACCTTTGGACATAGGCGCAAATATTAGTAGTTCGGTTCATGGGCTTGGGAGACGTCAAGAGCTAGAAGAGGATTCCTTTCCATGTTTGATGATCATAGATTCTTCTTCACTTGTCCGCCTTGTCAATAGCTTCTCGCATCTACAGCTTTGCTCGCACGCCTCACGCGAAATCTTTAACCATGTTCATATGTGATACACAAAATATCGGCCCCAGGCCATTGCACTGATCGCCCTTGAGTAGTACTGGGCCTGAGCGACCAGGAGAGTTGTGCCATACACGTAGGATTCAACACACTTTCTCGGTGGTTCCGCCTCTCAGAATGTAACTATATTTTTTTCCCTTTAAATAATAAAGTGCTCCGATTAAAGCGAAATAAGGGTTTAAAAGGTGGATTTTCACTGAAAATATCACTTAAGAGAACAACAAATATGAAAATATATTATATATATCGGCACAAAATTTATTGGCACATCAAATAAAACCCCGGAGTAGAATTATAACATGAGTAGTTTAGATCTTTGTTCTTCTCACATTCGGCATATCCCAAGTGACTTAACATCTACTAGGATATTGTCTCAAGTGTCTGAGAATTTACACTCGGGGAATTTGCAGCACTCGTACAATTTCATATTCTTTTAGACTAGTAGGTGCACTAGCAGCTTGAGATTTACAAGCTGATTCTAACAACAATTACTGCATGTCTGGTAGAATGTTAGCTCTTTCACGACCGTAGTGCATGACTCCGTGCTTATTGTGGCAAACCATCTGATCCCATCTACGACAACGACGGATCATCCCTTGGACCATTGGTTATACGATTACACAAAACTCTACAAAAAGACGAAAAGAAGATAAACCAGTGGCATTATCTCCTACATCATTTGTGGCGTCTGGAAAGAAAGAAACATGAGGGTATTTTGGATGAGGCGTTGCCTTTGCCGGAGGTGGTGCGACTCATCGGAGACGAGATTGCGATGTGGGCATACGAGATGACCCTGGAGACCGTGGCCCGTGGCTACCTTCGGGTATAATCTTTTCTTGGTTGTGTTCCTTCTCGGGGCCATCTTGTAAATACATTTACTCTTTTATAATCAAATGGAAGAGAACCTTTCTTTACCCCTAATAATTACTAAGTCTGGGGCTGATAAACTCGAGCACTAGAGCTTCACAAACGGGTTTAATTGGCCTTCAATAAAACCACATGCTCCCTGCCACTGGCCACAAGACAAATAATGAATATCATACATTCAACAAAGTATGGTGCATCTACATCCACCACTGTATAAAAAGCAACATACAACGAACGGGTAGTAAGCTATCACCTAAGAATTGGTTTTCCAATTTTGAAAGAGATGAAGGAAAAGATAACAGTTTCACGACCATATTTTTTAACATGACCTTTGTACATAGGGGAAAATATTAGTAGTTCAGTTCATGGGCTTGGGAGATGTCAAGATCTAGAAGATAATTAATTTTCATGTTTCATGATCATAGAGTTTTCTTCACTCACCCGCTTTGCATTGACCTTCTCACTCCTGCTGCTCATGTTGCTCACACGCTCGCGCAATATATTTAACCATGTTCGCATAGTACCAACCAAACTTTTTGGAGCGCTACCATAGACTGCCCAATTGTTTCGGAGGCCCCGTACAACTGGTCGTCCTTGCCTAGTATAGCACCTAAGCCCAGGATAGTTGTTAGGAAATGAAGAACCAAAGTATAAATTATAACTTGAGTAGTTCACATCTTGCTTGTTCTCATATTCGACAAATCCCAAGTGAGTTAACATCTACTATGATATGGAAACACCATAGATTTGGTCCTTTCTTTCATCTTGGATGGTAGCTTGCTTGCTTTGGCTAGACATCTTTCTCATCAAATCATGTGTTTCTAGTACTTCTTCTCTTAAATGCACGAAGTTCTAACCCAATCGCATTCCACTCACACATGGTTCCAACAAAGTAAACCAATCAAAATCAAGATTTGTAATGTGGATAAAATAGGAACATCATCAATGAAGCATTTTCGGGTCTCTTATAGTACATTGTCGTCAAATGCCCCTAATTTCTAACCCAATCTCATCCTAGTTCACCTAGGGTTCCAACAAATTGAAAACAATCAAACTAGGATTTGTTATGTCGAGAAAATAGGAAAGGAATTGACGAAAGCATTGTCGGATACATGCCGTCCGACGTGATTCTCATGGACTAAATCTGTCATGCTTAGCCAGGCAGATAGTAACTCCACTAGCGAAGGCTGTCGGTAGAATGATGAGGTTTCTAATGAGATTTTTCATAATACTATAGTTTATTATTTCTGTACCTAACTTCTTTGAGCTGTTTTATGGTGATTGGGGAGGTACAGTAGGTACTTTCAGGTACTTCCCCCGTTGAATATTGCCAGGCGTTGATTTAAATATTTGGCTTAAAATATTAAGTTTTTTAGGAAAGGGTATTATAGTTTAAATGGTTCAGTTCAGTTAACTTTATCCCGAACAGTTTAGTCGCATCTCCCAAACCGGTCCGTCTCTCTCGATCCCATCTGGCGACGGAAATAAATCCTATAGGACCCAGCTTTGGTTCCGGCCCGGGCCCTTCGTTGTGGCTGCGTCGGCCATCCTCGTCGTACGGCTAAGACTAGTCATAGTGGGGAGTAACATTGAGTGGTAACATACTGCTCCAGCGCAACAATTCCACTACTCAACGTGTGCCGTCCGTGTTCTACTGCGCGCCGTGAGCTAGCCGTCTGATCTATAATTAGATATTTGAGCTAGCTGGTTCCTGTACATATCTAGTAGTACTAGCTAGATAGATGGATTGATCGATTTTTTTTTGAAATTATGTGCTTTATTAATCACCGAATAATGTCAATACAAATTGTTTCCCGGATGGAATCCAGGGACACACCACGCCACACGCGACAACCATTAGACTCACTAGATCGAGCTAATATATGAGTGGCAACATTCTGCTCACGTCTAACATGAATAACAGAACAAGCAGAGAAAGACGAGACCAACTCTTTGATGTCTTGAATCACCGATCCACAAAGAGAACGATCCATCTCCTTGGAAGCAATACGTTGGACCACCGAGAGACAGTCAGTAGCCGGAATCAGATTATCCAAGCCTTCGTCTTGCGCAAATGTCAAAGCCTACCGCACCGCATAAGCTTCAGCAAGTTCTGGCACCGTGGTTGCTTGAATATTATCGCAGCAAGCTGCAACACATAAACCCATATGGTCTCTAATCACGATACCATATGGTCTCTAATCTTTGAAACTCTCGTTTCGAAGAAATTTCTCCCCTGCTCTGATGGAATAGTGGTTCGAATTAGAGAGTATAGCACAGGGAATTACCTTCACGGGTGATACTGACTCACTGATATGGAAATATTCCAGTTCAGGAACTTATTTAGCTAGTTCCCTATATGCTATCATCAACTTTAGAGGGGTGAAACAGATCTTTACCCCTGCAATTTGGAAGATTATAGTCCCTCCCAGGATACATATATTCCTTTGGTTGCTTTTAAATAATAAGATAATGACTAGAGATAACCTTAAGAAAAGAAACTTGAATAAGCCTGAAAATTGTGTGTTCTGTAATGAACTAGAAACTGTCGATCATCTTTTTTTCGATTGTTTGGTAGCAAAGTTGATCTGGCAGGACGTTAGCAGTTTTCTTGGCTTTAATATTGGCAGAGATCTTGGATCAGTCACACACTTTTGGATTGCTAATTCCAGACATGCTGCTCTTAATACAATTTGCTCTGCTGTGTTCTGGTCTATCTGGACACTTAGAAATGACATTATTTTCAATGGAGTAACTTGGATTAGTATGCAACAGATTTGGTGGTGCATCTTAAGAACCATCAAGAGATGGGACTGCCTTTTCAAGGCATCGATGACGGGCTTGGTGGGAAGTTTCTGCCAACACTTCCACCAAGAACTCCTGTTACCTCTCAGGATCGACCAAGTGTGACAAGGCGCTCGCCATCTGAAGCCGGGCGTTTCCTCCAAGATCCTCTCTCAGGAAGACTGGGCAAAACTGGGGCTCTCTGGCACTGTGCCGGGATCTCTCTGGCTCAGCCCCACCTCGCCGCTGGAGGGAACATGCTTCATGTCTCCACCAACGCCAAGTCCAGTTCAAGCGCGCGCTCGCCCTCAGGATGGAGTCGTCGCTCTGGAGCTGGCTGATGGTTGACTCCCCAGTATCGCTACCAACTGGCAGTTTCCCTACTGTGCAAAAATCTGCTTTGTGTTGAAGTGTATAAGTGAATTGTCTGGCCCTTTCCATCAGATCGGTCTTTTGGAATAGTGGTCAGCGCATGAAGCTTGACATGGTATCAGAGCCAAGGTCTCGAGTTCGAGTCCTGGTTTGCGCAATTTGTTCTAAAATTGTTGCTGCCCCCTCTTTGTCCACGTATAGGCCTCTTGAGCCATACCTCTGAGACTCGCGCGCCGTCGCTCTCTTCCGGTTGCACGTGTTGGTCTCTCCCTCTCCGAGTCACACGTGAGAGGGGGTGTTGAAGTGTATAAGTGAATTGTCTGGCCCTTTCCATCAGATCGGTCTTTTGGAATAGTGGTCAGCGCATGAAGCTTGACACTTTGTAGTAGTTTTCATGGAGAGTCTGGAAAACCTGTAATAATTCTGATAGGTTGCCTTTATTTTCTTGCTGATACTCTTCCTGGGAAAGAGATCCAGAACCTGATGTAAAAGATTTGGTGCCCCTGATCGCGGGTTTCTTTAATGGAACCGGGAGTGATCTCCTGCTTATCTAAAAATACCTGCGGCCATCTGGCGAGACGTAGAGAAAAGGGCTGCATCAACATTGATCAAAAGAGATCCTTCCAGCGGCGGAGACCATGAACCTGCTAACGCGGACTCACGCCTGTGGTTGGAACCAGGCCCATAGAGATGCTCCACAATCATATCAACATAGGCCCTGATCTTCGCTGACAACCCAGTCGGGTGGATAGCCAAATTTTCCTCCCTGAGTTTGTTTCTTGCATCCCACAAGTGCCAGCACGTAACAGCAATAATTGTTGATTGCAAATCTCCCCCACGGGCCAAGAAGTCAAACAACCATGTTTTTGGTGAGAGAAAACCTTTGCGGTGAAGTTGTAGATCAAAGAACTGCTTGATTTCAGTCCAGACCGCACCAGCATATGGGCAGAACAGAAAAGCATGCTCTATCGATTCCTCTTTCGAGCAATGGATACAGAGAGGAGACGCCGGAATTTGCCGCCTATGTAATTGCACTCCAGAAGGCAAACAATTATGGGCAAACCTCCATAAAGTAATCAGCATCTCCAGGCGCCTTGATGGACCAGAGCCTCCTCCACAATTTCGTTTCAGCTTCAGAGTCAGAGGTCATGCCTCGCCCTTGTCTACTTCGTGTGATATGAGCCTTTTCTGACCGTGCCAAGTTATAAGCTGAACGAACTGAAAACGTACCAGACCGTGTATGGGGCCAAGATAACAAGTCTGCACCACCATGGCCACTAATTGGCACCTGAAGAACTTGCTCTGCCACTTGTTCATCGAACACTAGTCGCACTCGAGCCTCATTCCACGTTCTGTGATCCGCGTTGAGCAGGGTATCGACCGTCTGGCCTTCCGTCAGCCTCTGATGGACACGGAGCATGCCTGGCGGAGTCCCTGGAATACAGTTATCCGCTGTAATTCTAGTCTTCGCACCATCACCGATTCCCCAACGCAAGCCTTTCACGATCAGCTCTCTGCCATGTAGTATACTGCGCCAAGTGTACGACGCTGATCTCGGGCATGTGGCTTCCAAAAATCCCCATTAGGGAAATACCTTCCTTTTAGAACTCGAGCACACAAGGAGGACGGGTCAGTGAGCAGCCTCCAAACACTGCTTCGCCAGCATTGTGTTGAGGTTGGGCTAGCTAGTACACATGTCGGCCGGCATGTCCGCACCGTCGCCGCCCACCCGTCGGTGAGCTGCGCCTCCCACCCATGTACCTGGTCGTGAGGAATCGAACCTCCTCCTCGCGATTCAAAGATTGCTGCAAGAATCGAGCCGGTTTGCTATGGAATCGAGTTCAAGACGCGGCGACGGCGACGACAGTTAAGGTGCTCCGGTGACCGTTGGAGCTAAATATTCCCTCACGACGAGCGTTTACTGGATAAGAGAAACCATAAACACTGGCCCAAAGCCTCATAAGGGATATGAGGTTTGATTTAAGGTCCCTTATTTTTTAAGGGTCAGCCCAGTTTACAGGATCTAAAATGGACACGTTTTTATTTTACGGGTTTGAACAGTTTACAAGAGATGCTAGAGATGCTCTAAGGCGATATGCCCTTATTTCCATAGGGTCAGTTTTTTTGGAATGCAAGTAATAACCAAATCTTTCCCGGTGACGCGAACAGACATTGTCTCCACAGGTTCCTCCTCTCTACCCATGTTGTCGCAAATTGACCCTCTCTCATCTGCTGCGTGTGCCAAAACTTGCGCGCCGTCCCATCCAGCTTTCTCTCCCCCTGGTCCAGCCTACCAATCAATTACCACGTCGTCGTCTCTGGTGGCCTTGTCGTACCGCCGTAGGATTCTCGACTCCAAAGTGGCGGCCAGCAACGCGCTCTACTCATGTGGACTCCCCTCCCCCTCCACACAGATTCTGTCATTTTCATTAATTAAGAAGAATAGAGTTGGCCAGTTTATAAGTGTGAAACTAGCCAAAAACCGAACAGCTCCCTTGCTGGCCATCATGGAACATGACCATCGCGAGGGCATACACAGCCACCCTGATTACCCACACAAGCCGCACACACCACTGAGTTATCCAAATATTTATGCACCTAGATAATCAATTTATATTTACATTTTTATTTAGCTCTCAATTATGGCTCAAGTACTCCTTCTTAATGATCTCCACGCGAGTAGTATTTTGATCTACTAACCACGGCGACTAACTTAGAAGTTTCATAAACTCGAACACCAGAATCTCAAAAGATGATAAATGCAGACGGAGTGATCATAGTCTAGTGGTAGGAGGGGTACATGCCTTCCAAACCACCCGTGTCTTTTGGCTCGCAACTTTCATGATACCGTGATACCTCACCACTATATTGTCAAGATGGTAATGCCTTAGGCCATCAGAAAGTACAAATGGCTCCTGAGTTACATGTAACTCGTTTTTTTTCTAAAATTCAAAATTTTCACTTTTTAATTTCCAAAAATCGAGACAAAAATCCTAGATGTAGACAATGTCGAGGTCTACAAGCTTACAAAATTTCAACTCAAAATTCATTGTATTGTGGCACAAAAAAGATAAATCGGACAAAATTTCAAGTTTTCGAAAATTTGTACTGTTCACCACCACTTAGATCACCTATTTGTCATTTTTGTTCAGGCCACAATATAAAAAATCTGAGTTGAAATTTTGCACAGTTGTAGATCTCGACACTAACTACATCTGGGATTTTTTTCTCGATTTATGTTAACGAAAAAGTACCGATTTGAAATTTTCCAAAAAACGAGCTACATGTAGCTTGGGAGCCAAAACGCCTCACTCGTGAGGCCATGCACTATGGGTGCGATTCAATCACTTTTGATTCAATCACTTTTGTTGTCAGAGTTGGTTCGCTTGTGAATTGGCTACTATGTAGCGAAACGCAGGAACTGTACCTACAGGCCCATAGGCAAGAAAGGAAAATACGTTTCCCCTTTACACAATGGCTGTTGCAAGCGACGATGTCCCACGAGTTGTTCGTGTGTCCGGCTAAGAAAGCTTATTTTATCTGTACGACCTGAACCAAAAAATTGAGTTCACTTTTGTTACCAGTTCATTTGAGGTCATTCCCTACTGTGTGTGGAACTGGTTCAAATGGCTCAATGAATCACTTTGAGACAACATAGCGGATGGTCTTAGACGTCATTTTTTTATAGGATCAGTGCAACCACATCCCGGCCATGAGACAATTAATAAGTAGCCTTCACCCAATAAAGTATGACGCAGTGTGCATCCGGCATCCGCCATGTGAAACATATACAACCAACATGATGCTATCACATAATAGTAGGTTTTGCATTCCGTAAAGTAGAAGAAAAGGGAGGATTTTCACTACCATGTTTTGAGCCTGACCTTGGGACATGAGTCAAAAATATTGACAACCAACTTAGGTTGTGGGCTTCGGAGGCCTCGGGAATGCAAAGATAAGCCCCTCAGATAATAGATGAACCCTTCTTCCTTCTCTGGCCTTCTTCCTTCTCTGGCGTCGCGCTGAGCTTGCACCTCCAGCAGGATATGTTGTATGTGTTGATCGAGTGCCTTCGCAAGAGTAATGTTCGATCCCGATCACGCAGTATCAGCCAAACTTTATTCTGCATTGTGTGTCATGTTTAAACTGTTGACTACAAAATCGTCATAGAGAATGAAAATTTCAGGATTGCCGCGACCACTTTTTGAACAAGTAGCCTATGAATTGTGTATTTTTTGTTTGTTTCAGCATTTTACCGTACGATTAATGATAGTCTGGTGCACTTAGTGTCTAGAGGCATACTTTTCTTTTTGCGACTTTTTTCATCTTTGATGTCCTGGCTTTTCACAATTCAAAAAATATGCTTAATTTTAAGAAATTTTTTATGGGGTCTTTCTCTCTCTCTCCCATGAACCACTTCCCTCGAAAGAAAAGAAGCTTACACAAAACCGCTAATTCAACGACTAAAACCACAACTTTGCACTTTATCTCAAATCATCACAACTCTAAATTTAATAATTAATAGAGGGCACTAATTACTTGTTTTTTCTCCTTTTGGCCCACCCATGGCCAAAAAGGGGTCACACCGGCGAGCAGGACGACCTTTTCTCCCTACTAAAACACACTTCACTTCCCTATCGAACCACCCTTCCTAGTGACCCTGAAGGTGGTCGGACGATGGATTGCAAGAGTTGCGGTAGCGTAGCAGAGTCAAACGATTCGCCATGTAGCATGTTCGCCCCACCCCGCTCCCGAGTTGCAACATCACAGATGGGAAGCGGCGGCGGAGGTGGTGATGGCGTGAGAATTGTAAAGGGGATATATTGGAGCGAAGCTAACTAGATATGCACAGGGGTTTCAGCTTCTTCACGTCCTAGAGTTAGTCGAAGTAGCTTCCATGTTTGTGACAGTGTTGGTGCCGACGCAATCGCTGTGACCAGCTCCGACATCGGTGCCCGCCGCGGTGAACATCGACCGGTGGCCACGGCGACGGTACAATGCCAGAGCGGCAAACATGGGTGATATACAGATGGATTGTATACGCACTAGTCTTGGTAGGTCAACTCTGACACCATTAGTTGTGGAAAAAAGGAGAAAGCGATTAATTAGCGATTTGTGTTGCAATGTACTTTCTCCGTTTCTAAATGTAATCTTTTTAAACATTTTTTTGAACTACATGTACGTAGACATTTTAGTGCAAGATTGAATCTTACACTAAAACATGTCTAGTTACATGTAGTATAAAAAAATACTAAAAACTTTACATTTAGGAACGGAGGGAGTAATTATTAGTCCTAGAGTGTGGTTTTGTGATATAAAGTTCAAAAGTTATGGTTTTAAAAGTTATGGTTTTATGTTACAAGTGCCCGTGAACTTGTGGTTTTGTGTAATTATATTAGAAATATTTGTCGACTCTAGAAGGTGAGAACCCGACGACATATAACTAGGGATCTAAGATAGGGTAATTTTCGAAAGTATTCGATTTCGAAACCATTTTAAATAAAATAATACATAATCCATTTTAAATATATCTGACGGGTCAAGATATCCGATTTCAAACATAACAGCCGGATGCGGTACAGAATATGGTTAGCTCTGAATATGGATTATTAAAAAATTAAACAGTACTCCTATCGGACGGTTTTAATCCGAATAATCCTCTTTCGGCGACAGCAACGACCTGCCAGTTGAAGCCGCTGGCCTTGCTCCTTCTCCCCCGTTTCCCCCTCTCTCCGCACTGCGTGCCTACGCCTCCCGCCTGCATTCTCTCCGCAGCACCTGCCAAAGCCCCCGCGCTGCCGCGAACGGACACACTCGTTCCCCAGTGGATGCCAGCGCCGCTTCCTCCTCTCTACCCGCGCTGCCGCAAACTTGACCATCTCTCACCTGCTGCGTGTGCCAAAGCCGCCGCATCAACCTATCCGCGCTGCGCGCCGCCTAGCAATCAATTACGATGTCCTCGTCTCTGGCGTCCTCGTCGTACCGCCGCAGGATCCTCGACTCCAAAGTGGCGGCCACCCACGCGCTCTACTCCTGCCGGCTCCCCTCCCGCTCCAGGCTGACTGAGCACACCAGGATTGGTGCTGCCACCAGAGGTAAAATCTACTCAAGGAATCCGATTAAATCCTGTGCGAATAGATACGGGTGAACAACCTGCGTTTACTTCCAAACCGTACAATCTTGCTATAATGTGCGTGTCTAATCAGTGGAATGCACTGAAGTTGTTTGTTGAAATGCCCCTTAGTAGAGTTGGGAATCGGGCTCACTACAGTATTACAGATATAGTGTAGTAATGGGCGCATACATGTTATCCTGATTTCATGTTTTATCCAGTAACTAGTCAGAAAGTGTGCGTTAAAGCATGTGCAGGAACTAGGAGCATGCAATGCTCAAAATTAGGAATAATTTTCCATATTCCTTTTTCTCGGTAAGATTACTATGTTTCAACGTTTGAGTAAAGAAGTATCTCTTTGTTAGACTTATTTAATGCTCATAAGTTGCTTGTGGTAATGTCTATTACTCTGTTACGAGTCATTCGTCAGTTTCGTATCCTCCTTATTAAGTTTGTTACTAGGAGAGTGCATTTGAATTGATAACTTGATTGATGCTTGTAATCTACCAAGTACCAATTTGTCAGCAGTTGGCGTAGTTTTTTTGCATAGTCAATCACTGGGGGATATAGCATGTGACAGAAACCCAACGCCATTCTTGTACCTATTGCTAGGAACATGTAAATAGGACATCACAAGAAATGTTCTTTTATTGGTATTTTAAATTCCCATTTCTAGCCATTGAAGCCCTGCAGCTTTCCTATAACCCACTGCACACTGTATTGATTTGATTCCGTATTGGCGTTTAACAAAATTAGCTACATTGCATAAGTATTACCAGCCTCTGCAGCTTTCTAGTATCTCAATACATATTGTTAGCTCTAGCTAATTCTTTGCATATTTAATCTGTTTGACTGTTGTTGGTTGCTTCTCATGTGCAATACTAGTAGACTAGTGATATTTGACACCGCTGTTTTTTTTTTTGCCCTTTTGATGTTGCATCGATTCTGTTTTATTGATTTGGTTATCTCTTTCAGCTCACGGAGCTGTGAGTAGCATCATCAGTCTCCTAACTATGCATCACTGGGAGACCTTGAATCACATGGCGTACACATTTGGGAAGCTTGACAAGGGTCATGGAAAACTTGCCTTGAAGATACTGGGTTCTATTGTGCAACAATCAGGTTTGGAGCGAATTACTCATATTTACTGCATGGCTGTTCATATCCTCATCCAAGCTCAAATGCATTCACAAGCAGTGTCAGTGTTGAAGCATCTTGCTGTGGAAGGCTTCTCTTGCAGTGCTATATTTAGTTCCCTTTTGCGAACCATCTCGCGTTGTGATTCCAGTCCCATGGTTTTTAACCTTCTTGTCAATGCATATCTGAAGGAAAGAAAAGCTGTTGATGCAAGTAAGGCAATTTTATTGATGGATAACTGTGGATTTAAGGTTTCAGCTCAGTCTTGCAATTCTGTCCTTAATGCTCTTGTGGAAGTTGGGGAATCAGAACATGTTTGGTTCTTCTTACAAGAATGTCTGGCCCGGAAGTTCCCTTTGGATGTCATCACTTGCAATATTGTGCTTAATTCTCTGTGCCTTGAGGGTAACCTTAGAAGGGCTAATCTTATGCTACAAAAGATGAAGAGTCGCTCCTTAGCTAATGTTGTTACTTATAATACAATACTTTATTGGTATGTTAAGAAGGGAAGGTTCAAGGCTGCCATGTGTGTTTTGAAGATATGGAGAAGAATTGTGTAGAGGCAGATGTATATACTTACAACATCATGATAGATAAGTTATGTAGAATTAAGAGGAGTACACGTGCCTACCTTTTGCTCAAAAGAATGAGGGAGGATAACTTAGCACCTGATGAATGTACGTATAATACTTTGATCAAAGGATTCTTTGATGAAGGTAAGATGGAACTTGCTATCTGTATCTTCAACGAAATGCTGAAACAGAGCTTGAAACCAGTCTAGCTACTTACACTTCATTGATTGATGGGTACTGCCGAAATGGGACAACTGATGAAGCTGTAAGAGTTCTATATGAAATGCAAGTTGCTGGTGTGAAACCAAGTGAATTAACTTATAGTGCAATGCTGAATGGTTATTGCAAAGCTTCCATGCTGGGACATGCAATGAATCTTATTGAAGTTCTGAAAGCAAGAGGCACAAGAATCAATAGGACTATGTATACTATTCTGATTGATGGTTTCTGTCAGCTAGGACTGGTTTCTAAGGCCAAACAAATTTTAAAGAGCATGCTTGTGGATGAGATTAATCCAGATGTTATTACTTATTCAGCATTGATTAATGGTATGTGCAAGATGGGTAAGCTGGACGAAACAAAAGAGATTTTGCCAAGGATGCAGAAAACTGGAGTTTTGCCTAATGAGGTGCTTTATACAACTCTAATTTCCTATTGCTGTAAGGCTGGATATGTCAGAGAAGCACTAAAGTATTTTGTGGATATCTATCGAAGAGGCCTAACTGCCAATGCATTCATCCATAATACATTGTTAGGTTCGTTGTATGGAAAAGGAATGATTGCACAGGCTGAGCAATTCAAACAATACATGTCTAGGATGAAGATATCATTTGATGTCGCCTCTTTCAACTGTATAATAGACTACTACTGCACCAGAGGTAACGTGCATGAGGCATTTTCAGTGTATGATAATATGGGAAGATATGGTTGTCCTCCAAATGTTTACACATATAGGAATCTGCTTAGAGGATTATGCAAGGGAGGCCACTTGGTACAAGCAAAGCAGTTCATGGCCTGCCTTGTTGACATACCTTCTGCCGTTGATCAGAGAACCTTCAATGTGTTACTTCTAGGGATTTGTAAAGATGGAACACTAGATGAAGCTCTGGATTTATGTGAGAAAATGGTTACAAGTAACTTTCTACCTGACATCCATACTTACACTGTGCTTCTTAGTGGTTTTTGCAGAAAAGGTAAAATTGTTCCCGCAGTCATCTTGTTGCAGATGATGTTGGAGAAAGGGTTTGTCCCTGATATTGTTACATATACCTGTTTGTTGAATGGTTTGATCAAGGAAGGCCAACTTAAGGTTGCTTCTTACCTGTTCCAGGAGATCATATGCAAGGAAGGCATGTATGCAGATTGTATTGCCTACAACTCAATGATAAATGGGTACCTAAAGGCAGGAATGGTACATAAAGTAGATATGATGATTAGTGATATGCATCGTAATGAGGTGTATCCAAACCCAGCTAGTTATAACATTCTTATGCATGGACACATCAAGAAGGGACATTTGTCAAGTTCTATTTATCTCTACAAAGATATGGTAAGGAAAGGGATTAGGCCAAACATTGTGACATATCGTTTGCTTACCCTTGGACTTTCCAATCATGGTATGATTGAAATTGCGGTTAAGTTCTTGGACAAGATGGTCTTAGAAGGCATTTATCCTGATAAGTTAACATTTGATGTACTCATAACTGCATTTAGTGAGAAATCTAGGATGTCTAGTGCTTTGCAGCTTTTCAACTGTATGAAGCGGTTATATATGTCACCTAGCAGTAAAGCGTACAGTGCCATGATAAATGGATTAATCAGGAAAAATTGGTTGCAGCAGAGTTGTGATGTTTTACGTGACATGGCTGAAAGTGGGCTTGAACCAATGCATACACACTATATTGCGTTAATCAATGCAAAATGCAGGATTGGGGACATCAATGGAGCATTCAGGCTTAAAGAAGAAATGGCAGCTCTTGGTGTTGTGCCAGCTGAAGTTGCTGAAAGCTCAGTTGTTAGAGGTCTTAGTAAATGTGGAAAGGTTGAAGAGGCTATCATAGTTTTCTGTAGCATATTACGGGCAGGAATGGTGCCAACCATTGCTACTTTCACCACCCTGATGCATGGTCTCTGTAAAGAAGGCAAGATTGTGGATGCTCTGGACCTCAAAAGGTCAATGGAGTTGTATGAATTGAAGATTGATGTTGTCACTTATAATGTTCTAATCACAGGTATGTGCAACAATCAGTGTGTTTCGGATGCATTAGATCTCTATGAAGAGATGAAATCTAAGCAACTTCGACCGAACCTTACAACATACACCACAATAGCTGGAGCTATCTATGCATCAGGCAGAATGCTGGACGGAGAGAAACTACTGAATGATATAGAAGAAAGGGGCTTTTTCCCCCATATAAGGATCAAAGTCCTGAATGGAGGATGGGGAATGCAATGAGAAGGTTAAACATGATAAGAAATTGCAGAAAAACAATAATTTCTGAGAATGAGGTCGAGCCACTGCATGCAGATCATGAATCTATACCTGCCGAAGATTCTTGAAATTAAACTTTTCCACTTCAAAGGAAGTTATACATTTGATCGATGTGGTTGGTAAAAACTAGGGGTATGTTCTGGTTTCTGCATGTGAAACTTATTTCATGATGCTCACTGCTCAATCATCGAGGGATCTGTTCTTAGATATGCTGAATATCATGCGTCTCCTACAACTAATCAGGTGTTTTATTATGATTTTCTCTATTCCTTTTTTCATAACATAATCCATTTGGCATTTTCTGAAGAAGGTTTTGAATAAAACCTTGTGTAACAGTGTACGGAACATCCCATAGATTAAATTGAGATTGAAGGGAGGTAGTTGAGAGTGGATGAGATTTTGACTTGTGATTGGTCACAGATAAGCAGGTAGCCTCTTGAACTGTCAGTCCTTCCCTACAGTTTAAAAAATGGTAGCCTCTTGGTCCATGTCACAAACTTCAAAAATACATTTTCACATACACCACTTCTTCCATGGGGTTCTCTTCTATTGATCCTTATGAACTTTAAATGCTGTTCTTGAATTCTAAGTCTTACTTCTAATCTGTTTTGGGAATTTAACTATTCGTTGTATCTTGTGCTTTTCAGGTGACCTTTCGTGTCCCATTTGTGTTGGTTTGCAAATTGCGGCTTGAATATGTTGGACCTACATTTCGTATGTATATAAGGTGGAGTGAAGCAGGTTTAGCAATGTAATAATGTAATGCTATTTTAGTTATTGACGCACTGCTGTGTGGTTCCTATTTTGTTGTGCTATTTTAGATTAGGATATTATAGTTTTGAATTTCTCATGCAAAATTCTGCAGTGTAAGTTCCTGGTCTAAAACGAATGGTCCTATTTTGTACATATACAAAATAAATCTGCACCGATTTTATATTTGGAGAAGAATGACTTTACATTTACAAAACAAATTATTAGGAATCAACAGGGCATAAATATTAGCTTTGTTTGTCCATATTAACATGCTTGTCAAGTGGAAATATGTGCATCCAGGCACGCTCGCTGATAATTAGAGCATCTGGGTAGAAAGGATATAGCTGTTGTGGTTAACAATTTCAGTTCGATAATTTGATGTTTATTTTATCAGTTGATAATATGTATGTATTTTAAACACCTATTCTGCAGTTAAGCCTCTTGAGTATATAATTTTGTCATGCTTCAGGCTTAAAAGCATATAAAGAAAAAGGTATCAGTCTTAGTTATTTTGACACTGTTATGCTGCACACTATACAGTGTTTTGCATGATGGAAACATTGAGGACATTAAGGATGCATACCCTGACCTGGCACACTAGCACAGAGAATTGATCAGGGCCGTTTCTTCCAGTGAGGCAAAACAATGCACCATTCCAACCTGTCTCTAATTAGGCATCAGTGGATTTATTGGTCAGAAAGTGTTGAATCAAGCTCACCAATATTTTCTTAGGTTATAGTCATTGTGTGGCAAATTTATTTTCCGGTGCCTTCTTACGGTGCCTTTCTGAGATCTTCTATTATTATTTTGTGTTGTTGTGGTAAGCCAGGTTCATAGTCTGATGGGGATGCTTGTTTTTTTGTAGATGACACTGAGGTTTGACAAAATATGGAAGATGAAGACTTTGGGGTCATTAATTTACAAAAATGCCAAAGACAAACAAAGACATGCAGTGGTAAATGAAAAACTAAAAATCCCATCTCAGTTGTGTGCAGATCTCAAAAATGCTTGGAATCTCAGTTGTATTGCTCCTCTTATATGAGCAAGTAATCGCTAATATCGATTTCTCTTGTGGCAAAACATCAGTGAAGAAAACATGATTATCTGACTGCATTAAGGACAAGGATCCAAAGAAGCTTTGGAGATGAGAGACGTCCTCCCTTTTGTACCCAGGGCATGTCACTCTCCAATAAATCAACTTGTCAACAGCAAGACCTGTTTCCATTGTCCATGCCTCCACTCCAGTGGGGGTGAATCTCTTGAGTTCGATATTTAGTCTGTTGGTAATTATCTATCCTCTTACCTATTTACACTTTGATCCCTTATTTCGTCTTAACTGATATGCATTTTTATAAGATAAACCTTTGAACCACAGTTCAGTTATGACGAGCTTCATTTTTGTGAGGAAGGTCATATAATTTTATGGCATAGTTGGTTTGTCTAGAGTAACTAAGTACGTGACTGCAAGAATATTGTATATGGATGACAGTTTCGTAACGAGAGGATGAAATTACGGGTTTGTCTGATGATGATGTTTTTCTCTTAGCGTTTGTTTACTGATATGAACAATTATGGTTATGGTTGTTGCACTGTGTGACATCATGTAGTGTTGCTGCCTGGTGATGATTATTTATGAAATTAGAGATACATGTGATGCATCTCTTTTTAGTAATAACAGATCTTTAATGCCTAACATCTATATTTGGTGAGAAGGTATGTGTGGAAATGCGCCCTAATTCCCATCCAGTTCTCCGACACCAATGAAGAGGACTTGATTGTATTGTCAATGAATTCCCCTGCAACCACCTTGGCATGCCCCAGTCAATCAGGAGGCTGCGTAAGCAGCACTTGCAATATCCTGGACAAGGTTATTGCTTAGCTCCCTAGCTGGAAGGCTAGCATGTTCACTAGGGGAGGAAAGTTGGTTGTCGCAAAGACGGTCCTGGTCTGGCTGAAAGCGGCTGACAAATGTGGTAGAGCTTTCATCTGGAAAGGGATGGAAGCAGTGATTTCCCGTGGCAGAGTTGATTCAGTTGATCTTGCATGATTATGTGTAGGTGGTGGATTCCTCATCGTAGGGACTTCGATAAAGCTGGTTAGTGTTATGATGGCAGTCCCAAGGCTATTGGATTCTTTGATTCGGAGGTGTGGTGCAGCCTATGGCTTTGGTTGATGTGTTTCATGAAATAATTAATTTGATGGCAAGAGGTTTAATGATCAGCTGTTTGGAGCTAGGATGGAAATGTTTGTTGTATGCTTGTAGTACTTGTTCTGCTGTAGAGCTAGAACTCATTTTGTTTATGTAAGTTTGTGTTGGACATTTGTTGCGGAGTATAAGGCATAGCTAATGTCATTCGAAGCATTTTTTTTCTGTTGCTGGAAGAACAGTATTTCACCTTCTGAAAAAAAGGTAGAGTGCACGGAAAATGTTCCATGCACTCCTATGTGCCAAAAGATCTTATATATTCATGCCGAGTAGTACACCATTGCTCACAGCTGGAACGAAATCAGAGTGGTCGGTAAAACATATCCTCTCTGTTTTTAGCTTTTTTCTGAAACACATGTATCTCGTTTCATTTTGTAAATTCACTCATTTTGGTCGGTATACAGCCCTCATTGAAATATATAAAGAAATAGTATATCAGAGCTCTGTTTCTTAATTGTGAATAGAGGAAGTACAAGATTGCACAAGAGACAGAACATTACTAGTGGCATTTCAAATAAAGAAATAATCAGAGCTATGTTTCATTACGAAAAAAAGAAAAAATCATTCACTTCTTTCCGCCAGCAACCACGTTGCCAGAATCTGGATCATCCTTAGTTCCTTACATCAATGACCCACTTCCAATTCCACACTAGGAAAGCTATGTGAAAAAGGATTGCTCGGCCGGTTCGGCAGGGAATAACTACCAGCGTATTCAAGTGCAGCAAGAGAGTGGTGCTTGCATATGTTCAGGATAATATTTCCTTCAAGAAATTCCTTTCTTTGGAATCCCAGGCCATATGCGAGAACGTACTGATTGTAAATTACTTTGTGTTGATGCTGGTGGATCGCCGAGATAGTTGAATCGCAGTTTTGGTTGCTTGAGCCTGAAATATCGTTTTGGCTTAGAATATATATAAAGGTCACTAAAATGAAGTTTGATTATTTTTAGAGACACAGTCATATCTCTCTGAAACGCCGCTTGTTAAGTTTCGGGTTTTGCAGCATATTTAGATACAGTATTACAAATTCTCCAAACAGATCATAGAACTATGATACTGTATTGCATACGGCAGTTACTACTACGTTAAGGCTAGTACTGTGTTTGCGGTTTTGCGCCCTGCACTTATGGTTCGTTACCCTGTATTGCTTCGATCCTACTTCAAGTGCATTTCCTGCCATCGACATTCATGTGATTCAAGTGATGCACAAATGTGAAACGTGCCTTTTATCTCTCCACGGTAAATGCATATTTCCAACCTTTATATCAAGGATAAATGGGATCACGGTGAGTCATGCCTTGTAGAAGGATTGTGTATATAAACCTCTGTTTGAAATAGCCGGCTATCACCCGGCTGTAGCCCGGCTATAGCCTCGCGAGATGGTCCGCGCTATAGATAAGTCCTTCGTAGGCTAAGAAGGTAATAGCCGCTAATAGCCCGGCTAAATGAATTTAGCCCCAATTTAGCCTCTTAGCCGCTATATTTCTGCTCAGAGATCCAAATAATTTGGATCAAATTTGTTTCGCTCGGCCCAATTTCAGGGCCAAATCTCAAGCCTAGCCCTAAGTTCTTCTCGTTCTCTCCTCACTCTCCCGAAAATAGAACGAAGAGGGGTGGCGGCCATAGCATCTATGAATTATTGATACATATACAAATATATGTTATCCAAATATTGTTTTTTATTATTATTTAGCAAAACGGCTATAAGGCCGTAGCCGCGCTATAGCCCGGCTATAGCCTTTCATATCTTCTGAAATCGCTGGCGCTAAACCGAATAGCTCGCTATTTTAAACAGAGATATAAACTTACTTGCACCATCCATTCACTGCTAGACTCTGGAATTCTTGATTTGAGCGACTGAGATCAAGTCATATATATGTAGCTAGAACCATTTCCAACAGTCATCGGCCACTCGGCCATATAGGCATAGATAATATGCTAGGCATGAGAGGCGTTTGGAATACAAATATGTTGAAATACCCTGGAACTTTTACTCCAATCCTGTGTCGACCTTACCTGCTGCTAGTCGTGTTTTGGTTTTTATATGCGGCTTTGTTCAGGGTCAGAGCCCGCTGAAGATCTGCGAAGCAAACCCAATGTGTTTGCTCTAAGGGCACTCGAAACATATTATAATTGTGAATGGAGTGATACTTGCTTATCCATAGAAGATCATATCTTGCTTGCGTTAACACATCCATAGACCAGCATGTCGATATCTAGCCACTTAACGACAGATCCTAAAACTCTACCTCCCGTGTCGTCCGTTCTGGGCGACCCGGGGGCGACCCAAATCTCGGCGACCTCGCCCCCTCCTCCGGCGTCTCTCCCTGGCCGCTGCTGCCGCCGGTGGCGCGGTGGTGGCGGCCCCCTCTCCCCCAAAAGGTGGGCGAGGGCCTCTGCTAGTGGGACCTCGGCGGATCTCATGGCGGAAGCGGTTGCTGGCGTCGGTGGTGGATGCGAGGCCGTCGAAGCTCCGGTGGCGGCGCGGAGCGGAGGACGGCCGGATCTGGTCGGGCTCGGTTGGTTCATGGCCTCCCGAGCTCGGCTGCTGTGCGGGCGGTGGTGGTGGTTTCCCGGGCCCGATGGGCCGGCGGCGGGCCAGGACGGTCGAGGTGCGGGGAGCGGCGCGAGGTGCGCATGGAGATGATGCGGCGTTGGGCGGGTGCGGGGAGCGGCCGCTCTGGAGCCTTGTTCTGGCCGTCGTGCTGCTTGTTGGCGGCGGCGGCGGCGCGAGGTGGTGGTGCAGCTGATGCGGCGTTGGGCGGGTTGCCGGCGCGTGGATGTCGGGGCGGCGGCCCCGGACCTGGGAGCAGCAACGCCAACGACGCAGCATGAGGCGCTGCGTGATGTGGTGCAGGTCTACGGCCAGGTTCCGTGGTGGTTCGTGGCCACGGGCAGCGCTCCTTCTTGCCCTGCCGGCATGGTGCTCGGTATGGCGTGGTGGCGTGCTGCGTCCGGTGGTCCTGCCCTCCTCGTTGTCCGGCTTGTTGGTGGTGGTGGTGGTTGGCGAGGCTTGCCGGCGCCGGTGCTGGTGGTGGTGCGACGGAGGGTGTGCTTGGAGCTGGGGGTGAAAACCCCGTCTCGGTTTACCGTGACCAGTGATGGCGGCGGCTGTGGCCGTCGTTTACCTCCTTGGAGGCATTGCTGCTATGCTGCAGCCCCCTCTTGCACCGTTCCGATCGGTGGTTCAGCTCCGGGGGAAACTCTTGATCTTGTGATCGGACGATGACGGCGCCTTGGCGTTGTTTCCCTCTTGAGGGCTTCGTATTTGGAGCTGGATTTCGGCAAGAGGGACATGTGGAAGGGTTGTGGCGGCGGCAACTGCGGCTGTCTTTTAGGCCGGGGCGGCGGCCCCGGAAGTTGGTACGATGTCCGTGGTCTGCGAGCAGCTCTCCCTGGGCAGTTTGGGCTGTGGGTGGCTGGTTCGTGCGGCGTCGTGGCTCGGTTGCGAGCGGTGCTATGTCGGGACGGCGGTCCCGGAAGGGGGTGTTGACGGCGAGGCTGTCGGGCTGCTTGGGCAGCGGCAGCAGCGGTTGCCTTTTAGGCCGGGGCGGCGGCCCCGGATGTTGGTTCGGCGGCCGTGGTCTGCGAGCGGCTTACCTGGTGCAGCTTGGGCTGTGGGTGGCCGCGTCGTGCGGCGTCGTGGTTTCTCGAGGTTGTGGGGCTTCGCCCCGTGGGTTGTGTTGTGTTGTTGTATGGTTTTCGCCCGGTTTCTTTCATAACAAACCGGGCACCTTCTGCTTAATAAACGGTGAGGCAAAGCTTTTGCCTCGGGTTCGAAAAAAAAAAAAAGATATCTAGCCACTTTAATTCGGAAAACGTGGTGAAATAACATCCTATTACACAATGAGCAAGGTAACATAATATTACATGGCATGTCTTCACCCTGTAACAATAACTACACGGATTAATCTTCCGTGAGGACGGGGAGAGATTTATCGCGGAGCTTACGCAGACTGGCCCACGTCTTTCGTGCATGTATTGGCCGGGCACTTCTCTCCTGGATCAGTCTCTTAATTAATCTCTGGTAACTGATGAGCTTTTCATAGAGTTTCCAATACACCGAACTAAAGAGACTAGTTACCTTTTATCTCTGCACAGTAAATGCACATTTCCAGCCTTTATATCAACTAACACTTGATTTCAATGCAATGGCCCCTCAGGAGCCTCTCCTCATTCAGATAAAGTTATAAAAAAATTGACCTTCATTCAGAAAAAGGTTACTCCCACCGTCCTAGTTTATAAGGCATCTACGTATCCCTATGTCGTAAATTTGAGCAACATAATATGATATATATATATATTATAAAATATATATCATTATAAATTTCAGACTTTATATTTTCTAATGATATTTTTTTTGTATTTTAAATTTTATATTATATTAGTTAAATTCACGACCTAGGGATACGTAGATGCCTAATAAACCAGGACGGAGGGAGTAATTGGCTACTAATGAGTAGATATATTCGTTGAATTGCTTGAGTCAATCTGTAAATTTATCCGGTTATATTTCTAGTAATGCAATTAATTTGTTGCCGTTTAAAATTTGGAGCATTGACACCCCACCCACTATTTTTTTTTTTTGAACCATGCAAGAGCATTGCATGTATTATTAAAGAAACACCCCACCCACTATAAAATGCTTGCTATTTTTCCTCTCTTATTCACAACTCACGATTCAGCCAAAGTAGCCAACCATCGCCAACACTAATTCCTTTGTCGGTCACCACATCATCGAGCCAACAGATGAGGATGCCCATGACGCTGCTCCTGCCTCTCGCCCTCCTCCTCGTGTTGGCACCAGGTACATATGTGCTCCTACCCATTTGTTCAACGTCTGTTGTTTTGCAAGTTATCTGGATCCATCTTTTCTCAATGTTTTGCTGCAGGTGAGGCGTTTACTACCTGCACTACACAAACCATCCCACCATTTGGCAAGTCGTGCGATCGCGCGTTTTGTCAGTTTCAGAGCCGCATAAAGTACTCCCAGATGGAGTGTGACCGCGACGCGACCGGCTGCAGCTGGACTGGCGAGTGCGGCAGTGAAGGGTGCAACTTCACCTTTTGCATAACAATCCCCCCGACACCGGCTCTCGTCGATCCAAGAACAAGATAAAGACGATGAAATGGCAATGCAGCTAAACGTGAACAAATCCCGGGTCTACTGCGTCACCACTAATAATATAAAAAGAGCGAGAGTGTCAGATTACCATCTCTACGGTCCACACATCTAAATCCAACATCCCACATCCAACAAATTTAGCACGTTAAACCAAACAATCGAATGCCTCACAACTATTATGTGTTTGACGGCTCATCACGCTTGGACGGACAACGCGATACTCGAGCGAATCATTACCGTAACAGCGCCATCGTGAGGTCAATCCTTTAATTCGGGAAACATGGTGAAATAACACCCTATTACATAATGAGCAAGATAACATAATATCTACACGGAATGTTTCACCGTGCGACAATATCTACATGGATTGATCTACCGTGAGCACGGGGAGAGAGTTGTCGAGGAGGTTAATGGGCAACCAGTATGATGCAAGCTACGCAGACTAGGCTTACGCTTCCGCGAAGTAGGCAAACAGAGCTTTTCTTGAAGAGGCCACGTCATTCGTGCATGTATTGGTCGGGCACTTCTCTCCTGGATCGGTCTCCTAATTAAATCTCTGGTAATATTATAAAAAAAGTTAAACTCTGATAATTGATGAGCTTTTCATAGCGTTTCCAATAAACCAAATAGGAGGGAGTACTAGCTAGTAAGCTTCACTGCATGTATTGCCTCGATCCTACTTCAAGTGCATTTCCTGCTACCGACATTCATTGGATTTAAGCGATGCACAACTGTGAAACAGGGTACCTTTTATCTCTCCACAATAAACACATATATCCAGCCTTTATATCAATGATAAAAGGAGCTCGCCATGAGTCATGCCTTGTAAAATGCGTGTATATATACTTACTTGCACTATCCATCCAATGCTAAACTCTTGATTTCAGCCACTGATAAGTCATATGTATGTACCTAGAAACATTTCCAACAGCCATCGGCGAGGTAGTCAATTATAATACGTTAGAAATGGGAGGCGTTTGGAATGCAAATATGTTGAAATAATGTGGAACTTCTACGGTCTTGCCATCGCAGCCTTACCTGCTAGTCGTTTTTTTCGGTTTTTCTTTGTGGTTTTCTTCACTGCGATGTCCTGTGGAAGGTCCGTGAAATAGATGCAGTGGCCTAAGTCTCGCGAGGATAGATGAACCCACCATTATCTAGGTTGATGTTAAGACAGACAGGGAGGTAGGACTCCATCACCAAGCGGGAGTTCGAAAAAAGACATTGGGGTGATTGCGAATTTCGTCCAATTTAGAACATGAGATCCTTGCTATGTATAATCTGTTGTTCGGACTTCGTATGAAAGTGGTGCAATGCGTAATGGCAGACGCGAAGTGATATGTAGTGTATCGGAGAGCTTCATGTGAAGGAGGTTGTCCTTGGTCGCATGGAAATGGAGACATGAGAAGTTCGTTCACTGGGTGCGTTCTTGGGTTTGGACAGATAGGTAAATATCAAATGGATAAAGGTTAAAATAATGGACCATATAACACGCTAGAAAGAAGGAAAAATAATGAAAGTGCAAAGAAAAGATCCAAGCCCATGCAGAAGGTAGAAAATAATTTGTTCAATCTACATTTTTTGTATAATATCCCCATCCGTGATGCATAAGCCACTACAAATTATGTTCAATCTAACTTCAGAACAGAAGAACACGTGTTGATCCCTCTGGCAGAGTCAAAGAGGATCATGGTCGGTCCTGTGATTTCGCGCAAGGTGTGGGGAGGGGCTGAGGGTCCTTCATTTAAATAAACAAAAGTAACAGTTTCAAATTAGATGTCTTCCATTTGTCTACATGTGGATGTATCAATCAATATAAAATTAATATTACTAGATGTCTGTTGGAATATGATTTTAAAATATACTAATTTAATGACATGAATATTGCTACAATTTTTTTTAGTTTAATATTGCTACAAGTTTTTTATAAAGTTAGTCAAACTTTAAAAAGTTTGACTTTGAAGAAAACATAGATATACTTATTTGTGTACGGAGGAAGTACATATTAATAGCTTTTATAAAGTTCATCAATCCGTACATTGTTAATTTTGATCAAAAGTTGAAAAGGTGGAATGTATTTTTTGAGAAATGGAGGGAGTATTGCAGCTAGGTGATAGCTCTGCAATTTTACTCATATGTATTTATCAAGTTACTATGGTAATTTTGAAATGTAACTTTAGCAAATGAAAATAGGAAGTAAGAGATTAAACTAATTTGAAACAAGGCAAAGGTTTTGCTTTATCTCATTGACTAAGAAGTGGTGTCTAGTTTTCCTTAAACACGCTCTAACATAAATACTAGCTAAAACTAGTGTTGTCAAAATAAAGAGTAAATCGTCTCCAAATCCAAACAACCCCTTAGTAATTTCGACGCGAAGCCCCCACGTGGAAATTTTGTAGACTTTAACACTTAGAATCTTGTTGTTGTTGTTTTTTTGGGAAATATTTAGAACGTTTTCGGTAAATTTCGGCGAGGCGCCTGATTTTCTTAAATCTCAATCATTTAAGAGATTCAAACTCGCATTCAGTACACTTTTTATAAAAGTGCATCTTAAGCGACCGAGACTTAGACTGACGCTATTTATAATCTTGGTTTAAACGTACAAGGACAACTGGAATAAAAATCCAAAACTTACTCTCGAGTTGAATCAGGATCGTGACTCCAGGAGCAGGGCCGACGACAAGCCTAGCCTCTCAGCACAGACCTTGCAGGGTCCACGAAACGATCCCCATCTCCGCATCCAACAAACTATGGCGGACGACGGCCCAGCCCCCGTCGCCGCCGTCCCCGTCCGCGGCCCCGGCGGCGGCGGGGCGTCTGCCACCATACTCGACTCTCTCGGGGAGGACATCACCCGCATCGTCGGCCCGGTCTCCGCCTGCATGTTCATCGTCGTCCTCCTCGTCTCCATCCTCTCCTCCCCCTCGTCCCCGTCCCCGCTCGCCGCCGCTCTCGCCCCCGCCGCGGCCGCCGGCAGCGGTGAAGGCGACGACATCACCTCCGCCCTCATCACCGCCGGCACTTTCGTCGTATTCGTCACGGCCGCCACGTTCCTCATGGCGCTCCTCTTCTACTTCCGCTGCACGCCCTGCCTCCGCGCCTACATGGGCTTCTCCGCGATCTGGGTCCTCCTCGCCCTCGGCGGCCAGATATGCCTCCTCTTCCTCTCCCGCCTCCGCCTCCCGCTCGACGTCGTCTCATTCGCGGTCCTCCTCCCCAACGTGGTCGCCGCGCTCGCGGTCGCCGTGGTCTCGCCGGCGTCCGTGCCCATCGCGCTCCACCAGTCCGCGCTCGTCGCCATCGCCGTGCTCACCGCCTTCTACTTCACGATGCTCCCCGAGTGGACCACCTGGGCGCTGCTCGTGGCCATGGCCGTCTACGACCTCGGGGCCGTCCTCATCCCTGGTGGCCCTCTAAGAGTGCTTCTTGAACTGGCCATGGAGAGGAACGAGGAGATACCGGCGTTGATCTACGAGGCGAGGCCAGTTGATCCCAGGCACGGCCAAAATTGGCGTCTTTGGGCGGAGAGGAGGCAGCCTGGTGGGGATTTGGATCCCACCTCCACAGCTGAGGTGATCGATGAGGTATTGGAGAGTAGAAGGAATTCAGCCGATTCGTTGACCCGAGCTGGTGGTGCCGTCGGTAATTCGCAAGTAGGAGGGGAGGTGTTGGCATTGCCAGAGACTAGAGTTGATGTTGCTGCATTGAGGGTACCATTGATCCAGCCACAGCCAGATAGAACAAGGGAAGATGATGACGACGATGATGATGAAGATGGCATCGGGTTGGGCTCGTCAGGGGCGATCAAGCTTGGGTTGGGAGACTTCATATTCTACAGTGTGCTCGTCGGCAGGGCGGCTATGTACGACTACATGACAGTCTACGCGTGCTACCTTGCCATCATTGCAGGGCTCGGTGTTACTCTGCTCTTGTTGGCCTTCTTCCGCAAGGCATTGCCTGCACTGCCGGTGTCCATCACCCTCGGCGTTTTGTTTTACGTGCTCACGAGAACATTACTCGAGAACTTTGTTATGCAGTGCTCTACAAATTTCCTGATGTTTTAGCATCCATGCAGCATTCCATGTTTGTATGTTATTCTAGTTCACAGTGAAGGCCTTCTGCAGTTCAGGTCATGTTTGTGAAACTGTTCATCTGGGTCAGGCCATGTTTGTGAAACTATAAATCTGATGGCTCACTTGACATATTACTATACGGATTGGCTGTTTACCCTCTTTTATATGGTACTGGTATATTTATTTATGTCTGGAATTGCACACACTCTAATCTTACATGGTTGATATGATTTTTCCTTTGTACTTGGTTCTGTGTTGTCAGGATTTTTACTTGGTACATGTACTATTTTCAAGTTGCATCATGTGTTCTGCAATAAAACCGAGCAATATGTTTGTATGTAACATATGTCAGAGCATCTATGGTAGTAACTAAAGAATATAAAGTTATTTCTGAAAATGCAAAGGCTTGTCCGCCATAGAAAAGTTATCTTATGGTCGTCAAGCTTTGAGCCCAGAAAATCACACTAGGTCGTAATAGAGAAAAAATATTCGATAAATTTCTTGGACTTTGGTGTTCATATATCCTGCTGCTACAAAATGTGCTGGTCACTTGGTCAGGTCATGTTTGTGAAACTGTTCTTCTGGGTTAGGTCATTTTGTGAAACTATTAATCTGGAGGCTCACTTGACGTGCTGCTATATGTATTGGCTGTTATCCTTTTTGGCAATGATACTTGTGTCTAGAAGAAGGTACTTTTGTCATGAATCTGTTACTGCACGATCTGTATTCGTAAATGATTCCTATGATCTTTCTGTTGGTACTTTTTTCTTGGTTTTCGATATGTTTAATCGTTATATGTCTTATTTTCAAGTTGCAGTTGTATATGTTATTCTCAAGCTGTGGTGATATTATTACGTCTTGGGCAATAATTGTTTTTCGAAATGTCCTATGTATTAGACCATTGATTGTAGTTACGGAATAATATACCGTTCTTTATAATAACGCAATGTTTGGCCTTCATAGAAAATGAAGGAGAGATATTTCATAAATTTCTTGTACTTAGGTATTTTTATATGTCATGTTCACTGTTATGCTCATGTTAAACAAGAACTTCTAAGATGGCAAATACTCAATATTACTTGAGTATTTTGTTCACTGTTATGTTCATGATCACATTTTCTTAGTATCCATAGTATTCAAAGGAAAAAGGGAAATGTGAAAAGGGATCATCTGAATTGACAACAGCGTGACAACATTCTGCCTCTGAACATCTTCTCAACAAGCAATACAACTTCTGTGGGTGTGAAAGGCGGAGCCAGGCCCAGGCTACAGGGGCCATGGCCCGGGGCTTGGAAAAAATACGAGGCTATGTTTTAGATTTTGGCCTAGGGCGCAGCGCAGCCCCGTACGTGCGCGTTCGTGCGGGAGGCCATCATCTGTTTTCGATCCAAGGCGTTCACTTTGTCGTTCCTGGCTTCCTGCCATCAGCGCATCAGTGCGGTGACTGAGCTGCTGCCGAAGAGACTCGATCCGTCGAGCGGCGAGAGGGCGCTCCGCGCGCGCACCCAGGTCCCGACCCCAAGCCCAGGCTGTAGGCGCGCATGCGGCCAGACGCGTAGCTAGCGAAAGGCCAAGCAGCGATCCGGCGACGCAGTACGGAGGCTCTCCTCTGTCTATCTTTGATTTTCCTGCTACAAGCTCGCAGCTGCTCCAAATTTTCTCATAGGGGGGCAAAATAGACGTAGAACACAAGCACAACACAAGTATATGGACTAGAATTTAAAAAAAATTGTGCTCTGCTTCAGCTTGGCCCGCACAAGATATTTTTTGAAGCTCCTCCACCGAGGCTCAGATCAACCAAATACTTGATTTGGTAACTCCTTCTGCATCATCTATGCAATATATTTCCTTTTGTTATATTGTGTTCCAATTCGTATTAGCTATCCAACGAGCTACCCTTCCGTTATGTCTTAAAACTAGGGTGTTTTTTTGGATATTTTTCGGCCCTTAGCTTTTGGCCCGGGTCGTCAACAATTCCTGGCTACGCCGTTGGGTGATTACATATCTACAGAATTACACGAGCCTTTCCATAACCAAAACTCATGTAAAGTGACCTTGCTGACCTATAGTTAAACAGGAATATAATTTAAGCAACTTTGGGACATGAGACTTGAGTACAACGCAGATAAGGATCAGCCATGGCATCTGCCTTTTGTAAGGTTCATAACAAGACAACACCTTGTACCCAGCAAATGCAAATGTGATCATTACCTTGGAGATCCTATCTAGCGGTATCATCTCTTGTGGTGCACAATCAAAATTCAGAAAGTTAAGAAAAAATCAGTGCACTGAAACAATACGTTTATACCATATTAATAAAAAATCTAATGCAAATTTCACAATACTTGCTCTATGCATAGCACAAAGTACAGTTCATAACAGATGCTTCTATTCACAGCAAAAAAAAAACACTCAACAAGTAGATTAAATTTAAACCTAATACTGCATATATGACATCACAAAAGTAAGTTCTGGCAATTCAGAACTGGGACATCCTTATAGTGTTGGTCTTTCAGTTTTTTCATAACTACTTCTTTGAAGCCACAGAATCGTCAGTGATGGAGAAGTAAATCATTGATTGCATGCATTGGTTTTGTCCACAAAAATTTATGCATGCAATTTCTGTATTTTAGTATCAGCCCTGTTAAAATATCAGTCTGAAATGAAAATAACCACACATAAAGATCAAAACATATTCCGGATGCCAGCAATTTGAAGCATGGAATCTGCACTTCATTTAACTGAGCAATAAGCTGTTTTGAAACCAGATCAATTGAACCAATCCGAAGCTATATCAGCTGAGCCAAAGCGGCAGTAAGGAACTACAATGAGCTGACAGTTGTTGCTACAACATGGCAATGCTGTCTACTAGGGAATAACTAAATCTAAAACTAATGCGCTAATTGTCAATGACTACATTTCAATGTTTGAGAACCAAAAAAAGACACTAGCACATTCAAGAACACTGACCATTCCAAAAGAACAGAGTTGTGCATAATGATTGTATAGACACCATTCCTGGCATTGCACGCTTCAGCTTTCAATTACTAGCAAAAAAATGTGGTTTTTACCAATGAAAAACCTGTAACCCAATTTCAGACAACACCCAGCATTTGTTCACCCTGGAGGCTGCTTTCCGCCCACAATGGATTCGGATCAGAATTTGATCTTATGCCCCTGTAATTCCATATACTGGGAGCTGGAAGGCTGAGAACAAACGACTTGTGATCCAGTTCAAGCAGCTGTTTACAAGGTTGCGTTGCTGCAGATTTGCGAATAGCTCTGTGACCCTTCTTATGGCTTCCTAATGCCCGAGCAGACCCGAAGACCCTTCCACACAGCTTGCACTCATAGCTAGTTGTTGCCTTGAACACCTCTGATAGACTGACAAACTTCACTTCCCCGTAAGAGCTAGAAGTTTCTGGCTCCATCAGCTCATCATCTCCAATTAGGCCATGATGATCAGATGAACTCAGCTCCATCCCTGTCATCGGTGAATCGTACGCCACATTGCCATCCATCTCACAGTCCTGATCATAATCCACAAAAGCTGAGCACAAGCCATGATCTCCTGAAAGCATCACAAGAATGTGTGCGGCATCCACCTCCTCTATCCCATATGTCATCATCAGTGGGGAAGGAAAAGTGTCGAGAGCTATCCTCCTTGACCTCTTCTTCCTCACTGGAGCAGCAAATACAGTAAGATTGTGATCACCATCACCTATCGATACGTTGCGCTCCACAACCATCTTGTTCCTACGGCGCATGTGTACCCTCATGTGTATCGACAGGGCATCACGGGAGGCGAAAGACTTGAAGCACAACTGGCATTCAGTCTTGGGGAACAATGCCCAAGGATCATCGTCACTGGAAGTGGAATCTGGAGGGCACCACTTCTTCTGGCACCTCTCCCGGAGACCGTATCTCCCGCCATCGGTGCTCGGAGTGCCGCTCCTCTGTTTCTTGCGCCTGTTCCTGTGGAGCGCCATGTGGCCTCCAAGTGAATTCCCAGAAGGGAAGCTCTTCTTGCAGTTCTTGCACCAGTGCTTCCTTCCCCTCGGTGGCATGTCTGGATGTATAGTAGCAAGAATTAATCAAAGAAAGAATTTACAAGGCAAGATGGTGGCAGCAGGAAATCAAATGCTACACAGAGATCGATAAATATGGCGTCCAAAAAGGGTTCTTTTCTGACGGCGGAAACAGAACTTGGGAAAACCCCTCCCATCTTCAAACTAAATTCCATGTTATCTTGCGGAATGGGAAGAAAATTTACCACAAATCTTGGGACCGCCTGTTCCAATGGGAAGTGAAAAAAAACTATATTTTTTTTAATTCATATAAGGGGGACAATCACTTGCTAGCGCTGCTACTCGTGGGAAAAACCAAGAACGCCAAATGGAGCAGTTTGGGGGTAAAGAACCGAATCATCCATGAGAGCCTGAAGATTCAAACTTCATCCAAGAACGGAGCTAGGGTTCCGCCAAATTCCTGACGAAAGCTAGCGACTTTTACACGGGGCGAACAAATCAAGAACTCAAGATTTCTGCAGCGACTTGAAAACCCTACCTCCTGCTTACCAGAAAAGAACAGAGAAAGAAAGGAAACCCACCTCCAGTACTTCTTCGATTCCAGGTTCTTGGCCGGTCGAGGAATCAGGAGGAAGTTCTTGGCACGCCGGTGGAGGAAAGGGCGGCCTCCTCTCGTGCCGAATGCGCCGCGGCGGTGTTCCTGACGAGTTGCCGGTTTTGGGAGGGAAGGAGGCGTGGGCCGAGGAGGCAGGCGCCGAGGCCTGCTTTTGCTTTTCTTGTTTGGAGGTGGGAGGAGCGAGCCTTTCTTTTCTTTTTCTTTCGAAAATGGGAGGAGCTGGCTCTGGAGGGGGAGACTGGAACGGCGTGACCTGTGTAGTACGGTGGTATTGCAGGAACACTGCAGAACTTCATTGGTTGGACCCTTTCTCTTTCCACAATTGCTGTTTTTCAAACGTTTAACAAATTGTACCAGTCTAAACATATGAAAGGTCTAAACATATGAAAGCTAACGTTGTATGCACAATTTTGATTTCACCAGCAGAGTGCATATGCGCTGCACCGGATCAAAGATAAATCAATATGTACTCACAAATCTGAAAAACAATTAATTTATTTATACGATCAAACTCTTAGGTTTCGCCCTGGTTTGGATTGTATAACACTAAAAGTATTTGGGGTTTCACCCTAGTTTTAGTCCTCGCCCAGTATACAAACAATACTCTCAAAAGATAAATAAATAAACACACCACTTACTTAAAGTTAAAACATGGGGAGGATTCGTTAGCGGCGTGGTATAAAGAAACTAAAACATAGGAAAATTTGAAGTGGAATCATAATTTCATGTTTTCTATTTGTCAAAGGATGACGATTGGAGATGAAGAGTCATGCGAAAATACTGCCCCTAGTTTTAGAAATACGGTCCGGTCCTTTGTCATACCCATAGAATGGGTTGGATTCACATCACAAATTTGAATTGACATCACAGGTTTGTACTCTTGGCACCACCACTTCGTCGGTGCAAACATTCTGGCTACGTTGACGCGCACTTGTGTTGTGCTCTTGTTGAAGGTGGTGGTTTGAAACTCGTCATTGGGGCTAAATATTCCGGGCTAGACTCTAGGTTGGACTCATCATGATCAGCCCACGTGCGGCATTTTCGTTTTGAAGGCTTTGTATAAAAGTTGTGTATTTTCTATTTATTTTTTTCTTACCATAGGGTTAGTGGTAGTCTGGAGGAGGTATTGTTGCGCGGCATGTGTGCCTCGGGTTTGGTTTTTTGTATCTTTTTGAATTCTACAATAAAATGGTTATTTGTATCGTTTCGATGCATAGACCGTGACATGCTCCCCTTTTCGAAAAAAGAAACTCTGAACCATGTTTACCACATTTAGGCATTTTTCTTGTTTAATAGATATGATCGGTGTGTTAGGTCAATGTGGCGTCAAAAGGTCTGTAAAACTTGCAGGGCATCATCGGCGATCATGTCCAACCTTTCTTCTCCATCTGTTGAATTTCTCGTCGTCCTCATTTTTTCTTTTAACCGCGATTATCATTTCACCCCTAACTCAACTGACAAGCATTAGAGTAAAATGGTTCAAAGTTCCTTAAATTGTGGAATCTCGACAAATATTCACTAGATGGAGTAATTGGTACTACAAACACTCACACTCAAGTAGGGATAAAAACGGAAATTCACTCAGTAACTTACTTAACTGTCCCTTATCCTATATAAAATTATAAATAGATAGGTAATCTCCACTAACCATTTTCTCTACATGCAGCCTCGCACGTCAGCAAGCTTGCCAGCTCGGCTAAAAGTAAAACTGTCGACCACCTCTCCCGTGAAGCCATATAGCGCCATATTTGTTTTACCGATTTTCTGTTTGTGCACATCAGCATGATTGTTTTCCCTTGTGTGATCCGTCCAATTTCGATGTTACTATTCTCGTGGAGGACTGCAGGCTGGTTTTTTTTTAAGTTTGTGTGATGTGTGAGGCTGAATGAGCGCTCTTGACCTTAGCTGGGAATAAAGGTGTCGCTACCCAGGAGCACATGAATTACCCCAAGTAAAATTATTCGTCGTGGATCATAATAAAGGTAAAAAGTTAGCGTGGTATGGCAAATAGTGTGACCCTTAAAATCCGCAAAATAGTTTGTATCATATGTGCACACCGCAAAAGTTAGCGTGGTATGGCAAATAGTATGGCAAAAGTTAGCGGTACTGTGCACATCGAGTGGATGTCATGTAATGCTCCAAACAGTGATCTGGCTCTAGGATTGAGAGGGATCAGGATTATGCATACTCGTGGTATGCATAAGGATCTCGCAGATCCCTCATCTCCTTGAGGTAAGAGACGAAACAGCGGGGCTTCACGGCTGAATTGAGCTGCAAATATATCAATGTAACCTATGCGGGCGGACTGTATATAGCTGAAGTTGGTTTACGCTGCTAAAATGACCTCAGTGTCAAGGTCCAATGAAATGTCCTTGGTGCCAAGCATAAACGGACTGACGTGAATACTCCACCGTCGTTTGAATTTTTTCTGCGAAAACCATGCCGATTGCCCCAAATATTATGAAGTCCCTGCTTATTTTCATCCCTGCTTATTTTCTGCCAACTTTTTCAGTATATGATTAGCATCTTTTTGCTTGAAAATTTTGAAACCCTGATTTCTTCAGTTTTAGATATTAACAACAACTATTGCTTTTGATTCTTTGTTACCACAGTTACGTGCTAGAATTCTAGGTAATCATTGATTGGTGGATTAGTATTGGACAACTAGGAATTGTTTGTATGATATTACAAGGTTGACAATTATTTTCTCCCGATTGCAACGCACGGGCATTGTGCTAGTAAGAATACTCTGGTCTAGAAAAAGTCATTGACGTACAAGTAAAGGACCAGGGTCTGCCTAGCCATCTGGTGTGGTCTCGATCCCTTCTTTGCACAAGTAACTCAACGCACCTCCATCCAAAAGACACACGATGTCGAACTTACACATAAGAAAATCTGAGGCACGCGCTTAAGATCAAGCAAAACCAAAATTATAATTAAACGACATGTGGAGCTTATGAGGAGCGAATCAAACTACGACTGTAATTAAGAAGATGATGGCGGGGCTACCATAGTTTAGGCGGCTTATGCATCACAACTTAGATGATGACTAGCATGTCCTTGAGCCAGTGCTCAAGTGGCTTGCCGATGGAGTCATAGAGCTTCTCCGGGTTGACGATGTTACGGGGTGCCGAAGATGAAGGTCGGCTTCTGCATGTCGTCGTACATGCGGCCGTAGTCGAGGCTTCTGAACTCCTCCCACTCGGTGAGGATGTCCTCGTTGTGGGGGTAAACGTCCTACCCCTTCCTTAGATTGTATTCTATGTGGATCGCACACACGGGATTACAATGGTTTACGTTATCCAAGTGGCCGCGAGGTGCTACATTAACAACTTTTGTGGCGCCAAGCTATAGCTATCTACGAGGGAAATGGTTCCGCCATAGATGTGAAACCACAATATATGATGAAGGACCCCATCGTAAATAAAACCACTTTTACGTTAACTTTGTGTGTTGGTTACGGAGTCTTGATGGAGAATCTGGCATCGCACATAGTAAGAGTCACGTGACTCTATCTCTGTCCCATTGTTATCATCGTGGATGACACGGCTGACATTCACGAGCATGTGGTGTTTTGTTCTCGCAAACTGTAGACTGTATATCTGGTAGTTATTGTCTAGCGTTTCCGACGGTCTTGGTGGTGGTAATAGCAATGACTGTGTCAAGTTTTCTCGTGTTTCTTTCTTTCGTGCTCACGAAGTTCTTCTCAAGTAATATGGCATCAATCAACGGTTCGACAGTCTTCCTTGCAAGGGGTGTGTCCTTGGTCACAACACGTTGAACGATATTAGCTCCATCTGTTGGGGTGGGTAACTCAAGCGGTTTTCCAAAACCTCTGAGGTTAGTGTAACCTATGCGGACTTGATTTTCTTCATTTTGTTCACCTGAATCTTGGAGGAATGTCCAGATGCAAAAAGATGGGTTAGAGGCGACAACTTCTAAGAATTTTATGTAATTTTGTTTTTATCAGAAATCTTTGTGGTTTTTTGTAAACATGTGAGGGAGGAGCCTCAGCGTTTTTAATTAAGGAGAAGGAGCGGCACCACGAGTCAAACTCAGGTGGGCTGGGTAGCGCCATGGCCACTGCGCACAAATCGCTGGGGTGAGAGCCCATCCACCTTTGTGGTTTCCATTGACGATCTTATATACTTTGGTTAATTCATTCATCAATGACACCAGATCTTTCTAAAAAGGTAATAAAATCGAGTGAGGCAAACGAGATTACGATAATGCACGACAATGTGAGACACAACCATATTGGGCGGTTCAATTTTTATATTGTTCTGCATGATGCATAAACATGGAACACACAAGTTTCGATGGTACATCTGTACTTTCCTTCGGTACAAGATCAACAAACGTTGTCGCATAGGAACACCGAGTACGAGTCCATTGTTGAAATGCAAAAATCTTCTTCCTGATGTCTCCTATTTCACGCTAACATGTGTTTTTTTTTCTATATTTATAGGTTTTGCCAATAGCCCGCGTATGAGAATAAATTTGGTTCTGAAACTCCGACTCCGAAGCTTATATATACACATATGTGAAGGGTGTGGTTGCTAGAGGCATTTGTTGTGGATGATTGCCATGAATTGTTTCCGCATAGAACATTTGTATATAAAGTCCATCGCCTATCTATGTAGCATGGGCATCAATCTTTTTTATTCAACTAGGCAATTGTTGGGGCGTTGTTACGGGTGATAATTTCTTCATCACAAATGAGACTCACCACCATGTTGCGCCTCTTTTTTTTTTTTTGCTAAACACAGTACAACACATACGCACACATACACGCGTATACACTCACCCCTATGAACGCACACACGCACACCCTACCCCTATGAGCATCTCCGAGAGACTGAGCCGGCGGATTGAGTTTTGAGATTGACGAAGTCACCACGGGCGCCTCCCTGTCGACGGGAACGTCGCCTCCCACTGAAGAATATTCCGCCTTAAATGAGAAACACCAGCGTCAAACCTGGGGTTGAATTCTGGTGGGCCGGGGGTACAACCACCCTCCTAACCATCTTGCCACAGGCAAGTTCTCACCATGTTGCGCCTCTACTAACCCTCCTATCGCACCCGTATGCGTGTGTTTCCGCGGTCTGGGGATAAGATGAATAAACGAATGTAAATTATGACGTTTGAATGGTAGTATGAAAAAAGCAGTGAAAATTAAGATGATTGATTGAATCGTTAATTGCCTAATTGATTAAATCGGTGGAGAGTAGAGTTATTCAAAAAAACGGTGGAGTGGGGGCTGGCAGGAAACAAAAACTTACGTCTTTTTAAAGTAGTAGAGATTGAGATAATTGGTCCATACATGTCTACCTCATTTTAGAATCTCCTTTAGGGGAAATATCGTTTTAGATTCGATACAAAATTATGCCGTTGTTCATTAACCTATATAACTAGATACCTACCCCTCCACTAATAATGTTTTCTACATGTATCTGCCCACGCCAGCAAGCTTGCCAGTTGCCACCTCTGTCAAAAAGTCAAAGCGTCGACCACTCCGCTCGGGCCAGGAAGCCACAACAGTCATCATTTTTTTTACCGATTTATTTTTGTGTACATAAGTGTGATTGTTTTTTCAGTTTGTGTCATGTGAGATACGTCCAATTTTGACGTTAAGACACAGGCTGAACAGGCGCTCTTGACCTTTTCCTTCATGTTCAGAATATTAGTCATTTCAGATCCATAGATAGTAGATGTATTAATTATCAAAATATAATCAATTTTGTTGAGAGTGGAGTAACTAGTTTTTTTAGAAGAAAGACAAACGCCCCGTCATTTGCATAGATAGAAAAAGGATAGAGTTCAACCATATTTGCAAGCACAATCCATACTGTAAGACCCGAACTACTTGCCAGTTCTTAAATATTTGTAACCACAACACAAACTGCAAAATCCCAACTACTTACAATTTATTGGGTTTCCGCCGGTAGAGCACATGCAAACAAAGGAAATCCGTAAATCTGTGTACTACGGTGCCTACAAATATAATGGTCATGGAGACCCTTGCATAGCAATGAGATGGAAGGATGTGAAATAGAGGAGAGTCGGTGTATAGTTGGAGTAGGAGTACCACGTACATTTAAGTAAATATTTAACATGATACGGAGTACTATTTTTTTTTGAATTTTTAAACACACTTTATTAGGTCAGCAAGCCGCCTCATTAAAAACCTCCCAGTCCCCGTAGGTACCCTGGAAGGAAAAGAGTGTGTCTGGTACTTGCTGCCTCAACCATCAACAATCGTTACATCGTTCACCAACAAAAGTAGGATAAAGTCTAGGGCCACATCACACCACAATTTCGATGGATTATCCCTCCCAAACTTGGCTAACTCATGGGCCACAAGATTAGACTCTCTACTACAAAATTGTAACATGACCTTTCCGAAATCTTGTGCCAGATCACGACAATCATCTAATATAGGGCCTAAAACAGATGATAATCTCCTACCAGAGTTGAAAGCCTCCACAACTGACTCACAATCTGACTGAACAACTAGGTTATGACAGGCCAGTCGTTTAGCCACTAGGAATCCTTCGTGAAGAGCGATTGCTTCCGCCAATTCTGCATTTAGAACATTGGATAAGCTTTTACAAGACGCACCAACAAAAGACCCAGTGTCATCACGCACAATCACACCGACAGCACCACTTCGGCCAACCTCTAGGAAAGAAGCGTCAACATTTAGAATCTGATGTCCTGGAGGGGGTTTAGTCCATTTGCCTTGCTTCAGAGTTGTATTTCCTTTTTTATAGGCCCGCACATAATTCATAGTAATAGCTTGTATAGCTAGGGCTGACCTCTTCGCGTCCTGGACAGTTTCATCATTCACAATCTGCCTTCGCTGCCACCAAAAGTACCAACAAGCAACGACAATGGCCCCTTTAACAACCACAGGTTCCATGTAGATCTGCTGATATTTGGAGTCACAAAGAATTGTTTCGATCATCGCCGAGCCTATCCTTTCAATGTTTTTGGCTTGGTCTATGATTTCATGCAAACCCAACTGACGCCATATCTTCTTCACACGGTTGCAATCAAATAGCAAGTGTCGGATATCTTCTGCCCCAACTTTGCAAATCTCACATTGCCCACTAGTTCTCATATGACAGTTAGCAAGTATACAATAGCATGGAATAGAACCATTCATGCAACGCCACAAAAATATTTTAATCTTGGCCGGTACCCTCAAGGACCATAAACCCTCCCAAACTGGATTCAAATAAGCTGTACCTTGGCCATGAGCAGAGCGAAGCTTCTCACCGTATTGGGCCTCCCATTCAACATAATAAGCAGATTTAACCGAGAACCTTCCACTTTTATTGCAATGCCAAGCCACAAAATCAGAAATGTCTTGTCTCGGCAGAGGTATCTGTAATATTCTTTGAACATCAATATCCCAGAAGTTTTCACGGATCAGTTCCTCATCCCAGGTACCTGTAACCGGATCAATAAGTTCATGTACTTTGGTTAGAACAATATTTCCCCGGCGGGTAATAATTTTCCTATCTGGGCTGTTTGGGATCCAACAGTCCTCCCAAATGTTTATATCCAATCCATCTCCAACTCGCCAAATACAACATTTCTTGAAAGTCTGCACTCCAGCCCAAATGCTTTGCCAGGCATATGAGGCTCCCTTCTTCAAATTCACTTTCAGAATGTCCTCCTCCAGATAATATTTTGCTTTTAACACTCTAGCACATAGTGAATCACTTTGCTCAAGAAGTCTCCAACATTGCTTAGCTAAAAGAGCTAGATTGAAACAATGGATATCACAGAAACCCATTCCCTCTTGTCCCTTCGGTACACACATTTTCCACCAAGCAAACCAATGCATTCTTTTCTGGTTTTCCTCGTCACCCCACCAATAATGAGACATTGCGTCAGTGATTCCCTTGCAAATTTGTTTGGAGAATTGAACACACTCATCGCATATGTTGGGATACTTTGGGCCACCGCTTTAAGAAGAGCTTCTTTACCTCCCAAGCTTAACAACCTTTCTTTCCAGCCATTCACTAACTTAGCAATTCTATCAATGATGTGACAAAAGCAGTCAGTTCAGTCCATGCCAATCATAGAGGGTAGACCAAGGTACTTATCAGACAAAGATTCAGTCATAATGTTTAGAATTTGGCATACTTCAACCTTGTCATCCACCTTGGTGTTAGGGCTAAAGAAAATTGAAGACTTCGCTTCACTAACCATCTGTCCCGATGCCAAACAATAATCCTGAAGAACCTTTTTGAGAGAGGATGCATTCGCAGCATCCGCTTGCATCAACATGAGAGAGTCATCAGCAAAGAGAAGATTTGAAATAATTGGGCCATTCCGACATACCTGGATCCCCTTAAGGTAACCCTATTCTTCTTCATGTTTGAGCAAGGCTGAGAGTCCTTCAGTACATAACAGAAATAGGTAAGGGGACAAGGGGTCCCCTTGCCTAAGTCCCCTTGATGGCAAGAAAGTCTCTGATTCGTTTGAGTTAATACGTACCTTGTACTCCATCGAACTCACGCATGACATAATAAGATCAACCCAATGATGATCAAAACCCAGCCGAAGCAAAATGTTCTTCAGAAAAACCCACTCGACACGGTCATATGCCTTATGCATATCAAGTTTTATTGCGCATACTCCTTTCTTCCCCACTTTCTTCTTCTTCATAGTGTGCATGCATTTATAGGCCACTACTATCACATTACCAGTAAAAATTCTCCCTGGCACAAAGGCACTCTGATTCTCACTAATGATGTCAGGTAGTAGAACTTTGAGCCTGGCAGCAAGCATCTTAGATATAACCATGTATATGACATTACAGAGACTAATAGGTCTGAATTGGGTTATACTCTCCGGGGAGTCCACCTTTGGGATGAGCACAATAGCTGTAAGGTTCCATCCCTCAGGTATTACTCCGCTGTTCACTGCTGTCAAAACAGTTTTTGTTAATTCCTCCCTAACAAATCCCAAAACCTTTTATAGAATATTGCATGTAAACCGTCCGGACCCGGCGCCTTCAGGTCCCCGATGGCGAACAAGGCTTTCTTGACCTCTTCTTCAGTATATGGAGCAGTCAAGGATTCATTCATATAGTCAGTGACAACTAGTTTTACCTTGTGGACAACACCGACATCTAGCACATAAACACCAGCAGTGAACAACTCCTTAAAGTAATCAGTTGCAAGAGAGCTAATTTCGGCGTCGCCCTCTATCCAATTCCCCTCACTGTTCTTCAATTTTTTAATCGCATTGCGTCTCTTTCGTGCAGTTGCAAAATGGTGAAAAAACACAGTGTTTCTATCCCCATGCTTCAACCAGTTTGCTCGGCTACGTTGCACCCAGTAAATTTCCTCCTTTTCCAGTAATTCCTCTATCTGAACTTGCACCTCATGTTGGCGATCAAAATTGCCATCCGACATAGGGCCAGCACGAAGCTCCTCCAGCTCTTTATTCAGGTCTTTTAATTTATTGCGAGGCTCCTTCAGCACTGCTGTCCCACTGATGCAACTCCTTGTGGATAGCTGCAGTCCTGCTAGCAAAGTCAGAACCATCCAACGTTCAGTCCCAGGCTTGTTGTACAATATCATGTACATTTGCCTCCTTCAACCAACGTGCCTCAAAGGGTTTAATCCCCCTGACCTCCGAAAACCAACATTCTCCTCACCATCAGTATCGAGGAACAACGGTCTATGGTCAGATTTATGGTGCTCAGCATTTAAAATTTTCGCTCCCGGGAAGTAACACTGAAAACCTCCATTACAAACACCTCTATCTAGTCTCTCCCTAATCCTTTTCCTTCTCTAGGTGAATTGTTCACCTTCAAAACCCATATCCTCCAGCCCACATTCAGCCAAGGCATCACGGAAGGCCTGCATCATACGAAGGGGTCTATAGGTCCCCCCCTTCTTTTTCATGTGAGTACAAGATTTCATTGAAATCGCCGATGACAACCCAAGGCAAATTTGCATTCTGTTTCAGATTTCGCAAATAGTCCCACGAGCGGTGTTTGTCTTCCCACTTCGGTTCTCCATAGAAACCAGTAAGTCTCCAAGGATTCTCATGAGTGTTACACACAGCTACGTCAATGAAGTTTGGTTGAATATCCATTGGCTGGATAACAACCGGGGCCCTCCAAAGAAGAAGAAGGCCCCCACTCGCTCCATCGCTTTCAAAAATTACAAGCTGATCCATTCCCAACTTCCTTTTCAGTTTCCCTGCCCTAGCTTTGTTCAAATGTGACTCGGACAAAAAGATCACATCTGGCCTATATTTAACCTGGAGTTCCATCAAGGCATTCCAGGCCGCGGTACTGGCCATACCGCGACAGTTCCACACTAGGATTTTCATTGCATCCGGTCAGCCTCTTCAGAGGCCGCCGATATCTGGTTTGAACTGTTGTCTTGCGCAGTTCCATCAAGTAGCTTGGTTTTCTTCTTGTTTTTTGCTTTCTGGGGTGTAGTTGGATTGCCTGTAACACCCACTAGCGGTTCCTCCTCCTCGCTGCTCTCATCAGATTTTTCTCCTGTCGGCTCCGGGGCTGCAGCCGATAGGGAAACTGAACCAGCAGTAGCTCCATCAATGGCTAAACGCTTACGAGGAAAGCCTGGATTCTGGATCAGTTTACCATCAACAATTGTCAGGTCACTAATGCCATCGTGGTCCATGTTAACATCTGGATCGTATCCAGGATTAGTATAAGCAGTGTTCCACTGACCCCTTCCAGCAAAACCTCGGCCTCTCAGAGGGTTATGACCCCTTCCACGGCCTCTTGCACCACCATCAGCTTCATCTGTCTCAGTGGAGCCACGCCCACTAACAAAATTTCGACCATTACCTCTTCCCCTCCGTGGAGACATGATACGGAGTACTAGCTAGTTTGTGACGTGTACATTGAGTGGGTGTCATGTTATGCTCCAAACAATGATTTGGCTCTAGGATTGAGAGGGATCAGGATTACGGTATGTATATGGATCTCCCAGCCGTCTCGTGTCCGGAAGGTATGAGTACAAACATCCGGGCTGCACGGCCGAATGCAGCGAGACAAATTCACCTGAGGGCTCAACTTCACAGGTTACTTCGTTTACGGGTGTACTGTGTGTACTGTGTTCCGATTGCCCACTCGAGTACTCGTCCTTACTATGTTCTTGCAGAAGCTCTAGATGATCCATATCCAAATACAATAACGACAAATTGATTGTATAGTGGATTTCCCTATTTTTGAGAAACAACGACAACAGAAGAAGGAGGGTCAGTCTCGATCCCTTCTTTGCACATTTGAATCTCAACGCACACATCCAAGAACTCGGGATGTCGAACTTGCACATAAAAAAATCCGAGGCATATGCACTTAAGATCGAGCAAAACCAACATTCTAATTAAATTAACCCGCATGTGGAGCTTATGAGGGCAGAATTAAATTTAGGCGGGGCATATGCATCTTAGGCGACGGCTGGCATGTCCTTGAGCCAGTGATCAAGCGGCTTGCCGATGGAGTATACGATGAATCCGATGTCCCGGAGCTTCTCCGGGGCGACGATGTTGCGGCCATCGAAGACGAAGGCTGGCTTCAGCATGGCGTCGTACATGCGGCCGTAGTCGAGGCTCCTGAACTCTTCCCACTCGGTTAGGATGCAGACGGCATGCGCGCCGCGGGCGGCTTCATAGGCGTCCGGCGCCACCGCAACCTGCTGACCGGCCGACTCGCCCATGGGCTGCAGGTGCCGCGGGTGGTCCCAGTCGAACTTGTTCATGGCAAGATCTCGTCGAACCTGCTCCTCCGTCACCTGCGGGTCGTAGATGCTCACCACGGCCTTGTCCCCGAGCAGGCCCCGGCACACGTCGATGGCGGGCGTCTCGCGGGTGTCCCCCGTGCCCTTCTTGAACGCGAACCCGAGCACGTCCACCTTCTTCCCGGCGACGGTGTTGAACATGGAGGACACGACCCGGTTGACGAAGCGGCTCTTCTGGTAGTCGTTGATCCCGATGACCTGCCGCCAGTACTCCGCCACCTCCGGGAGCGCGTAGCACTCGCAGATGTAGACGAGGTTGAGGATGTCCTTCTGGAAGCAGGACCCGCCGAACCCCACGCTGGCGGACAGGAACCGCGGTCCGATGCGCTTGTCCTTGCCGATGGAGTAGGCCACCTCGGTGACGTCGGCACCGGTGGCCTCGCACAGCGCGGAGATGGCGTTCACGGAGGAGATGCGCTGCGCGAGGAAGGCGTTGGCGGCGAGCTTTGACAGCTCGCAGGGGCGGAGCCCAATGGGCCGACCCTGATGCACAGGAATGCGGGTCGAATTTTTTTTTATTAGTACTTACCATCTAATATTGGCCCGTGCATCAGGGTGGCCTCCGATCAATGCATCAGGCAGGCCCATGAAGCAGCATGCTTCAGGACTTCCGGCCGCACGCGAATACTGCTCTCGCTCTGGCATCTGGCGTTATCGATCGATCAGCAGTTCAGCAAACAATTAGGCGACGAAGCGTCGCACGTCCAGGCGTCCCGACTCCCGAGCAGTCGGAAACAGAAACCCCAGCAGCAGCAGGAAGCCTCGATCCGCCCTAGCGCGCAGGTCCGATTTCCTCGCCCGACGAGCCGACGCAGCGCCGGCGAGCGCACAGCTACAATCGGCTGCTCTCCGACCACTGCAATCGCCGCCCTCCGCGTTTGTTCGTCCGCGAAATCCGCGAAATCAAGGCCACTGCAATCGCTGCCCTCCGTGTTTGATCTGTGAAATAAAGGCAATCAATTGTGGTGTTGGTCTGTGCCAGTCTCGTTTGCCCAATCCTAATTTAACTGAACTTTCCTGTACCTTTTCATCGCTTGCAATAACCGTGGCTAGTTCATGCAAATCTCACTGAAATATTTTGTTACCTATTCACTGAAACAACCAACTGGAATTACCAACAAACATCACTACCAAGTTGATTGCTTCAATGATGTTTTTGATTGGCTAGTTCAAGAGCTTGATGGTAGGTTCAATGAGACATCCTCCAATTTGCTTGTTTGGTCAGCGGCGTTGAGTCCAAGGGACTCATTTCGTGATTTTAATTTGGAGAGTTTGGTAAATTTGTCTAGCTATATCCTCAAGATTTTGATAGTGGGGAACTAAGGGATCTTGATAAGGATTTGCGCCTATATATTGCTGATGTATGCACAGATGATAGCTTTTCCAACTTAGCAACAATCATTGATCTTTCTAAAAAAAATGGTGGAGACAAGGAGGCATATTATGTATCTTTTGTTTTATTGGTTGCTGAAACTAGTAATTGTGTTGCATGTTGCCACTGCTACAGTTGAGAGGTGCTTTTCAGCCATGAAACTAGTGAAAACATTTCTGCGCAATCGCCTCAATGACGACAGCTTGAATGATGATGTTATTTGTTATGTGGAGAAAGAAGAAATGAAGAAAGTGACCAATGATCAAGTGGTTGAGTATTTCATGGGTTTGAAGAACCGAATCTACTAGAAGAATAAAAGGTAATGTGAAAACTTTAGCTATGTGAATTGTATAATTTTGGTCATCCTACTATGTTCGGCTTGGAAATTAAGTCTACCTTTTATCTTGCAGGTTATTGAATCCAGGTGTTTGATGATGTATATTGGAATTTAAAAGTGCTAGACATCTTTTACAAGTAACTTTCTCCTTTATTTCATCTATATAGTAAGTTTTTTTTACTACTAGTTCTTATAAATTCATGTATTGTCTTTTGTTATGTCATATTATCTATGCTAGCAGTTGCAAACCATACGTTTAAGACTTTAAGTAGATTGTTTCTTCAAAAAAAAAAAGCCATAGTAAAGTGGTGCATCGGGTCAGCTCCAGCTCCGCCCCTGACAGCTCGGCGGACCAGAGGTTGGTGGTGATGATGCGGTCCTCGGGGACCCAGCGCGCGTACACGTCCTTGAGGCCCTTCACGGCGGCCTGCCCCTCTGGGGTCTTGCGGCCGCCGATGAGGACGCGGTCCGGGGAGAAGAGGTCCTACACGGCGGTGCCCTCGGCGAGGAACTCCGGGTTGGAGAGGATCGATCTGGTAGCGGACGCCGCGGCCGTTGTGGGCGAGGATCTTCTCGATGGCCTCTGCGGTCTTGACGGGCACGGTTGACTTCTCGACCACGATCTTGTCGGAGCGGGAGACGTCGGCGATCATGCGCGCCGCGCTCTCCCAGTAGGTGAGGTCGGCGGCCTTTCCGGCGCCGAGGCCGCGGGTCTTGGTGGGGGTGTTGACGGAGACGAACACGATGTCCGCCTCGCCCACGTACCGGTTCACGTCGGTGCTGAAGAAGAGGTTGCGGCCCCGGCACTGCTTGACGACGTCGTCTAGGCCGGGCTCGTAGATGGGGAGCCGGTCGCTGTTCCACCCAGCGATGCGCGACTCCGAGATGTCCACCACCTCCACGTTCGGACACTTGAGCGCGATCACCGCCATCGTCGGGCCGCCCACGTACCCCGCGCCGATGCAGCAGATCTTCACCACTCTCTTGACTCTGCTCTGGTTTCGTCTGCAATTAATAAATGGTAAACGCCAAAGATCACGTTTGTTAGCATGAAAGTGAGACATTTTTCCTTTCAAACATTGAAAAACTCCTGTAATCTGGTAAGTGAGAGATAAACAGAGATGCGAACCTTTGGTCCTTGGATGTTGTTAGGACGAACGAAATAACAAAGGGAATGGAGCGAATGAAATTGTGAGAACAAGAAGAAACGAATGGTAATGAGATGTGCTGTTGCTGGTGTAGTGCTCTGCTCCGTAGTCAACGTACGGCTGGGAGCGAATGCAGGGAGATAAATAACCCCACATTTGACGTTCTTACACCGATTCAAACTGATCGACCGCCTCCGTTCAGTCTCTAATGGCCAGTCCCATGTCACCAGTGCTGTCCATCTCGTTCATCCTCCCATCTTTTAGGAGAGGGGATTTCCCACATGTATGTTGACGTCGCGGCACTATCCATACTGTTTGTTTATTGGAGACTCGCGCAGAATTCGTCTGGGTCAATGGGCAGGGGCTTGGTCCTTAGGCAGATTTTCACCACAAAACCTGCCTAAATCGGAATCCCAAAATATCACACTATGCCAAAATAGGCAACATTTCGTTCTTAATCCCGTTGTGGCCAATCATTTTGGGAATTCATCGTTCATTCCCCCAAATCCGCCATTACTGGATGAGAAGCTTCCGCCATGTAGGAGGCTCCCATTGCTTATTCTGAAATTTTGCGACACATCATCTATCTAGATAGAAACAAAGTTTTCTTACCTAGACCTGCTTGTTTCCGTCGATCAGTTCGACCAAAATCTCAAAACAAGGTATCTATTCGTGTCTTCTCGTTAGATTCTTACTTACTGAAGTGCCAGAAACCGTCATTCTCTCATTCTGTATTCTCCTCCATTTATGTCTATCTAAATCATATAATTAAAGTTCATGGCACATGAGGCGGTGTGGATGTGAGTGTAGGATCCTTACCGGAGTTATCCCCAGAGCAAATGTTATTCTGCAGATGAATCACCATACAATGGGCACAACACCACTACTCACTCATGCAATCTGGCATGTTGCGGAAGTATTTATGCTTTTGGAGATGTTTTATGATGCAACTAAATTCTATGTCTGGGTTTATTACCCCACATCTCATTTAATGGTGCATCATATTTTAGAAATTGCCCATCACCTAAAAACATACAAAAATGATGCTATTTTAAATGAACCTATGCCATGAAAGTTACATATTTGAAATTTTGGACAAACAAACTTTGTTATATACATTTGCATTTTTTTGGAATGCTAGGGCTAAACTTGATTTTTTTTGGTAGTGCTCTCTCACTATTATGTGAGTCTGTAAATATCGATTATGCTACTTATGTCACTGATGTCCCTGATAAGTTTTTTGAAGTTTAGTGTAAGTATAATGAAAAGTATGCCGGAGTTCGGCTGCACCTCCTCCACCAACACCAACTGCAACCAAGAAGAAAGGACTGTGGGAGAAGATATTTGCTTCTTCCTCCTCCTGTGCCCTTGAGCTTTTTGACTTCGAGACAAATAACACACGTGCTTTTAGGCGGCAGAAAGTTAGCGAAGTGCCTCAACGACGACATAGTCCCAAATCAGGGGAAGACACTGAAGTAGACTTCACCATATTGAAGTGGTGCCATGACTCACAAGCTTACATATCCCGTGATTATTAGCATGAGATGTGTTATCAATACATGCCCCAGTGGTATCATCCGAGTCTGCTTTTAATCAAGCTGGAATACTACTTGAGGAGAGAATACAAAGTCTCACCCCAGATATGGTGAAAACACTAATAGGCGCGAAAGATGGGGAACTAGCCAAATGGAGAGCGCAACACACTGCCGATAACCCATAGCTTGTAGACACGTTCCATAGAGTTGCCCTTGACGAAGAAGAACCGGAGTAGTAGTTGTAGTCTTGTAATTTTATTATCCTTTTGTAATTTAGTTTTCCTTCTATAATTTTGAAAAAGTTGTACTCTTTTTCCATACACATCTGTGGAAGGTTTTAATGAAGCAACTACTAATAAAACTCAATATTTACCCCATATGCCACTTTGCATCATTTTACTTATTTTTAGAATTTTCTCTGAAATATAATTTTTCTGAATTTTTAAAAATTATCGAGTGCCTAGTGGGCCATGGGCCGACACGTTTAATTAGGTGTGTCGATAAAATAATAAAGACCCACTAAATATCTTTGTCTTTTTTATTATATAAACCTACTATGTCTAAGAAATCAACTCGATTTAATAGTGTTTGCAGGTAATCATTGGTGTGAAGAAGTGCATCATTCTATTTTTTATAGTAGCCCAAAATTAACAAGTACAAGCTGACCGTAGAAAAATAGGACAAACAAAAACAAACATAAGAAACACGATGATGCCAATAAACAACGGGCGCAACAAAGCGCGCCTAATCCTTCTAGTGGATGTGCTATAGTCGTGGAGCTTGCCGAAAATTCACGGTGTGGCTGCTCCTTGTGCGTGTAAAGAAATGGCTGGCTGGGTGGCTAGTTACCCATTTTACATCTACCTAAATCTAGATTATGTGGCTAGGCTAAAATATTTTTTTTGGGGGGGGGGGGGGGGGGCTAAATCACTTGGAAAATTGAACAACTTAAGTCAGTTTACCCTATATTCTCCAGAATAAATGAGTCCATATTTGTTCCTCAAGTGTAATTATTTCTGCTACGTACGCTGATACGCTCATACGTAGCGGACGCTCAGGGGCAACACCACTGAGTGTGTGCGCTTGGGCACTCGGCAGATTTTAATTTTCACACACTTGTTTTAGTACCGTATGTGAGACTTCCATCTTTTGATCATGGATGTCGGTCGAGTCCGATATTCACGCTTCACGAGGCACAAGCCCACGCACAAGCCTCTAGCTAGCAAAGATGGATGAGACGAGTCGTTAGGAAGCACAAACAAGTGCACACGAACGAACAAGCATATTAAGAAGAGATTAGCTGCGCAAAGCACAAATTAAATTGATTAAGTTTATGGATGTTGATACGTAAAAAATGTATCTATAATTTTTTATTGTTTCATTCTATTTTTATACGTTGCTACATGTTTCATTATGGTTTTATAACATTTATTCGACTAACCTATTAATCAAGTGCCTAGTGCCAGTTTCTCTTTATTTATTTGTGGATTGCAGAAAAAGGTCCTTGAAAAAAAATATTACTATTTTTTGGTAGAAATAAGCCACGGAGGCTGAAGTGCAGGACCCGACAGTAGGCCCGCAAGTCCCACTCGCGACCAGAAGGGGGGCTGCGAGCATAGTTTAAAAAACCGGACCGGTCACTGAACCGGCGAGGCTCTCGGTTCCGGTTTCACCGGTCGAACCGCCGGTTCAATCGGTTCAGTAGCGACAAAAAACCGGCAAAAACCGGCAAATTTAATAAATAAGTAAGCTAATTTCGAATTTTTCATCATTTCTAATTTATTTTTCTTATATTTCATTATTTTTAATTTATTTTTTCCGGTTTTTTGATACTCCGATCTTTTGTGCTTAAAAAACCGGCCGGGCTGCCGGTTCCGGTTTTTTCCGGTCCAACCGGCGGTCCGGTCCGGTTTTTAAAACTAGGGCTGCGAGCTTCACCCGCAGCTACGCCTCGTTTACCGCCTCTCGACGCTTTGCCTGTAAAATCACACTTCAACTAATTAGGCGATCCCCCAAAATTTTTCCCAAACAAGAAACATAGCCACCGTCATCTCCGAAACCCTAGTTTTTTTTTCTGAATTTTTCGTAATTATCGAGTGCCAGGTGGGCCATGGGCCGGCACGTTTAATGAGGTGTGTCGTGCCTGGGCCTCGAAATGAAGCCCGCGTGCCGGCACGCTACGGCCCGTTTATAAACAAGCCTCAGCGGGCCGTGCTGGGCCTGGTCCGGTCCGTTGCCTCCTTTAGCACGACCGCGGGAATCCCCTAAACCCTCAAGGAAACCACATGTCTCGCTAGAGTTCCTACACCACCGCCGCCGCCAACCTCACGCTCGGACGAGGCCGTCTTGCCGGCCGCCAGTCGCCGTCCTCGCCGCCTCCACCCCCGTTCTCGCCGCCTCCACTCGTTGCCGTCCCCGACCCCTTGTGAACACCGTCGTCACCGACCTGCCCGCCGCCGCCGGCGAGATGGGCGGCGCGCGCTCGCAGGTGAACAAGGCGCACAAGACCCGCTTCGCCTCCAAGGCCTCCCGCCATTCGCACAAAATCGGTACATCCCCACTCCCCGTTTTATCCATCCCTTCCGCCCTTCGTGTAGAAGCCCACATCTCACTGGCGGCCTGGGTGTTGCTTCTGCAGATAAGAGGAGTGGGAAGCCGGAGGGAAGCCACCGAGCCGCCGTCAAGGGCGCCCGTGCTGCCCGCGTTCAGCGGAGCAAAGTGGTCAGATTCTAGCTCAGCGAGCTGCCCCCTTTTTGCGCTTTAGCTGCTATTTATGCGACGCAGGCCTGAAATGCTTAGCTTGGTCGCAGATCCGTGATCAGAAACGCGCTGCCTTGCTAAAGGAGAAACGGTCATCTACAGGGTCTTCAAGTCCACCCCGTGTTATTGTTAGTATTTTTGGGCTTTGCTCTGATTGTCTTGATCACTTTTGTTGTTTCTTGCTGTCACACAATGGACATATGGTAATATATCTGATTATTGCAGGTTCTTTGTGCCCTTTCGTCATCTGCAAATGTTGGACCACTTGCCCAAGATCTTCTCACGTTTGCAGCTGGAGACGAGAAGCTGACATCCTGTACCGTTGCCTCTGCCACCTATAAACTTCGAACCACGGTTAGTTCATTAGGAATAAAGTACTAAAGGTGCCGAGACATAACTTCATTGTTTAATATTCATGATATTTGTGAAGGTACTGCAAGCACCATATGGCGATCTTGCTTCATGCATGGAACTGGCAAAGGTATGCTCTTCTACCAAACTCAGTAGAATTTGTTTCTTTGAAATTTCTGAACTCTAACGTGAAACATGCAAATTGTATTTTCCTACCTAGGTTGCTGATTTGTTAGCGTTTGTAGTGTCAGCAAATTCATTGTGCAACAATGATTCAAGCAGCCTAATTGATGAGTTTGGAGAACAATGCCTATCGGTTTTTCGAGCAATGGGCCTACCTAGTACAGCTGTTCTCGTTCGAGTAAGTTTGCCATCATGAGCTTTTCTCACTCAAGACGCTATCTGGTGATTCTCTCTTTAATTCGTTCTTAATATCAACAGGATCTTCCATCAGACACCAAAAGTAGGCAGGAATTGAAGAAAGCAGTGGTTTCTTTCGTTTCTCCAGAGCTGCCTGAAGATTCCAAGTTCTATGCAGCAGAAACTAAGGATGATTTGCATATGGTCATTTGTCTTTTCTTTTAATAAAATAGCAAAGGATGACAATCTTTCCTTCTTTTATTTACTGTATATGCCTACTGCTCGTTTTGATTATTTGCCATTGACTTCAATTTTCCAGTTCATGAGGCTTTTCAAGGAGCAACACCTTTCATCACCACATTGGAGAAATCAGAGACCTTATGTTATGTCTGAGGAGGTTATAATGACTTCCTACACTATCTCTTTCATTGATGAGTTGTGAACTGTTATCTAGTTGTAACATGGACGTTTTTCCCTAAAAAAGAACTGCCTTAGTGTTTCTCATCTGAAAAGTTTGGTTGGAAATACTATTTGTTGATATCAAGCATGTTTCTGTTGAAACACTTGGAATAAAGCACATATTTTGAGAAAACGCAAGTTCCTTTGCGTTTCATTTCATTGAAAAGATAGTTTAGGTTTACAAGCCTCCTAGGACGTGGGTTACAGCATGAATAAAGCACATTAACTCATACTCTGTTGATCTTACTCAAAGGCACTGCTGGATTATGATCTAGCTCAAAATTTAATAAACTTAGGTTGTGATTTGTTAGAATGGCTTTGATTCCATATTATTTAGGCTCAGTCCTAACAGTTAAGAAATTATAACTCAAGGATATACTTGTCCGTGCAAGCTCTAGACTACTGACTGCATTCCCACTAATTTTTCCCACAAACAACTCGAACCAAGTCTACTTAACATTAGAGTTTCCATCAAAGGTTCTTAAGTATTATTGCATAATCATACTGCAATATCATCTAAGTTTATGACCTGTGCAATAAAGCAACTTTAGTTCTTGTCTTCTTGCAAAGTTTGTGTGCATTTATCTTATTTTTCTTCTTTGATGATAATAAGTGATGATCTTTCTTTCAGGCCTGCATAAAACCTGGCGAAAGTATGGGATTGTGCACCTTGCTTGTGTCTGGATATTTGCGGACCCACAGTCTTTCAGTGAATCAGCTTGTAGGTGATCTTTGTTTTCTTTTTTCATTGGTGGTCTTATCTGTTTCTATTTCAACTAATACCTGCTCCATCAAAGGTCCATGTGTCAGGGGCTGGTGATTTCCAATTAGAGCAAATCGATGTCCTCAAGGATCCATATCCTGTTAGTGAGAAGAAAAACTCAGATGTAATGGATTCGGAGGATAATCAGATTCAGGTTTGTTATATAGAAAATGTATAGCTTTAGAAATTAAATGATGCAGGTGCACATATATTATGATATAAATCATCCAGAGTAAATAGTGCTTTGCTGGGGAACCAATGAGTTTCACTTATATGTTCCTTTTTCCATCTTACATGCTGTTTTTTATTCACGCTTCTTGAACTTCTCATAATTTGCTGTTTCAGGTTGTTGACACCTTTGTTCCAGACCCCTTGAAACAGGAACCCTTACTTGTTGAAAATATCCCAGATCCTCTTGCTGGAGAGCAGGTGATAATTCCCAGATCCAGTTTAATTGATATGATTTGGATAAGTTAGTTTTCAATGATCTTAAACCTTCTGGTGTTGAAAAAGGAAATAATAGTATTAGTGAATAGTTATTGTTCTAATACTAATGAATTGTTTTTTAGAACTTGAATTTAGTGCTTAATTTCTGTTCAACAGTTACTTCCAATTTTAGTCACACGTGGCAGTGAGGTGTTCCTTTTTTGGGTCGGCAAATTGTGTCTTTACATTGGATGCTTGGCACATGGCGTATTGTTTCTGTATTGGATGTGCTGTTGCCTCATGTATATGAGTATGAAGATAGTTCTAAAATATGTTCTTTCCCTTCAACAAGTGCAACTCTAGTTTCAGTAGATACTGTATACGCTCAAGCATAGCAAATTTAGTGGTATATTTGTATCTGTTGGGCATATCTCTTATAAGATCATTTGACAGATATATGATTCATTTTACACTTTCCATGCTTGTGGATTCTCGTGAACTGCACTGATTTTTTCCAGTACAAGCCAAATTAAATATTTTTTACGTGCTAACTTGCAGTATTATTTATATTTTATTAGACTTGGCCAACGGAAGCTGACATGGAGGAAGCCTATGAAAACAATAAACAGAAAAAAGTTGTAAAGAGGAAACTTCCCCGAGGCACTTCAGACTACCAGGTTCACAAGGCTATTGAAGATTGGAAATTTACTGTTAATATTGCTCATAATTATTTAATTGAAAAATAGCATACGAATGTTCTTGGCAGGCTGCTTGGATTGTTGATGATACAGATGATGAAGGTGATGATTCTGAGGATGACAACCCAGATGGTGCTGGAATGGTAATTGATGAGAAAGATGACTCAGAGCGCGACAGTGATGGTTCAGATGTAGATGCAGCATCTCATTTCACAGAGAAATTTGATCAAGAAACTATTGGGGGTAGTGAGATGGGAGTAAGTTACCTTATACTTGTCTTTGATCTGATAATTCTGTACATTTTAGAACACTTGCTCCATTCACCAGGAATTGGATGATTACCGGGCCCTTGTTGGAATCAGCTTTGTACTGATTTAGCTGGGACATGCCATTAAACTCTTGCTCTTGTAATGTTTGTGTTGTTTCTGCTCCTCCACATTTTGTTTGCCGTGTTCTTTTGTCCAAGTCAATTGCACAGTACACAAAATAGGAAGAAAGGGATAGTACCAAGAAGGATTTAGCATAAAAACACCAATACCCATACTATGAGCACTATAGTTCCAAGTAGGGCTGAATTGGACTGATATTTCCCACCGGATCTGGATTCTGTGGGGACTCGATGGGGGCAACATTTTAATATGCCTGGATACAGATAGGTCATCACAGATGTAAACCTTCCCCGTCACACGTCATTCTACAAAATTATATTTGAAATAATGGATCCAAATCTACACCACGTACTCAACACAGTGTTTTTACACTTTGCTCAGTTAAATCAATTTATTTATTTAGAAAAATAAATAATTCACAAAATTTTGTGGCGTGCCTTGCCTTGTTGGCCTTTTGAACTTATTATCTTCTCTTCTACCCTGTGGATTCCTTCGTCTGTTTTAGGTACTCCCTCCGTTGCAAATTATAAGATGTTGTAGGTATTTTTCAATGTGGACTATATACGGACTGAAATGAGTGAACCAACACACTAAAACCCGTCTAGACACGTGCGAATCAGAAAAATGCTAAAACATCTTATATTTAGGATCAGAGGTAGTATATGTCTATACTTGTAAGGAAAAGCCGTCTTAAAAACTAAATGTATCCTTTGTGCATTTGCAGGATGATGAAAATCTGACCAAAGAGCAGATAGAGGCAGAGATTAAGAAAATCAAAGAATCTAATGCTGACGATGAAGGTATGAGTTTTCAATGGCCTTCAAGTGTTAATGATTCTTTTTTTCGTAAGCACACCTTCTGCAGGGTCTAAAACTTGTCTTCTTATGCTATTCTGGATTGTTGTACATGTTTCCGGCTAATTCCCAGTGCAATCAATATGTACGAAACCAGAGACCTATCCTTTCAATACTGGCACATAAAATGCGGAAAAGCCATCTGTTAAATGATCACTGTTGACTCATGATGACATGACTGATTCTTATCTTGCCAATTTTTGGAAGTAATATTTATAGACTATTGTGTTGTCCATTAAAAAATTAAAGAATATGAATTTGTCAGAATAGGTGAGGATTGGTCATAACTCGTAATAATCTGGCAAAACTATTAGTTCGGAGAATGAGATTGCAATATTCTTTTTTTAGTTCTTTCCGGGAACACTACATGTTTCAGATGTCATATGTCTGTCCTAATATGAAGAATTGGGTGTGTTAGACATCTATAGTGGTATGAGATGACAACAGGAATCAGAAAGTAATTGTGTTTTCCTTTTATCACCCTATGGTTGGTGTGTTATTAATTAGTTTTGAAGAGTTGTGGTTGTATTGGGTTTCTTGCAAAAAACCATTAGTAAATCTCGTGTAACCACAACTTTTCGGGCAATGTTCATGTGACCACTATTTTTAAATTTCTTTGTCGTAAACCCTAGACACTACCGCTATTGATCCATGGATGGGCCTACACAGTCAATTGTTAGTGTGCCTGACGTGTGTGATGGAAGTGGGTCCCATGTGTATCCATTGTATTTGATGGAAGGTGAGACAACTAGGTTTTTAACCAATTGCCAAAAAAGTATTCTCATTATGTGAAGCGAAATTAAATGGTTTTGTGTTAGCACTGTCCTAAAGCTGTGCTTCTATGAAATTTACTCAAGATAAAAATGGGCAATTCTAAATATGTTTTGGATACATTATCTGAACTTGGGAACTGCTGATACCATGATTCTTGTCAGAATAATTGTTTCATTGTCATTACTCCTTGGAGGGATTACCTATCTAGGAAGTATCTTAAGTTAGTAGTCTTAATTGTTCCATTTGATGCCTGTCCGGTCGATTTCTAGCTTCTAGGCTCAGTAGTAGACCTACCTTACGTGATCCTTAATATGACATGCAAATCTTTTATACTGTTTCAGAATTTCCTGATGAAGTGGAGACACCCTTAGATGTCCCGGCAAGAAAACGTTTTGCAAAATACAGAGGACTAAAATCATTTAGGACATCATCCTGGGATCCTAAGGTGCGCATGATTTTACTATTACTGGTCAGTGCAAATTTAATAGAAACCTTATGTATTTCATGTGACATGTCTCTCCATTTTGTGAACCTCAGGAATCTTTGCCACCTGAATATGCCAGAATATTTGCATTCGATAACTTCACACGAACACAAAAGCATGTCCTTGCTAAAATTGCTGATCTAGATGATGGAAGCTCAAAGGATTGTGCTCGAATAGGATCATATGTTACGCTTCATGTGAAAAATGTTCCTACGGATGTTGCCTCCAAACTTTGTCATCCATCTAGGAGATCACCTGTTGTTGTTTCTGGTCTTCTTCAACATGAGTCAAAATTTCGGTTCTTCACTTCAGGTATTCATTTTTTCTTTCTACTTGACAAATTCTTGTGGTCTAGTTTTCTGGAAGTATGTACAGTAAGTATTGCATTAATCTTTATTGGTGGATCCTATAGCAGTTTGCTTATATGAATTATTGCCATGTTGTTGATGTGAATGGCTGAATTCACTTTCGATTCAAGCATTTATAGACAATGCAATGTAATTTGGATGTTAGTTACTGTAGAGAAGTTGGTGAATCTGCACTAATATGCACTCAGTAGACTATAAAATTAGACTTGTATTAGTTGTATATGGCTTTAATAGTTAGTACTAACTTAAAAGAAGCAAGGCAGTGAACCTGCACTGTGCGTTGTGTTGATTGTTGTCATGGTGTACACATTGTGCGCATTATCTTTGTTTTCAAGATTTGTATTTGTTTACTAAATGGAGTATTGGGTTATATAATACTAGAATGCCGCTATACCGATGTTTAATTGGCACTTGCTATTTGTTTCAGCATAAAGAAGCACGATTCGTATGAAGCTCCTATCAGAAGTAAGGAGCCTCTTATTTTCAATGTTGGGTTCCGGCAGTTTACGGCAAGGTAATGAAAGTTGAGCCATACTAATGGGAGTATAGAAAAAATTATATTTCCATTTCTAGTTATACTATTGCGCTGTATACCCAGACACTGATTGTTTTTTACCCTTTACTAGGCCACTATTTTCATCCGACAACATCAATTGCAATAAACATAAGATGGAGAGATTTCTACATCATGGGCGGTTTTCTATTGCCTCGGTCTATGCTCCAATTTCCTTTCCACCGGCTTCTCTGATTGTTTTGAAGAAGAGAGATGGGGAGCAACCTGCCGTTGCTGCTGTAGGTTCACTGAAAACTGTGGATCCTGACCAGATTATTCTCAAGAAAATAGTTTTGACTGGGTAAGCTTGTTTTCCTTACCCCCTGAATTGTTCTTGTTTCCGTTTCATCTAATACATGCTGGCTTATTGGAACAACTTGTGCAGGTATCCGCTGAGAGTCACAAAACTTAAGGCAACAGTTCGGTACATGTTCCACAATCCCGAAGATGTCAGATGGTTTAAGGCAAGTATTTCTCTGTTGTATTGCTATATTATATGAACTAGGAAACATACCCGTGCGTTGCAACGGGAGACGAAAAAAATTAGAAGAATGTTTTCCACATAACCAATACCATGATCCAGTACAAAACGCCATAATTTGGAGTATTTAGTTAGTATAGTTACACATAATAGAAATTTTGTGATTCACAATTTTGTCCTGAATTATACACGTCAGGTCCTCTGTACCAACGTATCATCCCTGCCCAGTCATATTTTTTCCTTAGCCATCAGCCGAGCTCTCTCTCTCTCTACTTTTCCTATCAGCACCGCTACACAAGTAGACAACTCGGTCGGAAAATTTTCTGGATCTAGCAGCCGAGCCATCTGCTACGCTAGATTACAGAAAATGGAGAGTAGATAGAATAGATGGCTATAAGTTAGAGGATTAAATCTAAGAATACCACTTCAGACTACTGATTACACCACTAAATGCTGTAATGTCACGCGGAGATCAACTTCTTCAAATTAGACTGCTAGATACTCTTGCAAGATTAAGGAAGCAGCCTTATTGTCAGGGAGGAAGCATGAACCAGCAACAACCACTTTGAGGCATACAACACGGCGAGACTGAACGGCGTACCTTGGGGAGCCTGTATTAACGGAGTTCCGGCAAGGTCAGCAGGATGGCGACACATCAATAATGAGCGCCGGTGGAATTGCGAATTTGAAGCTTCGGCCACGGCAATGTCGACCACGGAAGTATACAATTGAGCTGTGGTTTCGGTCGAGGGAACCGGCAGGTGAAATCCATTCTTCTGTACTCTCGAGGTCGAACTCCACGATCGTGTGCTCTTCTTGTTCATGGCCGTGTAAACTGGATTCCATACACATAAGTAGGCGACCACCTTGATGACGACACCGGGCCAGTCGCTGTGCCGCTGACGGCCATCGCCGGAGCCCGGAGCGCTTTCTACCTCCCTCCATCAGCTGCCGTTGTTGTTGGTTCCGAGGGTGAGCACCATGTCTGTTCATGCCAGACATCGCCCAAGCAGTCAAGGTCCTATGCGTTTTTTGTTGGTTTTTCGCTGTGGTCCGCGGCTGTGTCATGCTCGGAGGTGGCGACGAGTGCTCTTTGTTCATCATAGCTAAGATCGTGTCGCCGTCGGCTACTTTGGTCATGGTGACGAGAGAAACACTTGCTCGCACGTCAAGTGGCAGGAGGTCGTGCTGATTTTGTACGTCGTCGATGCCGGTGCTGACGAGAGGTCCGGTATCGCTATCAGCTGGCAGGTTCAGGTCACGATGGCGGCAGAAGCTTGCAGCTGCAGGACACCGGCCGTCGTCAATGGCGTCCAGGGGCAGGGACAGGGGTAGGTCGTCATCGACGTTGTTGTTTCGACGAGAGTAGGTAGCGGTATTGGCTATCCGGACGGGATAAGAACCGCCGCCTCTCACGTCTCCGCCTTCGACGGCTTTTTCGGCGAGAGGATCAACCGGTTGATCGGACTTTCTCTTCTAGCATCGAACTTGTTGATCAACTCGTCTACTGCTTATACACACATCATGAAGACGTGTTGATCAAAACAAGTAACCGAATGAGAATTAAACTCGGAGTTACAAACCGGCTTGGCTACGGGACTGAGCGACGACGAGAAACACAGGACGTACTAAGCGGATCGACATAGGAAAAAAACAAAAAACAAAACGCTATGTGACTTATGGGTGGCAGTGGTGGGTAAATATGTGATTTGGTGGGAGGGTAAAATCGGAAAAAAAATGACGTACCACAAGAAACCTTAATGCTTTTATTATTAGGTATAGATTTGTGTCGAGTGATTTAACACCATTATTTTTGCAGCCTGTTGAGCTATGGTCAAAACATGGCCGACGTGGCCGGATCAAAGAGACAGTCGGCACTCATGGTATGTTTTCTGACCCGGCCGATGTGCTGGATCAAGTTTTTTCTTCTGTGCCTTTACTCACTTTATTATCTTTGCCGTCAGGTTCAATGAAATGCATATTCAACACCAGCGTTCAGCAGCATGATACCGTATGCATGAGCTTGTTCAAACGAGCTTTCCCCAAATGGCCAGAACAGCTCTATCAGATCTAAGAATACCTATACGTCTGCATCCCATCTATAGAAGGATTACAAAAGAGCTTTTGGCTCTTAGTGGATTGTATCAATAGTAGCGGTGGCGCATGCTTATTGATGCAACTCATAGAGGTCTGGTGAGATAGAACGCAACGTGGAGATGTAGTTTGCTGTGAGCATCTTTGTCTGTAATACCGTTTCTTTTACCAACCATCTGTGCCAACATGGCTGAAATTTTGGGCATACCTCTCAGTATAATGTATTATCTTACCTCCGATGTTTAATGTTGACTTGCACCTCCGATGTTTAGTGTAAATCGAATAAACGTGTGAAGTAAAATCCAAAACTGCATGCTGCAGCGTTAACTAGACAAATTCTTCTACTCCCTCCGATCCATATTAGTGGGCATAGCTTTGTCTAAATTCATATGTATCTAGTTAAGTATTTAGACTAGATACATGTGTATCTAGACAAAATTGTGCCCACTAATATGGATCGGAGGTAGTAATAATAATATATGTAGAGCAAGACGAAGCATGCCTTCTTCAACCCTTCGCAGTGGTGCTGCTCAGCAAGTGTCAGGATGGTCCCTGCCGTGCTCACATACATGTACTTCCATGGACGGGGAAGTACCAGAAATGTCATCTATGTGTATGACATCGGCAGTGCTGCTCTCATTCATCGAGCTGAAGAGCTCTGCCCTGTCAACCGATGATCGTGAAGCTAACAGGGACCGATGCTTGGTGAATGTCTCCGGTGACCTTGAAGTCCACATCGGCGCCCTCTCTAGTTGTGAGGAAATCACCCATGTGCTGGATTAGGTCGGACGGCACAGAAATCTTCTCATCGACAAACATGGTGATAACAACGATGTCGCACCTGACGGTGAAAGAGTCGTCTACTAGGTGACTGGACTTCTCCAGCTCCTCCCTTTTCGTCGAAGGTGTCTACTTCGAGCGAAGTGTGCTCCTCCATGGCCACGGTGTCCACGAAACTGAACATGGCCTGCGCCTATACATTCTCCATGACAGCTTCGTTGAGGAACAAACTAGGATACGTCTCGGGCAATGAATATCAAACCACACATACACACCACCCCGATGTACTTGTACATGTGTGTTATCGCGCGCCTTTGCTTGTTTTTTCAGTGACAATGTCACTGACCAAGGGTGTTTAAAAACGCACGCAATTCTGCACACGTATCTGAGTTATATATATGAACCCCTTCGCAACACTGATCTAGTCCGTGGAAACTGAAAACTGAGACGTGCTGTTGGTAGTGGCCAGGCCAGGCCATGATAAAAGCAGTCAAAGAAGCATGTGATCATCCGTATATGTTGTCAGCGTTGCGAAGAAACGAGTAATTGGCTTGACAGCTACCATGTCCTCTCTGCTAGTTTCAGTTAACAAATTTAACTATCAGCACTCATCGCTGCTATGTCTGCGAGCAAACGATGCCCATCGGCCATCCTGATGAATAGAACCGAGAAACAATTGGACGACCTCTGAAACAGATATGCAAGTTTTTTTTTAAATATCAGCACTCATCGCTACTATATATGCGAGCAAACGATACCGATCAGCCATCCTGATGAATAGAACTGGGGAAAAAAGCCTATTTAGAGAGATGAATAGAACCAAGGAACAATTGGACGATCTCACAGATATTCAATTTTTTTCTGAACTTGAGATATGCAAAATTCTAACTCTTCCTATGAACAGAGGGAAGTACTTTCTCCGTTTCAAATTAGATTAATTCCATTTATATACATGTGGATGTAACTAGACATGTTACTATCAAACAACGAGCTGCAAGGATGGATACACAGTACTGTCAGTCGTTATTCACTACTGCACGTGCACGACATCGCCCACGCAGAGAATTGCTCAAAAGCTAGCCTGTAGGCTGTAGGCGCAAGGGTGCCAAAGCTGTCTACTGTGGGAGGGGCATCTCATGCAGAGGATGTACCCCCAAATCCCATCGCCACTGAGTAATTTGTTCAGTTGGCATGCGAAAAGGGCCAAGTGAAATATTCTCTCGAGGCATCATTTGCATATACCGTTGCAGTGCACCATCTCGTTGCATTGTCTATAAATTCCCCACATTCCTAGCAAAAAACCATCCTCCCCCAGGCAGTAGTAGCTAGCAGAGACAGCTAAGAGAAAAGAACGCACCTTTTACCATCTCTCCTTCCCTCTTATCTGTCTCATGCGAGTAATCCCTCAAGAGTCTACTGAAGAGCAGGGCAAGATTGAAACTATATGATGCAGATGGAGAAGCTCGTGCAGCAGCAGCGGCAGCGCGACATGGAGCTCATGAAGACGGCCATGCTCAAGCACGAAGAGACCTTCAGGCAGCAGGTACGTAGACCAAAACCCAAAACATTATCAAACTTTACTACTGCACGTTCTTGGATTTGTTCCCGAGCTGACAAAATCCTTGTCATGAACGGCTGGACAGGTGCATGATCTGCACCGGTTGTACCGGATTCAGAAACAGCTGATGAGCGACCTGATGCTACCCTGCCCGTCCACACTGATGCTACCCTGCCAGCAGGGGCGGAGGCGCAGGCAGCACCGCCGGTGGTCGGAGCTCCCCGTCGACGAGCACGTCGTCAGTGGCCGCGCCGTCACGGGTCTCCAAGTGACGCCACCGCCAAGGGGAAGTGAAGACGAGCTAGAGCTGACGCTGGCCGTTGGCAGCGGCGGTGGCCGGGGACAGAGGAAGCGGCGGCAGAGTAGTCCCTCTTCATCGACTGACTCCAGTGGCGCGGAGCAGCGCCACCAGAGAGCGACGGCGTGTGATCTCCGGGAAGGGGTGATGGCGAAGCAGCCCCAATGGCTGCTCCAGTGTCTCAGCCTTAGGATGGCTTGATCGATTTGAGCCATTGGACGACCACTACTGTAGGCTTTTGCTGAATTCTTTGCAACTTTCACCTTGTGCTTGCTGTTAAATTAGATCGCCAGTGTTCTTTTTTTATTACCTGGATCTGGTTACTGGCATGAGATATGCTTTAAAGCAAAAGCGTCTAGGAAAAGTGGGGTCTTCAGTCTTGAAGTCGCCATGAGCGCTGGAGTTCTTCCGGTGAGTGTTGTTGAGGCAATTGACAAAAGCCGCCGTGCATTTCTCTGGACCGGTGATGATCACTGCAATGGAGGGCAGTGCAAGGTTGTTTGGGTGATGTCTGTAAACCAACAAGTGACGGTGGGTTAGGTGTTATTTCCCTCCATGCTCAAAACTCCGGCCTCCCCTCTAATAAGTTCCTCACCAAGCTCCACTCCGCCTCCTCTGCCCCTTGGGCGTGCTGGTTCCGCCGCTTCTATGGGTGGTCTGGATCTCGGGACCTCGAAGACTCGCATCGCCTTCATACTCCCGTATGGAAGAGCATCGTTGCTGCTCTCCCTGCCTTCAGAGACGTTTCTATCGTGGCGATTCAGAGTGGGACGGCTACCTCCTTCTGGTTTGACCGCTGGCGCGGCTCTGCCCCTCTCGCGGGCTCGTTTCTGGCTCTCTTCTCTCACTCCACGCGCCCCCACTGCGACGTCTCCTCTGTCCTCCGAGACGGTCTTTCTCCCCAGCTTATGCCTCGGCTCACCTATGCGGCTGCGCGCGAATTGGAAGCCCTCGTTCTTGACCTCCCTCCATCTCCCTTTCGGAACCAGCTACTGATACTGTAATACCCCGAATTTGGCACACTTTATAAACTGTTTCTAACTTACAAATAATTAAAAGGAGGACTTTTTACGACACACGAGTTTGAAATTATAATTAAACCGTCGTCGGGTTTCATTAATCATCTTTCTATAACCATCTACTAGTATTTGTCTTCACAAATTAATTAAGGTGAAAAAACAATGCTAGGCTCGGTACAAACCCAGCACGTACTACCTTGTTGCCCTATCCTTCAGCCCAATAGGCTTCTGGGTTAGTTTTATTTGTACGACCAAAGAATTGATCATTAGACTAAACCAGGCGAGCTGCTCATGAGGAAATAAGAAACTCGGCCCATCCTCTGTAACTACGGTTGCTCCTGCACCCAAAAGCAAGCACCCTGCTCCCAAACCCTAGCAGCACGCCGCCACACATCTACTCCCGCCTCTCGTCTTGCAAGTATCCTGCACCTCCGATGTGCGCCCCTGCCTGTGCCGCCGCACGGCCAGCAGCCGCCGGTATCATCTCTGGCCAATTTGATTGGCTCTTCCCCATCTCATCTTCCCGTTGAACCTGAGAGCGAGAGGAACTTAGAGAGGCATAACCTGGAGGAGGAAGAAAGGAGAAGAGAAGGATCAGCTTGAGGACGTCGACTATGCCGTCTTCATCCTGTCAAAACACGCGATCTCACGTCAAGGGTAATGCACGAAATCAATTGATTCTTGTAAGATTGATCTGATAGAATATGCGATCTTGAGATATAGTAACATCGTGTGGCTGAAGCACTTAATTCGTAATTTAATCGTTGAGGTTGAGGACTCTCTCGGATACTCTGGAATTGGTAGATGCAAAATTTACTTGATCTATTTGTGCAGTACAGTTCGGGCCAAACTGCTCTTAAAGCGTGCAAAATCTGTGATTAGGTTCACAAGCAAACTGTAGGTATCGTCCTTAGCTTTCCGTAGAGTGGTCGTTTGCGTTTTTCCGGCGAGTGGTTTGGAAACTACGGTCCTCGCGGTGCTGCTATGTGCTATGCTGTAACTAGTTTCAGATATGTGCAGTAATCTTGCATCGGGTACTAGCCATGTTTCTAGGTCGAATTATACTTATTTCCACAACTTGTTGGGTAGACATAACTTCCTGTAGATGTACGTAATGATATAATTTTCCTTGTTCCGAGTTATATGGTAATCTCCATGCGAGTAAGACATGGTCTATCCTGTTTTTGCACATGTTAACCTAAAAGCCTAAAACTGAGGGGTTAATCTTATTTATTTGAAAATTGCCTTATAGACAAATTGTTAAAGCATTTGCTGTACATTCCAGAACATGTAATGTTCTCATGTTTGAAATCTGAGAGCTTGAGATTAGGATAAAACCTTATGGAACATCGAGAGGTCGATGAGGCGCATAGGAGCAACGCTTATGTTCATTCCTTGTGATGCTTACGGATGCAATGTTTGTGATTTCTCTATTCTTGCTTAGCAGGTGACTGACTGTGCTTTGACTTGTCGATTGAGTTGTGAGGTCACTCCATCGGGCGGTAAAAGGCAAGTGCATGTGGGATTGTAATCACAGTGTGATCTCCATCCCCAACTATTTCCTTATCACTATATATGCATTCTTTTGGGTGGTGATCAGTTAGTCCCTTGTGTTGATGTGTTGAATTTCCAAGCCTTTTGTATTGACGATGAATTCTCTTGATTGCTATTGGATAGCTAAGTGTGCCATAAAGCGGTTCCATGCTCCGATTCGATTTTTATTGGATGACGTTTCGGTTTTTATTAGATGAAATGGAGTAAAACATGACAATGTTAAAGCATTTATTGAGACCTTCAGTGATGGGTTGCGATCCACATTGGAGGCACACTCCACAATTTGGAGAGAGTAGATGTCGACGGGCATCTACTCAGCTATACCGGTAAAAGTAATGAGATGAGATGCTAGCAGTAGAAACCTTGAGACCTGCAATGACGGGTTGCGATCCGCATTGGAGGCACCCTCCACGAGTTGGAGTGAGTTGATGCCGACGGGTGTCACTCAAACTTTACCGGTATAAGCAATGAGATGGGATGAAATGAAATCGTTAATCGAATGAGATGAAAATGAACAGTACAATGAAAAGACATTTACTTATGTGAATATCGTCTTTAATGTGTTACCTTTGATTGTGGTGAGTGACACATGCCTTGGCTGGACTTTCTACTATGTATTTATGTGACTTTGAGTGATGTCATGTGTGCTTGCTTACTCTATGCTGAAAGTTTAATTATTCAAGAGCGAGTTGCAGGTTTGGGTAATGATTTACTCATGATTATTTGCTAAGATTAGTATCTCTTATTAGTAAACTCTAGAAGCAAATATTATTTGAGAGTAACCCTGCAGATGTGATATTGAAGTGTCCACGAAATCCATGTTTATTTCATAGAATCTGCGTGCCCCATGTTAGGCTCTTAAGAGTTGAGTTCTTGCTAGTGGAGCCTTCTGTTGATACAACCTAGTTATGTAGGAAGTAAACACAATTGATATTTCGTTATGTTCCTTAACTTGAGATGTGGTGTTACATTGTTTCTTTACTATCCCACTGTACTTGTTGAGCTGGTGAGCTCACCCTCGTTGTCACCAAACTTTTCAGGTGTTCCACGAAGTTGGCATGCTTGGGCTTGGGAGTAGAACAATCTTCTTCATCACAAACACACACATGCAAATGTTTAGAACAGCTTCCCTGTATTGTTAGAAAACCGAGTCTACAATGTATAGAGAGGTTTAGATTGTTCAGCACTATACTTGTAGCAAGGATTAGTTGACTTTTGTTAGCTGAAATCAGTTTGAGCTTAAACGATTAATTCTCTTAAGAGATGATGTGTTGGATATCCTTACAATGTTGCCTCGTATTTTGATTATTGCTAACTTGCCGTTGATGCCAATAATTGTATTTGAGACTTTGCCAAAATATCTAGTAAATAAGGATTAAATTTCCTACACAAATGCTTATGGTAGCATTCTGGTCTTAGTTCTAGACCGGGGTGTTACAGATACACGCCTCTGCCGTTTCACTAACAGAAAGCTCTCTAACAGATGTTTCTATGTCAATTTTCTTAAGCTATTGCAGGTTGATGCGCCGGAGAGAGCACAGGTCCCCGAGATTTGGCGAAATGCTACGCCAAAAGCCTGCGAGATCTTCAATTGGCTCGTTCTCTGTCGCCGAATCTCTACGAATGAAGGATGCTTTCGTCATCATCTTTGCTCCTCTCCTGGTTGCCCCTCCTGCCCGCTTGATGAAGATGCTAATCACCTGCTCCTTCGTTGCGCTCGTGCTACCGAGCTCTGGGACGCCCTGTCACTGTCAAACGTCCCCTCTTCGGCGTCTGACAGTGAGGACATCTGGAGTGCTCATGCATCCTCCTTCGCCAGGGCGACAATTCTCACCGCGGTTCTCTGGAACATCTAGAAGCAGCGGAACGTGCTCGTCTTCAATCAGGTCGACGAACCGCTCCCTGTTGTGGTTCGCCGATGTACCGATGAAGTCTGTCTTTGGTCCAATCGTTGTCGTTCTGTTGTAGATAAGAATTTGCTTGTTGAGTGGTGTGCCACCTTTCGACCCCCGTGAGGTTTCCATGTTGTAACTCTCGGCTATGCCGAGCCCTCCCCTCTCCACCCCTCTTTTCACCATGTAAAAACTGCCCAAGTTTATTTATGATATAAAAAGTTCAGGCTGGCTTTGGCCCGGCGGTGTTACAGTAAAAAAAGTCTTGATGTTGGAAGTGATGCAAGCAACAACCAATTCCTTATACACGCTCCCGGGTTGAATAACTAAACAAAAAATCTGTAGCGCTACTGTGTGCTTTAGTATTACTGAAACCCCCGTAGTTTCATTATCACTATCCCTTTTTGACACTCATCTTTTCACCAAACTTTCAGAGCAGAAACAAAGGCAATGCATGTAAAGTAGCTGTTGAAAAGGTAAGGGTTACAGTTAAAAAGTTGCATACAGCCAACCATATCTGACTACACAAACTACAACTTTGCAGTCACCGAAAACAACAGCATGATGAAATTTGCAGTCCAGTAGTTTTTCTTTTCCCAATACACTAAGCAAGTTTCATGTGTCAACGAGGATGAATGGGCAACGCAGCTTCAACGACTTTGAGGTATAAAGTCTAGCCATCTAAACGTTATCCAACGGATCCAACGGATAGAAAAATGTGAACATTTTTAGATTAAAGTTTAAAATGTTATTTCCTCACAAACCGTATGTCCAAATACGACGAAACTTTCTCATAATACATAATAAAGGACATGTGATTTACTGGATTTTTTCAATTTTTTCTAGTTAATTTGAATTTTAAGTTCAAATTTATGTAGTGAAATTTAAAATGTTGTTTATTCACAAAGTATTTAACCAAATATGATGAAACTTTCACATAATTCATATTATAACATACCAGATTTACTAGAATTTTTTCAAATTTTTATAAACATTATACAATGTATATGTATTATTTTTTGAGGACAAGGTGGTCGATTCACCGTCCGAATAGATAGAAAGAGTTGACCCAGTTTATAAGGGAAACCGGGTCCAAAAACTATACAATCTGTATAAAAGAATGACACAAACGAAATGACCCGTCGTCCACACGACCCAAGTCGACAAACGCCACAACACACACCACCCGCTCCGGGGCCGCCACCCTATGTAGTGCAAAGTAACGGCTAGACTTTGTAACGCAAAGTCACTGAAGCTGCATCCACTGGACGCTACGAAACGGTAACAAAAAGTTATACAGAAGAGTGCGACACCATTCAGAAAATATATATTACAAATGCACAAATTCAGCAGGACATGAAAGGTAACATGTAGTAAAGCATGGTAATTGAAAGTGATGCTAATGCAATACCAGTGATGTAGAAAAGTCGAATACATTAAGGAACACGATGGGACACCATGTAAATAATGACTAGTGGAATTTTGCGCGCCGTCACGCCCCGCTTTTGATACTTTGTAATTTTTTATAAATTTGTAAAATAACTCCATAATTGGAGAATTTTTAGTTTGTTAGCATGTTTTAAATTTAAATCCGTAATTAGATGAAGTCCACCTAGATTGTATACAAATATTAGATATTTTGAATTGTTTTTTTAATTCGAATTGTTTAGATCAGTTTGTATTTTGGCATTACTAAGTACCATTTATTCTTGTGAGCATGCACATATATTTTGTAGTACCTCTAATATGATAGCAATTTGGAATATTCCAATATACTTCTATTTTGCAAATAATATTTAATTTAAGAACGTAGTAGTGCTAATGTTTTTTTTTTTGGATTCGAGTCCACAATTCGGGAAAGTTCATTTATATTGCATCTAAATATTAGCTTTTTTGAATTATTTAAACATGTTCTGTGTTTTGCCATACATAGTTAGTGTTGTTTTTTTCTGAGCATTTGTTATATAGTTTAGAGAATACGCAAATATTTAGCAAGTTGAAGTATTTAAATATGTTTCTATGTTGATATGAATTCTTAACTATAATTAGAGAAAATGTATTTGAGTTGTAGGGAAATGTTGTCCAATTCAAGTTTTTTTTCGAAATGCTACGGTAAATTCGAATACTTTGCAAATTTGAATGTTCGATTATGTTTGTATGGTGGTATAAATATTTAATTTAGCTTCGTAATCAGAAGATGTGCATTATATGAGCATTTAGTAAAGTTAATATATAATCCGAGGAATTGCATCTGAATTTCATATTTAGAGAAAGCTATTTTTTTTTTGCCAATATTTTGCTTAATTGAGAAAGGTATGTAGATTTGATTTTTTTAACGGTAGTAAAATGGTTAGATTTGAAAGGCAGTTGAAATTTTGAAATATTGAAAATTGAAAATGTCCGCTTTCAGAAGTTGTTTAGATTGCGAAATTGTTGAAATTCAGAAAATGTATATGTTGAGAAGTCTTTTGAATTTGTTGGAGTGGTCAAATGGGGGAGCCATTTATGTTTGAATTGTTTGCACGTTTAGTAAATGTTCAGATTTTGTAGACATGTTGATATATTGGTAGTATTTGTGAATACCGTCGTGTGGAAAATTCAAATTTGGAAATGTCCACATTAAAATTTGGTTGGGTTTGAGTGTACTTTCCACCTTGCGTAATTTAAAATTTGTTTAAATTTCAGTGGGAACACCGTGGTCTGGGAAATTCAAGTTTGGAAATGTACACGTCAAAATTTGTTTAGTTTTGAATATATTGAAATTCGGGAGAAGTTTACACTTAAAATCTAATTAGATTTCAGAGTTTGAAAAAAAAGCAGGGAAAAAATAACAGAGGGAAAAAAAAGAAAGAGCCAAGCCCAGCAAGCAGCCCAGCTGCGCGGCCCAGGGAGCCCAGGCCCGCTGCGACGTCATGCTAACCTCAACGCGTCGGAGGCGCAGCAGGGCGAGCCGGGACGCGCGCCTCGGCGCGTCCGACGCGGCTCAACGCAGGGAGCCCGCGAGCGGCGGCGCCGCTTCCTTTAGGTCGCCGGGGCGTCGCCGGCGACGTCGAAACGCGGCGGAGGGCAGCGGGCGCGGCGGCAGCGATTCCCGCGCGGCCGCGGCGTCCCGGCACGCGGCGCTCGGCCAGAAGGTGGAGGCGGCGACGGCCGTCGATCTGTGCGGGGAGGGCTGCAGCGGCGGCGAGGCGCGTCGGCGGCGCCGGCGATCTCCGGCCGCGCGCGCGAGAGAGACGGGGGAGGGGGAGTTGTGCGTCTGTTTTGCACGGAGGTCCCTGCGATTTGCACAATTTGCGAGTAGGTCCACTTCTTCGTGAAACGTGGACTGTGGAGCAAGCTCTGGATTAGTGAGGGGCTTTTTTAAAAAAGCGTCGCGGAGATGCTGTGCGAGCCGTTGGATCGAGATTTGATGGTGCAGATCGTGGGGCCGAGCAACCTCAGCGCGAGAATTCGCTCACCTTTCATATAGGTAGTGATAACATGCACGAGATTTCAATTCACAGCAGATTCATCCCTTCTGTCATTACAAAGGGCAAGATATAAGAACAATCACTATACCAGACAGCCAGGTAAATGTTAATCCATCTATGCTCGGTGAGTGGAAGGCACTCAATAATATGAAGAATCTCCTGCCTGATCTATTTACAAACGAATCAACAATACATGCATATCTGTCAGACTATCGCCTGTAGCTTTTCCAATTTCCGCAAAGATCTTAGCATCCTTATCTCATAAGAACAGTCCTCTCAAATATAATTTGTCCACACCCTTTAATTATAGAAATACAATAAGGAAGGATGATAGCAGCCATTCTGGGATACATGACAGCATAGCAAGCAGGGAGCAAGAGTAGTACAGGATAGAGCATATCTGTTCGGGATACCATCTACTATTATTCAATTTGTTGATGAGCTGATGACAATTTCCAACTTTGCGGCGTTGGGCTAAGTCAAGAAGCACTGGATGTTCTGATCCTTCCATATGCTTCAAAGGATAAGCATTTGAGTTCACGATAGAACAAGCTAAAGCGCAACAATAAAGAAAGAAACTAAGAGGAGCACATCATTTGGCTTGCTCACTTGAGAGCACTGGCAAGAATGCAAAATCCATTGTCTGGCAGACAGTTACACATCTTACTTTCTTCCGAAATGGAAGTTTCCAATGCTTGTTTTGTGAGCACAGTATACAGATGAGATTCTGATAACATCCACTATCAGCAGGAAGCGTATATGTATATATGAAACGGCAAAAAGAATGGGAAGTGAGTAGGATATACTTGTGCTGATTCAGCAAAGTCACAGTTTCGTTGTCGCACAGATCTGCTTCTGTTCTTCCTCTAATCTTCTCCATGCAGCCTGGAAACCAGTCCAAAACGTGTAAGGGTTGATACTTTCGATAGTTTTAGACGATGGTTTACTGTAATAGAATCAATTACCTTGTCTCTCTCGATCTTGGAGAGATGTGGCTTCACCGAGTTCCCCAGCCCCACACCTCCCCATGCATCAAGAAGCTCTTTCTCCCTTGCTCTTCTGCGCTCCTGCTTCTGTTCTCCCTCTGATTTTCTGCATGAAGCCTGGCAAGTAGTCGAAACATTGTAAGCGCTGGCACATTTGATATCTATAGGTGAAAGACTAATGTAATAGAATCAATTACCTTCTCGCTCTCAATCTTGGAGAGACGGGGCTTTACCGAGCTCCCCAGCCCCTCACCTCCCCATGCATCTAGAAGTTCCTTCTCCCTTGCTCTTCTGCGCTCTTCAGCAGGGTTTAAGACGCTTGTCGAATTTTCTTCTGCAGCAGCAGCCTCGTGCTTGGCTTGCTCAAGCTGCGTTGGACGCCTGACAAAGATGTCAGCCAGACCTCCGGCTGCTCCATCTGCGTATTGTGTATCACTCTTCTTTACCAAGAGCGTATCACTATCACCCTTCTTTTCATGCTCCATCTTCTCCTTTTCAAGCCTGCAGACATGTTTAACTAAGATCTGATCTAAACTATCAGATGCTTTGTCATTATTACCATGCTTTTCCTCATCAGTCTGCACATCAGTCACCTTCTCATTCTTAACCTTGGAGAGATGCGGCTTCACTAAGCTCCCCAGCCCCTCTCCTCCCCATGAATCCAGAAGCTCCTTCTCCCTTGCTCTTCGGCGCTCTTCAGCAGGGTTGAAGACGCTTATCGATTTTTCTTCAGCAGCAGCGTCATGCTTGGTTTGCTCAAGCTTCGTTGGACGCTTGACAAAGATGTCAGCCAGACCTCCGGCTGCTGCATCAGCATACTGTATATCGGTCTTCTTTGCCAAGAGCGTATCACTGTCACCTTTCATTTCAGACTCCATCTTCTCCTTTTCAAGCCTGGAGACATGTTTACTTAGGATCTGATCTAAACTATCAGATGCTTTGTCATTGTTACCACCCTTTCCCGCTTTTCCTGATCAGTCTGCACACCAGTCCTTGCTTCTCCCGATGTGTTCCTCTTTTCATATTCCATCTTCTCCCTTTCCAGTCGACTGACATGTTTTACTAAGACTTGATCCAAACTCTCAGATGCTGTGGCATTATTACCATACTTCCGTCGATCATGTGACACAACCCTCTGTCCTTCCAAGGTATTCCTCTGCTCATATTCCATTTTCTCCCTTTCCAGTTTGGGTATATGCTTCACTAAAGTCTCCTCTAAACTCACTGTTGTGTTGTGATAATCTTTCTGTGGATCTTTCTGCACGTTGGTTCGTCCCTGTTCGAGTGTTTTCTTCTTTTCAATCTCCAATCTATGAATTCGCTTAACAAACACCTTATCGAGGCCAACATCTAATGGGCTACCATCCTTAGTACAGAAAGTTTTAAGTGCTTCAAGCTTTGCAGCTTCAACTCGAGTCAATCTTTTACCACCTTGGTTACCCTTTGCACCTAAGGGTGGTAGCCGATGTGAAACTAATATTTTGTTCTCTTTATCTTCTTGTGAAGAATCAGTACACGCTTGGATGCTATTGCTTTCTTCACCCTGTCCCCTGGAATCACAATTCCTCTTGAAATCGCTGTTATACAAGGGTTCAGACTGAGCGTTTTGATATCCAGATTCTTCAGTGCTGGCATGCACATCTTCCGTAACATCCTTGTAGCTTCTTTCGGAGGAATTAATGCGAGGATGGCTCTTCTTGGCTTCCAAGATCTCCTCCTCAAGCCTAGACACATTCTTCACAAGAATGCTGCCCAGGTCAGAAGCAGATTCTAGTGCCTTTGTGTTGCCCCCTGTAATTTGGCCCTGGATATCTTGTGCAACAGCTTTAGTTGAAGTGACTTTTCTGCCTGCTTCTTTTGCTTCCTGAACTTCTCTTTCGAGTTTTGAAAGATGCTTGACCAAGAACTTGTCCAGACTTGGTAACTCAGATGAGACTTCTTTCTTTGGTCCTTTTATATCAATAAAGCTGGCAGCAGTGGAATACCTTCTTGACTGTGATCTGTGTGATCCAGCAGCAGTGTAGTTCATAGGCTTCATTTCATGACAGTTGCCCTTATCATTTTGAAGTGCTGCATTGAGGCCAGATGTGGCAACAATAACCGCCAAAGAGGCAAGCTCGTCTTCATGAAGAGCTTTTATTCTTTCAAGCATAATGTTCACTAGATCAGTGGTTTGTTCTAGATTAGTGGCGTTGAAATCAGATGGGAAGATGCTGGTTCTGGAGGTCTTGTTATTGAGTTTGGAATTATTTATTTCTTCATTGCTGCAGTCACCCAGCTGCTGTTCAGCTTCAGAATTAACATCAGTATAAGCCGCATCAGGATTTTGGCTAATTTTCCACAGTAGCTCCTTAAACTCTTCTTGGTTTGACGCATCAGGAGAGTTTGCACGTTTAACAAATGCCTTTTTCAGTGCAGCAGCAACCTCCATATCAACCTCAAAAACAGTCTGAAAGGAAGCTGTAACCTTGTGAGTTGATCTTTCTCCAGTTTGTGCTGAGGATTCCACCTCATACTGCTGATTTGGACAATCTGGTCTGTCATACATCATGACACCCATTACTCTAGCTTTTTCGAATGCTTCAGTCGCATGCAACTTGGCCTTTTCCATAAGTTCTTCAGCTTCTTTGTTTTGGATCCTGTTGCAAAAATAATATAATATATGATATGAAGGACAACCAGATACTAGAAGAATAAATCAGGTGTAGTCATAAGAGCAGACATGATAGAGTCAGACAAACATAATCTCACCTGGCAGCTTGAAGAATTTTACACCATGAAGCTTCAACCATAGCAGTCTTGCGAGCTTCCATTGCCTTTCTGGCTGCTTCTCCAGCTGCAATCTTCTCCCTTGCCATCCTAGTGTAGTGAGGGTTTGCATTTCCCAAAGTATCATGAAGGGATGCGGTCATACCATCCGTCTCCTGCAGATGACAAAAGGAATAACTATTATTCTCATCCTGCAAAACCAATTACCAATCCGATTTCCCTCTTTTTCTTATCCCAGGCAGAGAAGAGAATTGAGCTAGCAAGGATTCAAACTGCTAGTTCCTTTTCGAGAAATGCATTTAAGTACACGATAAAGATCTTAAGGGCCCATGAAGGAAAACAAAAGTAAATCCCACTTCGATTAGCTGGTCGTAATCTGCAGTATCCTATCAGTGGCAACAGAGACCACAGAGTGTAACAGAACCTAGTCCAATGTGCAATATTATCCTGGACCCACTCGTGTTATCTTGTCACAAATGCAGTTTACTCTAGATAAATATCACCAAATACTAGCGGAACATTTTGTGCTATCCATTAAGTACCTGAAGACGCTTTATCTTTCTCTTCAAGTATGATTCAGTCTTTTTCCTAGGGAACCAATCATTAGAGGAACCACTTCTGCGTATCACCGACTTCTTGAACTGGGATGTCGACTTATTGACAGATTTCAAAAGGGAGCTTCCACAGTCTCTTGAGCCTGGGCTCTGCAGAAAATAAATAAATATAACAAATACGCTGTTAGCTAAGTTCTTCATAGAGGTAGGCCTCACAATTAGGAAATAGAACAGGTAAGAAAGAGATGTTGCTTAATTCGGTTTTGTTCAAGCATAAGAAATCGAACCTGAAATTTTCTAACAAAAAAATATGATAGAGACAGACCACTGCATTTTACGGGGCTAAGCCTAACAGTCCAACTGTCACATATGCACGCATCAACATTATTTGCCTGTAAAGTTGACCTATGCAAATATTAACCATGGGTTCCATTCTACTTGTTCACTCTAGCAACGAACAATTCTTTTTCAGAATATATGACTACCATTTCACATCTCAGTTCAGCGCAATCCTGACATGAATCTTCATACAGGATTAAAAAAAATTAACGTTAGAGGCTTAAGGGATCAGAAGGTGACCAGGTAACCACATTACTTGTAAGGGATAACTAAGTACAAAATGTACCGACTACCAACAGTGCCCAGGCCGGCATATGTTGGACAACAACTTGAACTGAATTTAACAGAGAAACACGCGTAATGCATTCGCTGTAAAACTCTATACTTGCAACCAATGATAAATTACTGTCTCTAAAAACTACATGATGAAAATTCACATCAGCATGGCATCAGGAAACATACGACAAGCAATTCCACAGACATAATGAAGCAAATTGGCAGGCTATCAGTAAACATACTGCAAGCTTTTGCATAAATCGACACCAACACACTCGAAGTTGCAGTGATCCACATGAAACACCAAATCACACACAGTCTGCTATATCAGAGTGCACATATATCGGAGTTGCTAAGTGATGAATGGATGATATCACCAAGGAAGGCCCGACGAGGACTAGGGTTTCGTGAGGAATTTAGCCATAGCGATTGCGAAGCACTATGTGCGGGGAGAGGCTGCAAAGCACTAGATGCTGAGAAGTTACACTACACCGAATCGACCAAAATAAAATCGGACCAAACCACCGCCCCCACAAAGGCACCCGAAGGTTCTAAACCAGTTCTACGGAGGAGGATCGAAGAACCCCCAATCGAACCGCACGAGGCACAGAGAGCTGAGGCCGCATCAGCGCCATATGGAGGCGGGGAGAGGGACATCGAGCGAACCTTGCGGGAGCTTCCGCCGCTGCGGTTGGGGGATCCCTTCCTCCGGGAGGACGTCGGCGAGATGCAGCGGGCCCCGCCGCCGCCGCCGGCAGCGGTGGAAGGCGGCGACGAGGTCGGGGACGAGGTGGACATGGGGAATCGTGCGACCGGAGATCTCAGAGGAGAAGCGGCGGGGGAGGAGGGGAGAGGGCTGGGATTCAAATGGGAATCGGACGGGATCGGGGAAGAAGTAGCCGTTGTTGATGGCTGCCGAACGCCGGCCCGGTTGAAATTGAAACGCGGGGTGGGATTGCGATTTCCGACAGCGAGCGGCGCGAGGGTTAACGCTGAGCTGGCTGCTTTATGGTGCCACGTCAGAGGAGTAATTGCATATGTAAACGCATGGTTTTTATGAGGCAGTAATATCGTTTCTATAGAAAACACATGTCACGATTATTTTGGCCAACAATTAATAGTTGTACCCCAACCCATTAGAGTTTAAACTCCAGATTTAACGCTTGTGTTTCTAGTTTAGGCGGAATATTTTTCAGTGTGAGGCGACGCTCCATCGACAGCTAGGGTCTGTGGTGACTTTGTTAATCTCAAGACCCGATCCGCCGGCTAAGTCTATTGAAGGTGCTCATAGGGATAGGGTGTGTACGCGTTCATAGGGTGAGTGCATGCACGTGTATATGAGCGCATGCGTTGTACTATGTTTCTCCAAAAAAATTGACTTACGCTGATACAAAATCAAAATAGTAACAAAGTATTTTTTTTAAATGCAGCTGCATGTCATATAACCTTGTGTTTGTTGAGAAATTGCCCATCAAAAATTTGCCTTCTCGCGTCCTGAAAAACGGACACCAGGAGTGCAGAGCACTCCTTTCGAGATTCGTCAAAGGGATGCAATATGAACCAGACTCTGGTCAAAGATTCTCTCTCTCTCACACACACCGAGCTCACATAAACATGCACAATGACACAAGGATTTTACCCAGGTTCGGGCCGCCCGCAAGCGTAACACCCTACGTTCTGCTTATCTGTTTTACGATGGATATGGTGGATCTTACAATGGGCAAGGCTCGTTGCCGCAAGGGCATAACTCTCTCTACAAGCTGCGGGAGGTGAGCTTGTCTTAGCGAAAATGGGGATGAACTGTCCGACCCTGGTTCGATCCCTTGTCTTGGTGGCATGGACCTCCTTTTATAGTAGCAAGGGGTTGCCACAAGGGAGTGCCTATGCGTGTTATCAGTGTGTTGGGCGATGGGAGCGGTGCCTACAGGAGGTGGCGTGGACGAGTCTCCGGAGAGTGCGGGGAGCAGCTATGTCCAACGGGACAAAGCATGGGTAGCAGGATGTAGGGGGTAATGATGGCCTACGAGGGCACAGACCTACCCTGAATTGTCACGTCTACAGAGCGCCGCCCAATGACGGTGGGTGGTGGTGCGCACCGGTGCGGGCACGCAAGGCCACCGGTTGGGCCGCCCGTTCTTAGGGAAGCATGTGTGCGTCCTTGGGACCGCGCGACGACCTCCTCGGGACCGTGCGGTGACTGCTGGGGCCTCTGCTGGTGATGTCAGCTGGCATCAGGGCTGAGCGCCCAGGAAGGAATCGAGCCTTCCTATCTTTAGATCTTGACGAAGGTCTACATGCCATCTCGGGCCCAAGGCAGCCCAGGCCGCGAAGTCCCAAGCGTGACGTGAGCGTGGGGACCCCGTTCTCCACGATAACGACAGTAGCTCCCTGGAGTGTAGTTGAGAGTGTGTAGAAGTAATGAATAGAAAGCAATCAATGCCTTCAAATCTCATGAAAATCTTCTGTGCAGTTAGAAAAAGTATTGAGATGAAATAATCTGTCTGTCCAATTGTGCTTAGAGTATACTTAGATTTTACCAACACCTACATTGGAAAGCAAACAAAATATAAAACTAGTTACAACAATTTGAAAACTATGATTTGAACTTTCTTATCTAAACTATATGAAAATTTGGCTACTCTGTATGCAGATTAGTTATTGCATCAAGACATTTGTGGCAATAAAGGAGTATGCCAGAAAGCATTACTGAAAGGAATGGAAATGCAAACATCGGCAACAACAGTGCGGCGCCAATTGATCAACCTCAAGGTTCATGCATAGGTGAGGAAATATTTGTTTTTAGTGTGTTCGTTGCTGAACAAACAAAAACATCAAATTTGTTTGGTTTCATCTTGTTGTTTCTATTTAAAAAACACAAAGAAATTAACAACATTGCTTAGCTCTAGTTACCGTGTATAGTGCAACGAAGTTATGGCAAATTGTCTAAGTTAGCAACCCGTTTATGTTTTGCTTGCAGAGACATGAAATTCTGGAGCAAACCATGGTTCTATGAGTGGCTTAATCCAGGATGATAGTATAAACACAAACCGTGCTTCATGTCCTGCACATAGCGACACCGGATTCAAGGAATGACGAAGTTAGGAATGTTCTGGCTCAATCAAGGAGTTACTCGACAGAACACTTTTTAAATCTTTTCAGATTTTTTATGATAAAGCTCATTAATTTATACCAAACATTTTTATCTTTAAAAATAAAATATGATCGATGCCTCATCTTACCCAGCCAAATATTGTCATCGCTAATTACAAAAATATTGATGGCGTTCACAAATGTGTTTAAGCTAAACACAAACAATATTTTCAATAATAATAATGTTAGCTTTTGTTAAAATTATAGTCTGTGACCTCTTAAAAAACGGTCTAATCCTAATTCAATGTATTTCATTTGATAAGGAGGGAGAGCCTCTGAACCATTTCAAAGTGAATTCTAAAAATAAATAAGCGTCGTCTTTCACATACACAAATTGCGGCACATATGTTTATTTATATGTGTTGGCATCGATAATAATCTTAATACATGGTAGAGTTTATATGTCCATATAAATATCTTGATTGATATTTCTAGAGTGTATAATATTTTTGTAATAAAATAGTGCATAATAGAGTGTACCCTTGGGTACGTACAAATGTTAAACTCGATCGACATAGTGATCAGGTCCTTGCAGTGTGCAAGGATTAGTTCGCTTGGTGTCTAAGTTCCTACAATTAGTAGGGTTTGATTCGCCCGTTGATTTTTGAATCGTTTTTGTTTTGAAAATGGGTGTGCAGTGTTCTTACAACCAGTTTTACAATCGATCAAGACCATCTCCTCCAAGCAGGGAGGGACTAATCCCAATAATAGCTACGACCCAACATTTGTCCTTTTTCTCATTTAGTAGAGAGTCACCTCATCGGTTTACCTATCCTACGATGCTCGGAAACAAGCATTTATGGTGAAAGCGGCTAACTTAAGCTAACTTATATGGCGTGTGTGATATCCAAACACGATAACACCATTGGCTGGACTCCAAGGGAACATAAGTGGGTAAAAAAAATTCCACGGGATAGAAGTGGTTAAAAGTTCCGCAAATGACTATTTACGACAAATGACGCCCAAGCATTAGAAAAGATCTAAATATTTGTGGTACATCCGAAGGTGGTAGTCGCCCATCTGCCTCCTGCGGTAGCTTCCTTCTGGGCTCACGGGCCTCGAGCACCACGTGTTGTTATGTATCGCTTCGGTGATACCTAGTGGCATCCCAAACAGCACCAACAAGTGAAGCTGTCTAAAAAAAATCACGAAAAGAATGTGCGAAAATGTGAAGGTGATTGTTTCGCGGCACAGCCCGTCTGACAGAAACAGAGGACTCCAAAAATAACCCAGTACATCAGTGTTTTGCGTTATATATTTTCAAATCTTAGCAGGAGAGCTGCTAAATTAATTGATAAGAAAAACAAATGATTTAGCTTATAACTGAAACCGGACACAAAAAAGGCGATTCCTATATCGCGCGTACCGCGATGCCTACTCCCACCCGCGTACCCCCGATTGACTTTTGGGCCTGGCCCATTTCGCTGTATATCAACAATTTCTAGTTGTAACTCCTTCATTCTTCATTTCTTACCTGACACCGTCACCGCGCACTGTTTCTTTTCCCGTTTTCCAGTTTTGTTTTTCTTTCTTCCTCCCTTTTTCTCATATGTTTTATTTTCTCTGCTTCCCTTTTTTCTACTATTTTATTTTGTCATTTTCCTGTTCTTTCCATTTTCTTTTGTTATTTTCCTCATATTTCATTTTCTAATTTTTTGGTAATACAAATTTTTTTGGACTCTGAAACATTTTTTAGAGAAGACATTGAATATGTTTATTTTCCTATGAACATATTTTGGACCAGCGATCACCTTTTTTGGTTAATTATTATTTTTGGTTTACCGGTATTTTTTGTGCGATATTCTTTTTATTCACCGCACATTTTTGTTCACCGACATTTTTTCGTTTACTGTTATGTTTTGTTCACCCGACATTTTTTGGTTCACTTTTTTGTTCATCGACATTTTTTCGCTGTCATTTTCCGTTCCCTATTATTTTTTGTTCACCGATATTTTTTGTTCACAATTAGTTTTGGTTCACATGCATTTTTGGTTTAGTTTCTTTTTTGTTCAATGGCATTTTTTTTCATCGACATTTTTTCGCTGTTATTTTTTGTTCCCTATTATTTTTGGTTCACCGACATTTTTTGTTCACAATAGTTTTGGTTCACATGCATTTTTGGTTCAGTTTCTTTTTTGATCACTGGCATTTTTTGTTCACCGATATTTTTCGTTCACTGTCATTTTCTGTTCCCTATTATTTTTGGTTCACCGACATTTTTTGTTCACAATTAGTTTTGTTTCACATGCATTTTTGGTTCAGTTTCTTTTTTGTTCACTGACTTTTTTTGTTCACTGATATTTTTCGTTCACGGCATTTTTTGTTCACTATTTTCATTTTTTGACATTTTTTGTCACATTTTCAGTTCACCTGTCATTTTTTTTGTTCACCGCCATTTTTCGTTCAGTATTAGTTTTGGTTCACTGATATTTTTGTTCACAAATTTTCTTTGGTACTCTGGCATTTTTTTGGGTTCACCAACTTTTTTTGGTTCACTTTTTTATGTTCACCGGCATTTTTCGTTCACCGACGTTTTTATTCACTCTTAGTTCAACGGGATTTTTTTTAGCTATTATTTTTCGTTCACCGAATTTTTTGTATCACTATTAGTTTTGGTTCACTGGCACTTTTTCACTTTTTTTCTTCACCGACATTTTTCGTTCACCGACATTTTCCGTTCAATATTATTTTTGGTTCATTGGCATTTTTTGTTCACTGTTATTTTTGGCCCACTGACATTTTCTTGGCTCACTATTATTTTTGGTTCACCGATATTTGTTGGTTCACTTTTTTGTTCACCGGCATTTTTCTTTCGTTGTATTATTTTTGGTTCACTGGTATTTTTTGGTTCACTATTATTTTTGGTTCATCGGTATTTTCGTTCACCGACATTTTTCGTTCACTATTAATTTTGGTTCAGTAGCATTTTTTGTTCACTATTATTTTTGGTTCACCGACATTGTTTTGGCTCACTATTATTTTTTGTTCACCTGTAATTTTGGTTGACTATTTTTTTTGTTCACCGCCTTTTTCCGCTCACCTACATTTTCGTTCGCTGTTATTTTTGGTTCACCGGTATTTTTTGTTCACTATTATTTTTGGCTCACCGATGTGTTTTTGGTTCGGTTTACTAGCATTTTTAGTTCACTATTTACTTTATTCACCGCCATTTTTTGGTTCACCGGATTTTTTGTTCACTATTATTTTTGGTTCACCGAAATTATGTGTTGACCATGAAAGATTGTTAGATATTTGGATGGGCGGCAGCTCACTCGCCGACCGTAGTACAATATCTAAATTGAGCTAGCTAGCTTGTACTGAGAGGACTAGATCGATCAATCTTATTGAGCTAGCTCATTACATGAATACTGGATCAATCTCGATCTGGTTGAGCTTCCAGCACCGTCCTCCTGCGCGAGGTGGAGGCAATTTGGGCCCAGCCCAATAGCGAGAGGGGTACGCGGACGAGACTTCACTCACGCATAACGCGTGACATAGGCGCTCCCCACAAAAACCATAAAAACGGGAATCACTCGGTATCGCCCGAGCGATTTGGTGCCACCAATCCGCTAAAGGGATATCGATCGTGGGCTTGGCCCGTTTAACGTGTTTGCTTCCTTCGTTCCTCTCCTGTTCAGTTTGTTCGTTGTACTTCCTTCGTTCGTATGTTTCTGTTTCTTTTTCCTTTTATTTTCGTTTTTTCTTTTCGTATTTTCTGTCCATTTTCTTTCTTTCTTTTTTCGTTTCTTTTCTTTTATTTTTCTTTTATTTTTTCTTCCTTGTATTCCTTTTTTCCTTTTGTCTAAACATTGTTCCCCGTCAGTAATCGCAATTTGTTTCTCATGTATTTAAAAAAATCCATATTATTTTAATCTTGTTCCATCTATGATAAAGTTTTGTTCCTAACAGTCTACATGTTTGTTCCAGCGGACGTCAAGATTTGTTCCTCATGTGTTTTTATTCCTCGTACATGTGATTTTTGTTCCTCGTAGATATAATTTGTGTTCCCCATAGATGTGATTTTTGTTCCTCGGACGTAGATATAATTTTTGTTCCCCGTAGATGTGATTTTTGTTCCTGGGACATAGATATAATTTTTGTTCCTCGTAGATGTGATTTTTTTTCCTCAGAGTTAGATATAATTTTTGTTCCCCGTAGATGTGATTTTTGTTCCTCGGACTCTAAAATAATTGTTCCAACTGTATTAGTGTTTGTTCCATCTGGCACATATTTGTTCCTTAGGCGATTAACATTTGTTCCTCCTAGATATGATTTTTGTTCCTCAGACGCTAAACTTATTGTCCCAACTCTAGTCGTGATTTTGTTCCATTTGATTTACATATTTGTTCCTTGTGTTGACAAGGTTTTTCTTCCTTGGCCCCTCAAAAATTGTTCCATTTAATTTAAGAACTTGTTCTACTTATAATAGAGCATGTTCCGTAATCTTTCATTTTGTTCCTCGAGCACTAAAAACATGAAGTTTGTTCCACATGTCATAGTGAATTCCTGTTCATTCATGGTTGTGAATTGTTCCTCGAGCATTTTGTTTTCCGCCTGTATGCGTGGTTTGTTCCTCAAAGGCTAAAAATTTGTTCCATGTGAATTCTTAAATTCTTCCTCTATCTATGGTAATTGTTTCCTGAGCATATTTTTTGTTTCTATATGTGGTTTGTTTCTAGAACACTAAAATTTGTTCCTCATGTATATAAATTTACTCCGCTCGATGTAATTGTTTTCCTCCTTTCCAACTATAGTCGTGATATTTTGTTCTACTTAGTTTGAAAGTTTGTTCCGGTTAGTTTAAAATTTTGTTCCTCGTACATACATATGTGATTTGTTCCTCGGTCGTTATAAATGTTGTCCAAACTATAGTCCTGATTTTTTGTTCCACCTAGTATAAAATTGTGTTTCTCCTATAGAGTCAATTTTTTCCTCGCCGCTACCATGCATTATTTTCGAAACTATAGTCCTGATTTTTTTTGTTCAACTTTCTCTAAATTTTTTTTGAAGATAACTTTCTCTAAATTTTTGTACCACTTATCCCAATTTTTTTCCTCCTATAGATGTGATTTGTTCCTCGGCTGCGATAAATTTTGTCCAAACTATAGTGATTTTATTTATTCCACTTATTATAAAATATTGTTCCTCCTATAAATGTGATTTGCTTCTTGATCCCTAAAATTTCGTTTCTCGTGTAGATATGATTTGTTCCAATTTTTATTCTTAATAGTTTATTTTCACCGGAGGCATTAAAATTGTTCTACTTAGTCTACAGTTTTACCCCACGTAGACATAATTTGTTCTTTGGGTGCTAAAATTCTTGTTCCATCTGTAATTGTGAATTTTTTCCATGATTTGACTTTTTAATCATAATTTGTTCCATGGTCGCAAAAAAAATCATGGATCATGTACAAAACCGTTGGATAAAAATTCAGTAGCATGAAGCATTTGGCCAATCCAGTGTTAATAATTAACAAAAGTCAAACAAATTAAACTATTGTTAATAATAGAAAATCAGTAGCAGTGAGCATTTTTTCGATCCCGTGAGCATGTACTGTAGTACGTGCATGTAAGGTTGTTGACGGAGAGGAACGTATGTTGGCATGTGAGAGCGCTGCTGCGCGCACATCCGCCTTCCGCACTCGCACATGTTGCATTTTTTTGTCCCACATTGCTTAGCCAACAAAGATACGACCTGCTTAAATAGCCCGCTCTGCCATCCGGTGTACTAGCAAGATAAAGGATTTGAACGATTCAAAAAAGACGGCCCACGCGAATCATCCAGAGGACCTGCCACACCAACGAAGGAAGAAAAGCAAACCATGAGATAAATGGGCCGCCACCATCCACGACCCTACCAGGCGATTCCAGAGTAGGAAATCGCCCGGGCGCCAGGGAGGAGGACCCATACAAACAGCCACGGGCGGACCTACGTAGGGGCCTATCTGTGCTGTGGCCCACCCAAGATTTCTGCTAAAACATTAATACCTCTGTATTTGTGGCCCAGTCCACTAGCACACCCAAGTCAGCCAACTAGCAAGCACCAAGCAGATTGGCAAGCCTTGCAGCCATTCAGCCCGACAAACTAGCACCATAGTGGGTATTGAGAACCCAATAAAATATAGCAAAGATGGCGAGAGGTCAAGGTGGGTTCCCTTACGAAGGATAAAACTTCAGCTCGTCCTAGGCAGCTGGCTTCAAAATTGTGTAGAGCTGGCGGTTTCCTTCTAATTGTGACAAGTGTCGGATTCTCCTCACATGTTTCAATTTTGGTTGTCTGCATGTCTGCCATGTGTCACAATTAGATTAAAAGTGGAGGAGTATGAGAGAGAAAGGGAGGGCATGCACGTACGTGGGTATGCAGTTTTCCCATTTTACATTTTATTTTTCAACTCTGAATTTTGGAAACGAAATATCTTGAGAACCGTTTATCCAAATTATGAACCGTTTTCACTTTTGAACTCTTCGCGTCGAGATCTTCAAAACTAGATCACATGTTGATAGGTTTCGACGAACTTTTTTTTATACTCCCGGTTATGTATAGTTGTAGAACCTGTGTCTTTGTAGTTGTACAACCTGTGTCTGTACAAATTGTGTCTGCATAGTTATATAACCTGTGCATATATAGTTGTACAACATGTGTCTGTGTAGTTGTTCAACCTGTGTCTGTACAAATTGTGTCTGCGTAGTTGTACAACCTGTGACTGTATAGTTGTACAACCTGTTTCTGTACAAATTGTGTCTGTCTAGTTATACAACTTGTGTCTGTACAACCTGTGTCTGTGCAAATTGTGTATGGGGAGTTGTACAATTTGTGCATGTTTCTGTACAACTTGTGTCTGTTTAGTTGTACAACTTGTGTCTGTACAACATGTGTATGTCTAGTTGTACAACATGTGTCTACGTAGTTGTACAACTTGTGTCTATATAGTTGTACAACCTGTGTCTCTTTAGTTGTATAACTTATCTGTGTACTTGTACAACCTGTTTTTACCTCCTACAAAATTATGTTTGTACCTTTCTCTGCTTAACATGCGCATACTATGTCCATACCAGTGTTTCGATTGATCGATTTTTTGCTGGCTCAACCCATGCATGCGTATTATTCATGCGCGATGTACACGCGCTCGCGCGTACACACGCGACAGGTCCGAGCGAAGGCCGCGAGGTTCCGATCGATTGATTTTTTGCTGGAGCTAGCCACTAGTGGAGACATGCCCTTCTATCCCGGCTCGTGAGGGCCTTTAGTCCCGGTTGGCCAACCGGGACAGGCCAAGCGGGACTAAAGGCCCAACCTTTAGTCCCGGCCCGCTTACCAACCGCGACTAAAGTCCTTCCACGTGGCCGCGATACAGGGATTGGGCTGGAGGACCTTTAGTCCCGGCTGGTAGATTATTTTCCGAATTTTTTTTTTCCAACATTTGTTTCAATTCTTTTCCTACATTTGTTTTCCATCCGGGCTCTAATTAGAGGCGTCTCTAACTAAGCATCGTGTTGTGAATGCTCTCGTAATCCTAGCGCCTCTAATTTCTTTTTTCTAATTGTTTGACTCGTTACTCTCTCACTTGGACATTTTTAACACTAATTACACTTAAACTTTAGTCAAATTCTAGTCTTGTTCAAACTTCCCGATCGGTCACCCATCCTCACATTACTCCACCCTCAGCACGCGTATTTTTTGCCAAATCTGGCCCTTTTGCCGAACTAATGACGTATCTGGCCGCTCCCGGAAACTAATTGCAAATCTGGCCCTTGAGGTCGGCGCCAACGCAAATGGAGCCGAACTTGTGCAGTTCGGCGCCAACCAAAATTTGTAAATCTGGCCCATGAGGTCGGCGCCAACGCAAATGGAGCCGACCTTGTGTAGGTCGGCGAAATGCCATTTCGCCGACCTACACAAGGTCGGTTCCATTTGCGTTGGCGCCGACCTCGGGGGGCCAGATTTGCAATTAGTTCCCGGGAGCGGCCAGATACGTCATTAGTTCGGCAAAAGGGCCAGATTAGGCAAAAAATACTCAGCACACTTAACTTCTCTGTTCCTTCCTGCTGTGATCCCGCGAATCTGATTGTACCTTGTTATCAATACTATCATATCAATCATATTAACTCTTATAACATTGTGTCACATGTCTGTATTTTTTGAAACCAAAAACAATTATTTAAGTAAACAATAATGAATAAGTAATAATAATATTGAATTCCAATGAAAATAAAATAAATAATAAAACTATTTTATTCATTTATTGCCATTTATTCATATAATATGGCATAATTAACACATTTAAATCTGTAAATCGCAAATTGACAAATAATATATCCATAATATGGTATATAATATAACTTTAAATCTGTAAATATTTTATTCATTTTTTGTTATTATCATATAATATGGTATATAATATAACTTTAAAAAAAATGCATTAACTATAATCTTTTCCATATTTTTGAATCTAACCAAACTTTCAACATGAAAAGTGTTTGAATTTGAATAAATAATCCAAAACCAATTTCTGTTTTATAAAATAATTATTCTAACTAGTCAAACTATTAACTATTTTGCCATTTTCATTTAAAAAATGCATTAACTATTATCTTTTCCATATTTTTGAATCTCACTAAACTTTCAACATGAAAAGTGTTTGAATTTGAATAAGTAATCCAAAACCATTTTCTGTTTTATAAAATAATTATTCTAACTAGTCAAACTATTAACTATTTTACCATTTTCAATTAGAAAATGCATTAACTATTATCTTTTCCATATTTTTGAATCTCACTAAACTTTCAACATGAAAAGTGTTTGAATTTGAATAAGTAATCCAAAACCATTTTCTGTTTTATAAATTAGTTATTCTAACTAGTCAAACTATTAACCATTTTGCCATTTTCAAAACTGGCCTCACCCTCCCCCGTCATCTAGTCAAACTATTAACCATGTATGCATCTTATTTTCGCTAGCCAAGTCGGTGTTAAGTAGGACCAGTTGCATGATGAACAAACAAAGTATAGACAGCGGAGGCCGAGACACTACGAGAATGGAGCAAGGCGCCGATGGCCGGCCTCTACGCCGACGGCCAAATGTCAAACTATTAACATATGTGCATGTAAAGCAAAGGTTGGGACCTAGATATGGCATCTACCAACCTTCTATTTGCTATTCTAACTAAGTTATCCTATTCTAGCACATCCTATTCTAACTATATTATCCAGTGATGGTAACCATGCGCAAGCACTACCTAAATTAACCATGCCCCTTTCAGAACCACGTCGGATCGAAGTTGCCTACCTTCTCCAGTGGCCACTCTGACCGGCAAATCGGCAAATCATCGCGTGGTCGTGAGACGGCAAATCGGCCTTCGATCCAAACAGCGGCAAGACGTCTCTGATGATCTGCAACCGTCCGAACAAGTGTTGGGGATGTTGCTAATCATCAGAGATCCTTGCCGCTGCTTGGATCCGACCGAGGGGAGGGTTCACCTTCAGCCTCCGCTCTAGGAACTCCTGCCTCTCAGAAATCTTGCTCTCTGCTACCCGTGTACTGCCAATGATGGATGTGAAGTGTACTCCTGCCTCTCTTATAGACCCGCCTCTCCGAGTGACTCCCTCCAGCTAGCCAATCAGGAACAAGTACGCGGATCGTGTGTTTCCTTCGAGAGCTTGGGAGCCGTTGGATCAAGCGAATGACTCTCTTCGGCTAGCCAATCAGGAACAAGTACGCGGATCGTGTGTTTCATTTGAGAGCTCGGGAGCCGTTGGATCAAGCGAATGACTCCCTTCGACTAGCCAATCAGGAACAAGTACGCGGATCGTGTGTTTCCTTCGAGAGCTTGGGAGCCGTTGGATCAAGCAGTTGCAGTTTGTGTGTTTCCTTCGTCGGAGTGCGGTAGTAAAATAATTGATACTAATAAATAAATAAGTATAAATATAAAATAAGATAATAAATAGGCATTTGGCCGTCGGCGTAGAGGCCGGCCGTCGGCGCCTTGCTCCATTCCCGTAGTGTCTCGGCCTACTTTGTTTGTTCATCATGCAACTGGTCCTACTTAACACCGACTTGGCTAGCGAAAATAACATGAAAAGTGTTTGAATTTGAATAAATAATCCAAAACCATTTTCTGTTTTATAAAATAATCCGCGCCGTGATTTAAATATAGGAAACAATACGAGGCACCCGGAAACAATTTGGTTATTTCTCAAGTCTTGCCCAATTGATTTAAATATAGGAAACAATACGAGGCACCCGGAAACAATTTGGTTATTTCTCAAGTCTTGCCCAATTGATTTAAATATAGGAAACAATACGAGGCACCCGGAAACAATTTGATTATTTCTCAAGTCTTGCCCAATTGATTTAAATATAGGAAACAATACGAGGCACCCGGAAACAATTTGGTTATTTCTCAAGTCTTGCCCAATTGATTTAAATATAGGAAACAATACGAGGCACCCGGAAACAATTTGGTTATTTCTCAAGTCTTGCCCAATTGATTTAAATATAGCACATTTAGATCGACACATTGAGACATACGATCACATAGCACCTAGACACCTCCTTGCAATCTCGTAGCCTAGGCGAGCGTCCCGAGCGGCATACTTGATGCGATAAAAGCTCAATGGAAACTCTCCCCAACCTAATGCGAGGTTCTCTTCTTACTCCTTCTTCTCGTCCTCCTTCTTCTTCTTCTTGTTGTTCTTCTTCTTCTTCTCAAGCATTGTGCCAATAGTAACATTGGCTAGAGTATAGAGACTCGGAAGATTAGGGTACGTTGGGTTAGGGTGAACGGCCCGCTGGAGGTCGACGGCGGACAAAATATGAATTCCGTAAGGCCCCAGCATACGCTGATCGTTGTTGATAGCCGCGCCGCAGAATTTGATGGTTTTGTCCATCAAGAAGTCCTTGAGGGCCTGCGGCACCCGATCAGCGTGGCAAATATGGAACACCAACGTGTCGGTCGCCACGGAGAGTTGCAGGACAGCGGCACGCTGCCTCTCCTCGGGTGTGGCGTCGGTGAACTCGCAGTCGAGGCCCACGATCTTCATCGGTGCGGCGTCGAGGTAGCGCCTCTTGACGTCGCGGATCCATCTCTCCATGGTTGATGCGCGGAGACTGACCACGACCTTGAAGTGCATGTCGACGACGTCGTCCTTGTAGTGGTACTCCTCGGATCGAGGTGGGCGCGCGAGTGGCTCCATGGCGCGCAGCAGCGATTCGAGAGAGAAGATTAGAGAGAGGAGATGGTGCATTTGGTAAATGGCACCGTAGCTCTCTTATATAGAGCTAGCAGGGGAGATGAGGAGGCTGGCCGTACGTGTTAATTAATCCGGCCATGTTTCAACTTCCCAAAATCCATTAAGTGATTTGATCAACTTCCAAAATCGTTTTCATTCCCCGTGTGATCAACGACCAGCGCGGGAACTGAAGGGTCCTCGTTTGAACAGCATTAGTCGCGGGTTGTATATAGGATCGGGACTAAAGGGTGGCAGCGGGCCGCAGACCCCTTTAGTCCCGGTTTGTATCTCAAACCGGGACCAAAGGTCCCTAACGAGCCCTTTTCGGGGCGACGTGTCCGGACCATTAGTCGCGGCCCAGGCCGCGGCCTGGACTAATGGCCCGGCCGAAAGGCCTCTTTTCTACTAGTGAGCTAGCTTAACCATGCATGTGTACTATTCACGGGCGATGTACGGGCGCTCGCGGGTACGCGCGCAGGTTCGCTCGCTCGGAGACTCGAAAACAACGACACGTGTCTGATGTACATGCCACCTGGCTAGTCAATTCGACCTTCCCAGAGGGAACCCTTCAGATAGCGATACCCGTAGAGCAGCCCGAGGCTTCGGGCTAGCCATGCAAACTACTACTAGCACACATGTAGAGGTCCTACTGCAACAGGATTGACACTCTTGAAGCAAGCGAGAAATGAGGGCGGAGTATCTTCTAAACCACGCATCGCCATGAAGCTTGTGTTCCACGACCGTACTCCATTAATGGCTAAGCTAGCACGTAACAGGAAGTGGCAACCAGGAGATCGGTCGACCAGACTGATAAATTCATGGCAAGCGGCAGCACCAATCAGATCCTTCGTTGCTCGTACCTCCAAACACCAATGTGTCTAGTCTTCGTTATTGATTGTAACTGAAAAGGTTCCTATCATCGACTCATCATGTGCGTGTGGTGTTCGTACGTGTATAGTTGGGCGATGCCAACACGTTAGCTACCTACTACTACTAGCTAGGGTGTTAACTTAATCGGAATCAGGTAGCACGTACTTACCCAAAACTGCTGCCTGCAGGGTGGTCAATTACAGCGTGCAGTTCGTAGTTGCTGTACGGCAACTAATGCAGGGATCGAGTGACTGGAGATGATTATCATGCAGTACATAGCACACAGAAAAAAAGGATCCAGAACAACAACAAAAACTTCTGGGATTAACACCTCAAATGTCTTGCTACTAGCACCAGAAAATAAAGATAAAACACTGCTAAACTAAGGATGCACATGCATGATGTGTGGTTTGAGTCCAAATTAAGGATGCGACAGCAGCCAGCACAGCTACATGGACTAAATTATGGGGCGCGCGGTGGCTGAGTATAACGACCAACTGACAAACGAACACCGTACACGGCTACACCGGCGATCCAAGGCATGGGCTGAGACCTCGACGTCTCACCCACCACCACCAGCCAGCGCATGCATGTTTACCGGCGGACGGCGTTGCAACGAGTGTCTCTCCCGTTGCCTTCGTCACCCAGGTGGTCGACTACGAGCTGCTGGTGGTGGTGGCTACTTGCCTACTTCCACAGGGCCAGTGACAATCGTTGCAGCTGGCAAATTCCCCTGTTCTCCATCTCTTTCTATGGTAGCTGTTGATCCCAATTTGCCATGATATCATTGTGAGCGGTAATCATAGCACCAAGAAAAATCATGTCTTGATACATACATCAACGTCTAACCGATGCTCATAATTGTGGCTTGGCCATTGTTTACTCATGAATCACTTCATTATTTCAAGCTATTTCGAATGCTTCTTAATCTTCAAAAAAAATCCGTAGATCAAATGTTGTATAAATTCGTAAACAAGAAATAAAAAGGTGAAATCCACTCTTGACGTGATGTTGATCATGATTTATTCTGCATAAATGCATGATGGAAAGCACATAAGACGAAAACAAGGGGCCCCGGCGAAGATTTCTCTACACTGGTTAGAGCATCTCTAAGAGCTTACCCATAATTCGGGTATGCAAAGTGGGTTTGGATACATGAGAGAAAGATATGTATAGCCACAAAATTTTCTGCTTCAACGGCTTACACAAAAACTGGATTGCTAACACTTGACTACACTTGGGACCCACTTGTCAGTGTATTAGTCATAATTGCGGATTGGTCATTGTTTACTCATGACTCACTGTATTACTTATTTCAAGCTATTTCAGATCTTTTGGGTTTGCGGCTTGAACATATTGCAACATCAATTTGAAAGAGATGATAGAGCGAGTTCATTTTGGTCGTGGTGTTAATAAATGGAATCCAAAAATGGCTCCTTACATTTTGGCAGCGTGTAAAGGTACTCATACTACAAATCTGGCCAGAACGGCGCTTTTTTATCATAAGCTAGCGCGCTCTTATGTGTGTTAATTCTTGTTGAGTAAGATATGCACTAATCGGTTCACACAAATACTAAGTTATGAGTAAAGATGGGCAATGCATTAATTTATACATGAACAATTCAGAAGTGGGTTGCGAACAGACACGGGAGACGACCAACTCTGACCAGGCGGAAAACAGAAGAAGTTTAGACTGAAAACAAGAACAAAACTGGAAAAAAAAAGGCGACCTAACTGATACTAAACCCTAAACGCGAATCAGGGTACAGCTTAACACGGTTTAACAACCTGTTCTATATAGATATATAGGATAAGATGTCGTCCCAAATCCATAAACATGAAATGAAAAGTTAAATCCGATGTTATGACGTGATGTGGATCATGATTTTAATTTATTGTGCATTAGTGCATGATGGTAAGCGAAGAAAATGACAGGAACTTAATGCGATTGAGTTGGGAGTACGGGTACCGGGAGAGATTTTCCTGCATTTCTCACCGCGGGTCGGCAGCGCAGCACGCACGCAGAGTACATACATACACAGCCTGACAGACAGAGCTCCGATTGAGTGGTCGACCGCAACTTGGCAGGCAACTCCAAGAAGCGAACATGGAGTGAGCAATCAGGGATGTGAACCGAGAGCGATGTGCCAGCATACATTAATCATCCATGGAGGAGGATCGGAGTTTTGGATGGATCCATCGGCATTCGGCCGAGACCCCCAAAATTTCGCCGAGAAATCAGCTAGCGCTCGATCCCGTGCACCACCGCCGCCGACCTGCGAATTCGTGGGAAACCGAGGGCTAGAGGAGCCGCAGGAAACGCGCGACGTACGACGGCCGCAACGCAGTGCATGCGCATGCGCGCCCACGCCTTGCCTGGAGGCATTAGCTGCCGCCGTTTGGATTGGCGCCATACATGCATGCACGGGCGACACATGCACCGCCGTAGGTACCTACCGCCGGCGTGTGACCCCATGCATGGCCGTGAGGAGTTCCCGTGTCTCCTTGCGTTCACATGCGTAGGACGTAAGCGAAGCAAGCGCAGGCATGGCTGCAGGCAGAGACAGTACAAGCTCCTTGAAGGAACTGTAGCAGTGGTTAGGCTTGAAACAGGACTTCGATCGTTATATATCTACTAGCTGAACTAAAAACCAACGAAGTTATCTCTGCCTGCCTCCAGCAGCTAGGTCCATCGGAGTATTTTTTGCTAAATCAGCCCCTTTGGTGAAAATAATGCCACGTATGACACCCTTCCAAACTATTTTCAGACATGATCACTGAGGTCGGCGCCAACGCGGATGGAGCCGAATGTGTGCAGGTCGTGCCGAGACAATCTATCACCTAGGTGTGTGCTCCATGAGTTCGGCGCCATTGACCTTGGAGCCGACCTTGTTTCGGCAACTGTCAACCTACACACGTTCGGTTTCATCATAGTTGACTCCAACTTAGTTTCGGCAAGGAGCCAAATTTAGCAAAGAATATTGTTGGCTCAGTATCCAACTATAATTGACATCTGAGTGACAACGTCCCTTTTGGTATTTCCCCTCGCAAAACGAATCACCTCTACATCACGGGTGTCATTCTTCGCTCGTCCGATCGAGTGCGCCCTATATATCTTATCCGGATATCCCTGGCCTAACACGAGAGCCAGTACAATTGTACGACATCTACACAGCTGCGATACACTAGCAAGTCATGTCGGGTCCTACGTGTACACATGCTCGGCTAATCATGTCTCACTACTTTTTCAGCGATGGGGCCTCTCGCTGCTCCTCCAATTAGCGAGTGCTGCGTCTCAATCATCCCTCTGTCCGCTACGTACGCTTGTACAGGATGAGGAGAAGCAGCATTTCTCAAGCTGTTCTTTCTCCATGGTGTAGTGTGCTTATCGTGCAAGTCATCGGTGTGTCTATATTAAACTACATACTCACTCCGTCCAAAAATAAGTGTCTCAAGTTTGCTTAAAAATAGATGTATCTATACATGAAACATGTCTAGATACATTCAGTTTTGGGCAAACTTGAGACACTTATTTTGGGACGGAGGAAGTATATATTACTCCCTCCGTTCCAAAATACTTGTCTTCCATTTGTCCAAATTTAGATGTACCTATACACAAAAACATGTCTAGGTACATCCGAATTTGGACAAATGGAAGACAAGTATTTTAGAACGGAGGGAGTACCAAAGAACGAAATTAGAAACAACCTTCTCGATTATGCATGGCTGAATTAACGTGCAAGAGATGAAATGCACGAATTTGGTGGCTTCGCTAACCTTTGTTTTGTTTGTAATATAGACGCATTCCATGTCTCCATGATGATTGATTCTGGTTGGATTTCATATATCGGGGTTGGTATCAGCATGATGAGTGAATCAAACCACCAGCGGATTCCATGCCGGTGGACTCCTTGATGAGTGTTGCTGGTTGGACGTTTGTCCCCGTTCATTTCGGCTTACTATATACCGGGTTTGATACATCATATAGCTGCTAGGAGGTTCACCACGTTGGTTACATCATCACCCCAAGCATATAGCAGATAAACAATCATGTGTTGGTGAATTGTTAATATGGAAGATTGATTGATTGAGTAAGTCCGATAGCTCACCTTTGTCGACACTTTTCTACAAGGGTTCAACCGTGTGTTTTTTTCATTCTTGGTTAATGTTTCTTTTTTTGACAAAAGCAGTTTTGTTAACTCGAAGGTCACACTAAGGCGATGCAAATTGAAAAGGGTTGACACTTATGCCTCTCTATAATAATAAAGTAGCCCACAACTTGACAAGTTTCAACATCCGAATTAAAATCCTTCCAATCTCTAATCTTTATAGAAATGTTTCGCTCTCCTTCCATCTCATATCCTTCCAACGAAACAGCGACACATGTCTAAACGGTGGAGCCCACAAATCTTTCTCGCCATGTGTGTACGTCTTGATTTTTTCCTTATGAATATGTGTTCTGATTTTTTTCATGTGCTTATTTTTACCTCTCTCATGTGAAAAAAAAAAACGAGCATGAAACATCAAAACTGAGGCGATCTTCGTGTGTCGCGCTCATCCTTGTTAGCCCGTAGTCCCGATTTGCTTGTTGTTGTAAGTTATTACATAGTAGCAAAGAAGGAAAGAAACAACCTTCTCGTCGGAAAGTAGTTTTTGCTCCCGCCACTTTAAAGAATTCAAAAAATATATTTAAAAGTTTTAGAAAAATGTGAAACAAATCATTCATGTTCTCAATGCTGCATACTAGAAGGCAGAAGCGTGAAAAATCTCAATGCAAAAATATTTATACTATAGTCTACACAAAAATGACAAACTTTGTAGATTTGAAACTATGCATTGTTAACTTTTATCAGACCTGCAGATTTGTCATTTTTGTCTAGGTCGAAATATAAACTATTTCACACTGTAAATTTGCACGTCTATAGGATACATCATCGAGAACATGCATGATTTTTTCTGATTTTTTTGAAACTTTTAAATATTTGTATTGAATTTTTTAAAGTGGCAGGGCACTGAAACTCGGATGCATGAATTTGGTGGCGTCGCTAACTTTGTTTTGTTTGTAATACCGACGGATTCCACGATGATTGATTCTGGTTGGATTTCATATATCGGGTTTGGTATCAGCATGATGATTGAGTCAAACCACTCGACTGATTCCGTGCCGGTGGATTCCTTGATGATCGTTGCTCGTTGGATTTTTTTCTTTTCTCCATTAATTTCCGCTCACCATATATCTGGTTTGATATCAGCAAGTACGTACTAGCTACGAGGTTCACCATGTTGGTTACGTCATCACGTCAAGCATGTAGTGTATATAGATAATAAACAAACATGTGTTCGTGAATTGTTAGTATGGATGATTGATTGATATGATTGAGTACTCTGCTAGCTCACCTTTATAACTCTTTTCTGCAAGGGTTCAACCGTGTCTCTTTTTTTTTCAGTTTTGGTGAATGGTTTTTTTTTTGTGTGACAAAAGGAGGTTTATTAACTCAAACGTCACACTAAGGTGATACAAATTGAAAAAGTGTTTTTCTCTCTATAACAAAGTAGCACACATCTTGACAAGTTTCAACATCCAAACTAAAATAAGTTGTCTAAGTTCAATAAAAATAAAGACTTCCTGAGGTTCTCGAAAACCGATCAAAAGATTTAGTTATGGATTGACTAGCAACAATATTTGAAACCACCAAATATTGTAGTTTCATCTTTGAATGGTGAAATCACACAATAGCAAACAGTCCACGTAGATAGCCACCTTAGTTAGTACAAATGGGACTCTAGCGACAAAGGGCCACTTAAGTTGTTCATCGATTGATCTTGAAATAATGTTTTTTTTACAATTTTTAAAATTTCAAATTCTTAGCATTCTCCGTGTTTATGATTTTTTTCTAACAAGTTAAACGCGCAAACCACTAAGCAAACATTTTGGAGTTGCGTCTTAATTTTTTTTAAACCCTTCACGCGAATGTAAAATTAGGAAGTGTGAACAAGAAAACATATACAAGTAAAACGTTTCAAATTCATACCATTCTTCGTGTTTAATTTTTCCAGCAAGTAAAACATGCAACCACTAAGGAACCATTTTTGGAGGTTGGTTTTGTCTTATGGAGTTCTCCAAAACTCTGAAACAATTCATGCACACAAAAATCATATGAATGGCGAATAACAAAGAGAGAATCCACTTACCGACATGATCATTTGTGTTACACACGAAAACGTAAATCAGAAATGTTTTTATCTTTTCATATTTTCACAGGACATTGATTTTCATGTGTTTTCATTTCATGACATTACATGAATTTAACAAAAAAAAAAAAAATGATGTAACTGAAAGACAAAAACAAATAAAAACTTCACTTTAGGGGTGTAGAAAGCTTAGGTTTCACGCAGCAAATTTTATAGAATCCACTTATAGCTAGATTTTTTTAGATAAAGGGATTTTATTACTTAAGAGTATTAAGCATTACACCCGGCCTCTGCATATCTAGGATGCACACAGCCCCAACAGGTTCAAAAGTTCCGAAGTATGCGAAAAATAAAAAAAGACGAATTACGTATCATAATGAAAAATTGTAAAGACGCCTATGGTGGTGGAGGGTCGATCCGGAGATTATGTGGCCATCCATGCTGGGAGAATAACTCCCTCGCCGCAGCCTCCAAACGCGACGACACCTCCAAAAACAGCTCGGGGTGCTCCACACGCTGCAGGGCCGATCATGATCGAAGCGAAGCTGTGCATCGGTAGATAACCTGCATAACAGAAGAATTTTTATCATTAAAAACCTTGTCATTTCTACATAGCCATAGTGACCAAATAACGGCAATCGCTCCCACCCTAATAAGTAGTTTAAATCTAGGATCCACCCCGTTTAGCCAATTGCCGAAAATGTTTGCAACACTGCGCGGGGGGGGGGGGGGGGGGGGGGGGTATAAGGTAGAATCTATCTGGATGGCTGACCATATAGATCTAGCAAACTCACACTGGAAGAATAAGTGTTTAATAGTCTCGTCATGCTGACAGAAGACACACTTTCTGCTCCCGTGCCAATTGCGTTTGGCAAGGTTATCTTTTGTAAGAATTACTCCTCGACAAACATACACGCAAACACCTTCGTTTTTAGCGGGATCTTCATCTTCCAAATTTTCTTATTATTATCGACTGGAACTTCGGGCTGGATTAAAGCTCTGTACATAGAATCAGCCGAGAATTTACCATTCTTAGTTAGATTCGATCAAATTTTATCTGGGCCTTCCGTCAATTGGGCAGAGTCCAACCGGAGAAGCAAGGCATTCCAGGATGCTTGTCTAGGCCCTAATAGACTTCTTCTGAACGATACATTTGGTGGGAAGTACCCATGACCTTAGCGTCCAGCGGGCCGATTGTGGAGGTCGCTGCACCGGTCGCCATAGTTGGTGCAGCAACCTCTCCCAGGCCCAGCACCACAGCTCCTCCATCCAGCGACGCAAGCCTCGGCCTGCCAAGTGAGGCCGGCTGGACAGCATGCCCGGCTAGGCTTCCAAGCGTCGCCAACGAACCTCCGACACTTCACCAATTAGATGAGAAAGAAGCTGACCATCTGATGTGGCATTCGCTTCTTCATCATCCAAATAGCTGGCTGTCAACACCGTCGAAGCTTTAGGAATAACCTTTAAACGGTCAAATTCCATTCGAGAAAAGTAGGGGTCGGTTTGACAACCGTTGGCCTCTTTTGTTCAATGCGGTTATTGACAGCTTGAGCTTAAGAGAGATATCAATGGTTGGGAAACAGTTCACTTGGGCTAATTCTCTCCCTGAACCCACATACGAAAAATTAGACCGTGTGCTGATGGACACCGATTGGGAATCTAGGTTCCCGTTGGTATAGGTACGGGCTCTAGAACGTATAGAGGGTTTGTCGGACCATGCTCCTATTCTTTTGACCACAGGCATGTCTAGACCACCGTGTAACCACGTTTCAAGTTTGAACTTGGATGGTTACATCGTGAGGGCTTCCATGAGATGGTCCAAAGAATTTGGGAAAGACCGGTTGCCGGCGACTCGCCCATCCAGAGGTGGAACAACAAGATCTGTGCTCTATGCACACATCTTGTTGGTTGGGCTCGTCAAACTACCGGTTTACTTAAAAAAGAAAAGATACGACTATCCTCGATAATTGATACTCTTGAGGCATTAGCAGATGTTCGGTTGTTATGTACGCAAGAAATTGAGCTGAAGAGCCAATCAAACGCGCAGATAGCAAAACTCCTGCGTGAGGAAGAGTTAAAATGGTATCAATGTTCCAAAGCCCAATTCATCCTCGAAGGGGACTCGAATACTCGCTACTTCCATAGTATTGCCAATGGCAGACACAGGAAAAAGCGTATTCACTCCCTAGTCCAGGATGAGGGAACGATTGAGGGCCAGGAACAACTAAAGTCGTATATCACTAATTATTATAAAAGCCTGTTCGGAGCACCAGTGAAAGGAAACTTCACATTGGATGAGTCTAGAACGGCCGATATACCCCAGGTTTCAGATGAGAAAATATCCTACTTACTAATCCCTACTCGGAGGATGAAGTGAGAAAGCGGTTTTTCAAATGGAACACAATAAAGCCTCTGGACCTGATGGTTTCCCAGCTGAGTTCTACCAAAATTCTGAGATGTAATCAAGTCTGATCTGCTTCAACTGTTCACCTGTCTCCATGATGGACAATTGGAGCTATTTCGGCTCAACTTTGGTGAAATAATTCTATTACCTAAGGTTAACGAGGCAGAGAGGATTCAACAATTCAGACCTATATGCTCCATAACGTTGGTTTTAAAATATGTCTGACCAAATGAGTGTGGTTTGCCGGCCAAAAGACCAAGGTGGGCTTGGTATTCATGACCTTGAGGTGAAGAATAGAGCCTTGCTTGGTAAATGGTTATTGAATCTTCTTTCTAAAGATGAGTTTGCAAACTCTCCTTAGGAGAAAATATGTGGGCTCTCAAGCTGTATCTCAGGTTATTTGGAAACCTGGTGATTCACACTTCTGGGCAGGCCTCATGCTACGAAGAAGTTTTTTTCCCACATGGATCATTCTCAATTAGGAATGGATCGGAAATTCGTTTTTGTGAGGATAAATAGCTAGATAATTATGGGTAGATAAACCATATCAATCCATAGTTATATCTTGGCCGGATTCGAGAACACAAGCCTAGAAGGTTTAGGAAAATCATACTCCTAATTTAGATGAAATGGCACGTGTAAATTTTGGGTATAAAATATGACTATTTGCTACATGTGCAAAAACGGGAGCATATGCGTTTTTAAAAGTTTCTAAATGGCTACAATTGCTATAACTCGAAACAAAATATTTGACATGCAAACACGTCATGCCACAAACTACATACCTGGTTTTTTTTAGAACTTTTTGAAAATTACTAAAAGCGTCTTTTACATTATAAAAACTGGTCACGATCGAGGTGAAGTGCTCCACAATAAAGATAGTTGAGGAGCTTAACCACAAAAGAGGAGAAGAGTTTATAGGGGAAATTGGTTTTTTTTATCAACGAAGAAATGATATCTGTACTTGGATTCTCCCTTTCCCGAAAGGAGCGACACATGTGCGGGAGACAGAATGCAGGAATGCTCCATCTGCATGAAATAGATTTGCTCCGCGCCATAATAATCGTCCATGTCGCAGAATGGCGCCTTGGCGTTGTTCCGCTTTCAGCAGCCACATCGCAAGAACCAGAAATTCAGGGGAATGTTTCACGTTTTCACACGGATGGCGGCATTGTTTTACTCCACACATCGTCCCTAGCTAATTAGCTTGGGATGGTGTTTGATTCCGATCCATGGCGAGAGAATCCTCTGGGTCAGACGCCACAGCTCACGTACTCGATCTGAAGCCTCAGAGAAAAAGGCAGGCAACGACAGGCAGCTAGGTCGACCGATTGACAGTGGCAAAGTCCCAAAGGTAGTGAAGAAAACAAATCCACGTGACCCCTTTCGTCCCACCCTCTCTGTCACTCTCTCGCTCACATACTTCTCTTTGATTGAAGTGAACGAGTTTTTCACGAGTTATGATCTTATGCTTTTTTTCCTACACTACAATCTCATACTCCTATATGAGATTTACGCTACACGATTTATATGGGATTAGTTTCTGTGGGATATTATCCTATGAATCAAACAGATTCTATAAGAAAATTTCTTATAGGACTGGGTTCTCCAAAAATATTATGATATTCCTTTGAATCAAAGTGGCCTTCTGCTAAAAGAACTATGGATATCATCGTCATTAGTTTACTCCTCCGACCGGCGTCAATTTCCATCTTTACTTACCCTCAAGCAATCACTTAGCCACAAAGAAACTTCATCTCCTTCCTTCCGTCTTGCAGGACCAACCAACCGTCCATCTTTTGCTCACACTCTTCCACTCATCTCTTAATCAGTAGGCAGGCGCTATATATATAACCGCACGTCCTTGTTGTAGCTACGAGCTAGCTAAGCTGAGCTTCGTCGTCACACTTCGCGGCGGCGCATTTGTTTACAACACGAGTACATAGTAGAGAACTAGAGATATATCACACGGCGCGCTAGCTAGCTGCTGCCGGCCGGTGCAGTGACAAGATGCTGATGAGGCTGCTGCTTCTGGTGGCGCTCGCCGCCGCGGCGGTGGCGGCCACAGAGACGGAGCCACGCGAGACGTACATAGTCCACATGGCCAAGTCCGCGATGCCGGCGGAGTACGCCGACCACGGCGAGTGGTACGGCGCGTCGCTGCGCTCCGTCTCCGCCGCCAAGATGCTCTACGCGTACGACACCGTCGCGCACGGCTTCTCGGCGCGGCTCACGGAGCAGGAGGCCAGCGACATGGCGGGCATGGACGGCGTCCTGGCCGTGAACCCCGAAACGAGGTACGAGCTGCACACCACGCGGACGCCCGAGTTCCTGGGCCTCGCCGGCAGCGAGAACCTGTTCCCGCAGTCCGGCACGGCGGGCGACGTCGTCGTCGGGGTGCTCGACACGGGCGTCTGGCCCGAGAGCAAGAGCTACGATGACGCGGGCCTCGGCGAGGTGCCGTCGTCGTGGAAGGGCGCGTGCATGTCCGGCACGGCGTTCAACTCCTCCGCCTGCAACAGGAAGCTCATCGGCGCGCGGTTCTTCAACCGGGGCTACGAGGCGGCCATGGGGCCCATGGACACGAGCAGGGAGTCGCGCTCCCCGCGCGACGACGACGGGCACGGCACGCACACGTCGTCCACCGCCGCGGGTTCCCCTGTCGCCGACGCTAACCTGTTCGGGTTTGCGTCTGGCACGGCGCGCGGCATGGCGCCCAAGGCGCGCGTCGCCGTGTACAAGGTGTGCTGGCTCGGTGGATGCTTCAGCTCAGACATCCTGGCCGGGATGGACGCCGCCGTCGCCGACGGCTGCGGCGTGCTCTCGCTCTCGCTCGGCGGTGGCTCCGCGGACTACGCGCGCGACAACGTCGCGATCGGCGCGTTCGCCGCGATGGAGCAGAACGTCCTCGTGTCCTGCTCGGCCGGGAACGCCGGGCCTGGGAGCTCCACGCTCTCCAACGTCGCGCCGTGGATCACCACCGTGGGCGCAGGGACCCTCGACCGGGACTTCCGGCGTACGTCACCCTCGGGAACGGCAACAACTACACCGGCGTGTCCCTCTACGCCGGGAAGGCCCTCCCCACCACCCCGATCCCATAATCTACGCGGGCAACGCCTCCAACTCCACCAGCGGAATCTCTGCATGCCAGGGACCCTCTCGCCGGAGAAGGTGTCGGAAAGATCGTGGTCTGCGACCGCGGCATCAACGCGCGCGTCCAAAGGGCTTCGTGTGCGCGACGCGGAGGTGCGGGCATGGTGCTCGCCAACACCGCCGCCAACGGGGAGGAGCTCGTCGCCGATGCGCACCTCCTCCCTGCGGCCGGCGTGGGCGAAAAAGCAGGTACCTTGATAAAGTCTTACATAGCATCCGACCCCAAGCCCACGGCAACGATCGTGGTCGCCGGGACGCAGGTGGACGTGCGTCCGTCGCCGCTGGTGGCCGCGTTCTCGTCGCGCGGGCCTAACATGCTCACGCCGGAGATCCTCAAGCCTGACATCATCGCGCCGGGGGTCAACATCCTGGCGGCGTGGACAGGCAAGGAGGGGCCAACAGGGCAGGCCGCCGACACGCGGCGCGTCAGCTTCAACATCATCTCAGGCACATCCATGTCGTGCCCGCACGTGAGCGGCCTCGCGGCGCTGCTGAAGAGCGCGCACCCGGAGTGGAGCCCCGCCGCGGTGCGGTCGGCACTCATGACCACCGCCTACTCCACGTACACCGGCGGCGCCGGGCCCATCCTCGACGCCGCGACCGACAAGGCCGCCACGCCGTTCGACTACGGCGCCGGCACGTGGACCCGACCCGCGCGGTGGAACCGGGGCTGGTGTACGACCTCGGCACCAGCGACTACGTGGACTTCCTGTGCGCGCTCAAGTACACGCCCAACATGATCGCCGCCCTGTCCCGGAGCAAGAGCTACGCGTGCGCCGCGAACAAGACCTACTCCATCTCCAACCTCAACTACCCGTCCTTCTCCGTGGCCTACTCCACGGCGAACGGCGAGGCCGCCGGGGACTCCGGCTCGACCACCGTGACGCACACGCGCACGCTCACCAACGTGGGCGCGGCGGGCACGTACAAGGTGGACGCCTCTGTGTCCATGTCCGGCGTGACCGTGGACGTGAAGCCGACGGAGCTGGAGTTCACGGCGGCGGGGAGAAGAAGAGCTACACGGTGAGCTTCACGGCGGCCAAGTCGCAGCCGTCGGGCACCGCGGGGTTCGGGCGGCTCGTCTGGTCGGATGGTAAGCACAGCGTGGCGAGTCCGATAGCGTTGACGTGGACATGAGTGGCACCATAGGCGCCTAAAATGGTGCAAGCAGAGTGCTGACCACACTGGTGCCGTCAAAGAGTGAATTGTGTAAAATTGGTTGGATTCCAGGGAGGAAAGGGTCTCAAAGTGTTAATGAGGCCAGCCATAACTTTTAGATGGTGATTTGGGAGGAAAAGTGGCGATGATGGAAAGGGATTAGGGTGGATGGATGTTGCTTTCTTGGAATCAAGCTGAAGCACATCAGTCTTGGATTGGGTCATGGGTTGGATCAGATTGCAGCTTAATCTGCAAGGATAGTCCCACTGTAGCCCGATGGAGGTTGTAGAGGTTATCCAGCAGCAGCAATCTTCCGTGTATTGTTTCTTCAATTATCAATGAATGAATAACCTCTTTGAAACCGTGCTGCAGGAAAGTAGCTCAACTCCTCGACTCAATACACTTGTATAACTTGTGGGATTTAACTTTTGATTTTTATATTAGACGCATTATCCAGGCATGAATCCTACATGACCGACATCCAACAGCGATCACTAAGACACTAACTAATTTTACACCCCATCAAGGCAAGCACGCCATTAAACAAGGCGTGTAAGCTAAAGAGAGGCAGGGGAAGAGCAGGACATGGAGGTTGTGAAAGTTGGAAAAGAAGGCGAATAAAAGCCGCCGCGGCTGGGGCCGCTGGTTCTGGTGTTGAGAAAAAAGGACCGATTATTCAGATCTATATCACTCGCTTTGATAAAGCCTGAAAGCTGGTGCGTGCGGCGTCCCCGTGACATTTGTTTGCCGCTTAATAATGGAGTGCTGAAGCAAAGAGAAGGACACGAATATATCAAAGCGAAAAGAAGAAAAAATGTTCGTCACCATCTTGTGCTTGGCATCGGTATGGACACGTGAGTTAACAATTAGATGTCGTCTTTTGTTGTTAACGTCTGTTTTATATCTTACATGGTGTCTCTGCCTTTTATATTTGGCTTCTAGAAATGTAACTCGTGTTTGGGTGTTGAGAACCTCAGACAAAATATGAGGATAGCAATCAGAGTCGTGCTGTCGTGAACTCGGTTCATACCACAAATACAAAAAGTTTTACACATATATACTCATTAAGTCGAAAATATCAGGTTCTGGATTGGTTGATCTTTTGTATTGAAAATATCTATCTGGCTGTCAATGTGGTCAGCATACACCCACAAACTATTGTCTATCTGGCTATATGGATTCAAGCATGTGAATAACATACCTAGCCATTAAATTTACGGGGACGCAAAGGCTGCAAATGACTCCCTTTTGGGTTCTAAATGATACCCAAATTATCCAGATGTTGCATATGGTGTTGTGTTGCTGTTGATATTACCTGCTCGTGCCTCTTTCGCCCATACCTAGAGTTCTCCCTTCATTTTGTTGTTTCATAGTCTGCAAGCTGAAGGAAAGATATTAGTAGCATTCAACTATCCCACCGCAATAAGTTACAATGTCGAAAGGCTTCAAGGATTCACCTTTTTTGTCACCGAAATTCCCTGCCAGGAGTATGAAACATGTTAGATTTCATGACTTTGCACACACATCTTGTTCATAAACTGCTTTAACCATGTCTGCATAGCCGTTACTATTAGGTTTTGCCTGTATTTGTATGTACTAACGGATTGACAATTTGTTTTCTCAAGATGTAGTAATGGCTTCTGCAGTTCTCACAAGTTTGCCGCGTTGCATCAATGTGGTCAGCAGTGTCAGTGTGTATGGGTTATGTATAGAAGAACTTACTGAACGTGTGTCCTAGTGTAAGTTTATAATGTACTACTTAACTGAGGGAAATGCGGCTTCTCCAAGTTACAATTCAATAGTCAGACTTTATTTTATCTCTTTTTACATGGTTGTGCTTGGCTGCTCGTCTCTTCATTCCGGAGAGTTTTGGAATGCGTCCACTTCATTAATCATCATGAAACATTAAGAAAAGAAGAAACAATATGGCATAAAGAAAAGGGAAAAAAAACCTAATCATTTTCCTCTACATATTTTTTTCGATAAAGAGATCTTTATTACTTAAAGAGAGTTTTAAGTATTACACCCGGCCTCTGCATAGCTAGGATGTACACAGCCCTACCAAGTTCACAAGTCTCGAAACAACAAATAAAAAAAGGTGAATTACATATCAAAATGAGAAATTGTAGAGACGCCTATGACGGTGGTGGTGGAGGGCCAATCCGGAAATTATGCTGCCACCCATGCTGGGAAAAGAACTCCCTCGCCGCAGCCTCCAACCGAGAGGACACCTCCAAAAACAGGTCGCGGTGCTCCACACGCTGTAGGGACGACCATGATCGTAGCGTAGCCGTGCACCGGTAGATAACCTGCATAACAGAAGTATTTTTATCATTAAAGACCTTGTCATTTCTACTTAGCCATAGCGACCAAATAACGGCAATCGCTCCCACCCTAATAAGAAGTTTAAACCTAGAGTCCACTCCGTTTAGCCAATTGCCGAAAATATTCGCAACGCTATGTGGAGGAATAAGGTAGAACCTATCTGGATGGCTGACCATATAGATCTAGCAAATTCGCGTTGGAAGAATAAATGCTTAATTGTCTCATCATGATGACAAAAGACACACTTTTTACTTTCGTGCCAATTGCGTTTGACAAGGTTATCTTTTGTAAAATTACCCCTCGACGAAGATACCATGCAAACACTTTAATTTTTAGCGGGATCTTCATCTTCCAAAATTTCTTATTATTATCGACTGGGACATCAGGATGGATTAACGCCTTGTACATAGAATCAACTAAGAATATATCATTCTTGTTGAGCTTCCATTTAAATTTATCCGGGCCTTGTGTCAGCTGAACCGAGTCTAGCCGCAATAGCAGAGCATTCCAAGATGCTTGCCTAGGACCAAATAAACTTCTTATGAACGAAACATTCGGTGGGGAAGTTCCCATCACCTTAGCGAGCGTGTCGCCTTTGTTTCGCACAATATTGTACAAGGCCGGATATTGTTCTCGGTGCGTGATTTAGCCTAGCCAGGTATCCTCCCAGAACCTAATTTCCGAACCATCCTTAATAGAGAAAGATCCATGTGGGAAGAAGAACTTCTTAGTGGCCATAAGACCAGCCCAGAAGTGGGAATCACCAGGTTTCCAAATAACCTGAGATAACGCTTGAGATCCCACATACTTTCTCCTAAGGAGGGTTTGCCAAACTCCATCTTCAGCAAGAAGCTTGAAGATCCATTTACCAAGCAGGGCTCTATTCTTGACCTCAAGGTCATGAACACCGAGTCCTCCTTGGTCCTTGGGACAGCAAACCACACTCCACTTAGTCTGTCGATATTTTGTTTCTCACTATCACCTTGCAAAAGAATCTTGATCGGAAGTAATCCAATCGTTTTAAGACTCATTTCGGAAGTTGGAAGAAAGAAATCATATACAGTACAATGTTTGTTAGTACTGAGTTTATGAGAACTAATCTTCCTCCCAAGGATAATAGTTTGCCTTTCCAGCTATTTAAACGGATTTGAAGTCTCTCCTCTACCAATTTCCATTCAGCATTTGTGAGTCTCCGATAATGGATCGGCATACCCAAATAGTTGATAGGGAACTAGCCTTACCCGCAGCCGAATAAATCAGCATACAATGAGGCATTTTCTTGGGCCTCACCAAAGCAAAACAATTCACTCTTATGAAGTTTATTTTTAGACCCGATAATTGCTCGAACGCGGACATAATTAACTTTAAATTTGAGCTTTCTCAATGTCATGTTCCATAAACAGAATTGTATCATCGGCGTATTGAAGAATGGATAAGCCACCATCAACGAGATGCGGTATCACTCCTTCAATTTGGCCATCAGCCTTTGCACGTTCAATCATAATTGTCAGCATATCGGCCACTATATTAAATAGCATTGGCGATAGCAGGTCACCTTGTCTCAGCCCGTTTTTGGTCTGAAAGTATTTACCAACGTCATCATTGACTTTAATGGCTACACTTCCTCCCGAAACAAAGCTATGAATTAACGCACGCCACTCTTCAGAAAAACCTTTCATTCTGAGTGTCTTCTGAAGGAAAGACCATTTAACTTTATCATAAGATTTTTCAAAATCTATTTTCAGAATTACCCCATTCAACTTTTTCCTATATAGTTCGTGAACTGTTTCGTGTAGGATTGCCACCCCATCTAGGATGTTCCGTCCTTGCATGAAAGCAGTTTGGGAAGGACGAACCACATGGTCTACCACACTGTTCAATCGAATCGTAGCGACTTTAGTGAATATTTTAAAACTATATAAGAAGGCAGATAGGTCTAAACTGTTGAATCCTTTCTACCTCGTTAATCTTAGGTAATAAAATTATTTCACCAAAGTTCAACCGGAACAATTCTAATTGTCCATCATGAAGACAGCTGAACAACTGAAGGAGATCGGCCTTGATAACATCCCAGAAGTTCTGGTAGAATTCAGCCGGAAAACCATCATGCCCAGGAGCTTTGTTGTGTTCCATTTGGAAAACCGCCTTTCTCACTTCATCCTCTGAATAGAGGGCAATAAGTAGGGTATTTTCCTCCTGTGAAACCTGGGGTATATCATCTGTTCTAGACTCGTCCAGGAGAAGTTTCCTTCCTCGGGTGCTCCGAACAGATTTTTGTAGTAATTAGTAATGTACGACTTTAGATGCTCGTGTCCCTCAATCGTTCCCTCATCCTGTATGAGGGAGTGAATACGTTTCTTCCTATGTCTGCCATTGGCAATACTGTGGAAGTATCTAGTATTCGCATCCCCTTCCAGTATGAATTGGGTTTTAGAACGTTGATACCACTTAAACTCCTCCTCACGCAAACGTTTCGCTATCTGCGCATTCGATTGGCTCTTAAGCTCAATTTCTTGCAGGGATAACAAACGAACTTCTGCTAATGCATCAAGCGCATCAATAATTGAGGAGAGTCGCACTTTTTCTTTTTTAAATAAACCTGTTGTATGTCGTGCCCAGCCAACAAGATGTGTGCGTAGTGCACGAATTTTGTTGTTCCACCTCTGGATAGGGGTAAAGAAAGTCTAACAATTATTCTGAATAACATATGTTCTCTGGACATGGAGACACAATGCCAACCTAGTCCTGATTGCATGATAATATTTGATTAGATTCACATTTTGGGGTTAAGAATGACTCATCTCATCTGAGTACACACTAACTGGAAACAATCTGACAGGAACCATATTCATATTGATGTTGCACAAAAGAAATTTTGGTCAGGAAATCTCACTCAGAAACAAGTGGTTATCTGCTCTAGTGAAAGTATTAACTACAACACACTGGAAAAAAAACTAGTCGAAGAAATAGGCTTTCGCCCTGCTTTATAAATAAAGCACAACGGCCGAACCGATACAAAGTGATGAAGGGAACCTCTTACAAAGCAGATCACAGATAGAAAAAAGAAACACAGAGAGAACCAAACTTGCCACCGAAGACATCGGAATGGGCAGGAAGTACAAGGCTCCACGACACCGCCCCCAAGAGGGTAACGACGTAGCACGCCGCCGCTGTCGAGACCGGAATGGTCAGGGGTTTTCACCCGGAACCCTATCGCGACGCAGGTAGCCACAACTCATGAAGCATATAAAGTTTAAGCAGAGTCATTTTCTTCAGTTGGACATGCATTCTTAGGAAGCATCATCAGGTTCCTGTCGTCAGTTCCTTGGGCAGCTCCAAGTTGAGAATTTTCTCAGGTATTCATCCTGTTTTTTGCACATTCGGCACTAGCTAGCTAGTATCAGCAAGAGCGTCAAGCCTCCAGTTGAACGCTTGGTCCATACAGCAGCAGTGCGCTGCCTTGTAGCGCCGTAAGAATGCCCAATGGCGAAACAAATTCTTCTGTCGGATGAGAAATCATCTCGGCAACCCAACGCAACAAAAAAAAATCATCTCGGCAATCAAACTTAATATGCATAATTACTGTGCGGATATAATGCCTGAAACCAAGCAGACACACTCATGCTTATAAATTGTGGTTTTCGTGAGGACTCCAAATTCATTGCCCCATGAGATGGTGGAAATCGGTGGGACTTCATGTCTTTATCTGAATACAAACGTAACCCAACACTGCAGAGCTCATGCAAATTAGCACAATAACGGAAATGGAGATCATCAATGGAAGGAAGAACCTCATGGCATTCTATGGCATTGTGAATTTGTGATAGCCAAAATCACCATCAGAAAGAAGAATCTCGACAGTCGCCGACAGGACAAGGGCATTATTTGTTTCATAGCATCAAAGTGTCACTGATATTTTGTACTTGGAATGTATGTTTCAAATTTCTCGTAGCTCCACTATAGCATATAAATACACTGATTTATATGCACCACTAGTGCCTTTGTTCTGGTGGAGAATTCTTACCTACACTTTTTTTTTCTGGTGGAGAATTCTTACCTACACTTGCTTGACTCCATGACTCAAATCTTGGCCTATTTTTCAGAACATTCAGCTTCCAGTTCTCAGAAGACTCCACCAGCTGCTCCTTGTGCTGCAGGCTCAGCTCTACAGATCGTCTCGAGTGATGCAGCACATTCGTAGAGCCTTTGATCATCCATCATTAGTACAGTACATGTTATTAGACACTTCCATGTTGTCTTTGATAGGAAGTGGAAGAAAAAGTTATATGCTCTGCTTATGGATGACTTCTGGTAAATGGGGCTATGCTATGGATGATAGGACATATGTCATAGCATGTTCCCTTATATATTTTCTGTAATGATGCACATTGTGTTTGTATGTGTAACTGTTGCACACTGTATTTTCAAGCTGCAGCTCTCTGTTCGATATCATCCGTGCGTTCTTGAGGATGAAAACACAACAGCCAAATATATCTCTCATGTCAGATTTCCCTTGGGTATTAAGGTTAATGCTTTTAAACACTAGAGATCAAAAACCATTTTGGGCGCACATGTTTGGAAACTCTTCTTTCTAGGACGAAGCGATTCACGTTCCAAGACATCCAACAGGGCAACATAGCTTAGCGTAAATAGCCATTCCAGTGAGCGTCGGCACTATACAGCAGCCTTATCATGATGTCTGTAGGTGTATTACACACTCTACACTTACTGGAAGTACAATATAGATTTTGTAGCATCATGCTTACAAAAATAGGATGCTGAACTGGAGTCTCTGGAGCCAATGATGAGCAAGGAAGCGAAGAACTTTTACTTGAATGTGTATAGCGAGCAAGTCCTGAAGTACCAAGCAGGCGAGGCAGACAGTTTTAGAACTTCAGACAAGTCTGTTTCTCTCGCATATTCAACCAAATTTTTTTAGAACTGTGGGGCAAAAGCTTTGCCCCAACCATTTATTAAGAAGAAGGTGCCCGGTTTATTAGTGGAAGAAACCGGACGAAAACCAAACAACAAACACTACAGGAATGGGGATCTATGCCGACGGCCAAAGCCTGTGCCGACGGCTTTCTATCGGGCCGTCGGCATAGGTCCCGACGAGGCCAGCCCGTCGACAAAGCCGTCGGCATAGGATATGCCGTCGGCATAGATTTGGCACAGGGGCTATGCCGACGGCTTTGCCCTCGGCATAGGTAAGTCGTAGGCATAGCTCTTTTCCCCTATTTTTCATCTAATATGGAATAATTCATATCTTTAAATCTATAAATTGAAATTTAACAAATAAAATGTCTAAATCGATTAGAAAAAATAGAGGAATCCAAATATGACATCCATTTCATCTTTTTTTCATGTATATGACTTTTTGCAACATATTTGTGGTACTTTCTTGTTTAAAAAGTTGTTTTTGGCACTTAAAAATTAGAAAATAATATTTTAAAAATTGTTTTTGGCAACAATGTTTGCCATACCAAGACACACCTATGTGTCAAATGTGGACACTTTATCACAAATCATGGCACGACGGCCATTTTGACCATTTTTTCAAAAAAATAAAAGAAAGTGAAAAATACTCAAAAAATGAAACTATGTGTTTGTCATAACAAGACACAACTATGTGTCAAATATGGGCACATTATGACAAACTATGACACGGGGATGATTATAAATTGGTCATTTGATTAGAAACATATACATGTTTATAGATGATTGACCTTTTTGTGAAGAAGTTTTTTGTAAACTTTGTCAAAACTCAAATTTATCGTTTATCCTAGCAGACTCAAGATACACCAGTAGTGGTTATATCACAAAACCATCGATAGTTTTGAAAAATGCTACACCTTTGGATGAATAGGCACAGCGGCCATTTTGACCATTTTTCACCAAAATAAAAGAAAGTGAAAAAATACTCAAAAAACAAAATCCTTTGGCATGGGCTCCTTTTATGTGTACTAGTTGCTAGGCAGAATGATAAACATAAAAATGACACTATTTGTGAAGCAAGTACAAAAAAATGTTTAAATGGAGACCGACATACATGTAACTGTTTGGTCTATAAAATCAAAAAATGTTTTTCGAAATTCTGAAAATAATCACTCGCATAGACAATAGTGCATTTTACCAGTGTATAAACTCTCAACTCAAAATAATTCATAAGTTGTGCGACACAAAAATAAATAGTCTGAATATTTTGTAACTTTCAAAATGTGCACTGTTCACTACGTTCTTATTGAGATTTTGTCATTTTTGTATGGCCTAAAATGCAACATATTTCTATCTGAGACTTTACGAGTTGGTAGAAGACAACATAACCTACATCCCATATCTTTTTTAGTTATTTATTGAAACTCCGAAATATGATATATCTATATTTTAACATAAAGAGATACATGTAGCTCGGCGACAAAACGCCAGTACGGACTCATATGGAGAAAAATAAGTGTATCTGCGCACTAAACTGTATCTATATACATTTGTATATTATCCGTATTGAAATACACAAAATATATAAGATAAAATAATTTGATATACAAGGTACATGAATAGAACGAGAGTTTCTATATCTTTAAAAAGATATCACAGGTAAAAAACAAATCTAATTTAAAAGTTAAAATAACCAAGCAGGTTCCAAAAATCATAGAGTCCATACTTTAAATTGTATATGATGCTGAGACTGTTGATCACACATTTATTAGAGACACGTCCCCATAATATAGATTGTCGGGCTAAGTCAGTAGCTGCATGAGTATCTTTGCTGCGACTTTATTAGTTCATATAGTTTCCATAATGTGATAAAATAAAGTTTTTATGACGGCCATGCTTTTTATCTTTTTTTTTTGTTTTTATCTTGAAATCAAAAACGGATCGATCGTATTCGGTGGCCTGGCAATGATACGAATATTGTTAATAACCAGCTAAGGATAATTAGTGGTGCATTGGAGTTTTAAACACTCTGGTGAGATGACATGCACAAATGATCATTCATTAAGAAGTTGTAACTATGTGCCAGACAATTCATTGTTCATTGTAACATAACACAAAAATATGTTTAGAACACCTTCACTGAAGCCTAAGGATAGCAGGAAGACAGTAACAAAATCAATATAGCATTATTTATGTTCAAAGATAGAATATTCGGCAAGACATCTTTGAAAGTTTCATAAATCCATAATCTAAAGTGATTCAAAATAAATGACATGATTATATAACATTACACTCAGTGTAGCTAAAGAATCCTAGATTTAGATAGATTCATTAAAAGCATCGACTTTCTGAACATATTTAAAATGCCAAAGATTGATGCCCTCGCATTTGCGAGGGCCACCTTGCTAGTTTTATCAATAATACATAAATATTTGGAATTTTCTCGGTTGCCAAAAAGAGATTTCAAATTATTGTTATAAATATCATTTTTCATTTTTAAGTACAAAAAATATGATGCAAAATGACATACATACAATTTTCACACAAAGTATTGCATATTTGATTGATAGTCCCAAAGAAAATAAGAAAAGGAAAAAAACACCCACGCGGACGCGGGGTATCATGGAAAAAGAAGAGTTTGGAGAGACACACGATATCATATAAAATGACATGCATGACCACCGTCCGTTGGACATCCAACAGCTGCTATCATCCCAAAACAAGCACACGATCCGTGGGAATTACGTTGATTGGTCGAGATAGAAAGAGCAAAGCACGCAGCCACCCGTCGCTTCCTTCCTTATCCCTTCCCGAGTTCCCGTAGCCACCCATCGCTCGCTTCCTTATCCTCAAGCCCAAGGCGCCAACGCCTCTGCCCTCCGCCGCCTGCGCGCCTACACACGCGTAGTCCGCCGTGCTCCACGCGGAGGCCGCCACCGCCTCCTCCATGCTCGCCTACGGCCTCGACCGGATCACCGCCAAGGCCTTCCGCGAGCTCCAGCTCCTTCAGCTGTCCGCCGACGAGCTCGACGTGCTGCGGGAGCCACACGCAGGCGTCCCGGTGGCGCCGCGCCGCCAGGGCTTCCTGCACGACCATGGAGACCAGCCCGAGCGCGTCCACGCCGACCAACCGACGAGGAGAGGCGCTTCCTGATGGCTCCATGACGTGCCCGCTGCCGCGCCTCTTCCCGCGCGTTGCCGCCCGTCCGCGGCGTCGCCGACCGCATGGTGCGCGCCGGGTACGGCCCGGAGCTCGCCACGCCTCTCCCCTGTATCAACCGCGGCGTGGCGAGTGAGCAGCAGCGCGAGGGCGGCGTGCGGAGCCTATCCTCCGCCATCACACGCCGTCGTCCCCTTGACGGACGCTGGGCAAGCCACGAGCACGCCGCCGTCCTCGTCGCGCCGATGACCGCAAGCCAGGAGCAGCGACGCCGTCCTCCCTGCGTCGGACACCGGGGCAAGCCACGAGCACGCCGTCGTCCTCGCGCCGGCCCAGCCCGCCCCAGCTCGTCCCCACGGAGGGCTGGCACACGGATGTCCTCGTCGCGCCGGCGACTGCAAGCCAGAAGCAGCGCCGCCGTCCTCCCCGCGTCGGACACCGTCGTCCTCGTTGTGGCCGCCCTAGCCTGTCCCTAGGCTGTCCCCAGCGAGGGACGGCGGGGATTTTTTTTACAATGCGTGCCCACCCTATGCCGACGGCAAAGCCGTCGGCACAGGTCCCCCTGACTCGCCCGGCTGAGGTGGGACCCACCCACGCTGTGCCGACGAACATGGTGCCGACGGTGCTGTTTTGGCCGTCGGCACAGCCTGTGCCGACGGTGTTTACCTGTGCCGACGGCCACGTGGCCTATGCCTACGGGCACCTATGCCGACCACTCTGTGCCGACGGCGGCCGTCAGCATAGGTGTGTGCCGACGGTAACTTGGCCTATGCCGACGGGAGAAGGCCGTCGGCACAGCCCTCGATTCCTGTAGTGAAACATCAACAACATGAGGGGGTCAACACAACCACAAAAGGCAACACCTAAAACCAGCAACTACCGAAACGATAACCGCACCCTAGCTAAGCAACCGCAGGCGCTGACGGCTACCCTACGACCACGCAGCTGCCGTTAAGCAGTCGCGGGCGCCTTCAGGAATGTGCATTATCTTCTAAGTTATTAAACATCGCCACGAGTAAACATAGCTATGATCGAGTAGTAAGGAGCGTTGTTAAGCAGGATTGAACTATATCAGTATATCTACATCCAAGTAGCCAGTGAGGTTTCAGCACTTCTATGAGCATCAGCAAATAGTGTGGTTCCTGCAAACCCATAAACTTCTTGATAATCATGAGTTGTTGATTCATCAGCCGTCAGATCATCCGAATACCTTACCTGTCTCAGAACTGAACCTTGTGCGCTGTCGACGGAGTATGGACCATTCTGCAGACGAACCGGTTGAGCTTGGCCAGGCTGCTCCAGCTGTCAGGATCGGTGATGCGCAGGTCGGGCAGTGACTGACAGAGAACGCGCCAGCAGCGAGAGAGCACGGACGGCCGCACGGCCTGATGGGTGGGAAGGATCCACCTGCTCGACGATCGCGTCCGGCCGCTCCCTTCTGCTTGTTGTCAGTGCCCGTGGTGGCCATTCCGTCGAACAGGCGCGGTCGCACTAGGAGCCGGAAGGGAGGAGGAGGAGATGAAAACGAATGGGGAAGCGGCAACGAACGCCGAGAAGGCTGGGAGAGAAGACAAGCTGTCAAAGCTTAGCCTCAGCTCGCTCGCTGGAATTTTCGCTCTCCGGCCACAGCGCCGCCGATGCAAACAGAGATGCCACCGGGTTGCAGCCGCGCACGTGCACCCGGAACCGGAAATCGGGAGAGCGCACGGTCGCGCGTACATCCCCGACCTTTCACCGTTCAAATCCGAGACTTAGCGTCAGTTGAACGCGGCTTCAGTTTCTTCTTTGGCGGTTCGGCGCTCTGCTTGCTTGATCTCGGTCTCCGAGTCCGAGACGAAGTCTGACCCCGGCCATCGCTGAGTAGCGGCAATCAATAAACACGCACCCAATTCAACCCCACATCCCATCAGATCATCCGTCAGCCCGTTCCCCGGCATAGCGAGCATCTCACTCTCCTCAGCGCGCTTGTGAATCAAGAAGATCTTCGATGGCGTCCGTCGAGCGAGCAATGGCCAAGGCTGCCGCGGCACTTCTCCCGGGTCTGCTCCCGACGCCGCCGAGGAGCACGGTCACCCCGTGCCTCATCATCCTGCCTGCCGTCTTCGTTCTCCTCCAAGCCCAAGCCAGGCCGCGCTGACTCTGTCGACCGGTGGGACGCGAACAAGAAACCAAGAAGCCCAACCTCGTCGTGCGGCAGTTCAAGTCCAGGGCGTGCATCCTCCTGCGAGCGCTGGGACATAAACAAGAAGATCCCCGGCATCAGCAGCAGCAGCACGTCGTCTTCATCGTCGTCGAGCCAGGGAAGCAGCAGCACGTCGTCGTCGAGCCGGGGAAGTAGCAGAACGTTGTGCGAGAAGAAGTGGGACAACAGCAAGCGGCCGCCCAGCCGCGCCTCCTCCACCGATCGCTGGGACACGCAGAAGAAGGCTCGCGCCGCACTGGACGACGCCCAAAGCCGGACGGCCGAGCAGGTTGTTCCGTCGGTGCCGTGCATGGATCCCGTGTTCTCTGGATCGAGCTTCTTCGCCTCGCCGGACCCGAGCATGCTTCCCATGCCAATCTTCTTCCGCTCCAAATTAGTTCCTGGCATGATGCCTGTGCCCGCACACTAGGTGCTCATGTCCTGCACATCCAACTAGTTTGCACCTAGCGTTTACTAGTGTGTGATTGTAATATGGCAATGTAACTAGTTTCAAAGAAAAGATTGTAATATGGCAATGTTTGATTCATCCATAGTAGCATTCATCGAGCTGTTGTCCGTGGCTGTCAGGCTTCACAGTTGCGGAGTATTTGTTGTTTGTCTTCTGAATTCTGATCGTGGGATCCAAGTTGTAAATTCCATATTTACTCGCTGAGTTTGTAGTCTCAGTTAGTTTTGATCATTATAATTTTTGGCGAGTTGTATTGCTAAGCTTCAGAATTTGTGTTGTTTATCTTTCTGAATTCAGGGCATCAAAGTTGTATCTTCCTTTTTCTGTGGTTGACTTTGTAACCTCAGTTACTCCTGATTCCTGAACATGTAGCCGTTGCTTTGTTTTTTCAGTTTGGTTTGGTGCCTTCAGTTTGGTTTGGTACATGTAGCCCAGTACGAGATTGCCATGGCCGAGTATCCTCGTGGAGCTCGGCCCAATATCACTTTGCCTGGGCCCAACAATACGACCGAATAAAAACCAAACCCGGAAACCCCAAATCCTAGGTCTTGCTCCGCCATTCCCAAATCCAAATGAGCGAGGAGGGCGCCAAAATGCTGAGCGGCAGCGACTCGCCGGCGGCGCCGCCTGGCTGCAGCTCCCTGCCGGTCAACGAAGATATGCTCCGGGAGATCTTCCTCCGCCTTCCGCCACAGCCGTCCTCCCTGCCGCGCGCCTCCGCCGTCTGCAAGCGCTGGCTAGGGCTCGTCACAGATCCCAAGTTCGCCCGCCGCTTCCGCGCACACCATCGGAAGCCGCCCGTCCTCGGCTTCTTCCATCGCAACAGCCAGGGGTTCACGTTCACCCCCATCCTTGACCCTCCCGACCGTGTCCCTACTCACTTGCGACGCTGCAACGGCTACGACGTTCTCGGGTGCCACCAGGTCGCATCCTCGCCATGGACCGGGATCAGAGAGGGCTCCTTGTGTTCGACCCCATCAGGGGCGATCAGCGTCGTGTGGCCGTTCCGCCGGAGTTCAGGAGGGGCTACGTCAATGGGGCGGTTCTCTGCTCTGCCGGCGACTAGGGCCATGTGCACGGCGGCTGCCACTCCAGCCCCTTTAAGGTGGTCCTCATGACCATGTACAGAGATGATAATCGGCCCATAACCTGTGTTTACTCATCGGAAACTGGCGTATGGGACGATCTTATCTCACCAGCCGCTCCATGTGAGTTTGATGATGCTGGTTTTCCGGCTACCATGGTTGGTAATGCACTCTACTGGTTGCAGCTTCTAATGGACGATGGCATACTTGTGTTTGATTTGGATGAGCAGAGTCTAGCTGTGATCAGAGGGCCTCCCATTACAGAGTTTTACCGCAACAGCTGTCGGATCATTCAGGCCGAGGATGGAGCTGTTGGCTTCGCCATACTTTCGTACCCTCGCTTACAGATGTGGCAGAGGAATGTTAATTGTCATGGTGTTGCCACGTGGGTTTTGTGGAAGACCATTGAAATGTATAACATTCCTGGGCTCCCTCCGCGGACTGACGACGCACAAACTATACTGGGGTATTCTGAGGATGCTGATGCTATATTTATATATCTGGACCACACTATTCAAATGGTTCAACTTAAGTCGATGCAGTCCAAGAGACTCCCTCTTATCCATCTTCCCTTTACGTACCATCCTTTTACGAGTTTCTATACACCAGCTGACTGCTCATCTTTAGTTCTTGTGTTGTGGTAGTAACCTAATCTAGTTATCTTTTGTACATGATTGCTTGAATACCTTCGTTGTGATTTGTGTTCCCTAACAACTTCCAACATACCAATTATCCCTACGCTAGATAGACAATATTATAGTTGTATTCATTAGTGTATGTTATCATTAAATATAGTTGTGTTCACTCTTGCCGAATGAATTGTCAAAGAGTAACTCACATGGCATGTTTGGAACCCCAAAGCTAGTTATATTCTCTTATTTATAACAATTTTCATTGATACCATACCTTTTGAAATAATAGTTTTCCTTGCCACTTGATGAAGACCTTTCTTCAGATTATAACTCCAACGAGGAAGTACTAAATAATAGCACAGAAAAATAATTGCATTTCTTGTCTCCAGTTAGGCTCCATTTATTTAAACTGAATATCCAAGTCCACTTGTGTTCCTAGTTTATTAGTAGCTTGAATATCATACTATCATGAATATGGCTTGCATTTCACAACATATGTAGTTGTGTTTTCTATTGCTATTATCAGAACCGAGCTATAAATCGTTTATAAAGCATGAGTTACAAAAATGAGTTATTTGGCTAGCAAGTCATTAGTAAGCTCATCTGTGAATTGGTTGACTCAATGTTGCCTCTCTTATCCATTTGTCTTTTCCTCAAAACTGTAAATTGTCTGATTTTCTTATGCTTCTAGGCAGAGCAATTCGTGGATGTGATGAAGTTGACATGTTGCACGATCCATAGGATGACTGTCTGGTTTGATGTGCTAATGTGCTGAACTGGTTCTCAAGGTAAGATCTTCTGAATATTATTTATGAGATTTGGCATGTTTGATTCTTTATCTTTTTTGAAATAATCTGGCCGCATAACGTGGGTAGCATGTACCTCAAACTACTGTCCATTCGGTAATAGGGATTCACATATGTGAATAGCACACAAACAATTTAAATGACGATGATGCCAAGTAAAAACTAACTGCTTTTTAGGTGGTCAATGGTTCCATATTATCCAAATTCTCCCTTGGTTTAGTTGTTCAATAATCGATAAGTTGAGAGCAATATATATCAGTACCCCATTTTGTTACTACAAACACCAGTCACATCATTCAACTCGCACACCAAATTTGTGCGAAATGACTGACAGATTTATTTTGTTGTCGTCGTATTCCTATGAGTTACAATCAATCATATATGATTTTTTTTACAGAGATCTTTTTCATGTTGCTAGTGAAGGGATGGCTGCTGCACTTCTCACCAAGTCGGCCGCGTTGCGTCAGTGCGGTTGGCAGTGTTTACATGTTATCTGTAGAAAAACCTTGGCCTGTCATAGTTTAGCTTAATTTGTGATCTAGCAAGATGCTTTAGAGTACTCAATCCAGGGACTACCTCCTCAAGTATATCATTCCAAGTCAGATTTTGTTGTATCTTGCTTTTGTTGAATTGGCTGTGCTTGCAGCTCCTCTCATCAGCCATGAGAGTTTCAGCCAAGTCAGATTTTAGGGCACTTCTCCAAAGCGCCCCAAATATATTCTAGGGCATTTTGAAAAACTACCCCGTAAACTTATTAGGGCACTTCTCCAAAGTGCCCCGAATAGTTTTTAGGGCATTTTGATTAAGTGCCCCCAAAACTTTTCGGGGCACTTTGGAGAATTGCCCTAAAAACCTACAAGGGCGCACATTATATTAGTACCCTAATATATTTTTGAGGCATTGTTCGAAAATTCTCCAGATTTATATTATAATATTAGACACAATTCACAATTCATCACAGATACAATCAAAACAGAAAATCATCCAAATAGGCTGTAAGATCTGCAATCGGGTGTTACAGGGACATATAAGATCTGCAATCAGATTACAGATCCAACATAGACAAAGGTACATGTAGCCAAATCCGACTGCCAGTTGAGCATGATAAAATCTGGAACATGTAGATTACAGGGACATGTACTACTGCCATTATGAGATATGATCAAACTTGCAATATTTTGCAACATCTAGGAAGTGAAGAACTCCTCAGTCTCACCTTGGCTCTTGTTTGAAGGAAAGGAATATAGGTAAGAAGATATACACAGAGCGAACAACAAAAATAGACTGGACCAATGGTCAAGTGCAAGCTACTGATAATAGTGAGAAGTTAAGATTACTTACAGCAGCTCCTGCATTTTAGAATCATCTTAGCGTCAAACTGGGAACCTTCCGGTGCCATTCCTGCCATGGCTGTAGCAGAAAAGATATATGTTAGCTATAGAAAGGCAATGGCGCCAATAACCAGGAGCTAGCTTAAGTTGACAAAAGCTAACTGGAAAAACACAACGTAGAGCACGAAGATACCCATACTGTTCAACCAACTTGCATAAAAAGAGCAGAAAAAGGTGAATATTTGCCACAGAACAAAAAATATGTAGACACGTCTTGTGTACACATCCATTTTTCTTAAATGGAGTACACGAATGCATCATGAAAATATGTAAATACATTACAGCAACAGATCAAGAAAATTGCTCCAATTATAGTACAGGAATAAATGGAGTACTACAATGTTGAATAAATGGAGAAATGCATCATGTGCAACTAGACAGATTTACACTTAAATGGAGTACACGAATGCATCATGTGCTTATAGTACAGGAATGCATCATGTGCTTATAGTACAGGAATAAATGGAGTACTACAACAGGTTTAAATAAGCAATTAACAGATTTTTAAATTAGTTTCGGTAAGTCTTAGCTGATTAATAGGAGTACAAGCACAGAATCCCGCAACAGCAAGCATCTACTCCAGCTATATATTGTCAAGCATCTACAGCTAAAGCAAGCATTAACAGTGAGTACTCCAGCAAGCATCTACAGCTAAAGCAAGCATTAACAGTGAGTACTCACTGAATTAGTTTCGGTAAGAACTCTATCGGATGCTATTTACAAGTACTCACTGAATTGTACTTGCACTATATGTGCTCCTGCACTATATGTACAAACAGATCAACCAGATGACTCTAGAAATATCCAGCAAGCATCTAATCCAATTTTCTAAAAAAGAGTAGAGAATACGACTGTTCTAAAAAAGATGACATAGCTCAACATTTAACGTATAAATTACCTTATCAGGTATATTTACAGTACAAAAATAGATGAGATAGCTCAATACTAGAAATTACTTTATGTTTCAGAAGATTGTCCAATAGATAGAAGTCTCCTGATGCATCAACGGTAATGAAGGGGCAGCCACTTACTCTTTGAAAGTAATTAACCAACAACAATATGCAGCAAGGGTATGAAGGGGCAGCTACTTACTAGATAGATAGCTCAATATTTTGCTCAGGCTAAAAAAAATTAACCAACAACAATACTAAAATTCAGTGGCTCCACTACCAAAACGGATTTTCATCGAAGGAATAACTAAACACAGAGATATAAAACTACAGAATCAGGAGAATTTGAAATTAATTAACTATGTAAAGACCTTGCAGAAACAACAGCAAGAGAAATACATTCATAAAAAGACACTAATCCTTGTAACTCTCAACAAACATTCAAGTCAGAACAACAACATTCGTGAGGCAGAGCTGGCATACATTTTGAGAACCAGCAAGCATAACATTGTTATAAACAGTTCTCATGTATTTGAGCCAAGATATGAAATTGGAAAAACATGAACCAGAGATTTACCTTGAGATACTCCTTGATCTGATCAGCATGACCTGCAATCAATGTGAATATAGTGCACCTAAAATGATTGCATCAGTGATCGATAATGAAATACATACTTTTCAGTCCAAGTAAAATTTTAGCCCTATTCCTGCTCTAGAGAATACTAGTTACCCAAATTTAGGTCTGCACTGAGTCTTCAGAAAGCAAAAAGCAACATGCATTAAAACCGGGGTAGTATTAACTGAAGTGAGTTACTGCCTTTTGGTCAAGTACTTATGACATGTATACATCTTTTGAAAGTACAAGGGAAGGACATGAAACTAGCCAACATTGTTAGATTACATACTTGTACAACACGTGGACTCCAAAATTGTCAACAACAGTAACCTAAACAGGTATCAAGATAAACTACAATTTTTTAATAGCAATGCCAATTATAAAGTCACTGTAACTATGATTAAAAATCCCAAAATAGTTAGGCATTGAAGCACCAGTGATCGTGACCCTTAATTAAATTCGGAGCTAGCTATTTGCAAGTACCAACAGGCAATTACATGCAGAATAAACCAGAGAAGCAATGGTAAGTAAAACATGTACCGGCTATCTGATTCCATCAAAAGGGCAGCAACAGTCATATGACAAATATCTGCTATAACGTCAGTGACCATCCATTTCAGAATGACCTAACCGTTTGCTTCAAACAACACCTCCGAGCTCAAAACGAATGAAATTAACTTGGAGATAAGAACCAGTCAACAGTGATCCCAAGCCTTAAACACATTTCCACCCAGCTTTGTCCACAAACCAGTAGCTTACTGCATAAGCCAAATGGGTGCTACTTCTTCCTAACTCCTAAGTACCAACAGGCAGTCGCAAAATAGAGTGATGCAGAATAAACTACAGAAGCAATGGCAAGTCGAACTTGTAGGAGCTATCTTATCAAGTGCAACACAAATGACAGTGGTCATCCAATCCATATTGCCCTAAGAGTAGTTTGGTTCCATCAAATACCTACGAGCTCTGCACTTGCGACTTGGACTTGGAGATGTTGGCCTCCTGCAGCATCTCACTCTGCAAACGGTGAATCAGAACCAGGAATTAAGATGAGAAACCTATCCGTCTGAAGCAAAACAAACAGAGTCAGAAGGCGATAGGCGTTACCTTCTGCATCTCCGCCTTGGAGACGAAGGACTCGGGAAATGCTCTCGAGGCTGTCGTTGAGGACCTCCGTGATGGCGGCCTTGGAGGCATCTTAGCATTCATTTCGTCGAGCACCTCATAAGCATGATGTAAGCAGAAGGCGTAGATTATTCGAAGGGCGAGGGTGTCGACGAGAAAGGCGCGACGTTCGTTGGTCTTGACGAGCTAGGAGATGCTGCGGGCGGGGCCAGCCCATCGCTTCGGCCACTGCTGGTGGTGGTGGTGCAGGAGCAGGCTGCGCCTGACGCCACCGCTGCGGCCATCCCCTCCCCCACCCACACGAGGCTAGGTCGTCTAGGGTTTGGGCTTGGCTTCTCCAAGAGCGGATCCTCCAGGACGAGGGCTCCTCCACCGCGTGGAATGGCGGCGGCGGGCGATGCGAGCCTCGGCTCACAGACTAGCGGGCGCGCGAGTTGGAGCCGGGGATCCGCGCTGGCGAACCCGAGCCATGGCGGCTAGGGTTAGCAACGGGCACGCGCGCGAGAGCGGGGAGTCGTCGCGGCGGCGGGTATCCAGTGAATTAGACCGACGAGGAGCAACGCCTACGAGCAGCAGCGTCGGAGGTGGCCGGCGACGGCCGGGACAGAGGCGGTGTCGGGAAATCTAGGAGAAGAGTATTTGGAGGATCGAGCGAGAGAGAAGAGAAAGAAATTAGAGAGAGAGGAGCGGGTGCGGCCAGTCAACTAGGCCGGTCCAGATATACTAATAGCCCATAGCCCATTTAGGCTACTATTACATGTTTTCCTGATTGTTTTGAGCGTACGCGTACATACAAACCGGGAGGCTACTTTACCTTTCAAAAAAAAAAAAAAACCGGGAGGCTACTTTTGTTTCGGACCGAGCTTGACACCATCGATCTGCTTTTACTGATTCAAACAAAATGCTAGCGTACTTTCATTGCATATTCTTTGCTGCTTCAAAACATTTTAAAATATTTTTTGACCATTGGAGGCAGTTTAATTTTGTGCCCCAATAGCTATAATATTTTGGGGCATTTTGACAAAGTGTCCCAACAGGTATTACCTTTTGGGGCACTTTGATTAAACTGCCCCAAAATGTCATATCTATTGGGGCACTTTGTCAAAGTGCCCCTAATTTGAATCTTTTGGGGCATTTTTTTAAAAATGCCCCTACCAAAGTGCCCCCAAATCCTTACCGTCTAGTAGTGGCTCTGGTTTTTCCTTGAGACTGATAACGGTAAACTATAGGACGGCCTGAAACAAACTAGTCCATTGCAGGATATAGCCCTTGGTTTAGCTGTTATAGTGTCAAAATGCTTCAAGGATTTTATTTTTTTTTGTCATCAGTATTCCTAGGAGATATAGTCAGGGACATGATATCTGTTACAGAGATCTTTTTAATGTTGCTGGCCTGATTATGAGTTCGTTTCTCCAGGTGAAGGGATGGCTGCTGCACTTCTCACCAAGTCTGTCGCCTCGCATCAGTGTAGTCGGCAGTGTATATGTGTCATCTGAAGGAAAAAATCATCGTGCCTTAGTCTAGCTTAATCTCTAATGTAGCAAGATGTTTTTGAGTACCTAAGTCAGAAATTTCAGCTTCCCCAAGTATATCAATTGAACTCGGATCTCTCGTTGTATCTTGCTTATGTACATGGCTATGCTTGACAGCTCTTCGCGTCGGACACGAGAATTTGAGGGCCAAGTACCATCTAAATTTATATTTCTGTGTGTTTTTCTTAGTTGTGACTTGAAAAGCATGTTGAGTCATGAATCCACCGGTGCTCTGTTTTTTCCTTGGGATTAATACAAGGCAACTGTAGGACGGACCGAAACAAACTAGTGCACTGCAGATATAACACTTACTACAGAATTAGGTCCAATCTGCGTCCATCTGTGCCATATAATCGAATATAATAGAACCCGGTTTCAGTCTACAATTCATTCGTATAGTTATTCGGCGAAAGAAGTCCATATAACCCCCACATCTTTCAGGTTTCGGACGCTGCCCCCTCCCCCCAACTATAAATCGGCATACTTAATCCCCCCAACTATGCAATACCAGGCAATTGACCCCCTGAGCATGATGAGAGCAGTTTTGTGGGCTGGTTTTGCTGACCTGGACGCACTGGCCGGACTAGGTGGCAAAGATAGACACCGGTTGGTCCAAATGGCCTCCATCCCCTAGAAAACCTGGTCTGGTCGAACCAACTCCAGACTCTCGTGCCGCCGCCGCGCTGCTCTCTCTCACGACGACGGCGACCAGCGGCGCAGGGCGGATGATCGGCGGCAGGAACTGAAGATTCAAGGGCGGGGCACCGTTCCCACAATGTTAGCTCTCGTTTTTACCGAAGGAAACAAAGTTTCCCCTGATTTTCGTAGTGTTCGAGGTGGGTTCAGGTAGGGTTTAGTACGATCACGTGGGTGGTCGATTTGGGGACGTATCTGTTGGATTATAGATAAGGAGGGGGATTTTGATGAGTATAATTCCATGCTGGAGTGAGGTCGTGTGGATTATGGGATGATTGTTGCAAGATTGGGTGTCCATGTTCGTGTTGGACTGAAAAAAGCAGTGTTCTTTGCAAGACAGCTGGTACTGGTTTTTATCACTGCTTCAGAAAGATATACAGATAAATAATAATGGTGCTGGCTAGGTAATCATGTCAGATCAACAGAAGGGCCTAATCAAAGCTGTAAATGAGATAATCCCTTCAGCAGAACATAGAATGTGTGCGAGGCACATATACGCAAATTGGAGAAAGCTGCATAGAGATAAGCTTTACCAGAAAATGTTTTGGGCTTGCGCTAAATCCTCTGATAAAATTCAATTCAACTACAACAGGGCCAAGCTAGCACAGAAAACACCTGAAGGTGCAAGAGACATGATGAAAACTGCTCCTGGACATTGGTGTAGAGCATTTTTCAAGCTAGGTTCTAGTTGTGATTCTGTGGAAAATAATATGTGTGAATCTTTCAACAATGCCATCATGAGAGCAAGATTTTATCATGTGATTACTCAGATGGAAATCATTAGGAGAAAGGTTACAGCAAGAATCGCAGACAATAAGGCAAAGTCAGAGAAATGGACTGGAACAATATGCCCCAATATTTTCAAGAAATTAAAGTTAAATATAAAAATATCCAATATTTGCCAGGTTTTGTACAATGGAGCTGAGGGATTTGAAGTTATGGAAGGCCAGCATAGAAGGTTCACTGTCAGTTTGGAAAATTTGAAATGCAGCTGCAGGTACTGGGAGCTATCTGGAGTGCCATGTTGTCATGCCATTAGTGCTATATACACTATTGGCAAAGATCTAGATGAATTTATTGCACCTTGCTATAGGATAGATGTTTATGATCAGATTTATAGCAACGTCTTGCAGCCAGTGGAGGGTAAGGAGAGTTGGCCAATATCTTCAAATCCAAGGCCTTTTCCACCGATTAAAATGAAAATGCCAGGAAGGCCTAAGGTAGAGAGAAGAAGGGAAGAGGGGGAGAAACCAAAAGGCTCAAAGTTATCAAGAAAAGGTTGCATTATTAGATGCTCTTTGTGTGGAGAGGCAGATCATAACAGAAGGAAGTGCACTAAAAATCCAGATGCTGTCAATCAACATGCCCAGCAAGCTAAAGCTGCGAAAAAAAGTAGGAAAAAACAAGATGTACATGTTCAGGTAATAAATATCACTATTTCCCATGTTAGTACTATTTTCCATGTTATATTTCTCATGTTATTTCTGTTTGCTTCTTATATTTCTCATGTTATTTCTATATGCTTGGATATTGCAGCAAGATCATGTTCAGCACACACATGCCCAGCAAGATGTTTATGTGCAACACACACATGCCCAGCAAGATCCTGTGCACCACACACATGGGCAGCAAGATCATGTTCCACCAAAGAAGAAACAGAAAAGAAAGACCACTGAAGCTGGCCAATCAAGCTCCCAACATGCTCTAGGTCCTACGCAGTCAAGCAAAGCTTCTGGTGAAATGCATTTTGGAAGATCTCAAACCATTCCAATGTCCCAGGTAGTGACAGAGCCTGTGCCAACATATGGGAGGATGAAGTGGTTACTGGGAGATAAACAAAACCAATCTGTAGAGTAGTTTGAGCTGCTCGTATGTTAAGAATGTCCCACAATTATTTTTGTAAGCTATGTGTGACAATGTGCTACAACTATGTGTGAAAATGTGCCAGAACTAGGTTGTGCAAAAAGAATCAGAACTATGTACTGCTAGATCAGCCAAGACTATGTGTTTCCCTCACTGCATGTTCATATTATTTCTATTTATTTCTTTCCCTGTCAATTTTCAACAAAATGCAGGCAAAGTGCTGCCAAATTCAGTATGAATATTCAGATAAAATTGAGTACCATTATGGTGCCAAATTGCTGCCCAAATTCAACCAAATAAACTGAAGATATTCAGATACAATTGAGTCAGGATTTCCATCACAATTCATTACATTCAAAGACTTGTGCACTACCAGATCAGTTGCTACACATAACGATGCCACAGTACATTGCAAATGCTACAGAAACTATACAAATTGCAGCCAACATCAGATTGCTCCTTCAGGTTTTCTTGTCTTGCTTCCACCTTCACTGTCACTGCTCTTCTTCACTCTAGCCCGCAACAGGCCTGCTTCCAGCATTCAATCTGACAGCAAAATTCAGAAAACTCAAATTAACATCTAGTGATTCAGACCAAAAACCGAAAAAGAATAGATCAAGTTTCAAGGAACGGATTTTCTTTCCTCCGGCGTCCCCTCCTCCTCTGTCTCATCTCGCTCGGATCGGCGACGACGCACGCCACCCGCACTCCCCTAAAATAGGTGCCGGATCGGCAGGCGATGGCGAGCCACGAAGCGAGCAAGCGAGCCATGGGCGTCCAGACGACTCCCGCGTACCCTCCCTCGTCGCCGCCGAGGTGGAGCAACTGCAGTCGGCGTCGCCGCCGCCCATGTCCTCCTGCGGGAGTGTAGTCGAACAGGATGGGCCGGTGGGGATGCGACGACCCCCGGCGCCCCGACGGGAACGTGTATTGCTGCGAGCCGCCATGGGCGTGCAAGCGAGAGCAGCAAGGGCGTGCAAGAAGAAAGGGAAAGAATGAGAGACAAAACGAGAGCGAGAGACAGAGGAGGATTAAAGTGCCTCGCTGGCCTAAACCAGTGTCCAGGTCAGCAAAACCAGTCCTCAAAACTGCTCTCAGCGTCCTCAGGGGGTTAATTGCCTGGTATTGCATAGTTAGGGGGATTAAGTATGCCGATATATAGTTAGAGGGGGGCAGCGTCCGAAACCTGAAAGATGTGGGGGTTATATGGACTTCTTTCTTATTCGGCCGGACGGTAGATGAATCTCAGAGTTACACTCGCAATCACAAGAACAGGGTAGCAGAGCAGCATTCCTAGATGGAAATTCTTCCACGACTGTTGCTGCTACTTGCAGACTCTTCACTCTTCAGGCAATGTAACCGTCCAAATGATAAAAAACTGACAGTGCAAAATATTGGACGACAATAGCAGGAACCTAGACAGTCCGACCAAATTACGGGGATTTAAAAGCAGGCTAGTATGTATTTCGGGAGCTCCAGTAATCCTTCTATTTTTGAAAAATTCAAAAAATATACTCCCTCCGTTCCCAAATATAAGATGTTTTAGACTTTGTCCACATACACATGTACACAAATGTATCTAGACATATTTCATGTATTTGTTCACTCATTTGTGTATGTATCTAGACAACATGTGTAACATCTAAAACATCTTACATTTAGGAACGGAGGGAGTATTTATCAGGCTAATCTCTCCTTGATGGCACAATGGCGGGCTGGATGCTGCTTCTAATGGTCCCTTCATCGACAACGCGAATAGGGAGAAGGTAATTACAAGCGACCTAGGTTCGAATCTGCTCATATCTTCTCCAATTTTGAGATTAAATTCAAGTAATCCTTTATGATTCATCTAATGAATTGACTACTTCACTATCAACTAGGCCTTTGGCCAACTGTACATCATCTGCATCGTCGCTCGGTCCATGCCATTCCAATCCGCTGGACCGTCGAGCAGCAGGAGGAAGCACGGCCACCATATGCAGGAAGCATGACCAATTGACCACCATCGGAAGGGAGCATGGCCACAATTGTCCGCTGGCATGTGAAGGAAGCACAACCACCATCTGCAGGAAGCATGAATACCATCGGAAGGAATCACGGCAACAATTGTCCGGTGGCATTTAAAGGAAGCACGTACACAATCTGCAAACATGAAGCAAGTGCAGAATAGGCCACGACAACATTATAGAAACCATGTTGTTGTAGATAGATGGGAGCAACGGAAACAAATTTGTAGTCCATGGGAAGCATGTGGTATGTTCGTGTAAACTAGTATAGTGTTGGTGACTCTAACGAAGCAGGTATGTTCGTGTAAACTAGTATAGTATTGGTGACTCTAACGAAGCAAATATGTATGTTGTCGGAAACATGTTATACGAATGGATGAAGCGTGTTGCATTAGAAGCTTCCTTTTTATCCATGGAAACCCTTTTCTGTTGCTTAGAGGCAAAATAAGCTGTTATACCGGAAATACTTCTTTGCTGGGTTGAAGCAAATGTTAGTTGAACTTGGAGCAAACTCTCTAATTTTTGGTAGCAAATCTTGCTTGTGTAGAGAGAAAATTGTCATACCGGCAGGGAAAAAATATTACTTGGAAGCAAATTTGACATGAAGTGGAAGCAAACCGCATTGGAAGCATTTTTTTTTGTTTAATAGAGTTTCCCAAGAAACCAAATATGAAAAAGAAAAAATAGAGAATTAATGGTATTACAATTTAATCCCTACGTGATTTTAGTCTGACGAAACTGAAGCCCCACCCTCGCTGGCTCGCTGCAGCTGCAGTCGTGCAGATTGCAGAACAAGCGGAAGCTCCGCTCCACTCCACTGTATCCTCTAGCCGTCTCCAGCCCCAAATCCAGACGACGGGCGAGGACGCCGGAATGGCCTCCCGTCGCCTCCATTCCCAGATCCACGCGGGTGAGCAGGGCGCCGGAGGGACCCGCCGCCGCAGCCCGCGCCTCCATCCCGAGATCCACACGAGCGACGATGGCGCGGGAGTGACCGGCCGCATCCGTCGCCGCCGCCGCACCGGCACCTCGCCCGCGTCGGCGGCTGCCTCCCTGCCGGACGACGACGATATGCTTCGGGAGATCCTCATCCGTCTTTCGCCGCAGCCCTCCTGCCTCCCGCGCGTCGACGCCGTCAGCAAGCGCTGGCGGGGCCTCGTCACCGACCCCAAATTCCTCCGCCAGTTCTACGCATACCACCGGAGGCCGCCCCTCCTCGGCGTCTTCGAGCGCAGACACGAGGGGATCGTGTTCAGCCCCGTGCTCGACCCTCCCGATCGCATCTCTCCTCAGCGCTTCTCCCTTGGACGCTGCAGCTCCATTGGCCGTTACGATCTGCTCGATTGCCGCCACGGTCTCGTCCTCGTCATGAACAAGACGCGGACAGAGGTCGTCGTGTGCGACCCCATCACCGGCCAACAGCGCCGCGTGACCATTCCGCTGGAATTCGGGAGAGGCGCCCTCAATGGTGCAGTGCTCTGCGCTGCCGACGACCAAGGCCACGTGCACGGCAGCTGCCACTCCGGCCCTTTCAAGGTGGTCGCCTTGGTGTCAACGTACGGTCCTGATAGTCTCTCCATCGCCCGTGTCTACTCTTCCGAGAGTGACATATGGGGCAATCCCATTTCAACACAGGCTCCATTGGTGAGCCCAAATGACCCAGCGGTCCTTGTTGGTAATTGCCTTTACTGGTTGTCCCTTGGTGGTGGCGTGATTGAGTTTGATTTGGATCAACACAACCTAACTTTTATCCCGGGGCCTCAGCCTGCTACAATTGCTTTTCCCTATGGAAAGCCTCAGATTATCCGGGCTGAGAGTGGTGTTGTTGGCTACGCCTTATTGTCTTGTCGAGCTCACTTTCAAACGTGGCGGAGGAACGCCAACGCTGATGGAGTTGCCACATGGGTGCCCTGGAAGATCATTGAATTGCATAGCATTATTACCGGGCTCCCTTCTCCGAAAAAGCAAGTGTATGCAAGGCTTCTGGGGTATGATGAGGATACTGATGTTCTATTTTTATCTATGTCCGGTGTGGTAGACAGTGCCTTCATGGTTCAGTTTAAGTTGATGCAATCCATGAAGTTTAATCATATCATTGACCATTTGTCCCATGCTCGCTATTATCCTTTCAAGAGTTTCTACACACCGGGTAATTTCTCATCCTTAGTCCTTGTATTGTAGGAGTAACTTAATCTATTTTACGTTTGTACATGCTCGAGTACCTTTTTTTTTTTCAAGTGTTCGCTAATAACTACAACTTACCAATTCTCTCTTTGCTAGATAGGCAAACTTATGCCCATATTCTTTAGTATATGCTATCATTGAATAACATGTACTCTTCTTAGATACCAAATGAAATGTCAATTGGGTAACTCAGTTGGCATGCTTGGAACCTCAAACCTAGTTATATTTATCTAGTATGTGATCTTTTAATTAATCTAATCTTCGTAACAACAACTTTCCCTAAAATACATACTCTTGAAATAATTGTGTTTTTTGTTACTTGTTAATGACCCTGCCTGCAAGGCTGCAAGTGAGTAGTATATTTGTAGCACATGGCCTTTTCTCTAATTAGGCTCCATTTCAAACTGAATACCTAGTCACTCTTGAAATACAGACTCTTGAAATAATTGTGTTTTTATTGTGTCTGCTTGGCATGACGAGGCATGAGTTTACATGAGAAAGTTCTAGAGAGTACTTTTTTTATCAGCTCAAATCTTCATGTAGCTAAGTATATGGTTTTCATGAATATCTATATGTGAGTTTTTGTTTACCGTTGTTACTATCTAAAGTTTCTTATAAAACATTTTTAGTAAGTTAGTTATTTTGCTCAAGATATATTGTCGGCTTATCTATGTAACTGACTCATTGTTGCCTTCTCTTATCCATTTATCTTCTACCTGGATCTATTTTAATTTCCTGAACTTATGCTTCTATGCAGCCATTAATGGTGAATTTAATGAGGCCGAAATGTTGCATGATGCATAGCATGCTTGTCTACTTTGATTGGCTAATGTGCTGAAATGGTTCAGCTGGTAAGATCTTCTGGATATAGTTTGTGAAATTTGAGTCTTCTATTATTCTTTTCATAGAAAATATCTTTGCTCCAATGTGGGGAGCATGCACCCACATATTAATGCCAATTTAGCTATAGTGATCCACACATTTGAATAACGAACAAACGAGTAAAAATAATATTGATCTCAAGGCAAAATGACCAACCCAAATGAAATAATGATCATCCAAGTTTGTGAAATTTGAGTCTTCTATTATTCTTTTCATAGAAAATATCTTTGTTCCAATGTGGGGATCATGCACCCACATATTACTACCAATTCAGCTATGGTGATCCACACATTTGAATAACGGCCAAACGATTAAAATAATCTTGATCCCAAGGCAAAATGACCAACCCAAATGATATACTTATCATCTAGATCAGATGTCAAATTTAGGGTCCCTGACGGGCAAGTTACGGGAGTTAGTTGATACGGCGATAAGGAGGCGTGTTGATGTCCTATGTGTCCAAGAGACCAAATGGAAGGGACAGAAGGCGAAGGAGGTGGAGGATACCGGCTTTAAGCTGTGGTACACGGGGACAACCTCAAACAAAAATGGGGTAGGCATCTTGATCAACAAGAGCCTCAAGGATGGAGTAGTGGACGTCAAGAGGCAAGGAGACCGGATTATCCTAGTCAAGCTGGTTGTTGGGGACTTGGTTCTCAATGTTATCAGCGCGTATGCCCCGCAAGTAGGCCACAACGAGAGCACCAAGAGAGAGTTCTGGGAAGGTCTCGAGGACTTGGTTAGGAGAGTACCTACTGGTGAGAAGCTCTTCATAGGAGGAGACCTCAATGGCCATGTGGGTACATCTAACACAGGTTTTGAAGGGGTGCATGGGGGCTTTGGCTATGGCATCAGGAACCAAGAAGGGGAGGATGTCTTAAGCTTCGCCCTAGCCTACGACATGGTCGTAGCTAACACCCTCTTTAGAAAGAGAGAATCCCACCTAGTGACTTTCAGTAGTGGCCAACACTCTAGCCAGATCGATTTTGTCCTCTCTCGAAGAGAAGATAGACGCGCTTGCCTTGATTGTAAGGCGATACCTGGAGAGAGTGTTGTCCATCAACATAAGCTGGTGGTGGCTGACTTCCGTTTTTGGATTCGTGTCCAGCGGGATAAGCGCCCAAAAGTTGCTAGAACAAAGTGGTGGAAGTTAAAGGGAGAGGCAGCTCAAGCTTTTAAGGAGAGGGTTTTTAAGGAGGGCCCTTGGGAGGAAGGAGGCGATGCAAACAGTATGTGGATGAGGATGGCGACTTGCATTCGGAAGATTGCATCAGAGGAGTTTGGGGTGACCAGGGGAAGTAGAAGGGATGCTAAGGATACCTGGTGGTGGAACGTTGAGGTCCAGAAGGCTATTAAGGAGAAGAAGGATTGTTTCAGACGCCTACACCTGGACAGGAGCGCAACCAACATGGAGATATACAAGGGGGCAAAGAAGGCCGCAAAGCGAGCGGTGAGCGAGGCAAGGGGTCGGGCGTATGAGGACCTCTACCAGCGTCTAAACACGAAGGAAGGCGAAAGAGACATCTATAAGATGGCGAAGACGAGAGAAAGGAAGACGAGGGATGTCAACCAAGTCAAATGCATAAAGGACGGAGCGGATCAACTCCTCGTGAAGGACGAAGATCAAGCGTAGATGGCGAGAGTACTTCGACGACCTGTTCAATGGAGAGAATGAGAGCTCTACCATTGAGCTAGACGATTCCTCCGATGATACCAGCCGACGCTTTGTGCGGCGTATCCAGGAGGCTGAGGTTAGGGAGACTTTGAAGAGGATGAAAGGAGGCAAGGCAATGGGCCCTGATGGTATCCCCATCGAGGTGTGGAGAGGCCTTGGAGACATAGCGATAGTATGGCTAACTAAACTTTTCAACCTCATTTTTCGGTCAAACAAGATGCCCGAAGAATGGAGGCGGAGTACATTAGTGCCAATCTTCAAGAACAAGGGGGATGTTCAAAGTTGCACTAATTACCGTGGAATCAAGTTGATGAGCCATACAATGAAGCTATGGGAGAGAGTCATTGAGCACCGTTTAAGAAGATTGACAAGCGTGACCAAAAATCAATTTGGTTTCATGCCTGGGAGGTCTACCATGGAAGCCATCTTCTTGGTACGACAACTTATGGAGAGATACAGGGAGAAGAAGAAGGATCTTCATATGGTGTTCATTGACTTGGAGAAGGCGTATGATAAGATACCACGGAATGTCATGTGGTGGGCCTTGGAGAAACACAAAGTCCCAACAAAGTACATTACCCTCATTAAGGATATGTATGATAATGTTGTGACAAGTGTTCGAACAAGTGATGGCGACACCGATGACTTTCCAATTAAAATAGGACTGCACCAGGGGTCAGCTTTGAGCCCTTATCTCTTTACTTTGGTGATGGATGAGGTCACAGGGGATATACAAGGAGATATCCCATGGTGTATGCTCTTTGCGGATGATGTGGTGCTAATTGACGATAGTCGGGCGGGGGTTAATAGAAAGTTAGAGCTGTGGAGGCGGACTCTAGAATCGAAAGGTTTTAGGCTTAGTAGAACCAAAACTGAGTACATGAGGTGCAGTTTCAGTACTACTAGGCACGAGGAGGAAGAGGTTAGGCTTGATGGACAGGTGGTACCTGAGAAAGACACCTTCCGATATTTGGGGTCTATGCTCCAGAAGGATGGTGATATCGATGAAGATGTGAGTCATCGAATCAAAGCTGGTTGGATGAAGTGGCGCCAAGCTTCTGGCGTCCTCTGTGATAGGAAAGTGCCACAAAAGCTAAAAGGCAAGTTCTATAGGACGGCGATTCGACCTGCGATGTTGTATGGCGCAGAATGTTGGCCGACCAAGAGACGACATATCCAACAGTTAGGTGTAGCGGAGATGCGCATGTTGAGATGGATATGTGGCCACACAAGAAAGGACCGGGTTAGGAATGATGATATACGTGAGAGAGTTGGGGTAGCACCAATTGAAGAGAAGGTTGTCCAACACCGTCTAAGATGGTTTGGTCATATAGAACGTAGGCCTCCGGAAGCGCCATTGCATACCGGACGGATAAAGCGGGATGAGAATGTTAAGAGGGGTCGTGGTAGGCCAAACTTGACATGGGAGGAGTCTGTTAAGAGAGATCTGAAGGATTGGAATATCACCAAAGAACTAGCCATGGATAGGGCTGCGTGGAAGTTAGCTATCCATGTGCCAGAACCATGACCTAGTTTCGAGATCTTATGGGTTTCAACTCTAGCCTACCCCAACTTGTTTGGGAAAAAAGGCTTTGTTGTTGTTGTTGTTGTTGTTGTTGTTGTTGTTGTCGATGTTGAAATTACCTGTGTGCCTATCTGACCATCCTTAGAATTCTCCGTAATTGTTTTAGAATCGATAAGCCGAACGAGATATATTTTTAGATCAATTTCTTATTGCAAACATTAGTGGCAACATTCAGCTCCCCACCCTACAGTGTCAAATGGCTTCATGGATTTATTTTGTCCTCGGTATTCCTAGCAGACGTAGCCAAGAATATGATATCTGTTATAGATCACTTCTTTATGTTGTTGAGCTGATCATTAGCATCTTGTTCATACACGGTCTTGTATAGGTATTACTATCTGATTGTGATGATTTTGTTTTCTTCAGGTGAAGAAAGAGCTGCTGCAAGTTGTCTGTTGCCACTGAGTTTGTCTCATCGCATCAATTTGATTGGCAGTGTTTTTGTGTTTATATGTTGTCTGGAGAAAAAAACTTACTGAATGTGTGCTTACTGTAACCAGGTTTCTAATGTAGTGAGATGCTATTGAATACCTAATCTAGGGAATTCAGCTTCCCATATCATCATTTGAAGTCTGATTTCGTTGCACCTTCCTTTTTCTTTTCTTTACATGGTTTGTGCTTGACAGCTCTTCTCTTCAGCAATGCCTGCTTCAGCCCCAAGTTTCACCTAAACTTGTATGGTTGTGTGTGTGCTTCTCGGCTGTGGTATGAAAACTTGTCATCGCCGTTGATCGTAATGTGGTCATGATCCAACGGTGCTCTATTTTTTACCCTTGAGGTCAATAGCCGGGAATTACTATGGACAAGCGTGGTCATTTCAATGTTCCCATTTCTGAAACTTGATGCAGCTGAAACCGGGAATGCTCTGATGTGTCATGCGGGTCCTGATTCTTTCAACTAGAAGTGGGGGCGCCCAATCATTACCCAGTTATTACCTGAGACTGGTAATTGCACAATGCACATGATTTTCCGCAATTGCACATAAATTTTTCAAAGAACAAAAATCTCCAAATCCTATCGAAATTTTGATACTTGCGCTGCTGAACCTTAAGAAGTGCACCAGAAAAGCCGCGGGACAAAAGCCGCCGCGTTGGCTCTCACACCCGGAGCGCGCAAGCAGACAAGTGCAACTTGGGCTGTAAACGACCCGGGAGGATCGGAGGCGACGGTGGCGAGACAGAACACACACGTCGCCTGGCGGCTGGCGGCTGGCGGCTGCTGAACAAGAAGTACAACAAGATGTAGTCTGCACTACGAGGACAGGCGAGGGTCGTCGTGCCCTTTATCTCTCTCGGTGTCTGCATGCCGAACGCCGCTACGCTCTTCTACCTCCAGCGCCGCCGCCCGCCACCGCCGCCGGTGGAGCCAACAGACGACTCCCTGCGCCGCGGCTCCCCCGCCGCCGCACGCCGCCAGGTTCACCCCATTCGCTCGGCGCGCCACAGGCCGGTGAGATGACCATATCACAGTCGCCTCTGCCTCTGTCTCTCTATCTTCCCTTGCGATGCGTGTCCCTGTGTCGCGCGTCGCATCGCAGTGGTTTTAGGGGTTTGGCGGTGAACTCCTGCGGCAGAAATTGGGGGTGGCTCCTTCCAGCGTAGGAGATGCGTGCCTGGTGTTTGGTGAAATGCTCCACTTTATTATTACGGGGTAGGCAGCAAGGGCATCCAATGATCAGTTTGTTGTGCATCCAGAGAGGCCCTGGATCTGTGGCACAACAAAAAATGGATTGTAGGTGGTTTCAATAGAACAATGCTTCCTCGTGGGTGGATGCTGTAGGATATTCTTAAATAAGAAATGGAGATTCCGCTCTTTGAAATAAATAGATAATGAAATGGAGACAAAGATGCATTCTCGGTTGGTTAATTCCTGCACAGTTTTTTTTTTTTTGACTGTAACTACAGCGTGCCCTTAGGCCAGCCTGAACCTTTTATATATAATCACATGTCCCAAAAGTTCGGAGGGTTAGAGTACAAAGAGTGGGGAGCAGGGGGAGAAATTAGAGTACAACACTGGGAGCTCAGGGGGGCTCGAATCTGATACACCATTTTTTCAGAACACTAGCAGAATCAGAGGTTTTGCAGCGGTACGCCAGAGGCGAACATCCTCAATACATCGACGCTTGACTTCCTCCAGAGGTTCATCTCGATGGTTGAAAACAAAGGCATTGCGACGCTTCCATACATTCCAAGAGATCGCGGTGCAGATTGTTGCGTCCGTGAAAGTGCTGCAGCGAGCATTCCAAAGGTCCTGCACACAGTTTATCCCCGAACCAGCAAGGGAGGGATAAAAAAGACCCCAGACTTCCCTTGCTCTGGGGCAGCTAAGAAGAAGGTGATCCGTGTCTTCACAGGCGGGGCATAAGGCACAGTTTGGGGAGGCGCCCAGCTGATGTCGAAAACGTCGTTCATTTGTGGGAAGACGTTGGCGGCGGACCAACCAGTTTGAGACTAGTAGTCCAGAATGGTCACTTATAATTATCGGGATAAGGATTTCTTAATACAGACATTTCGGAAAGGGAACATAAGCTTTGCCTCGCAGGAAATGAGAGATTTCAGTCATGAGTGGGGTTGCAGATTAACACTAAATTCAAATGGTACTCTTGATTGACGAATTATAATTTATGTCATTTTAGAATTGGTAAGGAGCTACCCATGAATTTGTTTCTGCTGACATGGTTGATTTGTTTGGTCAACATTTTCAAGGAAAGATACCACTGCGGTCTGATCCTTAATCCAAAACTGGTTGTTCATGGATTTTGTTATCAGAATAGTAGCAATGGTCAGATTGGAGTGTGCATTTTGTTTGGTCACGTTTTAGAACAACTAACTGCTATTCTGTGGAACCTGCTTCTGTGAGAAAGTTCACTTATTGTAAAATCTTCTGCAGAAAAGTTTTATGTTAAACCTGAAAACTCACAGGGTTCCGCAGATTGCTAACAACGTTCTTAGTCATTTTATTACTCTGAAATCGCTCACATAGTTTCTATCTCTTTTAATTTAGATTTTGTAAAATGCATGACTTAATGAATATATCTCATACAAGATGCAATACAGAAGTATCTGGTAACGTTTTCAGTTTGCCTTAGTGCACCAACTTTGAAGTATTGATAAATGCAGTATAAACTGGATTGCTGATTTCTCATCTGTCAATTTATGAAACACAGGGCCATGAAGTTGCACGGGGTAGCCAGAGACATTGTGGGGCATCAAGCAAAAGCATAGTTGAACCCACAAGGAACATGCTGTTCAGCTCGGGATTGAGCACCAACACATCAAATGACCGACTTCCTGATGCGGTTCAACAAGCAAAGGAGAGGCTTCATCAAAGACTCCGAAGCCTAGACTTGTTTCCGGGAAGAAGGTTCGCGTCAACAATTTAGCTAATACTGTTGGTTTGTTTTAAGCGCCAAATCTTAGTACGATATCCACAGTTATTCATTGATCCGCATTTCGCCTCTTTTCGCCCCTTTTACAGGCAAACAGCATCAGCCGCAGGAACCATTCGGGCTGGACCTCATCTTTCTTCTGAATCCGATGTCTGCACCTCAAAGGAATGCAGATTGGATGGCCCATCTACTCTCTTCAGTACCAGCGCCTCCATGTCAATTCACAAAGTTAAACAGATCACCGGAGAAACTTGCAGCGACATGGCAGGGGCAGGGATACCGCCACGTCCGAGACCTGTCACCAAACTAGGACAACAAACTCTGCAAGGAACAATGGAAGCCGACGAGGTGGAGTCCTCGGTGGACTGCTCGATATGCCTGGAAGGATGCCATGGTGCCGAAGAAGGGCTGGTGCAGCTGCAGTGCAAGCACATGTTCCATTCAGCCTGCCTGGAGCGATGGCTGCAGTCCCGCGCGGACTGTCCGTACTGCAGGGCCAGCGTCGTCCTACCTCGCAAAGACCTGAAGTATTAGCGAGGTGCCCGGCTTCAGTGAAGAAAACACTTGGAGTTGTTGTGTTTTCTTTGTATGCACTATGAGGCCTCTTGTTTTGCAGTAGGATCAAGTTGTGCTGCATACGGATTAGCAAACAGAGCTACCCTCGCTGCAACTCCTAAATCCGTAATATGATTTTGCTATCCTATGCTGCACATACTATAAGTTTTGCTCTTTATAACAGTGTTCAAGCAATCCTTAAAAAGCGCTCGGCCCTCAGTTAGGGGCCCGTCGTTCCAGGCCTGGGCGGGAGCCCGCTGGAGTCACTCCGTTCCCTTTCTGAGTGCAGGACCTCGGTTGTGCCTGCGCCGCTGCTCGCTCCTGCTGGATCTCGGTTGGGCTGGGTGGCTTTCCCTGCACCTGCAGGAGTTCAGTTTCCGGAGGGGTTGGGCTTCGCTTCGGCCTAGGCTCTCTTGTGTGCGACGCCCAAGTCAGGGAAACAGTGTTTTACTGGTTCCATGCCTCTATGTAAACAAACACTTATAACGTGTTCTAAAACTATTTAGCACGCAGATCTAAACAAATGTTCAGTGTTGTAGTGGATTTTACATATACATTCACACAGATTTAAAAGAATGTTCATGCCAAAATTGTATTGCCTGTCCAGGAGACAATTGATCAGATCAAATCTGACGCTCTGGAGTGGGCAATGGCGAGTAGTGCTCATTTCCTGTCACATGAGGCGATAGGTTAAACTAGTTGCTAAATGTTTCTCTCTCTTTTTTCTGTCTCTTCTCTGGTCGTTATGGGAGTGAGTTTGCTCTGTGTTCTGGCTTTTATAGCCTTTTGGAATATTCAGGTGCAGTTCTCCTGCATGGTTCAAAAGAAAAATATTCATATTGTTTTTTAAATGGGGGCAAAAGATTTGCCTCATCTCATTCTCATCTGTTGGAATAGTTTAATACTTATTGCAGGAAATCAGTATTTATTCTCAGATTTTTTAAAAGTGTTACAGCTTGCATGGATCTAAATATCGGATGATATTTCTCGGGCATCTACCGATGATAACTGAAAAATTGTTAGGCAATTGAGAATTAGCAAAACTTTGAAGACGCTCAAGATGAACCACATTTGCCGTGCTAGCTTGTCCGGTGTATTTCTGATAAAAAATGTAGGATGTCTTGGCCAGTGAGCACTGACCATCGCCACCAGATTTTGCAGAGTAGTCTGCTACACACGCAAACAAGAAGAGAAGAGCCTGTGCCTTCCGCTACCAGCATTGGATGCTGTGCCATGGCAGGCTGCTGACGCATGCCCCGCCGTCCATTTCACAAACCGTATGCAACGGAATCGATGATCTCTTCCCGTCAAGCTGGTTCTGAAGCTGCATCGCTGTCGACTCGTCCCCCTGTCTGTCCTAATCATTCTCTCGACGCATGCCCGCCAGGCCGATCGTCCAGTTTGCCGCCTGCAGAATGCACTGCAGCACGCAGCTTAGCCGCTGCTGCTAGCCTGGTTAAGCAGCACTCCATCATCTGCAGCCCTCGCACGTCTCCCATCATGTTAGTTAAACACGCGCGCCTCTGAAACAATCACCATGTTAACACTAGACAAAACAGCAGCAGCTTTTCAGCAACGCCAGCTGCATGCCTAGCTAAGCTGCCGCCCGTGTACTTCGCAGACAAGACTCTGCCTGCGCAGCCCAGATCAGAGCAGTTGTTCCTACGGTTCAGCTTAGCTTGCTTTGCTTACTGCCCTGTCCTCGAGGACTTCTTGGCTTCAACTCCAGTTTTCATCGTTCCAGCAACAGGTTCAGGTTTCCTACCTCTTTCCAACGAGACATCTTCGGTCGAGCTTCAGAAACAAACTAATCAATAGTACATCGAAAAGCTTTGCTTGGGAAAGTTTTATGTATTTGCTGGCCTTGCTTGCAAGATTAGCAGCACGCAGGCACGGGAACAATGATTGGCCGTTACTGTTCCAAGTTGTCCGTTAGGAAAGGATTAAAAACGATAATGCTGGCCGTACTCCTGTTCCTACATGCATGATGCGTGGTCCTTAAGAACATATCAAATGGCCCAGAAAGCTGCAAAACGCTAGATATTATCATGTAGGTTATCAGCAACATACGGCAGTGATGAGATGATGCGACAGTAGTATACTTGTCCTCCGTTTCTGGTAACTTGGTAAGGTAGGTCCAGTCGAGGCGAGCGATCGATCGATGTTCACAAGACAGTAGGAACAGCAATCATTTGGCCTGCTAGCTTCTTCTTGCTGCTCATGGTAGCATAGCATGGACTGTAGCAGTGGGCTTCTTCTCCTGCTTGCTTTGTTAACCCTAGCGACCTTTTGTACTAGACTTTCCTGTACGAACGCAGTGTCTAGCTAGGCGCCATTGTCAAACTTGATAGGCTAGCTTGCGTCGGTGGCCGCACTGCCAGACATGATAAGAGCATCTCTCACAACCCTTTGCCCCATTCCATTCCACACTCAGGAGCAAGGAGATAATGCAACTTTGCTAAATTAGACATGAGTTTTTACATATGAAAACCAGAACGATTTCAGCTTATTGTACTGGAGACGTTGAAAAAACTAGCTCCACAGAGCTAGGGCTAGGGCTCACCATCTGCGTACTAGATAGACGCTTCACGGATGCACATGCTCCACACTACACACCGTAGAGAACAGAGCAGCGTCTACGGAACGGACAATAATAAACAGCTCTGAAACTCCAAGACCTCCTAGATCTTGGACAGAGACACTGTTGCAAACCTCCAAACTATTCAAGAATTTGACCTGGTGTGTGAGTTGCAAGTTCCCAACAGGTGAGCTGGTACTAGAGACAGTGGACTTGAGGATATTAGTATTTCTTCGGCTTAGACATTGGTCCCTCCTTCCCAGGAAGAACACACAGCCCTAAAAATAAACTACCCCTACTGATGTTCCTCACATCAAGAAAGAGAGTGAATCGCTATTAATGCCAAGGGAGAGATGACAGCATGCTTAGTGAAGCTTCAGGGATGATGTAGCACACTCAAAAAAATAAAGGGTGCTACCAGTATCATGGTTACAAAGCTGATTAGTACAGTAGTGATTATAAAAAAGGATAAATCACTGTCTCATCAGAGTAATACACACTTTGACAGCGGCACCTGCGCTGGGGAGGTGGAATAGAAGAAGCACATGGGGGCCATATGCGCACCATAGTAATGAATCATTACTTCCTCCAACATGCTGCAGACCAAAGTAAAAATGCAAGCAGGCCAAAAGGCACATTAATGTCACACTGCTGCGATTCAACATCCAGAAAAGCTAAAATCATTCCTGGAGTGTGCAAAACAGGGACATCACAAAACCACTTCACACATTAGATGTTTTTGGATTACAACAAACTTCTTTCTGTTGAATATTACAACCTTCATCTCAGGAAAAATAAGAGAGATGCAAAGGAAGGTTCAGGAACAAATACTTGCGATGGAAACCCTAAAGAGTCTACAGCCATTCAGAGGTTTTACTGTTCTCATAAGTTAGCTTGACCAGCAACCATCACCAAGCACAGAAAACTGAACGGCCAATTGGATGTAAATGACAGAAAGACTAAAATCACTGTCGGTGTTACCGACGAGGAAATACTTCTTCCCCATTGACGCCGGTGACTAATTAGTATTGCTAAGAAAGGAGCACAAATAGCACCACCACGATGACCTCTGTTAGGTGGCTGGATGGAGAACGCACCAAGTTCTTCCACATGATGCTGACAAAAAAGCCTGAAATAGCAAACGAGGTTTACCCACTACCCATCCTTCTTGATGAGATTAGAAATGACTCGTCACACAGAACCTCCTCAAGGATATTCAAGACCTTGTGAATGCCCCATGCTGCTTCCTGTACACAGAGGTCATTCGGAAATTTCAGGCTCGAAATCCTCCCTTGACCTGTTTCTCTCCTACACTACATTCATCAGTCAATTGCAATGAAAGAAGCAAGTATGAACGGGCTTGAAATCAGCTATGATCTTCAGGTATGGTTCCCCTCCATGCTAGTTTGTCATCATCTGCCCTCTCCAGTGCAGCAACTTTGGCACGGTGACCAGGGGGAGGACCAAACTTACTCTTCTCACCATGAGGAAGCTCAACTGTTTCACCAACAGATCCAGACTTGATATCAGTGGGTGGGATGAAACAATCCATGGACAGACCAGGGACATTGAACGCAACCTCCTCAATGCTCCATGCTTCCTCCATCCGAGTCTTGGTGTGGCTCATGGCTACCTCGCCGAAGCGGAACAGGGTCACAGCCGAGCGCCCAGAGTGTGCAATCATGATACCATCCACCGGCCGGTAGTCCTCGATGAATGAATTGATGGTAGTCTCCCAGTAGACTGCATCCCCACCAGTTGTTGACTGAATCCGTGTCAAATGTGAATCCTCAATGTGGACAAGAAGGCCAGTCCTCTGGCTGAAATACCCAAACATGACATGCCTGATGATCTCCGCGAGGCCCTCGGTGCGTGCCTTGAGGGTCTCAGGGTCAGTGCACAGCTTCAGAATGAAGCAATCCTCCCCGTTCACCTTCCTCTCCCCAATGCAACGTGCACCAGCAAACATGCTTGCCGCAGTCAATGGATCCAAGCCCTAGAAAGACATTGACCGAAACATATAAGCATCAAGCTTCTTCCATGGCTGTATGTGCAAAGACAGTAGCATACAAGGGGGGTGGGCTGCGCAGTGCAACTAGTATATACCTGAAGTGCACGTCGGAGGGGGCGAACAGGGCCCTTGGCAGCATGGGAGCCGAGCCACGGGGTATGGCGCCACACAAGCTTGCCATTGCAGCCGGCATGCACCTTGCTCCCACCGACAGCCAGCTCGATGTACCACATCTCAGGAGCCATTTGCCAGAGCACGAAGCGGCCAGGCTCTGCGCATCGAGCGGCATTGCGGTTCTTGACAAGGCGCCCGGCGTTCTCGAACTCGGTGGCCACCATGCGCACCTTGCCCATGACGTAGGTGTTGCGCACGGAGGAGAGGAGCTTCTGCCCGCCAGAGGCCGCCAGGTACTGCTGCAGAATGTACTGCGCCGACGAGGTCTCCTGTGAAGAAAACACAGTAAGAGCAACAGTAAATTAACCATGCTTTACTGGACATCTACGACATTCCTGAATCAAACACCTCGGTGACAGAAAATTTACGCATCTTAGTCCTACGGTAAGGAACAAACAAGCTAAGATTACTAGGAGATGAATATATTATAGAAAGGCATCATGAGCTTCTTCGTTAGAGTTCCTCTAAGAAGGAATTTATTTTTACAGTAGTGTAATCGTTGGTAATAAGTTTTTACAGTATGCAGGACCGTGAATTGAAGAATTAAGTGAACTTGGACATACACATCCAAGAAGAAACTTGACTGGAGCATTTCGTCGAACACATGACTTGACCAAATCTAGCCAAGAAAGGGGGAGAAAGAAAAACAGTGGCATGAAGGAGGAGCGCTCACGATGGGGGTGTCCTTAATGCTGAGGTGCGGGAGCGGCTCGGCGGCGCAGACATGCACGGGCGCGAGCGGCGCGCCCATGACGCCGAGGAGCAGGCGGAGGTCGTTGCGGGCCGCGCCGGCGCCGGCCGCCGCGGCGGCCACCGATGACGTCGGCGCGCGCGTGAGCTGGCCGCGGACCCACCGGCCCCACCCCTCCCTCCTCCCGGCCCCCGCCGCCCCTCCAACGCCGCCGGACTCCGGATCGGGGCCCTCCATGAGCGGCGCCAGCATCTCGCCGCCGGAGAACCTGAGCGCGGCGGCGTCGAGGTCCGACGACCTCCGGCGCGCCCTGGCCGGCGAGAGGCCGCGCGCCACCTCGTGCTTGAGCGCGGCGAAGAAGCCCTGCGTAGTCCGTTCCATGGACGGACGAGGGGCCTGCGAGACAATAGCGGAGAAGCTCCGGGCCGCTGGGTGGGTTTGTCGGCTGCCTGAAGTTCTGCTGGCTGCAGAGGGTGAGGGGTGGTTTGCGAATTTATACGGAGGTGTGGGGTCGGGGCGGAAAGAAATGGTGGGGCACGGCAGGGGCGCCGGAAGGCAGGCAAGCTGGAGTGAGGAAGGATGATTAGCAACGGCGCGCGCTACTACACTGTGACACAATGGGAATCGGTGTTTATACGCTCACACTCACAGGTCTTTTTTTTTTTTGACACATCCAACTTCCACGTATATTCACCACAGAGCCACGTACACAGTACATAGAACAAATCCAGAAAAGGAACAATACTTAGAGGATGAACCAGAGCTAGCACCAAGATCCGCGGCAACACCGGCGACGAAGAAGACGAAGACCGGCAACCACCACCTTACCAGAGCCTGGGCGAAATTAAGCCCTTGAAAGACGCCGCCGAAACCGTCCGCCGCGCCGCGGCGGAACTTGTGTCGATGAACGAGCGGGGCAGACGTCCCCCCGGCCCTACCACGCCGCTTTGCCGCAGCCGTCATCGTCGTCGACGCAGCCGGAGGCCACCGATCTTGTCCAGCTCCTCCCGAAACGCAACTCCAGCGCCGCCGCACCACGGCCGCCGGAGAAGGGAGACCGCACACAGCAGATCCGAGGATCCGCGAGCACGGACAGGTCGGCCACCACGCGACGGAGCACCACCGGAGCTCCACCGCCGGAGGGGAAGGTCGCCGACACCAAAACACCCACCAACCACACCACCGCCTCCTCAGCGCCGCCGGCGGGAACCCGCTCACCCCTACTCTATATACACGAAGAGGTCCGGGGATCCCCCACCCACCCGCCGCCGGAGCGGACGGGGGGGAGAGAGATCCCGCGGCCAGCGACGGCGAGAGTGCGGCGACCAGGCGGATCCAGAAATTTCGCCCTTCTCTACTGTAGCAGAGGAGGGGAGGGGAACGTGCGGGATGGATTCCCTTTTCGGATACTCGGCTGCCGTTTCTCCTCACCTCCTCACGCGTCATAAGCTTCTGCATACGGTAGCCCATGTATCTTCGGGATTTGTTATCTTTTTCTTGCTGATAAATATGGTAGAGCTATTATCTTTCTTAATATGGTTTAATTTTTTTGATAAATTAATGATGTTTTCTTATTTATTTTCGTGAAAGAAATGATGCATAGTGTGGATATATATGATATTAAAAACGAGATATTTAAGCTGTCTACGCCAGATTCAGCCCCAATCACCGCTCTCCACCATGAACCGCACCCACCGAGGAGGACAGACAACATGGCATATTGCTAGACGCAGCGTGGACGCAAACCCTAACCCTAGACCTACACCTATGTACAGAGGAGGGCCGGCCTCCCCTCCCCCATCATCTCCGGCTGGTGAGGCCGCCTAAGAGGAGCCGGGGCGACAACCGCGACTCTCAAGTAGCGGGTTAGAGAGAGGTGAGAAGGAGAAAGTGCCACTGGCTCCTCCTGGACCTTGACTGGCTCCCACAATGCATAACGTAATAGAGGAAGTAGTATTTTTGACTGATGAAAATTCTAGTGATAGGATGTACACAGGGAGCTGATTGTTCTTGAAGAGAACTGTATCTCTACCACTATGTGATGAACCAGAAAGATCGCAACATTCTATTGGTTTTTAGTGCGCGTAAATCAATGGCGACAGTGAAAATCATAGCCGATGATCACGGTGTTCCCCTCTCAAGATGGTGTGGTGGTGCGTCTCTTAACTTGTGTCACGCTTCACTTCAAGAAATAATGCATAGCGTGGCAAAAATCTTCTCGAAGGCTTTCGCCATTCGCTTGGCTCCCAAATTACAAGAGCTGGTAGCTGCGAATCAGAGTGCATATATCCGAGGGCGAACCATACAAGATAACTTTATGCTGGTTAGTCAATCACTGAAAACTTTCCATCGCCGGAATACGCCTGCATTATTTCTGAAACTTAATATTGCGAGGGCTTTTGATTCCATGTCTTGGCAATTCCTGATGGAAGTATTACGGAGAAGAGGTTTTGGCCCTAAATTTTGTTCTTGGGTTGCCATCATGCTGGCTACAGCTAATACGAGAGTGCTTGTGAATGGCTTCCCCGGTGAGCAAAATTTTCATGCCCGGGGGCTAAGACATGGAGATCCGGCGTCACCGCAGCTCTTCATTTTGATCATGGATGTACTAACTGCGGTGTTCAGTAAAGCAGAGGAGGCTGGTGTGTTTGAGTCACTTGGCAGATGGGGTATTAGACATCGCCCATCGATTTATGCGGATGATGTGGCTATGTTCATCATACCGTGTGAAGAGGAGTTAGCAGCGGCCAATGCTTTACTGCGTTGTTTTGGGGATGCATCAGGGCTGATTACCAACCTGGCTAAAAGTGCCATCATGCCTGTCAAATGCACTGAAGAAAGTATCACGGAAATCTAGCCTGCTTTCCCATGTCAGTTAGCCCAGTTTCCATGCAAATATTTGGGGCTCCCTTTGTCCCCCAAAAGTCTGAGGAAAATTGATTGGCAACCACTGTTGGATGAATTGGCCCGACGTCTTTCAGCCTGGCGCACGGCGCTGCTCACGAAGGGAGGACGCCTGGTCCTAGTGTCATCGGTTCTGATGATGATCTCCGTATATCATATGCTATCACTTGATTTGCCTCCATGGGTATTCCAAACAATCAATAAAATATGCCGGCGTTTTTTCTGGAAAGGTTCAGAGGATGCAAAAGGAGGAAATTGCAGGGTTGCGTGGAAACAGGTTTGCAAACCTAAAAGCTTGGGAGAACTGGGACTTCACAATTTGCAAATGCTTAATGATGCATTGCGGATCAGATGGTACTGGATGGAAAAAGTCGGTCCTTTGCGTGCTTGGAATGGCCTGTAGTTAAGCTATCCGACAAGGCAGAGGCTATGTTTGTGGCGGCAACTGAGTGCACAGTTGGTGATGGTCGGTTAACAATGTTTTGGAGAGATCGTTGGTTAAATGGACAAAGTGCTAAGGAAATTGCACTAGATTTAGTTCCCTTTGTTTCCCCGCAGACTGCTTTGCGGATGACAGTAAACCAGGCTTTGGAGAATGGAAATTGGATCAAGAACATCATGGGTACTCTCTCGGTGCCAGCCATTGTGCAGTTTGTCAGGCTTTGGCAGACTATACAAGCGGCACAGGCGCTCTCTGGTATACCAGATCAGTTCCGATGGTTGCTAACAGCTAATGGTGTGTATTCAGCAAGGTCGGCATATCGGGGTTTTTGGCTTGGTACAATTGCTGCTGATTATGCAGAGTTGATTTGGGGCAGTGGGGCTCCTTTAAAGGACAAACTGTTCATGTGGCTAGCAGTCAGGAATCGCTGCTGGACAGGTGCCAGGTTGAGTGCGAAAGGACTCCAAGGACCGCTGCGCTGCTCGTATTGTGATCAACTCCCGGAGACGATAGATCACCTAATGGTGCAATGCCCTCATATCAGAGCTATGTGGTTCAGGGTTTTGTCAGAGTTGGGCTTGGGACAGTTCACACCGATCCAAGACAGTCTGCTGTATTCTTGGTGGTGTGATCTAAGCAGCTGTCAACCAAAGCAGAGAAGGAAACACTACTAGGAAACTAGCTATAGATAAAATCACTTTTTGCGGCACACCAAATAGCCATGCGCCACAGAAATATTTTCTGTGGCGCATTGTTTTGCATGCGCCACAGAAAATTTGGAATTCTGTGGCGCACGGAAGCCCCATGCGTCACAGAAAGATATTTCTGTGGCGCATGGGTCTAGATGCGCCACAGAAAATTTGGAATTCTGTGGCGCACGGAAGACCCATGCGCCACAGATGCCCCCCCCCCCCCCCCCCCCCCGGATCGCCTTTTCAGTTTTGCAAACAAGAAAAGAAAATGATAAAAAATTCAATAAATAAATTCCTTTGAGATATGAATTTTGACCTTTTTTTGCAAAAAAACAGAAAAAAAATATTAGAACGGCCATAACTTTTGCATACGACGTTGAAAAAATACGTTTAATATATAAAAAAACTAGAGAAAAATTGGAGCTCGATTTCACCCGGGTTTACCCGGTGAACTTTTCTCAGATTTGGGAAATTCCAAAAGGAAAAAAAGTTATTTCAAAAAGAAGATTTTTTCTACAAAATCAAAAAAATTCAAATAAATAGAAAAGACAATTCTGTGGCGCATATCCACATATGCGCCACAGAATTGTTGGGTGGGATTCGAATTTGAATCCCGTCGGCACCCCTTCTCCCTCTTTTTTCCCCTTCTCTCCTAATTTTCTCTCCTCCACTTCTCCTCTCCACTTCTCCTCCACTTCTCCTCTCCCCTCCTCCTTCTCCTCTCCTCTCCTCCACTTCTTCTCTCCTCCTCCTCCTCCTCCTCCTCCACCTCCACCTCCGACGACCTCCTCCACCACCCCGGCGACCTCCTCCTCCTCCAACTCCACCTCCGGCGACCTCCAACTCCACCTCCGGCGACCTCCTCCTCCACCCCGGCGACCTCCTTCGGCGAGACCTTCGGCGACCACCTCCTCCACCCCGGCGACCTCCTCCGGCGACATCCTTCTCCTTCTCCACCATCTCCGGCGACCTCCTTCAGCGACATCCTTCTCCTCCTCCACTATCTCCGGCGACCCCCAGCCTCCACCCACCCACCTCCGGCGACCCCCTCCTCCACCCAGGGCAACACGGCCTCCGACGAGCTCCGACGAAATTCTGTGGCGCACTCCTGGATGCGCAACAGAAAAATAATTTAGTGGCTAGATATGTGTGGCGCACCCACCATGCGCCACAGAATTTTTTTGGGTGCGCCACAGATAGCCTATTTCCTGCGCCATAGAATTTTTTTTGTGTGCGCCACAGATAGCCTATTTCCTAGTAGTGAAAACTTTGACCACCACTGTTATTGCTGCTTGTAGAGTCTTCTGGTTAGAGAGAAATAGCCGGCACTTCGAAGGAAAATTTGATTCAGAAGATAGAATTTGTAATAGAATTAGAGAGCAATTGCAGCTGTGGCAGTTAGCCGCACAACCTGCAGAGAGAGGTGAGGAGTAGCCTCGGTGTGTGTTTTTAGGCGGATTTTGCGGTGGTTTTGGGTCCTTGTAACAACTCTTTCCAATCTTAATGTCATGACATGCATATCTTATGCATGTTCTTGAAAAAAAAAGGGCGCGTGATCTCTCGACGGCGCCGTTAGTGGGTCTAGCGTCACGCGTTATACCCCGGGCTCGGTAGTTTCGTGACGACTTGGCCGATCGGATACGGTGACGGACGGACCCGCTCATCCGAGATTTAGGGCGTGTTCGGAAGTGGTCCGCTCTCCCGAAATCCGTGGATCCTGCTCCGCGTGTGTCGAAACTACTCTCCGGCCGGAGTGAATCACGTTCGGCGCTGCTCCGCTCCTATAATGGGTAGTAAGCCCATTAGGATGTCTTGGGCCGTTTCGGTAGGAGCAATTGAGCCCACATGGAAAGATCCTGGTCGTCTTCCCCATCCATCTCACGTACGATTCCTCCACTGGCCTCGTCCACCGCCCAGAAACGGTCGATTCCCCTCACTCTGGCGCCGTCCCGACGAACAGGGAGGCCGTCGACGTGCTAGGAGGAAGGAGACGAGCTCGGGTGGCGCCGTCCCGACCAATAGGGGGGCCGTCGGCGTGCTAGGAAGAAGGCGACGAGCTCGGGTGGCCACGCGTGGATGAAGACGGCGAGCAGTGCGTCTGGGGCATGGGTTTCTGCCGGAGTTCCGGCCAGGACTAGGTCACTGCCGGAGTTGTGGCCGGAAGTGGCGGTGGCTGGCTAGAGTGCTAGGTTCCAGACTCATCAGATGCGGTGGCGTCGTGGTCGTTTGCGTGACCAGGGAGGAAGAAAAGAAAAGCGAAACGGTAAATTCACTTGGCGGTGGCATTTCATTGTAATTTTGCACTGCTCCGCGATTTGCTGCTCCGAGAATCCTAGAAAGTGGTGCTCCGCAAATTACACAGTCAATTCGGCTAGATCCGCGGATCTGACTCCGTGGAGTTCACATGTTCGGTGCTGCTCCGGGCTACTCCGAACACGCCCTTAAAGGCGTCTCGTCCGTTCCTCGCTTTCAGTTGCTGGGTGGATGAGCAGCGCAGGTCCGTCCGCGGCTACAGCTAGCGGTGCAGCTCTGGACCGGACTTTGGACTCTGCAGGAAGGAACAAATGAAACGCAAGATCGGACGGACTGGCGTCGCGCACGGGAGTTGCTAGGTAGTAGGATACGTACAATACAATGTGACTCGATCGATGTCACGACACTGAGCAGCTTGTCCTGTCGCGGCCGAGCGAGCGAGCTTCACCGTGGGCTTCGCCGCCGGTTCCGGCCGGAAGTAGTTAGCCACTACAGCTGTGCGAGCGTTGGAAGGGTCTGCACGCCGTGCTGGGCAGCAGAAGACGCACGTACGTGTACAAAAGGCAGTTTGGGTGGGCTCTTGCTCTCTTCGTTTGGTTCCTGGGAGAAGAAGCGTGAGCCGACCATGCTTAATTAATTGATCGGTAGCGCGTACGTACCACGACAGACTGGACGGTTTGACTGCTTTGGTCCCGGTTGTTCCCACTCTCGCTGGAGACCGTACGTATATTTTACACTCCTACCAAACATAGCTAGATTAGCGTTCCTCTTCAGTTAACAGTTCAGTATCAGCTCAATGGTGGACGGTAAGATAACTACTCCCTCCGCAAGCATGTGACTGCTCATAAACTAATCTATATATAGCTACGTGCCCAGTGCATTCATTCATAAATACTTGTGAGTAAAAGATAACAGTCTCGCTCGCAAGCATGTGAGACTGCTCATGCATGCAGGTATTGTTCTCCCTCACAAATTAAGTGATGACAGCAATCGGCGCGGATTATGCCTGTGGGCTGTGGACGATGTTTATTTGTTGGTTAGTACTAAGTATCTCGTAGGTTAGTGCAGGATCAGGGCATGCACGCGTACGTGGAGCTGAGCATAATTAGTCCAACATGCATGCATGCATATGAAGAGACTCCAACAACAATGTGCACTAGGGCAAAGTGCAAACAACCAAGCAGACCGGACCAAACCATGCATGCATGCATGCTGATGGGCTATAGCGCCTGCCTATGCATCTAATAACTTGATTAATTAGCTAAGCCACTGCCGCTAATTAATGTGCTCGCAAGGGATGCAAGCAGGAGCAAATAATATCATTGCTCCCTTGCTCCGTGCAGTACCAACCACATTAATTGCCTCCTCCGACTATTATGATATGATGAATGAATCAACTGACTGACGTGCGCGTGGATGGATGCGGGTTTATTGCGACGTTTGCCAAATACGGAGTATTTAGCATATCCATCGATGTGACTTCTCCATGCCCGAGTGGGCAGTCTGATCTGTCTGTCTGTCCCTGGCGTTCCCATTTGGTTTTGTATTGTTTTATGTCAAAGGAGGAACACCAAATATGAATTTTTTACATGCTTACAGAATCTTGTGGGGTTTTGGGTTGACCATAATGTCTATGTATTTTGTTTATACTTATTGATTGCCAGTATGGGCACCCCTCCCTCATGAGGTATATAAAACGACTTGATGCACTCACGCTTTAGGTGTGGCCTCTATCTAAAATATCAGAAAGAATTTTGCTGATCGGTGAAGCTAGATACCAGAAAGTTTGCACAAAGATCTTAATATGGTAAAAAATATAATATACTAACCCATCGTAAAATTTGTCATCTCATAAAATATACAAAATGCCAAACTCATGAACCAGAAAGTGACCAATGTTGGGTCAAAACTAAAAATAATCCAATTATATATTGCACTGTTCGTTATGTTGAATATATAATGGTATACTGAATATTGAATTTTTACGACATAGTGCATGTTTCGAGTGTTGTCATCACCTCTCACACATCCTTTAGTCCGATTTCACCAATTCTGCCCAAAGAAGCGAGGGGAGGCCAAGTTTGAAAACAAAGGATGCATGATGATCCGGAATTGAATTTATACCAAATCAAGTATACCTTAGGGGACTATTCGGTTAGCAGTATTACAGTGAATATATGAATAGAAATATGTGGTGGCATCATCTTTATTCCGATTTGTTTCATACAAATAAGAGTGCATATCAGAGTGTTTGATTATACAACAAGAAGGGCTGAAGGTCCATCTATAGTTTTACAATACGATAAACTCAATATGAGTGCAAAGTCGTTGGTGTCGATGTGATCCATAACAAAACAAAATCCAAAAAGTCTAATCCCCCTAATCTTACGTATGAAAAGTATGTCAAAAAGTTAAAACTTTTGCTAAAAGGATGTGTGTCTTCTCTCAAACCAAAGACCCAAGATTGATGAAATATGTAACCGTTCAACTGTGTCCCTCTTCCATTCGTGTCTGGCACATATCTTGAGATCACTGGACTGGCAAAATGCTTACAAGTGGGACCTACTCATGTCGTTACGTTTTTCCTCCTCAAACCCGAGTTGTTATGTACTTGAATTCTTTACATCCATTTGGTCATAATTGAAATGTGAAGGTGAGCATAACGTAGGCTTACCATAGTGCTTTACGAGGGAGCCGTTTGTGAGTTTTTAACTGGCCAGCATGTCCAAGAAAAGAGTGTTTTAACTTAAGGCGGGCACGATTGTCACCGACTATCTCAAGTGGAATGTGCAAGACAGATGTATGACCTAAATAGGTTCTCCATTTTATCCGTCTCAAAGTAGTTGTCGAGAGACCCGGTTATAGGTTTAATAAGCGTAATATAGTGTTGTATGGTCGTAGTGTATTGGCAGTATGCATAGCCGTAACTGTATTAGACGTCGGAGTACATTAGATCGTACCAGACGACACATCCATGATACATTTTGCAGTAATAATTTACTGGATCATGAGCAAGTGATGTGCTACGAATGGTTAATTAAGCTGCACATACTATTGTGTATTGATTGATCTTTCGTACCATGGGATGCATGCATGTGTCGATTCACATTCACGGGTACCATATGACGCATCTGATCCTGTCGTGGCAAGAAACAACAGATGCCTAGGGGTAGGCTTAAGTTGGGGGCCGATGGACGCTAGAGGATTCGGGGAGGGATAGCGCGCTGAAGAGCGCACACGGACAAACAGATGAACACGAGGATTTACCCTGCTTCGGGGCTCTCGTGAGAGATAAAACCGCTACTGCAGCATCTAGACTATCTGGTGTATTTCTCCCTCTGTATACGGTCTGTACAAAGGCTCCTTGAGCTGTATGTCTAAGTATCTCTCTGTCTATGCGAGGCAGCACTAAGCTAAGGAGAAGAGAGCTAGCTGAGAGCTACGGGGGAAATGAGCCCGTGGAGCCCTTTTTGAAAGTGCTCCCCCTGGTGCCCTTTATATAGGGAGAGCCCAGGGGACAAGGGGTGGCCCGCAGGACACTATGCATACACTGTAGCTGAAATGACTACTGGGGTCTAATCAACACTGTGCACGCGTCATCATCTGTACTCTAGTCACGTCCGCGTCACTGTGCATGCATCATGGGGATGGGCCTGGCACGTTGTGTCTGTACTTCCATCTTGTCTTCTAGCACTTGTTTCCTGGATCTTGGCATAGCATCTGTACTTGTCGAGGAAGCTAGATGATTCGGTTGGGGATGTCTCGGTCGAGGGAGGCATGTCGGTCGATGCAGCGATCCTGGTTACCTCGGACGTGAGCCTGGAATCCCGGTCTATGCAGTATCGGTCGCGGAGGGGCCTGGCCCGAGACGCGGCCAACTCGGTCCGCTCTGAGGTGCAGGGGCGTTGCTGGCTCGCCCGAAGACTCGGCCCAAGCCGAGGCAGCGATCCGCTCCGAGCTAGGCCTGCCCCGAGGTAAGTGAAACTCGGCCTGGGGCGCAGCGGCGTGGACGTGGCCCGAGGCGCCTGTGCGTCGGCCCACTGAGGCGCGGGAGACCTTGGGCCGACCGAGGCTGATGTTAACTCGGCCTGCTAGGGCTGGAGACTCGGCCCGTCCGGGGTAGCTCGGCCCGCCCAGCGCGGTAGTTAACTCGGACCGCCCGGGTCTTCGGTATCTCGGCCCATCCGAGATATGTAGTATCTCGGTTCGCCCGGGGGCAGCGGATAACTCGGGCTGCCTGGGGTATTTCGGCCTGGGCAGCACCAATGTCGGCCCAGGCTGCTTTTTCTGCCCTCGCCTTTATTTCCTTTTACCTTTTACTTATTTCTTTGCTGCCTCCTCTAATAACTCAATAAAACCATCAACTCTAGGGTACCGGGGTTACATCCCCGACATTAGTCCCCGAGGCTGCGGGGGACTCGCAGAGTCGCGCACAGACTTCACGAAACAAGGTATCACAGAGTTGATGCCAACATAGACACCGTCGAAACCAACAACAGCCATTATCAGCAAAATAATGTCAAGCTGCCTGCATGGGCATCGCCGCATCCCGGTTTTTTGCCATCCTGGGTATTATCTTAAAGATATGTTGGCAGCCTTAGCTGACCCAGCATATAGCCGTTATTGGCTAAATGTCATATGTCGGTTTCTAGCCACTCTGGGCGTTACCGAAAGCGTATGTCAACAGCATGAGCGGAACTAACTCATAGCCTGCATGGGCATATCTCATATGTCGGTTTTCAGCCACTCTGGACATTTACCGAAATCTGATGTCACCAGCCTGAGCTGGATTGACATATTGCCTGCCCAGGCATATCTCGTATCTCGGTTTTTAGCCACTTTGGGCTTTTACCACACAAATATGCTGGCAGCCTTAGCTGATCCAGCATATAGACGTCACTGGCTGAACTGGCCTTTTGCCATCATAGGCATTTGCCTCACGCCGGTTTTTACCGTAAAGATATGCTGGCAGCCTTAGCTGAACCAGCATATAGCCTGCCTGGGCTAAATCTGACATTTTGCCTTCATAGGCACTTGTCAAATGACGAGTTGAGATACTTCTCAACACTTAATACTCAGTGAGATTAGATACTTTTTGACTCATTGTGCCGAGATAATGATGCTATGATACTCTGGTAAGCTCGGATAACTGAAGAATCAAGATAATTGACTAAGTCGGTAATGATAGCAATTATGAGACGCTCGATGATATGAGATCAATGCCGTGATATTTTGGCGAACCGAAATAAACGGCGATTTGAGATATGAGGTGATGCTGAGATATAGATTGCATACCGAAATAAACGGCGATCTGGAGAATACCGATAATGCTATGATATTTTGGGTAATCCGAGACAGCCAATAAAACCATGATCTCGGGGATGAATATTCTCTCGGTAAAACCGATATCACCTTTCAATGTTAGTTCACGCATATATATAATGAATATTTAACGGGAACAGTAATTCTATATTAACAGACAAAAATAAGTCTAGCAGTGAAGCTATGCACGTAGACACAGACTCGGTCTCAACCGAGTCCCCGAGATACTTTACATATCTAGGAGAGATTATAAAACTGACTGTCCGGCCAGTCCCCGGGTCACGACATCTCGTTCCCGGGGAAAACAAATAAGCAAGGTACGAAGGGGCAGTCCCCGAGCTATTTTTGAGATTAACTACTTGCGTGCAATACAAAACCACATACTGTAAATACTCGCATTGCATTGTCGGTGCAGACTGGATGGAAGCGTACAAGCGGGTCCAGGCTAGACATCAAACAGATGAGATGCTAGACACAGATAGCCTGACTACCACTGAGTCGGATGCACTCGGTCCAGCAGACCAAATTAGCGCATGCGACGGAAGAAACCTGCAGGGGTAGAACCGGGCACGTCTCATTTTTCCACTTCTCTCTTCCACATTTTTTCTTTTCTCTTTCCTTCTTTTCTATTCCTCTTTCTCTTTTCTTTCTCTCTTTTTTCTTTTTTCCTCTTTCTTCCTCTCTCTTTTGACCTGACGGAGATGCGGGCAGCCGGAGCCTGCAGCCGGATGTCGGGGATGCGGCCAGCCGGCGAGGCGGTGCGGCGAGGGAGCCGGCCAGGGCGCGGCCGCAGCCGGCCGTGGCCCAGGCGAGATGGCCAGGGCGCGCGAGGCGGAGGTGCTGAAGGCGCGGCCGGGGGCGGCGCGGGGGAGCCGCGCCGGAGGAGGCAGAGGCGCGGCCGGGGGCGGAGATGCCGGCACGGGCGCGGGGATGCGCGGGCGCGGCCGGGATGGAGATGCCGGCACGGGCGCGGAGGAGTTTGGTCGACGCCGAGGTATGGATGAGGCGCGGGGGAACTCGGAGTCGAGGTAGCGCCGGTCCAGCCGAGGCTGGAGGTGCTGGCCCGTCAAGGCGAGGTTGACTCGGTGCGAAGACTCGGCCCAACCGAGGCCGGATGTGTCGGCCCACCGAAACTAGGCAATCTCGGCCCATCCGAGTTAAATGACTCGGTTTGGCCTATCTCGGCCCAAAACCCCATATTTCAGCCGGGCCAGCACATATGTCGGATTGGGCTGCATCTAACTCGGTTTGGGCTGTGTATGCCGGATTGGGCTGTGCATATCTCGGTTTTTACTAAGCAAATGTCGGATTTGTCCAACATATGTCGGATCCCAGGCTTACCTTGGATTTTCCAAGCTCAACTCGGACTTTCCAAGCCTGTCTCGGATTTTCCAGACATATCTCAGATTTTCCAGGTTATCTCGGATTTCCAGCATATCTCGGATTTCCAGGGTATCTCGAATTTGAACTTTAGCCAACTCGAGAATGAGTTAACACCCGGGGACGATGCCGAAGTCGAGTCCCCGAGTCATCAGGTCCCGTCCAGATAGAACTCCAGACAGCGCCACCGAGACTTGTTGATGATGACCGTTGGTGGAGGCAGCGCCAGTCTTTGCTTACGGCGGCAAGCTAGAGCGCGGGGGATAATGGTGATGTCGAGTCCCCGCGTTGATGAAGAAGGTCCCGTCCGAATTTGATCCAGCAAGCGCCACTGTCAGCCCCACGGTGGACGCCAACTGTCGTGGTATGAAACAACAGATGCCTAGGGGTAGGCTTAAATTGGGGGCCGATGGACGCTAGATGATTCGGGGAGGGATAGCGCGCTGAAGAGCGCACACGGACAAACAGATGAACACGAGGATTTACCCTGCTTCGGGGCTCTCGTGAGAGATAAAACCCCTACTGCAGCATCTAGCCTATCTGGTGTATTTCTCCCTCTGTATACGGTCTGTACAAAGGCTCCTTGAGCTGTATGTCTAAGTATCTCTCTGTCTATGCGAGGCAGCACTAAGCTAAGGAGAAGAGAGCTAGCTGAGAGCTACGGGGGAAATGAGCCCGTGGAGCCCTTTTTGAAAGTGCTCCCCTGGTGCCCTTTATATAGGGAGAGCCCGGGGACAAGGGGTGGCTCGCAGGACACTATGCATACACTGTAGCTGAAATGACTACTGGGGTCTAATCAACACTGTGCACACGTCATCATCTGTACTCTAGTCACGTCCACGTCACTGTGCATGCATCATAGGGATGGGCCTGGCACGTTGTGTCTGTACTTCCGTCTTGTCTTCTAGCACTTGTTTCCTGGATCTTGGCATAGCATCTGTACTTGTCGAGGAAGCTGGATGATTCGGTTGGGGATGTCTCGGTCGAGGGAGGCATGTCGGTCGATGCAGCGATCCTGGTTACCTCGGACGTGAGCCTGGAATCCCGGTCTATGCAGTGTCGGTCGATGGAGGGGCCTGGCCCGAGACGCGGCCAACTCGGTCCGCTCCGAGGTGCAGGGGCGTTGCTGGCTCGCCCGAAGACTCGGCCCAAGCCGAGGCAGCGATCCGCTCCGAGCTAGGCCTGCCCCGAGGTAAGTGAAACTCGGCCTGGGGCGCAGCGGCGTGGACGTGGCCCGAGGCGCCTGTGCGTCGGCCCACTGAGGCGCGGGAGACCTTGGGCCGACCGAGGCTGATGTTAACTCGGCCTGCCGGGGCTGGAGACTCGGCCCGTCCGGGGTAGCTCGGCCCGCCCAGCGCGGTAGTTAACTCGGACCGCCCGGGTCTTCGGTATCTCGGCCCATACGACATATGTAGTATCTCGGTTCGCCCGGGGGCGGCGGATAACTCGGGCCGCCTGGGGTATTTCGGCCTGGGCAGCACCAATGTCGGCCCAGGCTGCTTTTTCTGCCCTCGCCTTTATTTCTTTTAACCTTTTACTTATTTCTTTGCTGCCTCCTCTAATAACTTAATAAAACCATCAACTCTAGGGTAGCCGGGGTTACATCCCGACAGATCCACCCGATCGGGCTTGAACTGATCCCACAGTGATTCCTGCGTAGCAAAATAGTGAAGGTTCATGTAGCCACATGCAGCGCCATGTATAGGCGGTCATCGTACGGAGATCGATCGGACGGCTGATGCATGCATGATGGCTGGCTGGCTGGTGGCCTGAGAAGCACTGGAGCATGGAGATTGCAGACCATGCCCTGCAGCTGCAGAGAACCTGAACCCCATGTCTTCCTCGGGTCAGCCTTGCTTAATTTTTGTGCAGTACGTCCGTACGTCATGTGACTAGCTACTTACACTATATATACATGTTTTTGTCTGGCCATACATGGAAATGCAGAATGAATCTATGGCGAGCACTGAAACAAGTTGAAGAAATTCGTTTTGAAATTTTCTTAGGATCCACTAAAGAGATTGATATGAACGGGGCTCTATGCCGATGGCCAGAGGCTACGGCGACGGCTTTTTGTCGGGGCCGTCGGCATAGACCCCGCGAGGCAAAAAAAATTGACAAAGGCCTAAGCCGTCGGCAAAGTCCAGCAGGGCTACGCCGACGGCAAAACCGTCGGCATAGGTCCCTCTCATTTTTCTATTTTTCATTTAATATGAAATAAATCATATTTTTAAATCCGTAAATCAAAATTTAACAAATAAAATGTCTAAATCGATTAGAAAAATGAGAGGAATCCAAATATGACATCCATATCATCATTTTCACCATGCATATTACTTTTTGCAACATATTTTTGGTACTTGCTTAATAAAAAAAATCATTTTTGACACTTAAAAAATGGAAAATGATATTTATAAAAATAATTTGGAAATTGTTTTTGCCAACAATGTTTGTCATACCAATACACACCTATGTATCAAATATGGACACATTATCACAAACTATGGCACGGGTATGGTCATAACTTGGTCATTTGAAGCGAAACCTATACATGTCTATAGCTATACATGTGTATTGATGATAGACCTTTTTGTGAAGGTTTTTTTTGAAATGTTTGTCAAAACTCAAGTTTATCATTTTTGCTAGCAACTAGTACACATAAAAGGACTCTATGCCAAAAGATTTAACTTTTTTAGTATTTTCTCCCTAATAAGTTGGTGGACTTATATCTGAAAACTCTCACTTTGGGCGAAACGGAGGGAATCTTTGCAAGAGTTGGTTGGATCTTTGTTTTGGATGTTCCTATGTCCTAACCTAACACAACCAAGTAAAAAAAGTCCACTGGCCTACCCCCTTTCGACTCCGTTCAAAGGGGTACACGAGAACTTTGATCTAGGGTCCACTGGCCTACCATATGTATACAAGTGTGTTGGGTGTTGTACATGTCCGAGATCCGACTCCGGTGTGTGACCGTCTTCACTGGCTTCACCCGCAGAAAAGGTTATGCACTTAGAGTGTTATGCATGTTTATATATGATAGACCATTTTGTGAAAAAAAATCTTCTGAAAGTTCGTCAAAACTCAAATTTATTATTTTCCTTATCAACTAGTACACATAAAAGGACTCCACGTCCAAAGGATTTGTTTTTTGGGTATTCTTTCACTTTCTTTCATTTTTTTGAAAATATGGTCAAAATGGCCGCCATGGCTATTCATTGAAAGAGATCGAAATTTTCAAAACTATCGAAGATTATGTGATATAATCACTCCTTGTGTACCTTAAAATGTTTTTTAAAAAAAATCAGAGCAAACTATCACATAGTTGTAGTTCAAATTTGAATTGCTTTCGTAAAATCGACATAAAGTCATTTAAGTAGGCAAAATTAGGTAGAAAGCGACAAAATTCCTAATAATTGGGTCTTATCCATAAAATTTGGACTACTTTGTGTGGAAATTTTATGGGTACCATTTTGCACCATATTTTTTGCACTTGTTTCACAAAAAAGGTCATTTTTGGCACTTGAAAAATAGACAATGATAAGCCAATCAGAAGAGAGGAAGCCAACTACCACGGATCAGCCCCCGATCTAACCTTTGACCTAGATCCAACGTCCAGAAATCACTGAGAAGAAACACAAACCACCCACCAGATCTGCACGCAAAGCGAGGAAGGAATAAAAGAACCCACCCACCCACCCGTGACCTCTCTCTCTCCGCTCGCCTCCCACCCGACCTCTCTCTCTCCGCTCGTCTCCCCTGCTGCCTTCCGCCGCCGACCAGCAGCCCACCACCGCCCCGCCACACCTCCGGCCAGAAGCCCACCCCCGCTCTCTCCCTCTACCTCCTCTCTGTACGCCGCCTCTGCTGTGTCCCGTGCGCCACCTCCACGGGATCTAGATCGAGCCGAAGGATGGGGACAGGCCATGCCGCCAGTATCACCGCGAGGATTCATGGCGCCGGCGCGTCGGATGCGAGCGACGGAGGGCCGTCGTCCTCGCCGTGAATGCATGCGCCGTCTCGCCGTGCTCGTCATCAACCTCACCGTGCTCGTCCTTGACCTCGTCGTGCTCGTCATCAACCTCGCCGTGCTCGTCCTTGACCTCGCCGGCCGCGGTTTTAGTGCTCTGCTGCCCGCCGCTCGGCCATGGCCTGTGTTGGCCGTGGCCTCCCTCACCATGGCCTCTGTCGGTGAGGTGGTAGGCTCGGCCGGCCGGTGATGCGGCGGCGGTGGCTCAGTTTTTTTTTAAGGTTGCGTATGCCGTCGGCATTACCGTCGGCTTAGGCGCTTCCTCAGCTGATGGCCATCGTGGGCCCCACTTACCATGCGCCGACGGTACCTGCGTTGACGGCCAGGGTTTGGCCGTCGGCGTACCCTAAGCCGACGGTCTTTCTTTTTTGCCGACGGCCGCCGGAGCTATGCCTACGGGCACCTACGCCGACGGACCTACCGTCAACGTTACTGGCTTGTCCCGACGGCCGGCGGCCGTCGGCTCAGAAGCGCGTTCTTGTAGTGGTGCTGCCATTGGTGAGCATCGACGAACAAGCTGTTAGCAGCTAGGCACATTATTGTTTTGTCTCCCATATTGGTGCATCCGTGCAGGGCATGCATGGATGAACGCACTGGATAAAAAATTCAAATCGATCTAGAACTGGTATCTTAACGAAAGAAGAAGCAGCTGTAAATTAACTTCCGCACAGTAATGCAAGATTAGTTTATTCGTTAGGCCCCTCCGATCATAGATAAACAAATCTCCTTCCTAGGATTATCTCAGATGTTACTAGCAGTACCGTACGCGTAATCCCGTGTCCGCATGTTCAGTGCTGCTCCCACGATCCACCGTTGATCCCTGCCTATTTCAGCTGCATCTAGTTACGACCAATTGCCCTTGGACGTACTCCAGTCACATAAACCATTTCAGCAGAGTTATAATGAGTTTAATTGATGAAATCTGACAAAACTTACGACAATTACGAAATTATTATGCCAACCAAATGTCCTTCAGAGCTGTGTCGTGCGGCACTGAACATGCCATGTTGATCGTCGAATCTAATGAGAATGAATCTTTTTTGTTAAAAGAAGCAGAAGGTGAATCCGTACCATATGTAGATGCACTTAAGCAGCAGATGCATTACGTCAGACACCTATATATGACATAGTGCTACCGACAGATCGAGATGCGAGTGCTATCCCACTGAGCCTTAGCCACTGATATAAAATTTATTTTTTATTCCTAGCCACTTTAAGTTAGCTAATCAGGTCTCGTTTCCGGCCTTCCCGGACGGCTTTACTGCATGTTACACTTGCATGTCCTCGCTAATGCCATAGATCCAATAGTGTTACTGACGTACAATTAGTTGGTGGTAGTCTCTGTCATCCCTACAAATCAGACAAGTCGTACGATCCCAAGCAGTTCACCGGACTTGACAGCAGTGCCAGCAAGCGACGGAGAGAAGGTAGATAAGACCAAGTCAAGATCTAGATATCAACAAGAGTACACCGAGCAGGTCGATAGTTAATTAGAACGAGAAAGTCAAAGGACAACATCGTTTTACCAACCATGGCTAGGAAATTGCAGATTTCAGCTGGGACTGGACCAACATTTAATTGATCCTCCATCTAGAAATAGCTGGGTAACGGGGAGGCCTCAAATTCGAGCAGAGCCGGCTCGGCTCAACACGACTCGTTAAATCTCGTTGAACTAACGAGTCAGCTCAGGCTACCTAATTAATCTAACAAGTTTAGAACTTAAAATCGGCTCGACTAACTAATGAGTTTGGTCGTTTAGCTAGTTTATCTTTCCTAAACTATCATGACTTATATATACAATTGTTTCTAAATCTTTGGACATCCAATCATCACAACAATTAATAACAGTGATACCATCAAGTAATATGTAGTCGATAAACTACAATAACTAAGAACAAATTTTCACATAGACAAGAATGTGCAGTGACCCTTTTTACCGAGGTAAACGATTACTCGTTAAACTCGGCTCGTTTAATTCTAACACATCTGCCATATAAAATTAAAACTCGGCTCGACTCATTTGACAACAAGTTTGAGGCATACCCCGGTCAAGTTGCGAGCTGCTTGTTTAACTCACGAGTTTCAAATTTTAAATTCAGACCTAGCACATGCGAGAGTGTATACAAGTATGTAAGTGATTCTTCCAACCATACATTTTCCGTCGACCCAATAATAGTGTACATCCCACATTTTGGAAATTTAAACTAATCAAAGTTTGACCAAGTTTATAAAAATAACTGTATTTATGAAACTAAATACATATACAATGAAAACTATATTTTACCATGAATCTACTGCTACTAATTTGGTGGCATAAATACTAGTTATATTTTGTATAAATATGGTTAAATTTTAAAAAGTTCGATTTTTTCAATAAAGTTGGAATTGCACTCTTTCTAAGACAGAGGGAGTACCTTAGACTTGAGACCCCCCTCCCCCCCGCCCCCCCGCTTGAAATTAGTGGTTGGCCAAATAGGTTAATCGTGTGCGGATGATCTCTGGCAGTGCAAGTCTTGTCGCCCTATAACCACGACGAGGACAGACAATTCATAATTTTGTTTGATATAAAAAAGGAACAGACGAATTATGTGTTCCGAAAGAAATCCAAAGTGCTGACATACTACAATCCTATTAATATTGAAATCATACGGGGATAATTTCCAATTAACAGCAAATCGGTTTCGGGCCAGATGGTCTGGGAAAAATATTTGTTGAAAACAGCGGATATCGGCGACTCCCGAAGGTGGTGAGCAGATCCGGGGGCTGCTCTGGTATGCACGCGACGGGCGCGTGATGTCTTGATGGCGCCGTTAGTTGATCGGCGGGTGTCAGCGTGATTTGTTGACGGCGCTGTTTGTCGGTCGGCGGGTTTCAGCGTGACGTGTCCTAGCCGACGGAAAATAGCAATCCGTCCGTCCGTTCCCAGGCCCAAGGCCATGTGACTCAGGGGCAGCGCGGCACGCGCGTCTGCCGGGCCACGGTCGTCAGGATGACTCTAGCGAGACGACGCATCGAGTCCGCGCTCGTCCGTTTCTATCCGCGGGAGTCAAAAACACGGCCCAACGGGGCGACGTAAACGGACCGAGCTCCGTTTTTCTGTCCGCCGCAACCCATCCTCGGCCCAAATTTGGGTCAGGTTTGTGTCGGCCGCGGACACGCGCAGAGCGCTCATCTGTCCTCCCCTAGTCCATCCATGTCCCGCGTATCAGACCATTCCCCACCCCAATCTCCTCCGCCACCCCGCCGTCGCCACCTCAATTTGGCACTGAAGGCCATTCTGGGGACGCCGTTTGCTTCTCCTCTTCCCCACCGTCACCGGAGCAGCTTCCTCCTCGCCACGGCCAGTGAATCTTGCGGCCATATCTCTTGCTGCGCCCGTGACACCAACGCCGCCCACAAGGTGTTTGGCCGTTCGCCCCGGCAAAAACCCAGGTACGAACACGGCCACGGATAGCTCTGATGAGTGGTACTACAAGAACTACATCATGTACCAGTCATCATCGGACGACTCCTCCGACGATGAGAGTGACGGCCTGGTTGCCACCCTCATCGTCAATGAGTGTTCCTAGGGTCGTTGCCGGGCCGTTCTCCTGCCTTGGACTGTAACAGGTCAGCTAGCCATGTCCAGCTCCATGGAGACTACTTTCGTCGGGTGAACGCACATATCCTCCTAAGATTTTCCGGCGCCGTTTCCAGATGAGAAGATCATTGTTCAATCGTATCCGGTTGGGGGTGATGCATTTTGATGATTATTTCATATGCAAAAGAGATGCGTGTGGTGCCCTCGGCTTCTCATCCTATCAGAAATGCACGGCCGCAATTCGCATGCTTGCATATGGAGTTGCTGGTGATCTTGTTGACGAGTACGTGCGGATGAGTGAGTCCACGTGCCTAGAAGCAATGTACAAATTTTGCAGAGCCGCGGTGCAAGTGTTCGGCCCAGAGTACTTGAGGGAACCCAATGCTACGGACATGACCCGACTCTTATCCATCAACGAGGCCAGAGGCTCCCCTGTGATGCTCGGGAGCATAGATTGTATGCACTGGGAGTGGAGGAACTGCCCATTTGCTTGGCAGGGGCAGTACAAGGCCATGTTGGGGTGTGCACGGTCGTTCTTGAGGCCGTGGCATCACAAGATTTATGGATTTGGCATGGCCGGCTCACACAATGACATCAATGTGCTGCAGCGGTCTCCTGTGCTCAACAGGCTCTCCAATGCCTAACACCCGAGGTGACCTATGAGATCAATGGCCGAGAGTACAAGAAGCCATACTATCTTGCTGATGGCATTTACCCTACCTGGACTACATTTGTGAAGACCATCTCCAGTCCAAACGATGAGAAGAAGAAGAAGTTTGCCAAGAAACCTAAAAGTGCTAGAAAAGATGTGGAACGTGCATTCGGTGCCTTCAGTCTCGATGGGCTATTGTTCGACACCCTGCTAGAACATGGGACAAGGACACCCTGTGGGAGGTGATGATAGATTGTGTGATCATGCACAACATGATTGTGGAGGATGAACGCGATCAGAGTATGCATGATCAGGCATGACAGTTTCAGGGTGAGTTGGTTCAGCCCCAGGGACCGTCCACATTTGCTCAGTTTCTCGACTTCCACCGTGACGTTCGTGAGAAGGTGGCCCATGTTTGGCTCCAAAATGATTTGGTGGAGCATATCTGGCAGCACTACGGAAACCAGTAGTTCCATTTGATGAACTACTGATTTCTTATTTATTTGGTTTGTAAGACTAAGAGTGGAACAATTTGTTATTTGTGAAACAATTTGTATTATTTGCTGAATTATTTGGATGGTAATTAATATTTGCTGAACTATTTGGATTGTATTATTTGTGGTGTGATTGATCATGTTCAAAACCCTGGCCGGGGCAAAAAAACAGATATCAAAACCCTAGCCGGGAAAAAAATGATCAAAACTCTGGCTGGGGCGGAGGCGTCGGCTCGTTGGGCGCAGTGGCCAGAAAACGCGGACATGGCCGAACGGTTTACCAACCCAAACACACAAAACACGGACCAAACACGCGTCCGTTTGCGTCGCCCCGTTGGAGTCATCCTCACTAATCAGTAGCGTGACGAATGGATACGGTGACGGACGGACTTAAAGGCGTCGTCCATCTCACTTTCTGTTGCTGTGCTGGGGCTAGGATACAACGCAGAATCGGACGGACTCGCGTCGCGCACGGGAGACGGAACTTGCTGGGGCTAGGATATACAAGATACATACAACGTGCTTCGCTCCACCTCCATCCACACACAGGAGTAGATGTCACTGAGCAGCTTGTCCTGTCGCGGCCGAGCAAGCTTCACCGTGGGTTTCGCCTTGGACGCTTCCGCCGTCGGTCGCGTCGTCCGGTTCGGTTCCGGCCACTCCAGCTGTGCCAACGTTGGAAGCGTCTGCACGCCGTGCTGGCCAGCCAACAGTCAGTAGCCGTAAAAAAAGATAGTTTGGATTAGTCCTTTGGTGTCATGGCGTCTGCATGCCAGGATTGGTTATCGCACCCTGGACATCATGATGTAGGGTCATACGTATACCAGACGCGCAGTCCTGGATCTACTCCGCTTAGGTACTTAGGTTAGGTGGGAGTGGGACAAGCAGACGACCTCGTCGCAAAAGACGAGTATTACGTCCAGGTTTGACTGCTTGGTCTCGGTTGTTCCCACTCTCGCTGGAGATATATATATGTAGTATGCTCAAAACTCAGAGAGGCGTTTTGACTACTGAGGTCGCATGCTCCTGTTATGTTAAACACAATTAAAAAATAGTAAAACATATTTTTTTAAATAAAAATATTTGGAGACAAACATATACAAGTTTGCACACACGTGCAAAATTTTAGAACAAATGATATTTTTTGTGCTCTGTGTGAAAAAACAAAATCGGTGCTTTCAAAAATGTATTTTAGATCTCATTTTGGTCTTTTGATTTTGTCTTTTTTGCATAGAGCACACAAATATCATTTCATTTCGAAACTTTTCACGTGCGTTGGAATTCGTATATGTTTGCATACAATTTTTTCCAGATATTTTTGAAATGTTTAAATATTTTTTTAATTTTGTTTAATATATCAGGAGCCTGTGAGGTCAATGTAAATTTCTGCTCAAACCTAGATTAGTGTTCCTTTAGTTAACAGTCAGTATCTGCTTAATGGTTGACGGCAACATAACTAATCTAGCTACAGCTACGTGCCCAATGCATCGATTCATAATCTATTATATACTAAAAGCAAAATAAGGGATTATAGTAGAGACACCACGTTAAGCCACATAGGTTAGAAATATATAATACGTTGATTTTAATTGTGACGGTTGAGATTAAAAGATGGAAAAGTTAAGTACAATATTAATCAGGTACAAACAAGTTTTTTCCACCACGTACAACCAAATCATATCCCGTTCCATTCATTTTTAAATAGGAAATAGGGAGTCATATCTTTACGTTAATAGAGTGCAGACTGGATACGGTAGCCTGATCGGTCGAAATAAAAAATCGGAACAGCTGATCGATTCAAAAAAAAAAAAAAGCAAAGCTGATTGGTGCAATCAGCTAGCTACTAGCGAAAGCACAAAAAAACTAAAACAGCTGATCGGAGCGATCAGCTATTATGCTACGCATGTGCATGTCAGGAACAGAGAACATGGTGGTCACCTGTAAATGTAGAATAATTTGCATATTTTGAAATACCAAAAAAATCCGAACAAAAGTTTGGCGCATATCTCTCGACATTCTATGTGCGCACATCAAGTTTGGTGAAAAACCGATTTTTTTTTGTGGTATGTGTAAAAAGACAAAAAAATGTTTCATGAAAAGCATATTTTAGCATCAAATTTCATCTTTTTTACACACGGCACAAAAATATCGATTTTTCGTGAGACGACTTTGTGAGCATACAGAACGACGACATGTACACGAGAGTTTTTTTTGTCCAATTTTTTTGACATCTCACAGAACGTTTAATATGCATTTTAAAAACTGGGAGCATATGATCCAGAGTGTCAAAAAGTCACCCCCGATTTACACTATATAAGAGTATCATCTACAGTAATATACTTCAAAGAGTATGAAAGAAGTTGTGGCACGCGTTGTGGTGCCAAGGACACCCCCTGACAAGACAAAATGTCCGACCACCTCAGTACCAAAACACAAAAAATTAGACGGATACAGTATGCTTGTAATTCGTACGACACCATATATATCGTCAAGACATTGTTTTGAAGAATGTAGATACCATACATACAGAGTCGGAGCTTACTGTAAGTTAGTTGTGGCCACCGCATTCAGCTTTGGACTAGGTTGAGAATATTTTTTTTCTAGGAAGGGCTTAGAAGGGAAGATTTAGTATTTTGCTCCCTCCCCCCCCCCCCCCCCCCCCCTAAAAAACACTGCTATATTCTCTTTCGTCATCTCGACAATTTATGTCAAGCTCCACAACAACAGAGGTAAACTACACTCTAGAGATTGATAAGGGCCGCTGTGAAAAGGTAAAAGGATAGAGAGTAGGTTCACGCCAGTAGAATTCTGGACTCAAGGAGATGGTTAGGATCCTTAACCGAAATTTGTTTCTCCGTAATCTTATTTTCAGGAACATACGAAAAATAACATCCTTACAAACTCCAATGACTTTACAAAATAATCAAAGCATACTTTACTTATATCATACGTTGGTCTAAAATAGAGGTGCCACGTTCATCGACATCATTCAAATTATCGTGGTAGTTACATTACAGACCAAAGGCATAAAAAAAGTGCATGGCTTATGTTCCTAGCAGGTCTAAAGTTGTATCTCGGGTGGTTATTTGGATATCCGTTGATGAAACATCATATGTTGATAGTATCTCTATAATACAAAATGTGGTTTAGTACTATACTATACGATCATATTTCATATCATTCATGGTTCTCAACTATGTTAAATATGTTCTACAAAATCAAATAGGTATTACTGAAATAAAATCCGTGGAGATGTTCAATATGGTAAATATGATGCCCTTACAAATTTTTATAGTGTTCACATAAATAATTGTTACCCAAAACATAACAATAGCTGATTTCTTTTTACGTCAATAACCCGTGCAGGTGCACGGTTGATGACTAGGGTGACATGGTGTTTTGGGGGATTTACAATAATAATTTGTCCATAGATTAAAATTAAACAAATCTAGACCTTTCTCGGGTGAATGTATATTATGTGATGTAATCAAATCCAGTTTTCATAATGTCAAATACACTTTTCTATGTTCGATGATATGTAATTATTTACGATTTAAGTGAGCAAATGATATCATTTAGAAAGTAGTATGTTTAACGTCTCTAGAACCATTTTCGGACACATTGAGTGAGCTTAAAATGATGCCCTCGCATTTGGGAGGGCCACCTGGCTAGTTAAAAGATAACAGTCCCTCTCAAGCATGTTACTTCCCAAACATGTATACTGCTCATGCACGTTTTGGTCTCCCTCGCACATTAAGTGATGACAGCAATGACCACGGCCTATATCCGTGGATGGTGTTTGTTTGTTGTTACTATCTTGCACTAAAACATATCTAGATGCATGTGTGTGTGGAATAGATAGAGAGTCTTATATTTTGATACGGAGGGAGTACTTAGTATATAGATTAGTGCAGGATCAGGGGCATGCAGCATGCATGCATGCATGCTTGGAGCTGAGCATAATTAGGGCAGCAAACAACCGAGCAGACCTGACCAAATCATGCTGATGGGCTATAGCGCCTGCCTATGCATCTAAATTAATTAACTAAGCCCCAGCTGAAAATATCATTGCTCCCCTGCTTCGTGCATTACCAACCACATTGGCTAGTTTTCTCCCCTTTTTTCCCACTTGGATGTGGACATGACAGGCCAGTGCCTATATACATACAAATTAATTCGTGCATATCCTAGTATGCAGCAACCGGCATCTTATCCTACTCCTTCGACTATTGGGTTTATGGCGACGTTTGGGTTAAATATTTAGCATATCCAGCGACGTGACTTCTCCATGCACGAGTGGGCAGTCTGTCCCTGGCGTTCCTTTTCGATTTTATATTGTTTTCGGTCAAAACCTAGAACACAAAATATGAATTCTTGAAAAGCCTACAATTTTCATTAGAGAATCTTGTGGGGTTTTGGGTTGACCATCACTTTCTGTCTATTATGTTTATAAAACGACTTGATGCACTCACGCTTTAGGCGTGTCCTCTGTCTAAAATGTTAGAAAGAAGCTAGATGCCAGGAAGTTTGGTTTCCTTCCGACACTCTTTCAACTAGCTGATAATTTCATGGACAACTAAACTTTTTGTGCAAGTATGCTACCATATCCTGGCCACGAAATTTGTTTATTCTTTTGTAGAAGTTTGTTCATGATTTTACGGAAATGTGCTGGCCAAGCTTTCTTTTTATGTATTCCTTGGGCGCCATCCTCGCGCTATCTTGCAAAATGTTCTTGGATGCATCGTTGTTGAGCTTAGGCTCCATCGCCCCATTTATGGTTGTGAAAACTGGAAGATGTGCATTGTTTGAGAATAGTGAGCTGTGGCCGCGAATATGTTGTCATAGTAGGATGCGACGATGTCGTTATAGAACATTTTTATATGTAATTTTTTGTTTAAAGCATTAATTATATGTTATAAAGCGCATTAATTATATGTTAATCGAGAAATGTTCTCATTGTTCTGGAATATTGTTCATGCATTCATCAGAATATGTGCATGTTCCACAAAGAAAGTTCTCAATGATGACTATTTTGTTTTTGAGTAAATTTTTAGATAAATAATGAATTCTATATAGATGAACTTCTTCTATGTGATTCTAACTTGTTACGGGATTGTAAGATTTCATTGTGCGCCAATCCACTTGGTGGTAACGAAACTACCTCCTTTTTATCAGCAATGTACTTGGACAGTCAAAACGGTTGATGCATTGAGTAAGGGCGTACCTACTTATGTGAGGCATCATCCATTTTTCCTTCGATATATACCGTAGATACTAGATACAAGTGTTGACACATCCCATGAAGTGAAACCAACAAAGTTGTAGATTATTATTTTCTTGCATTCATTGTCAATGCTATCTAGATATGGTTGCAACTTAGAGATCAGAGGTATTGGGAAAAACAACGCATAAAGTTCCTGGGCTACCAGAACAATGTACTTGCCTTTCACATCAGGAACGAAGAAGGTTGTATCAAAAGTCTTGCTTCTGACACTGATTTTGTGGGGACCCCGGACTATCTGTCCGAAAATACCCGTTATGTAAACGAATCATGAACCCATGATCAGTGCATCGCGATTACATAACCGAATTGGTACCAAAGTTACATCATCCATACAACCGAATTACAGAGTCTTACACGAATAGGTCACATGACCAAGTCTTACATAATGCCACACAGGGCTGAATTCAAACTAGAAGTAGCAGCGGAAACACAACAAACGCGATGGACCCAAGTAGTGCCTCTACGACCCTACAGGCAACTGACTGGGAGACGGCCTAGTCCGCATAGTCGTCGACGTACTCCTCGGCTTCAGCATACTCCTCTTCTCCATGGTCTGGCCAATAGAAATAACCAGGGCAAAGCCTATGAGTACATTGCATGCATTCGCAAACCATCCGAAAAAGGTTTAAATCCTAAGTGCAACTAAGGCTAAGAAAACAGGGATAGCTCTCATCTAAAGCTTAGTTTTAGTAGAAAACTAATGAATTTTCTCTTGTGGATATAGCAACTTTATATCCTTGTTGAAAACAAAACCTTTTGAAGAGTAGCTTTCCGTAGTAAGTATACCATCTCTATATCTTTGTTGAAAACATTTACAAAATGAAGGTTTACTTTATAAACAAAACACTAGGGTGGGATTACCCATTTCAATACAGGTTGTCACCCCGTGACCAACCAGTTTTCAGGACAAACACGGTACCTCCCAGGTACCCCTTCTTTTCGAGAAACACCGTACCTCCCAGGTACTCTGCCATCTTTCTTTTTCCCGGTTTTTCCAAGAAAAACATTTTTGAAAACAAAACCACCCGCACGTCTAGATCTATGGCCTTTCCAACCGTCCATGACCGAGGACTCGGCTATTCGAATAGATTTACACTCTGCAGAGGTTGTGCACTTTCCCCACACCAAACGACCATTTTGCCGGGATCAGCCACGGACCGTCATACAAGAGTATGCGGGGTTCGGATAATCGATCAAAGCTTTTCACTATGTCTACCCTAGTACAGGGATCTCCCGGTAGGTTTGTTCTCCCCGGCACCGTGTGAGCCAACATATCATTCCATGTTTCCCCGACTCCACACCGCCAAGCCAGGAGACCCACAGTAATCGTCTGGCTGTAGGTCCGCTACAGTGTATTGCCTCGTATAGACGACAACCCGGCTTCGAGGGACTCTAACCCTTATAGAAGTATGAGATGCCCCGTACTAAAATAAACAAGCTTCCAGCTAAGCCGGTCCCATTCCTAGGTAATGTGGTTGCACAGGTTAATTGTTCGGGCGGCAGCTAGAGCTGTACTTTGTTATTCAAAAAACACCTGCCTTCTCCAATTGCTCCCAGCAACACTTTCTTTTGTCAAAACATTTTCCATCTGAAAACTTCCACTTGGTTAGGGTCACCCACTTCCCAAGGTTTTTCCCACAAAACAAAAACTTTTTCTGAAAACAACTTTTAGAGGGGTTTCCAACCTACAGCTTTTAGAGAAGAAGTAGAAAATTCTAACTTCGAAAATAAGTTTTAATTTTCTTGATGACGCGTCCAGTATAGGTTCTACAAGAGGTACTAATATAGATGTCCTACATACTGGATACTTATATAGTGTAACATTTAAATACAAAATGGTTGGCACATGCCACTTATAAAACATGCATTTGATAGAAAAAGTAAATCATGCTTATTAAGTAAAAAAACAGTAGGACAAGTTTGTTTTAAAAGGATGGCTTGCCTTGGTCAGCAAATTGGCCCTGGTCTTGCTCCTGAAACTCCTCAAATTCACCTCCTGCCTCTACCACTTCCTTGTTTGAATCTAGCGTCGCAAAAAGGAAGCAAACCAACAATCAATACTTCACTCAAAGAAACATCTAACTAAAATACAGCAAGCAAACATCTAACAAGCCACAAGTATAGATAGCACCCACTGGATATAAAATATAACAAGCATCACACCTCTAGAGAAAAACATTTGCAACTAAAAACATAAGCTAGGGCCTTTCTTAACAAAGGCTACTCATTTAGAAAAGCAATTCTTTTTGACAGAAACTTTTAATGAGAAAAAATTATACTAGCAGGAAGGTAATGACTAGTAGAGTCCAACAAAATTGGAGTTATAAAATTTTCAATTACAGAGAATAAAATATAATTATTCTAGTGAGAAAAACACTAGTTTTGAAAGTAAATTAACCGTTTAATAACTAAATTTTAGAAAAATCTAATAAAATAGGACAAGCAAGGTATCAAGTAACCAGACCACATGCAGGTGGGTTCACCTCAAAAACCTAAACAGAAAATAAACTAAAAATCAAACAGTAGCTACTGCCACAAAAATGGTTTTCAAAACCATTTGAAAACTACAAGACTTTTTGCAGTGAACTAAAATTCTACAGAGCGTACAAGCTAAGCACAAGCAGTAGCAAAAGGCCTCATATTAATTTGATCTACCAATCAACACTTAAACATTTTTTAATGCAAAACACACATTGTGAGACACAAAATCTAGATAAATAAATATAAACAATCTAGGCATGAAACAAGTTCTGCATGTTTAAGAAAACTCTCTGGAACAATACAAAATTTACTTCTAAAAATTTGCATGCACAGGTATTTTATTTGGATTTAAATCCTAAGATAGATCTAACAGGAATACTAAAACAGGATATAGGATTTACAGAAGAAAAAAAACAGAAATAGGCCAGATCTAGCCCAGACTCGGCCGAGCAGCCCAGCAGCCCACGCGGCGCTAAATCGGCCCAGCAGCCCACGCGGTCGCGCGCGCGAGCGGGGACGGAGGGGATTCAAAGGGAACTTGGTCATCGCCTTCCACGCGACGCGTCCATGTGCGACATGGAAACCCTAGCTACGGGTGAGCTCGATTTGCTCACCTAGAGCTGCTGCATGTCGACGGCGAGGATGGATTCGAGGTGTGGGATGCTCGGGGAAGATGAGGGAGGCAGCAAATCTTGCAGGCAAGCTCGGGGTTGGCTGGAACGTCGAGGTCGCACGGGTTGGACTCGGGATGGCGGTGTTGTCTCCTTGGTCTCCTGGACAGAAAAAGATGCCGGAGGGTTAGAGCTCGACGAGAGGAGTGCGAAGCTGCAAAGAAGAGAGGGAGACGTGGACGGAGTCGCCGGCAACCACCACGGCACGGTGGCGGCAGTGAGCGAGGGAGAACTCTAGCTCCGGTGAGCTAGAGCCGAGAGGAACTCGCTCTCGCCCTCGAGGTGGCATAGGAGTGGAGTGGGAGGCGAAATGGCAAGGGGAGCATGCGGGAGAGAGAGCTGGGGCTTAAAAGGGAGGTGGGCGTCGGTCCACGGTGCACGCTGTGCACGAACGCGAGCAAAAGGAGCACGAGCGAGCGATTGGCCGCGCCGGGCGGTGGCACGCGCTCTCCTCACACAGAGACGGGCGTTGGACGCATGCGAACGGCGTGGAGCCGTTGGCTCGGCCGAGGTCACGTCGAGGGCAGGAGGTGCTCGAGTGGTGTTCGACAGAATGACCAAGCTCGATTGCCTGGGCTGGGCGGTGCATTGGCGCGTGACAGGGCGAGAGGGAGTGACTGTGGAGTGGACCAGGTCGAATGCGTCACCGCTGGCCGTGATCCTCTTCCTCCGACAGAGAGAGGGGAGAGATCTTAGCAAGATCTTGCCCTGCGGGTTCCCGGGAAAGGGTGGAGAGGAGGTGTGGGTTAGCCAGGGTCGATGACAAGCGGGCCAAGAGGGCGGTGGGGTCTAGGCATACACGCCACGGCATTGGATGGAGAGGGGGAGAGAGGGGTGGAGCATGCCATGACCATGCACGGCATCCAGGTCACGCCACCCTCTCCTGCTCATCTCTCTCTCATGCAGCAACGTCCACACGACCCAAAACAAGTCCAGAGAGGTACTAGAGGGAGTAGGGAGGGTTCTAGAGTGAGGTAAGGGAGTGTAACAGGAATTAGAAGTTAGAAAGAAAACAGTTTTCTGGAATTTCAGTAATGACTAGCCCTGAAGAGCTCAAGTAAACTATGGTGATTTGATCTCCAAAAATTTTGTAAACAGAGAAGATAGAGAGGGGTTGTGCCAAGGATGGATGAACACTCAGTGCTCATGCATAGGGAACAATAAATCGAATAAAAAGAGAGGTGTAAAGATTGTATAAAATACTGGGTCAAATGGTCACAGTATTGACTAGCTCTCAAGATGAGCAAGAATAGATGAGTACTCAATTTCAAAACTTTTCAAACTTGATTAGATCAGGAAGATGAGATGGATTAGATGAGTTCTACACAGGTGCAAATCCAAAAAGACAAAGAATTAAGCAAATGGGGAGGGCCTAAAAATGGTAGCTGCTAACAGAAGTGAAGATAGATTTACTTTAAAAAAATTGGAGTTAACACAATCTAAAAACTCTAGACTAAGAGTTTAATGAGTAGATAACACCACCACACACAAGCAATGACATCAGGGTGAACAATTACAAGATTTAAAACAATGCATATCAAAAGGGAAATTTTATTTCACAAGGTGACAATCAACACAAGAAGGTTAAAAGTTTTTGTTGGCTCCAAAATTTGCATTACAACTAGAAACACAAGGGTTCACAAAAGTGAGGTGTTACAGACCTTCCCCCCTTAGAGGAATATCGTCCCCGAGATTCATGGGCTTAGGCGCTAAGAAAACCAGGAAACTCTTGCTTGAGATAATCCTCTCGCTCCCATGTCGCTTCTTCTTCAGAGTGGTTGCTCCACTGGACTTTGAAGAACTTGATAGCGTGCTTCCGAGTGACACGGGTATCTTCAGCTAGAATCCGCATGGGTCTCTCACGATAGGTCAGGTCTTGATTCAGATCAATGGAGCGATGGTCAATATCTTTGTAGGCATGGTTCTTGTCGGGCACTTGAAGGCATTTCCGAAGCAGGGACACGTGGAAAACATCATGGAACTCAGATAGCTCAGCGGGTAACTTCAGTTGATAGGATACTTCTCCTCGACGGGCTAAGATCTTGAAAGGACCGATATACCGGGGTGCTAGTTTTCCCTTGACGTGGAAACGCTGCATTCCCTTGAGCGGGTAACCCGAAGATACACAAACTCTCCTGTCTTGAAAACCAGCTCGTGGCGCTTGGTGTCGGCATAACTCTTCTGTCGTGATTGGGCGGCTTTTAGACGGTCACGAATGAGCTGAACTTGTTCTTCAGCTTCACGCAGAGTGTCAGCACCGAAAACTTGGCTATCTCCGGATTCAGACCAATTAAGAGGTGTACGACACCTATGTCCGTATAGAGCTTCAAAAGGTGCCATTTGCAGACTAGCCTGGTAACTGTTGTTGTAAGAGAATCCAGCGAAGGGTAGACAGTCTTTCGATTTGGCTCCATAAGAAAAGACACATGCACGAAGCATGTCCTCAAGGATCTGGTTAACTCGCTCAGTCTGCCCACCAGTGTGAGGGTGATATGCTGTGCTAAAACTGAGCTTGGTGCCTAAGGCTTCATGCAGCTTAAACCAGAAACGAGAGGTGAACTGGGTTCCTTGATCAGATACTATGGTTTTGGGAACGCCGTGGAGACTGACAATACGGGAGATATACAAGTCAGCTAGTTGATCAGCCCGATGAGTGGTTCAGACCGGAATGAAATGTGCAACCTTGGTGAGTCGGTCAACTATAACCCATATAGAATCATGTCCACGGTTTGATCTTGGAAGTCCAGTGATGAAATCCATTTCAACCTCATCCCACTTCCATTCGGGCACTTTCAGGGCTTGAAGAAGTCCAGCGGGGCGTTTGTGTTTTGCCTTGACCCGCTGGCAGACATCACAATTTGCAATAAAGAGAGCAATCTCACGTTTCATGCCATGCCACCAGAACTTCTCCTTGAGATCTTGATACATCTTGGTGCCTCCAGGATGAATTGAATAAAGAGTGTCATGCCCCTCCTTCATGAGAAGTTGTTTTAGTGGATGGACATTGGGTACACAAATGTGGCGTTCGTACCAAAGAATTCCCTGAGAGTCAATGGTGAACCCAGGGACTTCTTCCTTCTCCATACGACGCTTAATTCCTTCGATGCTTTCATGGCCCTTTTGGCTTCCTTGATTTTATCCCACAAGGTAGGTTGTAACTCCATCTTAGCCACAACTCCATAGCAGACTACCTCGATTCCCATTTTCTCCAACTCTTCCCACAACTTTGGCTGGCGAACTCTGATCATCGAATTTAGAGAACAAGGTTCCCGGCTAAGGGCATCCGCCACCACATTGGCCTTGCCGGGATGGTAATGGATATCGAGGTCGTAATCCTTTATGAGTTCAATCCACCTTCGCTGCCTCATATTCAGCTCTCGCTGAGTGAAAATCTACTTCAAACTTTTGTGGTCGGTGTAGATCTCACATCGGTTACCCATGAGAAAGTGACGCCAAGTCTTCAGGGCATGCACGACCGCGGCAAGCTCTAGGTCATGAGTGGGGTAGTTCAGTTCGTGGGGTTTGAGTTGTCGGGATGAGTAGGAGATGACCTTGCCTTCTTGCATTAGAACGCAACCAAGACCAAGCTTGGAGGCATCGCAGTAGACATCAAAACTCATGGTGATATCAGGCATGGTAAGGACAGGGGCTGAGACTAGGCGCTTCTTGAGCTCTTGGAAACTTTCCTCACATTTGTCGGTCCACTCAAATTTCTTGTCCTTCTTCAGCAATTGGTAAGGGGTATTGCTATGCTGGAAAAACCTTCAACGAATTTGCGGTAATAACCGGCCAATCCGAGGAATGATCAGACTTCTGTTTGGTTGGTAGGGGGTTTACGGTCCACGATTGACTTGATCAAGGCAGGATCAACTGAGATTCCACCGGCGGACACCACATGCCTGAAGAATCCCACCTTCCTCAACCAAAATTGGCATTTACTAAACTTAGCATAGATTTGGTTTTCTCGAAGGGTTCCTAGCACCATCCGCAGATGTTCTTCATGCTCCTCTTCAGATTTTGAGTAAATCAAAATGTCGTCAATGAATACCACCACAAACTTGTCTAGATTGTCCATGAACACCTTATTCATGAGATTCATGAAATAGGTAGGAGCATTGGTCAGATCGAAGGACATTACGGTGTACTCAAACAATCCGTAACGGGCGGTGAAAGCAGTCTTTGGGATATCTGACTCTCGCACCTTCAACTGATGATAGCCGGTACGGAGATCAATCTTGGAGAAAACCCGGGCACCATTCACCTAATCAAAAAGGTCTTCGATCTTAGGTAGAGGGTACTTGTTCTTGATGGTCACGTCATTAAGCTTCCGGTAATCCACACACAAGCGAGTGGTACCGTCCCGTTTATCCACAAAGATAACCGGTGATCCCCATGGTGATGCACTAGGGCGGATAAAACCCTTCCTCAGCATATCATCCAATTGATTCTTCAACTCTTCGAGCTCTTGGGGGTTCATGCGGTAAGGCTTTTGGGCTATAGGTCCTGTTCCAGGAACCGACTCAATAATGTACTCAATGTCTCGATCAGGGGGCATACCGGGTAATTCTTCAGGGAAAACATCCGGGTATTCGCACACCACCGGTAGTTGCTCAAGTGATGGCTTTACCACACTCTTGTGACAATGAATAAGGGAGGATTGTTTTGAGGCAACAAACTCAACTTCTACACCGGCTTCACTAGTCATAGAGATGGCTTTTCTAGTACAGTCTATGACTCCACGATTAACGGCCATCCAGTCCATCTCTAGCACCACTTCTATTCCTTGTGCCCCCAACACTATTAACTCAGCATGGAATCGGACACCTTGAATAGCTATAGGCACGTCTTTGCAGGATAGGCCGGTTTTTGAGGTGGATCCGGGATTTGCACCAACATAGGGCGGCTTAGCAAGGAGGGTGTCATGCCACTCTTACGGACAAAAGCTTCGGTGACAAAAGAATGAGACGCCCCCAAATCGAACAAAACTGCTGCAGGCACTGAGTTGACAGGAAATGTACCCATGACCAGGTCAGGTGCCTCCATAGCTTCTTCCGCGTTGATATGGTTTATATGTCCCTTTATCACAGGCCCACTCCTATTCTGCACTGGATTCCGCTGCACTAGGGCGAGTTGGGCCTTGATTCATCTTGGTCGCATTGGGGCGCTGAGCAGCAGGCTTCTTGGTAGGGCAGTCACGTGAGAAGTGTCCCGGTTGTCCACAAGTGAAACGGCCACCCGTCGGTGCAGGAACATGAGGATTGTTGCGGTTGAAAGTGGTGTTGCTGATGTTGCCGGTGTTGGGGTTGCCTCCTCCAAAGCGTTGAGGGTTGAACTGACGGTTCGGGATGTTGGACGTGGTGCAAATGATGAGGTCCTCTCGGGCGGTGGCGCAGGCCTTGGAGGGGGCAGGTTACGGGGCCTCTAGTTGCTGGAACTCCCTTGCTGCATCATCTGCTTGCGCTTGCGATTGTCATAAACTGCCTTGCGCTTGTGCTCCATCATAATGGCAGCATCGGCAAGGGACTCCAGATCAGTGAAAGGCATAACCACAAGGGTGCATTGCATCTCATCATGCAGTCCATTCGGAAATCTCTCCTTCTTCTTTCCTTCAGTGTCCGTGTCATGCGGAGCATACCTCGCCAGAGTAGTGAACTTCTCGAGATACTCATTCACTGACATGAGTCCTTGCTTCAGTTGGAGGAACTTGTCCCTCATGATGTTGATGAGTCCCGAGGGCACATAGCGCTTGCGGAACTTGGTCTTGAAGTCCTCCCAGGTGACCACTTGATCTTGGGGAAGCAGGGCGCGGGTAGTATCCCACCAAGCTCTAGCCATACCAGTTAGGTAGTGGGTGGCATAGAGAACCTTCTCGTTGTCGTCAACATTAGCAACCTGCTGATCATTTTCAACCTTACGAATCCAGTCATCGGCGTCAAGGGGTTCATCACAGTTGGAAAACATCGGGGGATTGGTGTTCTGGAAGTCCCTCAGCCTGGAGCGAGCATCATCATTCCTGTTACCCCCGTTGTTGTTTTGGTTGGTGGCGATCTGAGCAAGGTGCTGCAGAGTTGTGAGGCTAGCGGCACGCTCCGCACGGGCGGCTTCACGGTCCTCCATGACGATGCGCAGAAGCTGCGCCATAGAGGGCTCAGGTGGTGGTGGTGCACCTCGCGTCATGCTGATTACAAAAACGTATGAGTCAAAAAGGGCCACCAAAATTTAAACTAAAGGCGAGAGGGAACTCCAAGGATCAAACACGAAAATTGGTTGACAAAAACAGCAGCAGACAAGATCAAGAAAGAATCCACTCAACACTTAGGATTATCATAGTCAAACAAGCATCACATGCATTAGGTCTCGAAATTAAAGTTGGCATACAACAACGACATAGTTCTCACATCACAAATATAGTTTCATTAGAACCATTACAAGGACTCAAAACGCATCTCATGGGGCATCGCGACTCCACTAAGGCTAGACTAGATGGTACTAAGCGCCTGCCTACTCGTCAGTGGTCGGTGGCACTGGTGAAGCTGCGGCCTCCCCCAGGAAAGGTGACTCGTGGGGGTCCTCCTCAGATAGGTCCTGCTCGGGGTCCTCCTCAGATAGGTCCTGCTCGGGGTCCTCCTCCTCCTCGTCCTCGAGAACTGGCCAGTCTGGCTCCTCCTCATCATCAATCAGCTCCTCGTCCTCTAGAACTAGCTAGTCTAACTTGATGAGCACTGTTCTCCTTGCGGAGATCCTCTCCTTCCTGCTCCATCTCGTTGGCCTGGCGCTCCATGTCCTCAATCATCTCGTCCTGCTCCGCCACTTTCTTGCGGAGCTTGGCGATGGTCCTCCTCAGCTGGGTCCTCTTCTGACGGAGGGTATCCTTCTCCTGCTGCAGGAGTGCCTCACGGTCGTGACTCTCCTTGAGCGCGATGCGCTCGAAGTGGGCTCGAAGCCTAGTGCTCATCAAGTCCTCCTGGGTGCGGTGAAGTAGGACCTCCATGTCCATGATGTAGTCTCCGAACGCAGGGTGTCGGGCTGCACGAGTGGGATGTCCCTCATCGTTGCGCCTCCCGTAGAACTGGAAACGGGAGTTCGCCAACTCCTCCTTGTGCTCCTCACAGAGTCGGGCCAGCAACCTCTCCATGGCGCGACACAGTCCGTCCTCCCAGCTGACGTCCATGGTGGTGAAGATCAAAGTCTTGGAATGGGGAGACTTGATGTCACCACGAACAGACGACTCAATGAGCCAACTCAGGTTCCCGTGGTTGGGAAGGTCAACCTGCGCCCCACAGAACTCAGGAGCAGGGCAACCCAGCATGTCGCTCAACTCGTACAGGTCACTCTCGAACATCAGCTTGCCCTTCTCCTTAACTTGCTTAAACTCGGTGAACTTAAGGGCCATCTTCAATTTAAGCAAAATTTTAAGTTAGTGAGATGATTAGTGTGCAAAATTTTAATAGGACAAAGAAAACTTTAATTAATGCAATTAACTTTAACCAAACGGGAAAAAGAGGCGATGTAAGCAATATTTCAGCATATACACATCTCCTTTTTAGTATTTTAGAAAATAGTTTTTAATTCTAGCGAACGCCCATTCTAACTAAGGTCTCCTATAGTCACGATGGTTCTGATACCAAGTCTGTGGGGACCCCGGACTAGCTGTCCAAAAATACCCGTTATGTAAACGAATCACGAACCCATGATCAGTGCATCGCGATTACATAACCGAATTGGTACCAAAGTTACATCATCCATACAACCGAATTATAGAGTCTTACACGAATAGGTCACATGACCAAGTCTTACATAATGCCACACAGAGCTGAATTCAAACTAGAAGTAGCAGCGGAAACACAACAAATGCGATGGACCCAAGTAGTGCCTCTACGACCCTACAGGCAACTGACTGAGAGACGACCTAGTCCGCATAGTCGTCGACGTACTCCTCGGCTTCAGCATACTCCTCTTCTCCATGGTCTGACCAATTGAAATAACCAGGGCAAAGCCTATGAGTACATTGCATGCAATCACAAACCATCCGAAAAAGGTTTAAATCCTAAGTGCAACTAAGGCTAAGAAAACAGGGATAGCTCTCATCTAAGGCTTAGTTTTAGTAGAAAATTAATGATTTTTTTCTTGTGGATATAGCAACTTTATATCCTTGTTGAAAACAAAACCTTTTGAATAGTAGCTTTCCGTTGTAAGTATACCATCTCTATATCTTTGTTGAAAACATTTTAAAAACGAAGGTTTACTTTATAAACAAAAAACTGGGGTGGGTTTACCATTTCAATCCAGGTTGTCACCTTGTGACCAACCAGTTTTCAAGCCAAACACGGTACCTCCCAGGTACCCCTTCTTTTCGAGGAACACCGTACCTCCCAGGTACTCTGCCATCTTTCTTTTTCCCCGGATTTTCCAAGAAAAACATTTTTGAAAACAAAACCACCCGCACGTCTAGATCTATGGCCTTTCCAACCGTCCATGACCGAGGACTCGGCTATTCGAATAGATTTACACTCTGTAGAGGTTGTGCACTTTCCCCACACCAAACGACCATTCCGCCGTGATCAGCCACGGACCGTCATACAAGAGTATGCGGGGTTCAGATAATCGATCAAAGCTTTTCACTATGTCTACCCTAGTACAGGGATCTCCCGGTAGGTTTGTTCTCCCCGGCACCGTGTGAGCCAACATATCATTCCATGTTTCCCCGACTCCACACCGCCAGGCCAGGAGACCCACAGTAATCGTCCGGCTGTAGGTCCGCTACAGTGTATTGCCTCGTACAGACGACAACCCGGCTTCGAGGGACTCTAACCCTTATAGAAGTATGAGATGCCCCGTACTAAAATAAACAAGCTTCCAGCAAATTAAGCCGGTCCCATTCCTAGGTAATGTGGTTGCACAGGTTAATTGTTCGGGCGACAGCTAGAGCTGTACTTTGTTTTTCAAAAACACCTGCCTTCTCCAGTTGCTCCCAGCAACACTTTCTTTTGTCAAAACATTTTCCATCTGAAAACTTCCACTTGGTTAAGGTCACCCCCTTCCCAAGGTTTTTCCCACAAAAAAAAACTTTTTCTGAAAACATCTTTTAGAGGGGTTTCCAACCTACAGCTTTTAGAGAAGAAGTAGAAAATTCTAACTTCGAAAATAAGTTTTAATTTTCTTGATGATGCCTCCAGTATAGGTGCCACAAGAGGTACTAATATAGATGTCCTACCATACTGGATACTTATATAGAGTGTAACATTTAAATACAAAATGGTTGGCACATGCCACTTATAAAACATGCATTTGATAGAAAAAGTAAATCATGCTTATTAAGTAAAAAAAAACAGTAGGACAAGTTTGTTTTAAAAGGATGGCTTGCCTTGGTCAGCAAATTGGCCCTGGTCTTGCTCCTAAAACTCCTCAAATTCACCTCCTGCCTCTACCACTTCCTCGTTCGAATCTAGCGTCGCAAAAAGGTAGTAAACGAACAATCAATACTTCACTCAAAGAAACATCTAACTAAAATACAGCAAGCAAACATCTAACAAGCCACAAGTATAGATAGCACCCAATGGATATAAAATATAACAAGCATCACACCTCTAGAGAAAAACATTTGCAACTAAAAACATAAACTAGGGTTTTTCTTAACAAAGGCTAATCATTTAGAAAAGCAATTCTTTTTGACAGAAACCGGCCCAGCAGCCCACGCGGCCACGTGCGCGAGCGGGAACGGAGGGGATTCAAAGGGAACCGTCGATCTGAAGATCGACGATGCGTGGTCATCGCCTTCCACGCGACGCGTCCATGCGCGACATGGAAACCCTAGGTACGGGTGAGCTCGATTTGCTCACCTAGAGCTGCTGCATGTCGACGGCGAGGATGGATTCGAGGTGCGGGATGCTCAGGGAAGATGAGGGAGGCAGGAGATCTTGCAGGAGAGCTCGGGGTTGGCTGGAACGTCGAGGTCGCACGCGTCGGACTCGGGATGGCGGTGTTGTCTCCTTGGTCTCCTGGACAGAAAAAGATGCCGGAGGGTTAGAGCTCGACGAGAGTGCGAAGCTGTAAAGAAGAGAGGGAGACGTGGACGGAGTCGCCGAAAATGTCCACGGCACGGTGACGGCAGTGAGCGAGGGAGAACTCCAGCTCCGGTGAGCTAGAGCAGAGAGGAACTCGCTCTCGCCCTCGAGGTGGCAGAGGAGTGGAGTGGGTGGCGAAATGGCAAGGGGAACATGCGGGAGAGAGAGCTGGGGCTTAAAAGGGAGGTGGGCGTCGGTCCACGGTGCACGCCGTGCATGGACGCGAGCAAAAGGAGCACGAGCGAGCGATTGGCCACGCCGGGCGGTGGCACGCGCTCTCCTGGGCGATGCATTGGCGCGTGAGAGGGAGAGAGGGAGTGACTGAGGATCGGGACAGGTCAAATGCGTCGCCGCTGGCCGTGATCCTCTTCCTCCGACAGAGAGAGGGGAGAGATCTTAGCAAGATCTTGCCCTGCGTGTTCCCGAGGTGGGAAAGGGTGGAGAGGAGGTGTGGGCTAGCCAGGATCGATGACAAGTGGGCTAGGAGGGCTGCGGGGTCTAGGCATACACGCCACGACATTGGATGGAGAGGGGGAGAGAGGGGTGGAGCATGCCATGACCATGCACGACATCCAGGTCACGCCACCCTGTCCTGCTCATCTCTCTCTCGTGCAGCAACGTCCACATGACCCAAACAAGTCCAAAGAGGTACTAGAGGGAGTAGGGAGGGTTCTAGAGTGAGGAAAGGGAGTGTGACCGGAATTAGAAGTTAGAAAGAGAACAGTTTTCTGGAATTTCAGTAATGACTAGCCCTGAAGAGCTCAAGTAAACTATTTGTGATTTGATCCACAAAATTTTTGTAAACAGAGAAGATAGAGAGGGGTTGTGCCAAGGATGGAAGAGCACTCAGTGCTCATGCATAGGGAACAATAAATCGAATAAAAAGAGAGGTGTAAAAATCGTATAAAATACTGGGTCAAATGGTCGCAGTACTGACTAGCTCTCAAGATGAGCAAGAATAGATGAGTACTCAATTTCAAAACTTTTCAAACTTGATTAGATCAGGAAGATGAGATGGAGTAGATGAGTTCTACACATGTGCAAATCCAAAAAGACAAAGAATTAAGCAAATGGGGAGGGCCTAAAGATGGTAGCTGCTAACAGAAGTGAAGATAGATTTACTTTTAAAAAATTGGAGTTAACACAATCTAAAAACTCTAGACTAAGAGTTTAATGAGTAGATAACACCACCACACGCAAGCAATGACATCAAGGTGAACAATTACAAGATTTAAAACAATGCATATCAAAAGGGAAATTTTATTTCACAAGGTGACAATCAACACAAGAAGGTTAAAAGGTTTTGTTGGCTCCAAAATTTGCATTACAACTTGCAACACAAGGGTTCACAAAAGTGGGGTGTTACAGATTTTCAAACTCAATCCTTACCTATTGGTGAAATCTAGAAGCATAGTGTGACGCCCCGACCCGACTGCTATACAGTGATGCTGTGTGTCACCGGTTAAGGGATACAACCGGAGGTTACGGGTTTACCAATCCCCGGCCAAAACCTTTGGCAGGCGTTGCTCGGAATTGATCATCGGCAACGCAACACCCCGATTGATGCCTTAACATAGGCACAACTATCAATGCATAATAGAGAGATCAAGACTTGTGGAACAACTGGCACATCACAGACTCTACGACACAAAGCATATAGTTCAACTCTTATAATAGAGAAAGATAGCAAATTACAACCAGAGGTCACAGACCCAACATTACAACATGCGGAAGCGAAATAGGTTGTTCTAAACAACAAGAACCAAATTATGGCCTAAGAGGCCTACAGATAAACATTCCAGCGCCAGCTGTTCCGAGATGTCCCAAGCTGCCACCTGGGAACCCCAGACTACTTGTCGACGTCCACAAAGAACCCACCTTCGAGGTCGGTGAAGTCCTCCTCTAAAACAAAACAAACGACGTTGAGTTCGACGAACTCGCAAGATTATATATAGAGCTTTAGCTCGATGAGGCTTTCAAGGTTTTATGGCTGTTTTGCATAAAGCTGATTTTATTTATGAAAACATAACGCAATGGCATCGACTAATCAGAATATTTGAAAAAGGGGTAAGAAGTAACTCTTTTCTCTTGATCACCTTTCTCATCATCAACCACTATCATCATCATTGTACCTGTTCTACAAAGGCACCTCCCCGAATCACCCTCGAGGAAGCTAACCTTGCATTCTTGAGTAGTACCTTTAGTACTCAGTTTTAATCATTCCGTTCAAGTTATTCTATGGTCTTATCGTCCTTTCCCAAGTTGTCCGTAACCGTGGACACGGCTTTTCGAAAAGATTTAACCCTGCAGGGGTGCACTGTGTTTACCTTCGGTACCGTCCGGCTCATTGCCTGATCATTAGCTCTCTTCCGGGGAAAGCCGGCTGAGTGGGAGCGGTTACAACCTTTACCTTGTTAAAGACTAACCCAGGATCATCAGTGGCGGTAGGACAGTTCAGTGCCTCCAACACCCTGTCCCGCGGGCACTCATTTTCCTAAACACCACCATCCTCATCTCAGTCTTGGCCACCATCTCAACGCACGCGCAAATGGAAGCTCGAACTAGAGGACCCTGGCTAGTCCCGCTCAAGTTAGTTTGTCGACGAGGGCTCCATATACCCCACCGAATGGAAGCGCGATCATTCTTGGTTCAAGAGGTAAAGAACTCGCACCTAGGCGGCGAGAGTGAGACAAACACCACCATACCATAGCCGCCTCTCATCCCCACCTTTAAACATTTTATTACCTGTCACCACAATTCCTCCACCATCATCTGAACATTTCAACATCTGTTTCCAACATGAAATATCCATCGGACGAATAAACATTTAACTAAGCATGGCTAAGCAACAACATAGCATAATTGAGTATTTCTGGCCAACAATTAATAGGAGGGGAAAACAGGTAATGGCATCGGAAACTTAATGCAACTATAGGATAGTCTAATCCAATAAAATTGACATTTGGAACCGCATGCAATATTACAGTGGAGAAAATATTTGCGGAAATTAGGTTAAGACATGCTCAGAGGGGGGATTACGCTTGCCTTGCTCAACGTGCTGGTAGTACGGATCGTCGGGGTATTGCGGTGTAACCCCGGCTGCTTGATCTATCGAAGCATAGCAACGGAAGAGCAATCAATCACCACACAAGCTTTAACAGATGCAATGCGCAAACACATGATGACATGACATTTTAAATCCCCGGGAGGAGGATGATTCAACTATTCAAATTAAACGGAGTTCGGAAGCTTAGAGGGGCGCATCCCGGATATACCGTGGAGTTAGGTCATGAAACATCTTTACTTGTTGATTAAGAAAGATGAAACCCTATGGTGCACTTGGATATGAGATGTCATGATCAGGTGATGAAATGCAGGGTTTCGGTGATTTAATATACACACTAGTACAGAATACCCTATCTGTGGCGCACGGATTTTGAATTCTGTGGCGCACGGCCGGTGCGCCACAAATCTGTCGCCACTAAATTTTAATTCTAGGGCGCACTGGCTCGTGCGCCACAGAAAGCCCATAATTTTGTGGCGCACTAGCACCCGTGCGCCACCGAAGTTCTATTTCGGTTTTAAAAAAAAATGCGGCTGCCAGGCCACCGCAGCCACCGCATCGTGCTGGGACCTTTTTCACGCCGGCGAGCTCCTCCACCTGCCTCTTCATCTCCAGCGCGCAGGCGTCCGGCGACACGAAGTAGCCGGCGATGAACGGGCGCCGGGAGAACTGCTGGAGGTCGGGGGTGTCGATGATGGTGGGGCCCGTGGCGTGGCCCTGGTCGGCGTGATGGTGAGGAGCGCGACGCGCGGGGGAGCCGGCAGCGCGAGGGAGAAGTCGGCGGCGCCCCGAAGGAGCTCCGTGGCGGCGGCGGCGTCGGACAGCACCCGCGGCACGCGGCCCAGGATGACCCAAGATGGCGACGCGGCCCTCAAGTCTGAAGGTCGCCTGCTCGTTGGCGTCCCCGGCGGCAGCGCAGTCGTCAGCCTCCCGTGCGGCCCTCTGGTACTCTGCTCCGGCGCCCGGAGCTGGGGCCGCCGGTGGGGGTGCTAGGCGAGCCCTAGGGGAGGCCGGCGGCGCCGTGCGCTGTGCGTGCTGTGTCTTCGTGCGCGTGCGTGTTGTGTGCGTGGATAGGATAAGGAGAGTAGAAAAAACAAAAAACAAAGAGAGGAGAACGTGCGGTGGGGAATAAGATAAGGAGAGAGAAAGAATCGTGTTGTGTGCGTGCGGTTGGTGCGTGGCGTGCTGTGAGTGGTGCGTGGTGCGTGGCGTGCTGTGTGTGGTGCGTGGCGTGCTGTGTTTGACCAGATCGAAGACAGATCTCAGATCTAAAAAAAAATATCTGTGGCGTGCTGTGAGTGGTGCGTGGTGCGTGGCGTGCTGTGCTGATTTCTGTGGTGCACGGGTTTGAGTGCGCCACAGAAATTTTGATTTCTGTGGCGCACAGGACTGGGTGCACCACAGAAACCTGACTTTCTGTGGCGCACGGGACAGGGTGGCGCACCAGGTTTCGGTGCGCCACATAATTGCAAAATTCTGTGGCGCACCCAAAAACGTGCGCCACAGAAATACTTTTAGTGGCGCACGGCTAATTGGTGCGCCACAAAAAGCCTGTCCATAGAATTTCCGGACATTTGGGTATATTACACGCATTTTTCTGATGCTCCAAAGAAAATACAAGTTATTACATTTTATTTCCTCTTTTAATTATGTCCTTTTACAATTTATGTTAAACAACAAGTGAAACTAGTTGTCTAGATTTGGAAAAAGAAAGAATTAGGAAATTTATTAGGTACTGAACAATTTCGGAATATCCGAATTTTTCACATTCGGAATATCCGATGTAGAATAAATATGAAATTTTTCGTACTAGAGAAACTCGGATGATCCGATGCTCGGCTCACTCGGAAATTCCGATCAACGTGGAAGACTGAAATCCGGCTAAGGACCTAACGCAAGATTGTACTGGAGTTGCTCGGATTATCCGGTCGAGATCGACTCGGAATATCCGACGCGCGGGCACGAACTCTACGCTCCGGCGAGCTCACACGAAATCGAGGCTACGGCCCTCGATCGAACGAAAACAGGGCATGGGAAGCTTCGCCAGCTCACCCTGAAGGCGTAGGCGAAGACGGCGAGGTCGGAGACGGCTCGACGGCGACGAAATCGGGCGGCGGAGCTGCGTCGGGGACGGAGAAGAACTCGGACGGCGGCGGCGATTTCAGGCTTCCCCGGTCGATTCCTTCGGCGGAGGAGGAGAAGGCGTCGCGGCGGAGCTTTCTGCGGTCTTCGTTTCGCTCGGGGCAGCCTCAGGCGACGGCGGCAAGCACGGCCATGGCGCGGCGGTGTGGCGCTCGTGGAGGGAGAGTTGGGGAACAGGAGGGCAGGTGAGCGAGTGAGTGGCGGGGGAGCAGGTGGCCTCGTGGTGCTCTTCGCGCAGAGGAGAGGCAGAGCAGGGGGGCCCGGCGCGGCGTGCACCGCGGGAGCGCGGCACGGCGGCATGGCGCCAGTGCCAGGAGAGAGACGACGGCGATTTTCGAAAAAACCCCTGCAATATTTGTTTCCCTCACGGATAGGTCCATCTTCTGTTTTAAATTAAAACCTTTTAAAACCAGCAGCACTTTGGAGATTTAATTGAGGCACTTAGATATTTTAGAAAAATATGAGAAAATTCTTGTAGTCTTTTCATATCATGTGGAAGCTTCACAAAATTTGGTGTCTCAAAATAAAATGTTTTGAACCACTTTTGTTTAGAAAGGTTGGATATGGCATTTTGCTAAATTCTCACATGTTGCTCCTTTAGTAAATTTAGAGCAAGTTCAAAATATTGTTTTGAACTCTAGAAACTTCCTTGACAAATATACTATGTCAAAGCATTTTTTTTGTTTGCAAGTTTGAGTGCCTTCATTCATTTGAAATTGGTTAAAACAAGTTTGGCATTTCGTTTTTAGGTGGTGCCAAACCAACAACAATTCTCTAGCAACAATTCCCTAGCAACAACATGATGCTTGGATGCCATGATGCAAGGAACACAAAAGTAGAAAATTTACACAGGTTTTTAGGTTCTCAACTTTGGGCTGTTACAATTCTACCCCCCTTACAGGAATCTCGTCCCGAGATTCTAAGATTGCGGAAAGAAGTCGGGATACTCCTCACGAAGACTAGACTCTCTTTCCCAAGTTGCTTCTTCCTCGGAATGGTGAGACCACTGAACTTTGAGGAACTTGGTAGTCTTGTTACGGGTCTTTCTTTCGGCTTCATCTAGGACACGGATAGGATGCTCGCGGTAAGTGAGATCTTCCTGGAGATCCAGTTCCTCATGATTGACCCCATGGATAGGATCCTTAAAACACCGACGAAGTTGGGAGACATGAAACACATCATGTACATTTGGGAAGATGACCGGTAACTCCAACTTATAAGAAAGATCTCCTCGCTTGTCCAGAACGGTGAAAGGACCAACATAGCGAGGGGCCAATTTCCCTTTGATACCGAAGCGGCGAACGCCATGAAGGGGAGAGACACGGAGATAAGCTTTATCACCAATTTCATAGTGAATCTCCTGATGGTGCTTATCGTAGTAGCTCTTCTGCCTAGACTGAGCAATCTTCAGATTCTCTCACATGATTCTAACTTTCTCCTCAGCTTCATTGATAACATCTGGACGAAAGAGTGCCCTCTCTCCGGTCTCGGACCAATTTAGAGGAGTGCGGCATTTTCTTCCATACAGAACCTCGAATGGAGCCATGCCCAGACTAGCTTGATAGCTATTGTTGTTGGAGAGTTCCGCGAAAGGAAGGTACTTTTCCCACCCCTTCACAAAAGAGATTACACATGCCCGAAGCATGTCTTCCAGAACTTGGTTCACTCTTTCGGTCTGACCATCAGTTTGAGGATGGTAGGCGGTGCTGAAGTTGAGACGGGACCCCATAGCAGTTTGGAAACTCTGCCAAAACTTGGATACAAAGATACTTCCACGGTCCGATATGATCCTCAGAGGGACCCCATGCAATGGAACAATACAAGCCATATATAAGTCAGCAAGTTGACTTGCCCGTATGTCATCACGGACTGGTAGGAAGTGAGCAACTTTGGACAATCGATCAATGATTACCCATATTGCATTGTTGCCCTTTTGAGATCGAGGAAACCCGGTGATGAAGTCCATACCAATTTCATCCCATTTCCACTCTGTAACATCCCAAATTTATAACAAGGGTAAACCAGACCCAAATTTCAGAACCAACAAAAACTTTTTGAATTATTTCACAAGTGATTGTGTTTTCCTTTAATTTGTTCTGTTGGTCTTGTGTAACTTGTTGTTTGTGATTGTTGGACTAGTAGATGTCAACTCAAGACATCCACCTAGGTAAAAATTTATTTACAACACTGGTGACCATGTTATGACAAGAATTTATTCCATATGTCTTTCCCATTCTTATGTTGGCCAAAAGTTTATTTCAACAAATGATTTGGTTTTAGCAACAAACAAAATACTCTTTAATTTGAGACAGTGAAAGTATTTTCAAAAGTTTCATGTTTATAAAATATGGGGAACCATCTGTGATCTCCTGTCCTCTCTTCCACTTTGGCATTTATAAAATTCTTATTTTTTTTAAACTCCTATGTTTCAACTCCGTTTAAAAGAAATACTAGTGGGGAATATATTACCTCACATAATTTCCCTTTTCAAACCATTTTTGAAAACTATTAAGTTATGGGTTGATAAATCCCCTAAACAACATCTTGTCATAATTGGGTGTGGCCACTTTTATAAAATAGCATTGTTAGTTATGGAAAAAGGTGTGTGATTTATTCTTGTAGTTGAAGTGTGTGGCTTGTTTGAATTGTGGATATTGTTGTGTTGTGGATATTGTTGTGTTGTTGATATTGTTGTGCTATGATATTGCTGTGAATTTTGCTGTGTGTGTGATGTTCTTGTGAGGATAATTCCTCAGTAGAGTTGTTACCACTTTGGGACACCCTTGGCCACCAAACTTGGAGTGTGACTTGAAGAGGAACAAATCCTCTACCTTTAGGCACCCCCAAGTTAAAATCCTAAAATTTAGGGAGAAGATTTCAATAAAACTCCCTCCTTATCTATTCCTCTATTCTGTTAAAACAACTATACTTTCTTTATCAAAATTCTAGAGGAGGAGAGGAAATGATAATTCTCTCCATTTCATATCACTCCCTCTCACCTCTAGTAAACCTACTTGTTGTTTTAAAACAAACCCCTCCTTTCTTTTATTAAAAAAAAAAGAAATGAAGGTCATGAGTAAAATGATCTTCATAAATAATTTTCCCTCCCAATTTCTCTGTTTCTTCAAAACAAATGTCTCCTTTGTAAAAATAAATTATTTTGAAGTATCATATTTGTCAAAAAGGCTCCAAAGGTTCTACCCACTATTTTACCACTGGTTTTGAATTATTAAAGGGTTACCAAATTATTCATTTCCAAAAATAGTTTATTTAAATCCTATGAACAAAAATGGAGCAAAACATTTTATTTTGTAAAACCAATTTTTGTGGAGCTTCCTCATATATAGGGGAGGCTACATGAATTTTCTCTGATTTTTGTAAAATGTTTAAACCCCTCAAATAAATCCGGAAACCCTACTGTTTTTAAAGGAAGAAAAGGAGTTCTTTTCTGTCGAGGACCTATCCGTGAGAGGAGAGAAAGGTTCAGGGGGCGTTCTGTAAAATCTCCTTTGACCTCTGTGTCAGCACGCTGCCAGCACGGCGCCGTGCTCTCCACGCCGGCGATGCCGTGGTCGCCGCTCGCCGTGCACCTGCTCCCTTGCCCAGCTGCCCTCTGGCTCCTCTGCCCTCTCCCCTCACATCAGCTCCGCACCGGGGACAGCAGTGGCACTTTCCGCACGTTGCCGTGCCCGCGTCGCCGTGCTCCCGACCACGCCGTGTTCCCCCTGCCTCCCCCTGACGCGGACCACGCCCTGGAGGAAGAGCACCGCACGCCGTCTCCTCTGCTCTCCCTTGTCTCCCATCACCCTGTTGCAGCGACGCGGCAGTGCATCGACGCCGTGTTCTTCACACCATCGCCGCCGTGTCCTCCTCGTGAAATGTCGACACCGCCTGGACCCCGCACCCCTCTGCTGCTCCGCGAGGCGATAAGAAGCAGCGCACCCCTCTCAGCTCCCTCACTCCCTCACTCATTCCCCCACTCCCTCCCTCTGATCTTTCTTCCGCCCACGGACACAAACCACGGCCGCCGCCACCGACGCGCCTCGCCGGCGACAGAGACCTCCCCATCCAAATCCCTGGCTACCAGCACCTTCGCCGTGCTCTACTCCCCCTCTCTGCGCCAAGAATCGCAGAGGGAAGTCCGGGATCGCCGCCGTCATCCGCATCCCTTTCCGCTCCGGCCGCCGCCTTGCCGGGAAGCTCGCGGGTTGCACAGATCTTATCCCTACGCCATTTTCATTCCCCCGAGATCCCCTCGTCGTGAGCTATCTCACGGACATCTTCTTTTCTCCTAGGAACGCCGGAGTCGCCGAGGCCGTCTCCGCCTTGCTCCCTGCTGTCGCCGCGTGCTCTGAGCGTGCTGACGAGGAAGACGAAGACGGCGTACCGTTTCGCTCGCGTTGGGCCGCTAAATGGGCCGCCGTCCCCGTGGCTCGGCTCGGATCCGAGCAGATCAGGCCCAAACTCCTTTTTTTTCTGGAGGTTGATTCTTTTCTGTGCCTTTCTATTCTGTCCTCTCAGTTTATTGCAAAATAAAATAGGAAAACCCAGGTTCTGCCCAAACCAAAAATTAGGGAGGTACCCTAGCATATTCCTAGCCAGATCCAAGTGGTAGAAACACTTTTGGATGATTAGTTTGGAAAAATTAAATGTAAAGCCAGAAGTACTTCTTTTCACCAAAAACTCAATAGCTATTTATCTATGATAGCTATTGATGCAAACTCAACTGTTTTGGAAAGGTTTGAGTGATACCTAGCAGTAGAAATTTGCCTCTCATGCAAATGATCTTCCTAAATAAAATGGCATCCACTTTGGTATTTGACCAGAGAGCCATTTAGGGTTTTTTTGTAAATTATTTGGTGTTGATTCTTGGAGTGAATCCACTTGTGTGAGCTTCTGTATGATTAGGAGTACCTAATCCTAGCTTGGTGTGATTTTTAGAGCTATAGATTATTTTAGGTGTAATTAACTAGGTGATGTGCTTTTCTGTCAATAAGTGTTAATAGTGTTATTTAATTATGTAGGGTGTGCTAGTATCTCCTTTGTGTTGGCTAGCATGTGTAAGTGTGATACCAAGTACTAGGAGTGTGTTAGCCCTGTATCTTAGCACTTTGGAAAAAGGTTTAGCAGTGCTTTTAGTCCCCTAAGTGTTAATAGTGTTATAGTAGTATTTTCATAGATCTTCCTGGTTAGTAGGACTTGTTGTAGTAGACATTCCTTAGTGTGGTGATATTTTAGTTAGCATTGCTTGATCATCAGTAACATGCCATATTGCTACTGGTTTGATCTCATGCTAGGAAGAAATTTGTGTTACTAGTTTTTATTGGGAACAATATCCCTAGTCTGGGTATTTTCTAGGATTTCCTAACTCTCAGGAGTTGTATGCTAATAGAATCATTGTGTGCATGAATGTCAAAATTGATGTTGAATATCAGTAGCATTTCCTAGCTACTGATGTTGTAGCATGTCATCCCTTGCTACCTTTGTTGGCCCTCACTTGTGTAAAGTGTTAGACCCCTGAGTTGTAAAAGACCCTTATGAGTGTAGACCCTAGTTCGTTGCTTGAATAATTAGTTTGATGTTTGTGCACCACTTGTGGTTTTGTTTGGTTTATTGAATGTTGTTATTCCCTGTTTGCGAAGCTAGATAATACCGTTACCGGAGTGGTCTTTGGAGAGGAACTATTGAAGGAGGATCGGAGTTTATTTCTTTAATCAGCGAGAAGAAGACCAATGACGTTATGCCGAAGCCAGGCAAGCTACTTCACTGAGCTTGCATCTATATACATCTATTTTGATTTACCTGTTTTACTTATAAAGAGCATAAATGATTTCTGTGGTGTCTGCCACGAAAGCGATGATTTTGAAAACCCTTTTTCCAAAATTACAAGTATATTGTTGAGGCACCCGATATAGAGGTGTTAGCGGTATACAATGATTTCTAAATGAACTTGTTTTACTCCAAAGCCTTCTATGAAAATCTTTTGGTGGGATTACAAACCACCCAAGTTTTGATTAAAAGTATTTTTGCTCTGAAAAATTAGAAATGATTGTGAAAACCTTTTTAAAAGGGTTTATGAAAAACTATTTTGCCACCTTATATAGAAGTATAAGGTAGTTATTTAAAACTATAGGATGGGAAAAACAATGTTTTCTCGAAACTCTCTTTTAAAAATACTTGGATAGACCTGCCGGAAGGTCGGTGCTCAGTTGAAGAAGGTTGGTGTTGTTTTTGAGAAAAATGCACATTGTGTCCTAGTACTATGACGACCAACCATTATCCTGTGCGACCACACTTACCCACATATGGGCAAGGGCGTAGTCATATAATTTGCTCGTGTTAGTACTGGATGCCTCAACAACGAGGATAACCTCGTTCCATGAGGGGATGGTCTGAGGACCTACCCCCTGACCTGGGTCCTCTTCAGTGTTGGTCTACCGGAAGCCGGTATGGACGTGTTTGGAGGAAGAGGATTGAAGGGCTCCCTTGGGTCCGCCGGGCAGAACTACGAGTCCTCACACTTAGTTCCTGAGGGTTTGAGTGTCGATGGAATGTGTCGTAGCGGCAGGGTCCTATACTAGCATGAGCAAAGGACAGGCTATGGCCGGGAACTCAACTTCGCATACCTCTGGTATGGCGGGACGTGGCTGACACGATGAGTGACCGGATGGGTGTGGGAAAAGCGTACTACCTCTGCAGAGTGTAAAACTATTCGAATAGCCGAGTCCACGGATGTGGACAGTTGGAAGGCTGTCCTAAGACCATGTGCAAGTTTTGAGAAAGGTGTTGAGTTTTGGAAGGAAGTTGGCTGGAAAGGTTATTTCGTACCTGTACCAATGAGTTGGTTCGAGGTAGCGACGGGCTTGGAATCAGGGCAAGAAGTTGTTTTTCGAGGAAAAAGTTTTAAAAGAGATTTCTTACCCTTTTAAAAGAAGGTGTATTTTCGGGAAAAGATTTAAAAAGACTTCTTACCTTTTTAACCAAGATAGTGAGAAAACTACTTTCCAAAATGTTTGTCTTCAACAGGATTAAAAATCTATTCTTCTCCTTTTAAATCATGATTTAGTGGGTTTTTTCCTAAAAATAAAAGTCTTTGAAAAAAAAACTAGTGCATGTTCCTGTTGGGGTAGTTTGCGAGTACAATCAAATGTACTCATATTGGTTTCGTCCCTGGCTATTGTCTTAGCCAGATTCCAGAGAAGAGCAGTTCGACGAAGAGGAGTTCACTGACGTCTTTGCGAACTAGGGCGCTTCCCAGTCAGCTGCCTGTAGGGTAAAGGCGAATGACTTGGGCTCCACGTTGTTTGGTGATTCCGCTGCAAGTACCTATGAAGCTGATCACTTCAAGCACGTAAGTATAATTATTCGGTATTTGTGGGTGTTCTGTGATACCAACTCAAGTTATGTGCAACAGCACACTGATCATGGGACTGTTGCAGGAAACATAACGAGTATCTCGGATAATTAATCCGGGGTCCTCACAGACTTGGTATCAGAGCCATCCTGACTGTAACAGACCTTAGTTAGCATGGACGTTAGTTAGGAAGAGAATATTTTGTTAAAAATATATTAACACCAAAAATATATCCTTATCTAGGGAAGTCCAAAAATGGCTCCCGCTCTTCTCGTCTTCTCTATTTACCTCTGAATCTTACCTTTCTATTTTAAATTTTACTAAAGGTTTCTCTACTCTTTCTTACCTGTTCAAAATACTTGACGATGAACCCAAAGAGAGACCTAATTAGCTAGCACCTACAAAGAAGAAGCAACCATCTCAATTACTCAACATTCAACATCAAGTTCATTGGTCTACAAATGCCAAGATCATCGACATCAACCAAATCAAGAGATCTCTGAAGACCTCAGCTCAACCTCAGCAATTCTACTCAAGTGGCTACTTCGACAATCTCAGTGTCTCCAGTTGAAGACTAAGGCGACGAACTGAAGATTTCAGCACCCCTGTCTAACCAAGACCCATAGGAACAGCTTATGATAGGAACTTTAGCCATACTACCCGATTGCTACGAGTATTAGGCGTCCATTGGTACTAAATGTACCCTGTGTGCTTGTTGTTTGTTTGTGACGCTCCCTTACAGTGAGTCCGCGGATCTGACCCCTCCCTGCCTAACCGGCATGGCCAGGCGTCGGTTCACAGTAGAGTGCAGTAGGGCTTGTCCCCACCACACGAGTGACGCTCCCCGGGTTCTTCCCCAGAAAGGAGCCGACACACCTAGCTTATAAAAGGCCCCGTTCCATCTGCCATCTATCCCCACTCACCACCCTTAGCGACCCAAATCTCCTGAGGCAAGAATCCCGTGTTCTTATCCTTCATCCAGATCCAAAGGAACCCATGGCAAACCTCAGAGTTGTCATGGAAACCACTGCCGAGGAGCATAGTGGGTTTCCGCTGATGCTTTGGAAGGCCGTCTGCCACATTCTTGGTCGGCCTGCCCGTCCTCGATATGTGGTGTTCGAGAACTCTCTTCCGCTCGCCGGGAGTGAATTCCAAGTCGAGGTGCATATCGGCTCGTGCCTTTGGGCATCAGTCCGACTTACTTGATCCAGGGTAAGAGCATGCCTACCCTAGATCTAGCCCTCCAGGTAGCAGCCTGGGAAGGACTTGTCCGTCTCCGGTACTCAGAACCGGCAATGGCGGTAAGCCGAGCTTTCCACTTCCTCCCAGCCATACCTGAGCATGTTGCGGAGGCTTTCCAAGCTTCCATGGGACAGGAAGCTGACCCTGCCGTAATCACCCTGGTCACCTATGGAGCTGCAATGACAAGATTCAGTCACACCCTGATGGAGGAACTCATGACCACAAGGCGCCACCTTGCTCGTGCCCGCCGGGAACTGGGTCGAGCAAGGAACCTACCCACTTCCCACCGTGGGCAAGCTCAGGATGCAAGACAGTCGGTCCTAGATGAATTGCTGGACCACAGCATTGACGCATCGGTGACACAAGCTCTCGCCCGAGTTCAGCAGCCACCCCAAGAACCAGGCGTAGTCCTCGAAGGCGTGCCTGTAGATCCCCACCCCGTGGAGGACAGAGATGTGGACACCACTCTTTGTCTCGGCCACGTTTCACCGACTCCTAGAACCTCTCAGGCAGAGTAGAACCCAGGTTTAGTTAGCCTGACCAGCGCTTGTGTGTTTGTGCGTGTGGATCAACAAAGTTGTTAGTCTGTTGTTGGTTTGTTGCTGTTTTCTCGTGTGTCTTGTAATGCAAGGTTGTTGTCTGTTCCCCGGCTGATGTTAGATCAGCCCCAAAATAAAAACTTGGTGTTCTTATCATCTTGTTAACCACTTGGTTGACATCTGATGGAATGTCATGCTGTTTTTTTTTCAGTTAAAAGTTTTAAAAAGAAACCACAGATCACTTAAACCAGGAACCGTATGTGACCCCAGACGCATACCCCTGGAATTAATGCAAACTTTGAATGGGACTATTTTGTAGTATGCAAATTATTTTTGTGTGTGTTCTCCTACATGCAATCCCCAAGGTTCCTCACCCAATATGAACCTTGTGCCTGCATGTTAAAGAAAGGGGCCCGAGCCCTCCACGAGATGTGAGCCTCGCAAGCCTTAAAATGCTTGCGAAGCGTAAATGCTCGCTGGAACACAGAAGGACATCTTGTAGGGTGTTCTTAGTTGTCGTGTTCAACCTATATGGTTGAAATGTGTGCTACCACTGCAAATGGTTGAGACCATATATTGCAGTGATATTTCTCTAAAAATATATTTTCTCGCCAAAACAAGTTTATTCTAGTACTTCTGCATCCTATCTGTGCTGCAAGACCAGAGTTGTGTCAACCAAGAAGATTTCGACAAGGCACACCTTGTCCCGGGTTATCAGCAAAGGCAAGATCAATACAATCACGGATTGCAGTACAGAAGCGAGAAATTCAGAAAGGAACAGAGGATACAAGTTCTACTCCTACAAACAACACTGCCAGCACGGATGCAACGGCACCTAGAGATTCCTAATCTCTCTCGAACTCCCCGATGCCACCAGAGGATGAGCCTGGCTCACTCAGAGCCGAGTCACGCGCCGCCCGACGGCGGCAGACAGCTCGAGCAGCCTGCTCACCTCCAGCCGGAAGGTCTACCACCTCCTCCACCGCCGCAAGCTCCTCCACCGTGCGCTCCTCCGCCGCATCTGGCTCCTCTAGCGCAGCAGGCGCCACTGTCGCAGCACCAGCCCCCGCGCTAGACCACCAATGGCACAAGGCCACGGCTAGGAGCACCACTGCCGCGAACAGCAGGCTGAACACCGTCAAAATCGAGAACACGAAGAGCACGAAGACGAAGCAGCCCTCGAGGAAGCCCGCATCCTCCATCGCATCAACATAGGCTCTGAAGAAATCGGTAATGAAGCCCATGGTGACGACGCGATGGAAGAAATGTTTTTCTGAGGTCGCTAGTTTATAAGCCGAGCTCGGACGCCGCTCCTCGACACCGCACTGCGCGGGAAAGTGGAGGAATCGCGAGCTGTACTCGCCTTAATGGCGCGAAACCACCTAGGCATCGTGTCCCCAAAGCCGTGTCTGCCGCTGCATCGACGGACAGCACGCGCAGCAGTACCGCGGGTGAGTGCCCTGCGCACTGAAAATGGAGCAAGTACAGAGCAAGGGCGAGCAAGGATGAAGAAGAGGAGGAGAAAAGGAGGAGAGACCGCCAAGTGGGCCCCGGGCCCACATGTCAGTGAGTCAGCAGTTAACCCCCCGTGTCCTCTATCCTTTATCCCTCGCTTTTTCTGTGAAAAACCCCGTGCAAAAATAATTCCTCGTATAAATCAGACCCACTGTGTCCATGAGCCAATTATTGGTGGCACAGCTAGGGGTATTTTGAAGAAAAACCCTGTTGTTTTTCAAAACCCGTGTATACACGAAAGTGAATATACGACCTTTCTAAAATAAATTATTTTGCTCTCGTATCTCTCCTGTACCCCCGGGCAAATCTCGAGGACGAGATTTATTTTAAGGGGGGAAGGATCTGTAACATCCCAAATTTATAACAAGGGTAAACCAGACCCAAATTTCAGAACCAACAAAAACTTTTTGAATTATTTCACAAGTGATTGTGTTTTCCTTTAATTTGTTCTGTTGGTCTTGTGTAACTTGTTGTTTGTGATTGTTGGACTAGTAGATGTCAACTCAAGACATCCACCTAGGTAAAAATTATTTACAACACTGGTGACCATGTTATGACAAGAATTTATTCCATATGTCTTTCCCATTCTTATGTTGGCCAAAAGTTTATTTCAACAAATGATTTGGTTTTAGCAACAAACAAAATACTCTTTAATTTGAGACAGTGAAAGTATTTTCAAAAGTTTCATGTTTATAAAATATGGGGAACATCTGTGATCTCCTGTCCTCTCTTCCACTTTGGCATTTATAAAATTCTTATTTTTAAACTCCTAAGTTTCAACTCCTTTTAAAAGAAATACTAGTGGGGAATATATTACCTCACATAATTTCCCTTTTCAAACCATTTTGAAAACTATTAAGTTATGGGTTGATAAATCCCTTAAACAACATCTTGTCATAATTGGGTGTGGCCACTTTTATAAAATAGCATTGTTAGTTATGGAAAAAGGTGTGTGATTTATTCTTGTAGTTGAAGTGTGTGGCTTGTTTGAATTGTGGATATTGTTGTGTTGTGGATATTGTTGTGTTGTTGTATTGTTGTGCTATATTGCTGTGAATTTTGCTGTGTGTGTGATGTTCTTGTGAGGATAATTCCTCAGTGGAGTTGTTACCACTTTGGACACCCTTGGCCACCAAACTTGGAGTGTGACTTGAAGAGGAACAAATCCTCTACTTTAGGCACCCCAAGTTAAAATCCTAAAATTTAGGGAGAGATTTCAATAAAACTCCCTCCTTATCTATTCCTCTATTTTTTAAAACAACTATACTTTCTTTATCAAAATTCTAGAGAAGGGATGAAATGATAATTCTCTCCATTTCATATCACTCCCTCCTCTAGTAACCTACTTGTTGTTTTAAAACAAACCCCTCCTTTCTTTTATTAAAAAGAAATGAAGGTCATGAGTTAAAATGATCTTCATAAATAATTTCCCTCCCAATTTCTCTGTTTCTTCAAAACAAATGTTCTTTGAAAATAAATTATTTTGAAGTATCATATTTGTCAAAAAGGCTCCAAAGGTTCTACCCACTATTTTACCACTGGTTTTGAATTATTAAAGGGTTACCAAATTATTCATTTCCAAAAATAGTTTATTTAAATCCTATGAACAAAAATGGAGCAAAACATTTTATTTTGTAAAACCAATTTTTGTGGAGCTTCCTCATATATAGGGGAGGCTACATGAATTTTCTCTGATTTTTGTAAAATGTTTAAACCCCTCAAATAAATCCGGGAAACCCTACTGTTTTTAAAGGAAGAAAAGGAGTTCTTTTCTGTCGAGGACCTATCCGTGAGAGGAGAGAAAGGTTCAGGGGGCGTTCTGTAAAATCTCCTTTGACCTCTGTGTCAGCACGCTGCCGGCACGGCGCCGTGCTCTCCACGCCGGCGATGCCGTGGTCGCCGCTCGCCGTGCACCTGCTCCCTTGCCCAGCTGCCCTCTGGCTCCTCTGCCCTCTCCCCTCACATCAGCTCCGCACCGGGGACAGCAGTGGCACTTTCCGCACGTTGCCGTGCCCGCGTCGCCGTGCTCCCGACCACGCCGTGTTCCCCCTGCCTCCCCCTGACGCGGACCACGCCCTGGAGGAAGAGCACCGCACGCCGTCTCCTCTGCTCTCCCTTGTCTCCCATCACCCTGTTGCAGCGACGCGGCAGTGCATCGACGCCGTGTTCTTCACACCATCGCCGCCGTGTCCTCCTCGTGAAATGTCGACACCGCCTGGACCCCGCACCCCTCTGCTGCTCCGCGAGGCGATAAGAAGCAGCGCACCCCTCTCAGCTCCCTCACTCCCTCACTCATTCCCCCACTCCCTCCCTCTGATCTTTCTTCCGCCCACGGACACAAACCACGGCCGCCGCCACCGACGCGCCTCGCCGGCGACAGAGACCTCCCCATCCAAATCCCTGGCTACCAGCACCTTCGCCGTGCTCTACTCCCCCTCTCTGCGCCAAGAATCGCAGAGGGAAGTCCGGGATCGCCGCCGTCATCCGCATCCCTTTCCGCTCCGGCCGCCGCCTTGCCGGGAAGCTCGCGGGTTGCACAGATCTTATCCCTACGCCATTTTCATTCCCCGAGATCCCCTCGTCGCGAGCTATCTCACGGACATCTTCTTTTCTCCTAGGAACGCCGGAGTCGCCGAGGCCGTCTCCGCCTTGCTCCCTGCTGTCGCCGCGTGCTCTGAGCGTGCTGACGAGGAAGACGAAGACGGCGTACCGTTTCGCTCGCGTTGGGCCGCTAAATGGGCCGCCGTCCCCGTGGCTCGGCTCGGATCCGAGCAGATCAGGCCCAAACTCCTTTTTTTCTGGAGGTTGATTCTTTTCTGTGCCTTTCTATTCTGTCCTCTCAGTTTATTGCAAAATAAAATAGGAAAACCCAGGTTCTGCCCAAACCAAAAATTAGGGAGGTACCCTAGCATATTCCTAGCCAGATCCAAGTGGTAGAAACACTTTTGGATGATTAGTTTGGAAAAATTAAATGTAAAGCCAGAAGTACTTCTTTTCACCAAAAACTCAATAGCTATTTATCTATGATAGCTATTGATGCAAACTCAACTGTTTTGGAAAGGTTTGAGTGATACCTAGCAGTAGAAATTTGCCTCTCATGCAAATGATCTTCCTAAATAAAATGGCATCCACTTTGGTATTTGACCAGAGAGCCATTTAGGGTTTTTTTGTAAATTATTTGGTGTTGATTCTTGGAGTGAATCCACTTGTGTGAGCTTCTGTATGATTAGGAGTACCTAATCCTAGCTTGGTGTGATTTTTAGAGCTATAGATTATTTTAGGTGTAATTAACTAGGTGATGTGCTTTTCTGTCAATAAGTGTTAATAGTGTTATTTAATTATGTAGGGTGTGCTAGTATCTCCTTTGTGTTGGCTAGCATGTGTAAGTGTGATACCAAGTACTAGGAGTGTGTTAGCCCTGTATCTTAGCACTTTGGAAAAAGGTTTAGCAGTGCTTTTAGTCCCCTAAGTGTTAATAGTGTTATAGTAGTATTTTCATAGATCTTCCTGGTTAGTAGGACTTGTTGTAGTAGACATTCCTTAGTGTGGTGATATTTTAGTTAGCATTGCTTGATCATCAGTAACATGCCATATTGCTACTGGTTTGATCTCATGCTAGGAAGAAATTTGTGTTACTAGTTTTTATTGGGGAACAATATCCCTAGTCTGGGTATTTTCTAGGATTTCCTAACTCTCAGGAGTTGTATGCTAATAGAATCATTGTGTGCATGAATGTCAAAATTGATGTTGAATATCAGTAGCATTTCCTAGCTACTGATGTTGTAGCATGTCATCCCTTGCTACCCTTTGTTGGCCCTCACTTGTGTAAAAGTGTTAGACCCCTGAGTTGTAAAAGACCCTTATGAGTGTAGACCCTAGTTCGTTGCTTGAATAATTAGTTTGATGTTTGTGCACCACTTGTGGTTTTATTTGGTTTATTGAATGTTGTTATTCCCTGTTTGCGAAGCTAGATAATACCGTTACCGGAGTGGTCTTTAGAGAGGAACTATTGAAGGAGGATCGGAGTTTATTTCTTTAATCAGCGAGAAGAAGACCAATGACGTTATGCCGAAGCCAGGCAAGCTACTTCACTGAGCTTGCATCTATATACATCTATTTTGATTTACCTGTTTTACTTATAAAGAGCATAAATGATTTCTGTGGTGTCTGCCACGAAAGCGATGATTTTGAAAACCCTTTTTCCAAAATTACAAGTATATTGTTGAGGCACCCAATATAGAGGTGTTAGCGGTATACAATGATTTCTAAATGAACTTGTTTTACTCCAAAGCCTTCTATGAAAATCTTTTGGTGGGATTACAAACCACCCAAGTTTTGATTAAAAGTATTTTTGCTCTGAAAAATTAGAAATGATTGTGAAAACCTTTTTAAAAGGGTTTATGAAAAACTATTTTGCCACCTTATATAGAAGTATAAGGTAGTTATTTAAAACTATAGGATGGGAAAAACAATGTTTTCTCGAAACTCTCTTTTAAAAATACTTGGATAGACCTGCCGGAAGGTCGGTGCTCAGTTGAAGAAGGTTGGTGTTGTTTTCGAGAAAAATGCACATTGTGTCCTAGTACTATGACGACCAACCATTATCCTGTGCGACCACACTTACCCACATATGGGCAAGGGCGTAGTCATATAATTTGCTCGTGTTAGTACTGGATGCCTCAACAACGAGGATAACCTCGTTCCATGAGGGGATGGTCTGAGGACCTACCCCCTGACCTGGGTCCTCTTCAGTGTTGGTCTACCGGAAGCCGGTATGGACGTGTTTGGAGGAAGAGGATTGAAGGGCTCCCTTGGGTCCGCCGGGCAGAACTACGAGTCCTCACACTTAGTTCCTGAGGGTTTGAGTGTCGATGGAATGTGTCGTAGCGGCAGGGTCCTATACTAGCATGAGCAAAGGACAGGCTATGGCCGGGAACTCAACTTCGCATACCTCTGGTATGGCGGGACGTGGCTGACACGATGAGTGACCGGATGGGTGTGGGAAAAGCGTACTACCTCTGCAGAGTGTAAAACTATTCGAATAGCCGAGTCCACGGATGTGGACAGTTGGAAGGCTGTCCTAAGACCATGTGCAAGTTTTGAGAAAGGTGTTGAGTTTTGGAAGGAAGTTGGCTGGAAAGGGTATTTCGTACCTGTACCAATGAGTTGGTTCGAGGTAGCGACGGGCTTGGAATCAGGGCAAGAAGTTGTTTTTTCGAGGAAAAAGTTTTAAAAGAGATTTCTTACCCTTTTAAAAGAAGGTGTATTTTCGGGAAAAGATTTAAAAAGACTTCTTACCTTTTTAACCAAGATAGTGAGAAAACTACTTTCCAAAATGTCTTGTCTTCAACAGGATTTAAAAATCTATTCTTCTCCTTTTTAAATCATGATTTAGTGTGGTTTTTCTCCTAAAAATAAAAGTCTTTGAAAATGAAAAAAAAAACTAGTGCATGTTCCTGTTGGGGTAGTTTGCGAGTACAATCAAATGTACTCATATTGGTTTCGTCCCTGGCTATTGTCTTAGCCAGATCCCAGAGAAGAGCAGTTCGACGAAGAGGAGTTCACTGACGTCTTGGCGAACTAGGGCGCTTCCCAGTCAGCTGCCTGTAGGGTAAAGGCGAATGACTTGGGCTCCACGTTGATTTGGTGATTCCGCTGCAAGTACCTTATTGAAGCTGATCACTTCAAGCACGTAAGTATAATTATTCGGTATTTGTGGGTGTTCTGTGATACCAACTCAAGTTATGTGCAACAGCACACTGATCATGGGACTGTTGCAGGAAACATAACGAGTATCTCGGATAATTAATCCGGGGTCCTCACACACTCGGGGACTGCAATAGGGCGAAGAGTGCCGGCAGGCCTTTGATGTTCAGCCTTTACCCATCGATAGGTGTCGCATTCAGCAACAAATTTGGCGATTTCCCGTTTCATCCGAGTCCACCAGAATTGTGGTCGAAGGTCTTGGTACATCTTGGTACTACCGGGATGAATAGAGAGAGGTGATTCATGAGCTTCTTGTAGATGAGCTCCCTCAAATTCCGGTTCTTTGGCACTACCAGACGGTCACCAAAGTAAACAACTCCAGATTCATCTTCCGAGAAACATTTGGCCTTTCCACTAGCAATGTTCTTCTTGATATTCAGGATACCCTCATCCAGCTTCTGAGCATCCTTTATCTGGTCTACAAGAGTAGATTTAATCTCCAGATTTGCAAGGTAGCCGGAGGGAACAATTTCCAGGTTCAAACAGGCGAACTATTCATGAAGAGCAGGTTGAGCCTTCTCAACCATCAGTTTGTTGCAATAGGACTTCCGACTCAGCGCGTCAGCCACGACGTTTGCTTTGCCGGGTTGATAGTTCAGACTCACATCATAGTCCTTGATTAACTCCAACCAACGCCTTTGCCTGAGATTTAAATCCGGCTGGGTGAAGAGGTACTTCAGACTCTTGTGATCCGAGAAAATCTCGCAACGTTTACCAAACAGGTATGGTCTCCATTGCTTCAAAGCATAGACCACCGCGGCAAGTTCTAGATCATGAGTTGGAGTTGTGCTCATGCGGCTTCAATTGGCGAAAGCATATGCCACCACATGGCCATCTTGCATTAATACACAGCCCAAGCCTTGCAGGGAGGCGTCACAGAAGACGACGAAATCCTTGCTTGTGTCCGGCAGGACAAGCACAGGAGCGGACGTGAGTTTGGCTTTCAGTGTTTTGAAGCTCTCTTCAGCTTCGGCCGTCCATACGAACTTTTTATCCTTCTTGAGAAGGTCAGTCAGGGCCTTGGCTATCTTGGAGAAACCTTCGATGAATCGGCGGTAGTAACCTGCCAATCCGAGAAAGCTACGAATGTCCTTGACTGACATTGGAGTTTTCCAATCCAAAATGGACTGAATCTTGTCGGGAATGACAGCCACACCATTAGCGGATATCACATGACCAAGGAAGACAAGATTATCCAACCAAAACTCACACTTGGAGAACTTGGCATAGAGGCGGTGTTCTCGAAGTCGTGTCAGAACCAACGAAGATGTTCTCATGCTCTTCATTGGTTTTGGAATAGATGAGGATGTCATCGATGTAAATGACGACAAACTTGTCGAGATAATCCATGAAGATGGAGTTCATGAGCCTCATGAAAGTAGCTGGAGCATTGGTGAGACCAAAGGACATGACGGTATACTCATATGAGCCATAACGAGTAACAAATGCCGTCTTTGGAATATCCTCCTTTCTGATTTTGATCTGATGGTATCCTGACCTCAGATCCATCTTGGAGAATACGTTGCACCAGCTAACTGATCCAACAGATCATTGATGCGGGAATAGGATACTTGTTCTTGATTGTCACCGCATTCAACGGTCGATAGTCAGAGACTAGACGAGGCACGGTAGAATCTCTCTTCTTGACAAAGAGTACCGGACAACCCCAAGGTGAACTGCTAGGCTGGATGAAATCCTTTGCTAACAGCTGATCAATTTGCTCTTTCAACAGAGCCAACTCTTCCACCGGCATACGGTAGGGCTTCTTGGAAATCGGAGCAGTACCGGGAAGTAGATCTATGACAAACTCCACACTTCGGTCAGGAGGCATGCCAGGCAATTCTTCCGGGAACACATCCGGGAAGTCACACACCACGTGTATGTCCTGGATTTCAGGAGGGGATTCGCCTTCCATAAAGCAAAGGAGGATCTCGGGTGAGTTGGGTATGATGAAGACGGAGGTCTTGATAGTGCAGACCAATACTCCACAATGTCACCGGAGAAGTAGTCACGGTATGGTCTTGGCAGCACAGTCGAGATTAGCCCGGTATTTGGCTAGCCAGTTCATGCCCAGTATGACATCAATGCCACTTGACCTCAGAGCTACCAAAGCAAAGGAAAAGACGAGTAACCGATAGTAATCTGGACTTCAGGAGTAACCCCATCGGTTTGCCATTTGGAGCCAGGAGTGGAAATCACCAAGGGTCGGCTCATTTTCTCAAACGGTATTTTGTGTTCTTTTGCAAAAGCTATGGATATGAATGAATGCGATGCTCCAGAGTCAAAAAAAACTGTAGCAAGATTGTTGTTGATTCGTAGCTCACCCATAAGGACGCCGGGGTCCTCTTCAGCTTCTCAGCAGAGACGTGGTTCAGGCGACCACGCACAATAGGTCCAGCCTTGCCAGCTGGAGTGGCAGGGGCTCGTGCAGGTGTTCCCGTGACAGGTGCCTTCTGGGGGCACTCCCTGGAGTAGTGGCCAGCCTGGCCACAGGTGTAGCAGGTGAGTCCAGGTGGAGCAGGTAGCATGGGACGATACCCACTCCCGCCTACCCCAAGTGTCGAAGTAGTGGGGCGCGGAGGGGGTGGCCTGTATCTCGCGGCCCTCGGCATGAATGGAGCACGCGGCACAACACTGTAGGGGACAAACACCCTGCGCTTCTTGCTCTCAGAACCCGAGGAACTCTGGTGGTCCCCGTGTGCGGGCCTCTTGGAAGCCTCAAGTTCCTTTCTTCCTGCTCAAGAGTAAGAGCCTGGTTGAACAGCTCCTGGTAGGTCTGGAACTTGAAGGGCAGCAACTCATAGCGGAGCTACGGAGCAAGACCCTTGCGGAACAGCTCTTGCTTGTCAGCATCAGTGGTCACGTCCCTTGGGGCGTAACGAGAGAGATGGTTGAATTCACAACCATAAGTGCGGAGGTCCATACGTCCCTGTTGCAAATCCAGGAACTCCCTCCTCTTCAAATCCATGATCGGCTGAGGGATGTAAGCCGCACGAAAGGCAGTGCGGAAATCAGCCCAAGTGAAGACATGGTTGGCTGGGAACAATGCCACATGGCTCTCCCACCAACAGCCAGCCGCACCAACCAAGAGGTAGGTGGCGAAGTTGACTTGCTCGGCCACTGGGACATGCAGCGCGGAGAACTTGCGCTCCAGAGCGCGAAGCCAATCATCAGCTTCCAGTGGCTCCTTAGCATCAGCAAAAGTGGGTGGCTGCGAGCGCAGGAACTCAGTGAGAGTGTTGCAGCCATTCCTCTGTGCATTCTGCTGCACCAACTGCTCAAGCAACCGCTCATTGCGCCCACGGTTCTCCTCAATGGCCATCAAGACCTGAGCCATCGAGGGTGGTGGCGGCAGATCATCCTCATCATTGTTGTGGTTACCGCGGCCTCCGCGGCCTCCTCGAGCCATTCTGGAGATTTGACAATGACACAGTTAGTATCTTTCTCCGAATGGTTGAAACAATAGCATTAGCGTCTACTCAAGTACACAGACTAGGGACGATAATACTTTGTGTAACAACTAACAAGGCAACAAGATAGAACTTGGGTCAAAGATCAGCATCATGTACTACTAGCGTGGAATTCGAATAGTTCAGGAACCATGTGATTCAACACACTCTAGTTGGCACAATCCGGGACCTTCTGTTCAAGTCCTTGGGTTAAAACCCAAAGAAAGGATCAAATGATTAGACTCGGTAGGAATAACAGTGTTCAAACATCTGAGTTGATTTCGGATTACAACGCAGCGGGAGCAACCGGACACATAACATTAAAGGTAGAACCCAACCCGCGATACTAATCATTTTGAAGTAACAGGTGAGGAGTAAAACTTTTAACTCAAATCGAGGTAAGATTGCTCCGAGATTAGAGGGTAACCAGATAAGGAGTAAAAAGAATCCTAAGATGGTTTTCACAACTCATTTTTAGGTTAAAAATATTTTCACAAACACTAGACTCAACGTCGACCAGTAGAATGGTTTCCTATAGGCAGTACTGCTCTGATACCAACTTGTGACGCCCCGACCCGACTGCTATACAGTGATGCTGTGTGTCACTGGTTAAGCGATACAACCGAAGGTTACGGGTTTACCAATCCCCGGCCAAAACCTTTGGCAGGCGTTGCTCGGAATTGATCATCGGCAACGCAACACCCCGATTGATGCCTTAACACAGGCACAACTATCAATGCATAATAGAGAGATCAAGACTTGTGGAACATGTGGCGCCCCGGCTCGATTCTTGCGGTGAGGATGGAGAGGAGGGCACGGCCCAGCTTCTTGCGGTCTTCGCTTGGCTTGGGGTGGCCTCAATCGACGGCGCCGTGCTCGGCTATGGTGGCTCGGCCATGGCCATGGGGAGAGAGAGCAAGAGGAAGGGGAAGGGAGGAAATATCTGGGGAATGGGGTGTGGGGCAGGTGGGGCTTGTGGGGGCGTGCTCTCCTTGCAGGTGGAGAGGGCAGAAAGGGGGCCCCCGTGCGAGGCGTGCACGCGCGGCGTGGCCATGGCGGCATGGCTACAGGGGAAGATGACACTTTTGCAAAACCCCCCCTGCAACCTTTGTTTCCATCACCGATAGACCCTTCTCTCTTTTCTTTCTTAAAAACCAGCAGCAACTTTACAGATTTAATTAGTGCACCTAGACCACTTCAAAAATTATGAAACAATTTGTGTAGCCTTTTTATACCATGTGGAAGCTCCACAAAAATTGGTGCCTAAAAAAAAATAGTTTGGTACCACTTTGTTCATAGGTTTTATTTATGGCAATTTTCTAAATTCCCCAAATTATAATCTTCTAGGAATTTTAGAGCAAGACAAAAATAGTATTTTGAACCCTTGGAACTTCCTTGACAAATATGGGAGTTTAGTTGAGTTGGTTTTGTCACCATCAACTCATTTAAATTAAGTTGTTTGAAATCAGATATTGCTTTTATTTCCCTCTTGTTTTCATTTGTTGTCCAATTCTTGGTTTCAACATGAGCAATTGAACAAGTGATGCCATGATGCATGCATGATATGCAAAAGCGAAAAATTTTACTCGGGTTTTTTAGGTTCACAACCTTGGGCTGTTACAATTCTACCCTCCTTACAGGAATCTCGTCCCGAGATTCTAAGGTTGCGGAAAGAAGTCGGGATACTCCTCACGAAGACTAGACTCTCGTTCCCAAGTTGCTTCTTCCTCGGAATGGTGAGACCATTGAACCTTGAGGAACTTGGTAGTCTTGTTTCGGGTCTTCCTTTCGGCTTCATCCAAGACACGGATAGGATGCTCGCGATAAGTGAGATCTTCTTGTAGATCTAGCTCCTCATGATTAACTCCATGGATAGGATCCTTGAAACAACGGCGGAGTTGAGAGACATGAAACACATCATGTACATTTGGGAACTTGACGGGTAACTCCAACTTATAAGAAAGATCTCCTCGCTTTTCCAGAACGGTGAAAGGGCCAACATAGCGAGGTGCCAATTTCCCTTTGATTCCGAAGCGGCGAACGCCACGAAGGGGAGAGACACGGAGATAAGCTTTATCACCAATTTCATAGTGAATTTCCTGATGATGCTTATCATAGTAGCTCTTCTGCCTAGACTGGGCAATCTTCAGATTCTCTCTTATGATTCAAACCTTCTCCTCAGCTTCATTGATCACATCCGGACCAAAGAGTGCTCTCTCTCTCCGGTCTCGGACCAATTTAGAGGAGTACGGCATTTTCTTCCATATAGAGCCTCGAAGGGAGCCATGCCCAGACTAGCTTGATAGCTATTGTTGTAGGAGAACTCCGCGAAAGGGAGATACTTTTCCCAACCCTTGCCAAAAGAGATTACACATGCCCGAAGCATGTCTTCCAGAACTTGGTTCACTCTTTCGGTCTGACCATCAGTTTGAGGATGGTAGGCGCCCGACCCGACCCGACTGTTATACAGTGATGCTGTGTGTCACCGGTTAAGCGATACAACCGGAGGTTACGGGTTTACCAATCCCCGGCCAAAACCTTTGGCAGGCGTTGCTCGGAATGGATCATCGGCAACGCAACACCCGATTGATGCCTTAACACAGGCACAACCCTCAATGTATAATAGAGAGATCAAGACTTGTGGAACAACTGGCACATCACAGACTCTACGACACAAAGCATTATAGTTCAACTCTTATAATAGAGAAAGATAGCAAATTACAACCAGAGGTCACAGACCCAACATTACAACATGCGGAGGCGAATTAGGTTGTTGTAAACAACAAGATCCAAAATATGGCCTAAGAGGCCTACAGATAAACATCACAGCGCCAGCTGTTCCGGGATGTCCCAAGCTGCCACCTGGGAACCCCAGACTACTCGTCGACGTCCACAAAGAACCCACCTTCGAGGGCGGTGAAGTCCTCCTCTGAAACAAAACAAACGACGTTGAGTTCGACGAACTCGCAAGATTATATATAGAGCTTTAGCTCGATGAGGCTTTCAAGGTTCTATGGCTGTTTTGCATAAAGCTGATTTTATTTATGAAAACATAACTCAATGGCATCGACTATTCAGAGTATTTTCAAAAAGGGGTAAGAAGTACTCTTTTCTTGATAACCTTTTTCAACATCAACCTTCATCAACCACTGTACCTGTTCATCAAAGGCACCTCCCCGAATCACCCTCGAGGAAGCTCACCTTGCAATCTTGAGGTGGTACCTTTAGTACCCAGTTTTTAATCATTCTGTTAAAGTTATTCTATGATCTTATCGTCCTTTCCCAAGTTGTCCTTAACCGTGGACACGGCTTTTCGAAAAGATTTAACCCTGCATGGGTGTACAATGTTTGCCACGCGTACCGTCCGGCCCATTACCTGCGCATTAGCTCTCTTCCTTGGAAAGCCGGCTGGGTGGGAGCGGTGTCGACTTCTCCCTCGTTAAGGACTTTCCAGGATCATCAGTGGCTGCAGGACACGAGATCACCACACCCTGCCCCACGGCCACTCATTTTCCTAACACCACCATCCTCATCTCAGTTCAACCACCATCATCACGCACGCGCAAATGGAAGCCCGAACTAGAGGACCTGGCTAGCCCCGCCCGAGTTATTTAGTCTATGAGGGTTCCTGCACTGCGAATGCATAGGCCTCACGCATGGTTGCACACTCAGTCTTGGTTCGGGAGGTAAAGAACTCGCACCTAGGCGGCGAGAACGAGACAAAGCACCACAACCACAGTGGCCTCTCATCCCCACCTTTAAGCATTTTATTATCCGTCACCACAATTTCCTCCACCATCATTCTCATCTCATCACCTGTTACCAACATGAACCATCCATCGTACAGCTAATCATCTACTAAGCATGGCTAAGCATCAACATAGCATAGTTTAGTATCTCAGGCCAACAATACAAACTTATGGATAATAGGGGGGAAACAGATATTGGCATCGGAAACTTAATGCAACTATAGGATACTCTAATCCAACAAAATTGACATTTAGAACCGCATGCAATATTATAGTGGAGAAAATATTTGCGGAAACATAGGATAAGATATGCTCAGAGGGGGATTACGCTTGCCTTGATCAACGTGCCGGTAGTACGGATCTTCGGGGTATGGTGGAGTCACCCTGGCTGCTTGATCTATCGAAGCATAACAACGGAAGAAACAATCAATCACCACACATGCTTACAAATGCAATGCGCAAACACATGATGACATGACATTTTAAAACCCCGAGATGAGGATGATTCAAGCTATTCAACTTAAACGGAGTTCGGATGCTTAACGGGTGCATCACGAATCTACCGGGGGATTAGGTCATGCAGCATATTTACTCGTTAAATGGAGAGGATGAACCCTATCGTTATCTTGCATATGATTGTCATGATCATGAGAAGATGCGGGGTTGGGTGATTAAGCGAGAAAAAGTAATACTACACAATGCCTCGAACAAATTGTTGAAGAGAAAGGGAGTCCTTCAGTTTAACTGGGAGGCAGAATTCCATGCCAGCGGTACTACCGCTGGAACAGGCGGTGGTACCGCTAGGGTCTTCATCGTTCGAACCAGCCAGTCAACGGTCGTCTTCTTTCTTCACGAAGCCCACGCTCCCGGTACCAGTTGGTACCGCTCGAGGTACCGCTCGAGGTACCGGACAAGGCCTCCGAACGCTGGAAATCGCGGTACCATTAGCGGCACCAGACCCAGCCTTTCCGCATCAGCGGTACCGGCTGGTACCGCTGGAGGTACCGTTGGTGGTACCGCTCACGCGCCCAGAACACAGTTTTCGGCGGTACCTGCGACGGTACCTGCACCAGTGCTGCTTCAGCAGTGTGTTTGCCAGGGAGCAGCGGTACTGAAGTTGAGACGGGAACCCATAGCAGTTTGGAAACTCTGCCAAAACTTGGAGACAAAGATACTTCCACGGTCCGATATGATCCTCAGAGGGACCCCATGCAATGGAACAATACGAGCCAAATATAAGTCAGCGAGTTGACTTGCCCGTATATCATCACGGACTGGTAGGAAGTGAGCAACCTTGGACAGTCGATCAATGATTACCCAGATTGCATTGTTGCCCTTTTGAGATCGGGGAAACCCGGTGATGAAGTCCATACCAATTTCATCCCATTTCCACTCGGGGACTGCAATAGGGCGAAGAGTGCCGGCAGGCCTTTGATGTTCAGCCTTTACCCGTCGACATGTGTCGCATTCAGCAACATACTTGGCAATTTCTCGTTTCATCCGAGTCCACCAAATAGTGGTCGAAGGTCTTGGTACATTTTGGTACTACCGGGATGAATAGAGAGAGGAGATTCATGAGCTTCTTGGAGGATCAGCCCTCTCAATTTTGTTTCTTTGGCACTACCAAGCGGTCACCAAAATAAACAACTCCGGATTCATTGACAGAAAAACATTTGGCCTTCCCGCTAGCAATGTTCTCTTGATTTTCTGAATACCCTTGTCACGGTTTGAGCTTCCTTAATCTGGTCTACAAGAGTAGATTTGATCTCCAGATTTGCAAGGTAGCCAGAGGGAACCATTTCTAAGTTCAAACGAGAGAACTCTTCATGAAGGGCAGGTTGGGCCTTTTCAATCATCAGATTGTTGCAATAGGACTTCCGACTTAGCGCGTCAGCCACGACGTTTGCTTTGCCGGGTTGATAGTTCAGACTCACATTGTAGTCCGTGATTAACTCCAACCAACGCCTTTGCCTGAGATTTAAATCCGGCTGGGTGAAGAGGTACTTCAGACTCTTGTGATCCGAGAAGATCTCGCAACGGTTACCAAACAGGTATGGTCTCCATTGCTTCAAAGCATAACCACCGCGGCAAGTTCTAGATCATGAGTTGGGTAGTTGTGCTCATGCGGCTTAAGTTGGCGAGAAGCATAGCCACCACATGGCCATCTTGCATTAGCACACAGCCCAAGCCTTGTAGAGAGGCGTCACAGAAGACGACGAAATCCTTGCTGTGTCCGGCAGGACAAGCACAGGAGCGGACGTGAGCTTGGCTTTCAGTGTTTTGAAACTCTCTTCAGCTTCGGCCGACCATACAAACTTTTTATCCTTCTTGAGAAGGTCAGTCAGGGCCTTGGCTATCTTGGAGAAACCTTCGATGAATCGGCGGTAGTAACCCGCCAATCCGAGAAAGCTACGAATGTCCTTGACTGACATTGGAGTTTTCCAATCCAGAATGGACTGAATCTTGTCGGAATGACAGCCACACCATTAGCGGATATCACATGACCAAGGAAGACGAGATTATCCAACCAAAACTCACACTTGGAGAACTTGGCATAGAGGCGGTGTTCTCGAAGTCTTGTCAGAACCAAACGAAGATGTTCCTCATGCTCTTCATTGGTTTTGGAATAGATGAGGATGTCATCAATGTAAATGACGACAAACTTGTCAAGATAATCCATGAAGACAGAGTTCATGAGCCTCATGAAAGTAGCTGGGCATTTGTGAGACCAAAGGACATGACGGTATACTCATATGAGCCATACGAGTAACAAATGCCGTCTTTGGAATATCCTCCTTTCTGATTTGATCTGATGGTAGCCTGACCTCAGATCCATCTTGGAGAATACCGTTGCACCAGCTAACTGATCCAACAGATCATTGATGCGAGGAATAGGATACTTGTTCTTGATTGTCACCGCATTCAACGGTCGATAGTCAGAGACTAGACGAGGCACGGTAGAATCCCTCTTCTTGACAAAGAGTACCGGACAACCCCAAGGTGAACTGCTAGGCTGGATGAAATCCTTTGCTAACAGCTGATCAATTTGCTCTTTCAACAGAGCCAACTCTTCCACCGGCATACGGTAGGGCTTCTTGGAAATTGGAGCGGTACCGGGAAGTAGATCTATGACAAACTCCACACTTCGGTCAGGAGGCATGCCAGGCAATTCTTCCGGGAACACATCCGGGAAGTCACACACCACGTGTATGTCCTGGATTTCAGGAGGGGATTCGCCTTCCATAAAGCAAAGGAGAATCTCAGGTGAGTTGGGTATGATGGAGGACGGAGGTCTTGACATGCAGACCAATACTTCACACTGTCACCGGAAGGAATTGGTCACGGTGACGGTCTTGGCAGCACAGTCGAGATTAGCCTGGTATTTGGCTAGCCAGTTCATGCCCATATGACATCAATGCCACTTGACCTCAGAGCTACCAAGGCGAAAGGAAAAGAGTAGTAACCGATAGTAATCTGAACTTCAGGAGTAACCCCATCGGTTTGCCATTTGGAGCCAGGAGTGGCGATCACCAAGGGACGCTCATTTCTCAAACGGTATTTTGTGGTCTTTTGCAAAAGCTATGGATATGAATGAATGCGATGCTCCAGAATCAAACAAAACTGTAGCACGTTGTTGTTGATTCGTAACTCACCCATGAGAACGCCGGGGTCCTCTTCAGCTTCTTCAGCAGAGATGTGGTTCAGGCGACCACGCACAATAGGTCCAGCCTTGCCAGCTGGAGTGGCAGGGGCTCGTGCAGGAGTTATCGCGAGAGGTGCCTTCTGGGGGCACTCCCTGGAGTAGTGGCCAGCCTGGCCACAGGTAGCAAGTGAGTCTAGGTGGAGCAGGTAGCATAGGACGGTACCCACTCCCGCCTACCCCAAGTGTCGAAGTAGTGGGCGCGGAGGAGGTGGCCTGTATCCTGCGGCTCTTGGCATGAATGGAGCACGCGGCACAGCGCTGTAGGGAACAAACACCCTGCGCTTCTTGCTCTCAGAACCCGAGGAACTCGCGGGCCTCTTGGAAGCCTCAAGTTCCTTTCTTCCTTGCTCGAGATGAAAGCCTGGTTGAACAGCTCCTGATAGGTCTGGAACCTGAAGGGCAATAGTCATAGCGGAGCTGCGGTGAAGACCCTTGCGGAACAGCTCTTGCTTGTCAGCATCATTGGTCACGTCCCTTGGGGCGTAACGAGAGAGATGGTTGAACTCACGACCATAAGTGCGGAGGTCCATCCGTCCCTGTTGCAAGTCCAGGAACTCCCTCCTCTTCAAATCCATGATCGGCTGGGGAATGTACTCCGCACGGAAGGCAGTGCGAAAATCCGCCCAAGTGAAGACATGGTTGGCTGGAAACAAGCCACATGGCTTTCCCACCAACAGCCAGCTGCACCAACCAAGAGGTAGGTGGCAAAGTTGACTTGCTCAGCCAATGGGACATGCAGCGCGGAGAACTTGCGCTCCAAAGCACGAAGCCAATCATCAGCTTCCAGTGGCTCCTTAGCATCAGCAAAGGTGGGTGGCTGCGAGCGCAGGAACTCAGTGAGAGTGTTGCACTCGTTCCTCCGTGCATTCTGCTGCACCAACTGCTCAAGCAACGCTCATTGCGCCCGCGGTTCTCCTCAATGGCCATCAAGACCTCAGCCATCGAGGGTGGTGGCGGCAGATCATCCTCATCATTGTCGTGGTTACCGCGGCCTCCACGGCCTCCACGGCCTCCTCGAGCCATTCTGGAGATTTGACAATGACACGGTTAGTATCTTTCTCCGAATGGTCGAACAATAGCATTAGCGTCTACACAAGTACACAGACTAGGGACGATAATACTTTGTACAACAACTGACAAAGAATCAACAGGATAGAACTTGGGTCAAAGATCAGCATCATGTGCTACTAGCGAGAGTTAAGAAATCACCACTTAACACACTCTAGTTGGCACAATCCGGGACCTTATGTTCAAGTCCTTGGGTTAAAACCCAACAAGATTGAGGCTAATCACTTGTTCCTTCGTCGGGTAACAGATTTTAGGATGCAACGCAGCGGAAGCAACTAGACACATAACACTTAAAGGTCGAACCCACCCATGTTTCTAATCATTTTGAAGTAACAGGTGAGAAGTAAAATCTTTAACTCAAATTGGGGTAAGATTGCTCCGAGATTAGAGGGTAACCAGATAAGGAGTAAAAAGAATCCTAAGATGGTTTTCACAACTCATTTTTAGGTTAAAAATATTTTCACAAACACTAGACTCAACATCGACCAGTAGAAGGGTTTCCTACAGGCAGTACTGCTCTGATACCAACTTGTGGCGCCCCGGCTCGATTCTTGCGGTGAGGATGGAGAGGAGGGCACGGCCCAGCTTCTTGCGGTCTTCGCTTGGCTTGGGGTGGCCTCAATCAACGGCGCCGTGCTCGGCTATGGTGGCTCGGCCATGGCCATGGGGAGAGAGAGCAAGAGGAAGGGGAAGGGAGGAAATATCTGGGGAATGGGGTGTGGGGCAGGTGGGGCTTGTGGGGGCGTGCTCTCCTTGCAGGTGGAGAGGGCAGAGAGGGGGCCCCCGTGCGAGGCGTGCACGCGCGGCGTGGCCATGGCGGCATGGCTACAGGGGAAGATGACACTTTTGCAAAACCCCCCTGCAACCTTTGTTTCCATCACCGATAGACCCTTCTCTCTTTTCTTTCTTAAAAACCAGCAGCAACTTTACAGATTTAATTAGTGCACCTAGACCACTTCAAAAATTATGAAACAATTTGTGTAGCCTTTTTATACCATGTGGAAGCTCCACAAAAATTGGTGCCTCAAAAAAAAATAGTTTGGTACCACTTTGTTCATAGGTTTTATTTATGGCAATTTTCTAAATTCCCCAAATTATAATCTTCTAGGAATTTTAGAGCAAGACAAAAATAGTATTTTGAACCCTTAGAACTTCCTTGACAAATATGGGAGTTTAGTTGAGTTGGTTTTGTCACCATCAACTCATTTAAATTAAGTTGTTTGAAATCAGATATTGCTTTTATTTCCCTCTTGTTTTCATTTGTTGTCCAATTCTTGGTTTCAACATGAGCAATTGAACAAGTGATGCCATGATGCATGCATGATATGCAAAAGCGAAAAATTTTACTCGGGTTTTTGAGGTTCACAACCTTGGGCTGTTACAATTCTACCCTCCTTACAGGAATCTCGTCCCGAGATTCTAAGGTTGCGGAAAGAAGTCGGGATACTCCTCACGAAGACTAGACTCTCGTTCCCAAGTTGCTTCTTCCTCGGAATGGTGAGACCATTGAACCTTGAGGAACTTGGTAGTCTTGTTTCGGGTCTTCCTTTCGGCTTCATCCAAGACACAGATAGGATGCTTGCGATAAGTGAGATCTTCTTGTAGATCTAGCTCCTCATGATTAACTCCATGGATAGGATCCTTGAAACAACGGCGGAGTTGGGAGACATGAAACACATCATGTACATTTGGAAACTTGACGGGTAACTCCAACTTATAAGAAAGATCTCCTCGCTTTTCCAGAACGGTGAAAGGGCCAACATAGCGAGGTGCCAATTTCCCTTTGATTCCGAAGCGGCGAACGCCACGAAGGGGAGAGACACGGAGATAAGCTTTATCACCAATTTCATAGTGAATTTCCTGATGATGCTTATCATAGTAGCTCTTCTGCCTAGACTGGGCAATCTTCAGATTCTCTCTTATGATTCAAACCTTCTCCTCAGCTTCATTGATCACATCCGGACCAAAGAGTGCTCTCTCTCTCCGGTCTCGGACCAATTTAGAGGAGTACGGCATTTTCTTCCATATAGAGCCTCGAAGGGAGCCATGCCCAGACTAGCTTGATAGCTATTGTTGGAGAACTCCGCGAAAGGGAGATACTTTTCCCAACCCTTGCCAAAAGAGATTACACATGCCCGAAGCATGTCTTCCAGAACTTGGTTCACTCTTTCGGTCTGACCATCAGTTTGAGGATGGTAGGCGCCCCGACCCGACCCGACCCGACTGTTATACAGTGATGCTGTGTGTCACCGGTTAAGCGATACAACCGGAGGTTACGGGTTTACCAATCCCCGGCCAAAACCTTTGGCAGGCGTTGCTCGGAATGGATCATCGGCAACGCAACACCCCGATTGACGCCTTAACACAGGCACAACCCTCAATGTATAATAGAGAGATCAAGACTTGTGGAACAACTGGCACATCACAGACTCTACGACACAAAGCATTATAGTTCAACTCTTATAATAGAGAAAGATAGCAAATTACAACCAGAGGTCACAGACTCAACATTACAACATGCGGAAGCGAATTAGGTTGTTCTAAACAACAAGATCCAAAATATGGCCTAAGAGGCCTACAGATAAACATCACAGCGCCAGCTGTTCCGGGATGTCCTAAGCTGCCACCTGGGAACCCCAGACTTCTCGTCGACGTCCACAAAGAACCCACCTTCGAGGGCGGTGAAGTCCTCCTCTGAAACAAAACAAACGACGTTGAGTTCGACGAACTCGCAAGATTATATAGAGCTTTAGCTCGATGAGGCTTTCAAGGTTCTATGGCTGTTTTGCATAAAGCTGATTTTATTTATGAAAACATAACTCAATGGCATCGACTATTCAGAGTATTTTCAACAAGGGGTAAGAAGTACTCTTTTCTTGATCACCTTTTCAACATCAACCTTCATCAACCACTGTACCTGTTCATCAAAGGCACCTCCCCGAATCACCCTCGAGGAAGCTCACCTTGCAATCTTGAGGTGGTACCTTTAGTACCTAGTTTTTAATCATTCCGTTAAAGTTATTGTATGATCTTATCGTCCTTTCCCAAGTTGTCCTTAACCGTGGACACGGCTTTTCGAAAAGATTCAACCCTGCAGGGGTGTACAATGTTTGCCACGCGTACCGTCCGGCCCATTACCTGCGCATTAGCTCTCTTCCTTGGAAAGCCGGCTGGGTGGAGCGGTGTCGACTTCTCCCTCGTTAAGGACTTTCCAGGATCATCAGTGGCTGCAGGACACGAGATCACCACACCCTGCCCCACGGCCACTCATTTTCCTAACACCACCATCCTCATCTCAGTTCAACCACCATCATCACGCACGCGCAAATGGAAGCCCGAACTAGAGGACCCTGGCTAGCCCCGCCTGAGTTATTTAGTCTATGAGGGTTCCTGCACTGCGAATGCATAGGCCTCACGCATGGTTGCACACTCAGTCTTGGTTCGGGAGGTAAAGAACTCGCACCTAGGCGGCGAGAACGAGACAAAGCACCACAACCACAGTGGCCTCTCATCCCCACCTTTAAGCATTTTATTATCCGTCACCACAATTTCCTCCACCATCATTCTCATCTCATCACCTGTTACCAACATGAACCATCCATCGTACAGCTAATCATCTACTAAGCATGGCTAAGCATCAACATAGCATAGTTTAGTATCTCAGGCCAACAATACAAACTTATGGATAATAGGGGGGAAACAGATATTGGCATCGGAAACTTAATGCAACTATAGGATACTCTAATCCAACAAAATTGACATTTAGAACCGCATGCAATATTATAGTGGAGAAAATATTTGCGGAAACATAGGATAAGATATGCTCAGAGGGGGATTACGCTTGCCTTGATCAACGTGCCGGTAGTACGGATCTTCGGGGTATGGTGGAGTCACCCTGGCTGCTTGATCTATCGAAGCATAACAACGGAAGAAACAATCAATCACCACACATGCTTACAAATGCAATGCGCAAACACATGATGACATGACATTTTAAAACCCCGAGATGAGGATGATTCAAGCTATTCAACTTAAACGGAGTTCGGATGCTTAACGGGTGCATCACGAATCTACCGGGGATTAGGTCATGCAGCATATTTACTCGTTAAATGGAGAGGATGAACCCTATCGTTATCTTGCATATGATTGTCATGATCATGAGAAGATGCGGGGTTGGGTGATTAAGCGAGAAAAAGTAATACTACACAATGCCTCGAACAAATTGTTGAAGAGAAAGGGAGTCCTTCAGTTTAACTGGGAGGCAGAATTCCATGCCAGCGGTACTACCGCTGGAACAGGCGGTGGTACCGCTAGGGTCTTCATCGTTCGAACCAGCCAGTCAACGGTCGTCTTCTTTCTTCACGAAGCCCACGCTCCCGGTACCAGTTGGTACCGCTCGAGGTACCGCTCGAGGTACCGGACAAGGCCTCCGAACGCTGGAAATCGCGGTACCATTAGCGGCACCAGACCCAGCCTTTCCGCATCAGCGGTACCGGCTGGTACCGCTGGAGGTACCGTTGGTGGTACCGCTCACGCGCCCAGAACACAGTTTTTCGGCGGTACCTGCGACGGTACCTGCACCAGTGCTGCTTCAGCAGTGTGTTTGCCAGGGAGCAGCGGTACTGAAGTTGAGACGGGAACCCATAGCAGTTTGGAAACTCTGCCAAAACTTGGAGACAAAGATACTTCCACGGTCCGATATGATCCTCAGAGGGACCCCATGCAATGAAACAATACAAGCCAAATATAAGTCAGCGAGTTGACTTGCCCGTATATCATCACGGACTGGTAGGAAGTGAGCAACCTTGGACAGTCGATCAATGATTACCCAGATTGCATTGTTGCCCATTTGAGATCGGGGAAACCCGGTGATGAAGTCCATACCAATTTCATCCCATTTCCACTTGGGGACTGCAATAGGGCGAAGAGTGTCAGCAGGCCTTTGATGTTCAGCCTTTACCCGTCGACATGTGTCGCATTCAGCAACATACTTGGCAATTTCTCGTTTCATCCGAGTCCACCAGAATAGTGGTCGAAGGTCTTGGTACATTTTGGTACTACCGGGATGAATAGAGAGAGGAGATTCATGAGCTTCTTGGAGGATCAGCCCTCTCAACTTTTGTTTCTTTGGCACTACCAAGCGGTCACCAAAATAAACAACTCCGGATTCATTGACAGAAAAACATTTGGCCTTCCCGCTAGCAATGTTCTCTTTGATTTTCTGAATACCCTTGTCACGGGTTTGAGCTTCCTTAATCTGGTCCACAAGAGTAGATTTGATCTCCAGATTTGCAAGGTAGCCAGAGGGAACCATTTCTAAGTTCAAACGAGAGAACTCTTCATGAAGGGCAGGTTGGGCCTTTTCAATCATCAGATTGTTACAATAGGACTTCCGACTTAGCGCGTCAGCCACGACGTTGGCCTTGCCGGGTTGATAATTCAGACTCACATTGTAGTCCGTGATTAACTCCAACCAACGCCTTTGCCTGAGATTTAGATCCGGCTGGGCGAAAAGGTACTTCAAAATGCGTAATATTTATCAAATTTCTGTAAAAAAATGTATTGTTAAAAAAAAATTAGCTTGACAATGCAGACCAATACTTCACACTGTCACCGGAGGAATTGGTCACGGTGACGGTCTTGGCAGCACAGTCGAGATTAGCCTGGTATTTGGCTAGCCAGTTCATGCCCAATATGACATCAATGCCACTTGACCTCAGGGCTACCAAGGCGAAAGGAAAAGAGTAGTAACCGATAGTAATCTGAACTTCAGGAGTAACCCCGTCGGTTTGCCATTTGGAGCCAGGAGTGGCGATCACCAAGGGACAGCTCAATTTCTCAAACGGTATTTTGTGGTCTTTTGCAAAAGCTATGGATATGAATGAATGCGATGCTCCAGAATCAAACAAAACTGTAGCACGGTTGTTGTTGATTCGTAACTCACCCATGAGAACGCCGGGGTCTTCTTCAGCTTCTTCAGCAGAGATGTGGTTCAGGCGACCACGCACAATAGGTCCAGCCTTGCCAACTGGAGTGGCAGGGGCTCGTGCAGGAGTTATCACGAGAGGTGCCTTCTGGGGGCACTCCCTGGAGTAGTGGCCAGCCTGGCCACAGGCGTAGCAAGTGAGTCTAGGTGGAGCAGGTAGCATCGGACGGTACCCACTCCCGCCTACCCCAAGTGTCGAAGTAGTGGAGCGCGGAGGAGGTGGCCTGTATCCTGCGGCTCTTGGCATGAATGGAGCACGCGGCACAGCGCTGTAGGGAACGAACACCCTGCGCTTCTTGCTCTCAGAACCCGAGGAACTCTGGTGGTCCCCGTGTGCGGGCATCTTGGAAGCCTCAAGTTCCTTTCTTCCTTGCTCGAGAGTGAAAGCCTGGTTGAACAGCTCCTGATAGGTCTGGAACCTGAAAGGTAATAGTTCATATCGGAGTTGCGGTGAAAGACCCTTGCGGAACAGATCTTGCTTGTCAGCATCATTGGTCACGTCCCTTTGGGCGTAACGAGAGAGATGGTTGAACTCACGACCATAAGTGCGGAGGTCCATCCGTCCCTGTTGCAAGTCCAGGAACTCCCCCCTCTTCAAATCCATGATCGGCTGGGGAATGTACTCCGCACGGAAGGCAGTGCGAAAATCCGCCCAAGTGAAGACATGGTTGGCTGGAAACAAGGCCACATGGCTTTCCCACCAATAGCCAGCTGCACCAACCAAGAGGTAGGTGGCAAAGTTAACTTGCTCAGCCAATGGGACATGCAGCGCGGAGAACTTGCGCTCCAAAGCACGAAGCCAATCATCAGCTTCCAGTGGCTCCTTAGCATCAGCAAAGGTGGGTGGCTGCGAGCGCAGGAACTCAGTGAGAGTGGTGCACTCGTTCCTCCGTGCATTCTGCTGCACCAACTGCTCAAGCAAACGCTCATTGCGCCCGCGGTTCTCCTCAATGGCCATCAAGACCTCAGCCATCGAGGGTGGTGGCGGCAGATCATCCTCATCATTGTCGTGGTTACCGCGGCCTCCACGGCCTCCACGGCCTCCTCGAGCCATTCAGGAGATTTGACAATGACACGGTTAGTATCTTTCTCCGAATGGTCGAACAATAGCATTAGCGTCTACACAAGTACACAGACTAGGGACGATAATACTTTGTACAACAACTGACAAAGAATCAACAGGATAGAACTTGGGTCAAAGATCAGCATCATGTGCTACTAGCGAGAGTTAAGAAATCACCACTTAACACACTCTAGTTGGCACAATCCGGGACCTTATGTTCAAGTCCTTGGGTTAAAACCCAACAAGATTGAGGCTAATCACTTGTTCCTTCGCCGGGTAACAGATTTTAGGTTGCAACGCAGCGGAAGCAACTGGACACATAACACTTAAAGGTCGAACCCACCCATGTTTCTAATCATTTTGAAGTAACAGGTGAGAAGTAAAATCTTTAACTCAAATTGGGGTAAGATTGCTCCGAGATTAGAGGGTAACCAGATAAGGAGTAAAAAGAATCCTAAGATGGTTTTCACAACTCATTTTTAGGTTAAAAATATTTTCACAAACACTAGACTCAACATCGACCAGTAGAAGGGTTTCCTACAGGCAGTACTGCTCTGATACCAACTTGTGGCGCCCCGGCTCGATTCTTGCGGTGAGGATGGAGAGGAGGGCACGGCCCAGCTTCTTGCGGTCTTCGCTTGGCTTGGGTGGCCTCAATCGACGGCGCCGTGCTCGGCTATGGTGGCTCGGCCATGGCCATGGGGAGAGAGAGCAAGAGGAAGGGGAAGGGAGGAAATATCTGGGGAATGGGGTGTGGGGCAGGTGGGGCTTGTGGGGGCGTGCTCTCCTTGCAGGTGGAGAGGGCAGAGAGGGGGCCCCCGTGCGAGGCGTGCACGCGCGGCGTGGCCATGGCGGCATGGCTACAGGGGAAGATGACACTTTTGCAAAACCCCCCCCCCTGCAACCTTTGTTTCCATCACCGATAGACCCTTCTCTCTTTTCTTTCTTAAAAACCAGCAGCAACTTTACAGATTTAATTAGTGCACCTAGACCACTTCAAAAATTATGAAACAATTTGTGTAGCCTTTTTATACCATGTGGAAGCTCCACAAAAATTGGTGCCTCAAAAAAAAAATAGTTTGGTACCACTTTGTTCATAGGTTTTATTTATGGCAATTTTCTAAATTCCCCAAATTATAATCTTCTAGGAATTTTAGAGCAAGACAAAAATAGTATTTTGAACCCTTGGAACTTCCTTGACAAATATGGGAGTTTAGTTGAGTTGGTTTTGTCACCATCAACTCATTTAAATTAAGTTGTTTGAAATCAGATATTGCTTTTATTTCCCTCTTGTTTTCATTTGTTGTCCAATTCTTGGTTTCAACATGAGCAATTGAACAAGTGATGCCATGATGCATGCATGATATGCAAAAGCGAAAAATTTTACTCGGGTTTTTGAGGTTCACAACCTTGGGCTGTTACAGAACAACTGGCACATCACAGACTCTACGACACAAAGCATATAGTTCATCTATTATAATAGAGAAAGATAGCAAATTACAACCAGAGGTCACAGACCCAACATTACAACATGCGGAAGCGAAATAGGTTGTTCTAAACAACAAGAACCAAATTATGGCCTGAGAGGCCTACAGATAAACATTCCAGCGCCAGCTGTTCCGAGATGTCCCAAGCTGCCACCTGGGAACCCCAGACTACTCGTCGACGTCCACAAAGAACCCACCTTCGAGGTCGGTGAAGTCCTCCTCTGAAACAAAACAAACGACGTTGAGTTCGACGAACTCGCAAGATTATATATAGAGCTTTAGCTCGATGAGGCTTTCAAGGTTTTATGGCTGTTTTGCATAAAGCTGATTTTATTTATGAAAACATAACGCAATGGCATCGACTAATCAGAATATTTGAAAAAGGGGTAAGAAGTAACTCTTTTCTCTTGATCACCTTTCTCATCATCAACCACTATCATCATCATTGTACCTGTTCTACAAAGGCACCTCCCCGAATCACCCTCGAGGAAGCTAACCTTGCATTCTTGAGTAGTACCTTTAGTACTCAGTTTTTAATCATTCCGTTCAAGTTATTCTATGGTCTTATCATCCTTTCCCAAGTTGTCCGTAACCGTGGACACGGCTTTTCGAAAAGATTTAACCCTGCAGGGGTGCACTGTGTTTACCTTCGGTACCGTCCGGCTCATTGCCTGATCATTAGCTCTCTTTCGGGGAAAGCCGGCTGAGTGGGAGCGGTTACAACCTTTACCTTGTTAAAGACTAACCCAGGATCATCAGTGGCGGTAGGACAGTTCAGTGCCTCCAACACCCTGTCCCGCGGCCACTCATTTTCCTAAACACCACCATCCTCATCTCAGTCTTGGCCACCATCTCAACGCACGCGCAAATGGAAGCCCGAACTAGAGGACCCTGGCTAGTCCCGCTCAAGTTAGTTGGTCGACGAGGGCTCCATATACCCCACCGAATGGAAGCGCGCTCATTCTTGGTTCAAGAGGTAAAGAACTCGCACCTAGGCGGCGAGAGTGAGACAAACACCACCATACCATAGTGGCCTCTCATCCCCACCTTTAAGCATTTTATTACCTGTCACCACAATTCCTCCACCATCATCCGAACATTTCAACATCTGTTTCCAACATGAAATATCCATCGGACGAATAAACATTTAACTAAGCATGGCTAAGGAACAACATAGCATAATTGAGTATTTCAGGCCAACAATACAATCCTATGGATAATAGGAGGGGAAAACAGGTAATGGCATCGGAAACTTAATGCAACTATAGGATACTCTAATCCAATAAAATTGACATTTGGAACCGCATGCAATATTACAGTGGAGAAAATATTTGCGGAAATTAGGATATGACATGCTCAGAGGGGGATTACGCTTGCCTTGCTCAACGTGCTGGTAGTACGGATCGTCGGGGTATTGCGGTGTAACCCCGGCTGCTTGATCTATCGAAGCATAGCAACGGAAGAGCAATCAATCACCACACAAGCTTTAACAGATGCAATGCGCAAACACATGATGACATGACATTTTAAATCCCCGGGAGGAGGATGATTCAACTATTCAAATTAAACGGAGTTCGGATGCTTAGAGGGGCGCATCCCGGATATACCGTGGAGTTAGGTCATGAACCATCTTTACTTGTTGATTAAGAAAGATGAAACCCTATGGTGCACTTGGATATGAGATGTCATGATCAGGTGATGAAATGCAGGGTTTCGGTGATTTAATATACATGATAACCATTTTAAAGGTTGGTTCACAAATTTCCGGACATTTGGGTATATTACACGCATTTTCTGATGCTCCAAAGAAAATACAAGTTATTACATTTTATTTCCTCTTTTAATTATGTCCTTTTACAATTTATGTTAAACAACAAGTGAAACTAGTTGTCTAAATTTGGAAAAAGAAAGAATTAGGAAATTTATTAGGTACTGAACAATTTCGGAATATCCGAATTTTTCACATTCGGAATATCCGATGTAGAATAAATATGAAATTTTTCGTACTGGAGAAACTCGGATGATCCGATGCTCGGCTCACTCGGAAATTCCGATCAACGTGGAAGACTGAAATCCGGCTAAGGACCTAACGCAAGATTGTACTGGAGTTGCTCGGATTATCCGGTCGAGATCGACTCGGAATATCCGACGCGCGGGCACGAACTCTACGCTCCGGCGAGCTTACACGAAATCGAGGCTACGACCCTCGACCGAACGAAGACAGGGCATGGGAAGGTTCGCCAGCTCACCCTGAAGGCGTAGGCGAAGACGGCGAGGTCGGAGACGGCTCGATGGCGACGAAATCGGGCGGCGGAGCTGCGTCGGGGACGGAGAAGAACTCGGACGGCGGCGGCGATTTCAGGCTTCTCCGGTCGATTCCTTCGGCGGAGGAGGAGAAGGCGTCGCGGCGGAGCTTTCTGGGTCCTTCGTTTCGCTCGGGGCAGCCTCAGGCGACGGCGGCAAGCACGGCCATGGCGCGGCGGTGTGGCACTCGTGGAGGGAGAGTTGGGGAACGGGAGGGCAGGTGAGCGAGTGAGGGGCGGGGGAGCAGGTGGCCTCGTGGTGTTCTTCGCGTAGAGGAGAGGCAGAGCAGGGGGGCCCGGCGCGGCGTGCACCGCGGGAGCGCGGCACGGCGGCATGGCGCCAGTGCCAGGAGAGAGACGACGGCGATTTTTGAAAACCCCCCTGCAATATTTGTTTCCCTCACGGATAGGTCCCTCTTCTGTTTTAAATTAAAACCTTTTAAAACCAGCAGCACTTTGGAGATTTAATTGAGGCACTTAGACATTTTAGAAAAATATGAGAAAATTCTTGTAGTCTTTTCATATCATGTGGAAGCTCCACAAAATTTGGTGTCTCAAAATAAAATGTTTTGAACCACTTTTGTTTAGAAAGGTTGGATATGGCATTTTGCTAAATTCTCACATGTTGCTCCTTTAGTAAATTTAGAGCAAGTTCAAAATATTGTTTTGAACTCTAGAAACTTCCTTGACAAATATACTATGTCAAAGTATTTCTTTTTTTGTTTGCAAGTTTGAATGCCTTCATTCATTTGAAATTGGTTAAAACAAGTTTGGCATTTCGTTTTTAGGTGGTGCCAAACCAACAACAATTCCCTAGCAACAATTCCCTAGCAACAACATTTTTCTTGGATGCCATGATGCAAGGAACACAAAAGTGGAAAATTTACACAGGTTTTTAGGTTCTCAACTTTGGGCTGTTACACATAGAAATAAATGTACTCCCGGATCTTTGGAAGTATGTTTGCCGAGGACCTCAAAATAAAACTATCTGATTTTGGTTGAGAGAAGAGAGGTAGAGATTTTGAAGTTATCATAATGGTCCAAAATGTTAAAAAATATACTAACACATGGTAAATTTATCACATACATTTTTGCAGTTTCATTAGATCATGGGCAAGAGCTTGTAAAGCCACATCCACCCGGTAGCGATCGTTACTCTTTACGGCCTCTAAAATCTTTAGATTGACCCCACATACTAACACTAGTATTTTCTGTCGGAAATCCATAACGGGTAGCAGGTGCAGATGCACCCACTGCCCAAAAAACAAATTTTAAAATGTAAAAAAATTCAAAATAAATTTTTTGGACATACTTCAAGACATTTAATGTTAGCACAAAAAGTTACGTGAAGAAATATATTTTTTGTGACATGTGCAAAAAAGATAAATCTGGACGCTCCAAAATGATTTTATACGAGACATTTTTTTGTCTTTTTACAAAGTCCATAAAAAATATATTTTTCTCCACGACATTTTTTGTGTTAACACAAAATGTTCTAATGTGTATCCGAATTTTTTTCTATAATTTTTTGACATTTTGAAAAAACAATAAAAATGTTTTACATAATAGATGCATCTGCACCTACTACCCAAAATACCACCTCCATTTTTTGTGCGCTTTCTCCTTATTGGGCTTATTAGTATCCTATCAATCATTCTCTATTAAGCAAATGGGGAGGGCCTAAAAGTGGTAGCTGCTAACAGAAGTGAAGATAGATTTACTTTTAAAAAATTGGAGTTAACACAATCTAAAAACTCTAGACTAAGAGTTTAATGAGTAGATAACACCACCACACACAAGCAATGACATCAAGGTGAACAATTACAAGATTTAACACAATGTATATCAAAAGGGAAATTTTATTTCACAAGGTGACAATCAACACAAGAAGGTTAAAAGGTTTTGTTGGCTCCACAGTCACGGGTACCATATGCACACGCATCTGATCCATCCGATCGGGCTCCAACTGATTCCACAGGGATCCCTGCGTAGGCAAACAGTGCAGGGTTCATGTAGCCGCAGTGAAACGTGATCAGAATACACGTACGGAGATCGATCGGACGGCTGATGAATGCATGATGGATGGCTGCTGGCCACTGGAGCATGCAGATTGCAGACCATGCCCTGCGAACCTCAACTTGCTCGGCTTAATTTTTGCGCCTGTTCAGTTCGGGTACGTCCGTACGTCATGTGACTAGCTACTTAGACTATACACACATGTTTTTGTCTGGCCAAACACGGAAATATATGGAAATGCATGTATGGTGAGGGGTGAGCACTGACACGAGTTGAAGAGATTCGTTGTGAATTTTCGTAGGAAATTTATGTGCCGCCATTAGTGAGCACCGACGAACAAACTGTTACCGACGTACGATTAGTTGGTGCTTAATCTCCGTCATCCGTACAAACCAGACAAGTCGTACGATCCCAAGCTGTTCACTACACCGGACAGCAGTGCCAACGACGGTACGTGTATTTATGTGGAGCAAGGTCAAGGGTGTTTAAAAGTTGTTGACCCTATTGAATTGATGCATTAGTAAATTATCTTAAAAATCTGAAAAGAGATAAACTTTACTCTGTATATGTTCACTAGTAGAAAAACCACCTTTCGTCCAGAGCCGATGAAGCCATTAATCTCGGTTCAGAGAAAAACCGGGACCAATGCCTGGCATTAATCCCGGTTCGAGTTGCCAGGGGTCCGTGGAGCATTGGTCCCGGTTCGGTGGACCAATGCTCCGGTGCAGGACACGTGGCGTGCCGCGGAGCTTTGGTCCCGGTTCGTGGCACGAACCGGGACCAATACCCCTCCCCTGCCTATAAATAACCCACCCCTCTCTTCTCTCCTCTTTTTTTTCTGGTTGGATTGGTGGGAAGTGGGTGCTAGTTTTTTTTTCCTTTGCCACGCACAAGATGTGTTCGATGAAATGCCCGAGCCACACTTAAGTTCACACAAGATGATATCCTCGGCCGAGGTTAGCAACTTTATCCTTTTCATCTGTAATTGATACAAAAATATTGCACGTGTCGATGTACGGTGGTCATTTCACTATTCAAGATGTTATTGTAATGGTATTTGATAAACTTAATTATATGATGCAGATGGATGCACGGATGCGATGGATGTACGGCGAACGACGCAGTTCCGAGTTTATTGCAGGCCTGCATAAATTTCTCGAAGTGGCTGAGGCAAACAAAGTGGATAATTTTATGCCTTGTCCATGTGACAAGTGTCGGAACGTCAGGGAGTACTCTGACCCGAGAACCATTCAAGACCACGTGATTCGGAGAGGTTTCATGCCCAGCTATAATTGTTGGACCAAGCACGGAGAAAGAGGGGTTAGGATGGAAGACAATGAAGAAGAGGAGGATGATGACAACTATCCTATGTTCCCTGAGGAATACGGTGATACTGTAATGGAAGACGTTGAAGAAGAAGGAGGTGAACATCGGGCATCAGATGAGCCCGCTGATGGTCTTGGTGGGGTCATTTCTGATGCAAAGCGAGAATGCGATACAGAAAAGGAGAAGCTAAAGTTGGAGGCCATGCTAGAGGATCACAAAAAGTTGCTGTACCCAAATTGCGAAGATGGCAGCACAAAGCTCGGTACCACACTGGAACTGCTGAAATGGAAGGCAGAGACTGGTTGTTCTGACAAGGGATTTGAGAAATTACTGAAAATAATGAAGCCGAAGCTTCCAAAGGATAACGAATTGCCCGAGACTACATACGAAGCAAAGAAGGCTATCTGCCCTCTAGGATTAGATGTGCAGAAGATACATGCATGCATTAATGACTGCATCCTGTACCGCGGTGAGGAGTACGAGAATATGGATAAATGCCCGGTATGCAATGCACTGCGGTACAAGATCAGACAAGATGACCCTGGTGATGTTGAGTGCGATGACGAGCCCCCCCGGAAGAGGGTTCCTGCTAAGGTGATGTGGTATGCTCCTATAATACCACGGTTGAAACGTCTGTTCAGAAACAAAGAGCATGCCAGGTTGTTGCGATGGCACAAAGAAGAGCGTAAGAAAGACGGGAAGTTGAGACACCCCGCCGATGGGTCCCAGTGGAGAAAAATCGACAGAGAGTTCCCGACATTTTCAGATGACGCAAGGAACTTAAGATTTGGTCTAAGTACAGATGGCTTTAATCCTTTTGGGGAGCAGAGCTCCAGTCATAGCACTTGGCCCGTGACTCTATGTATCTACAACCTTCCTCCTTGGTTGTGCATGAAGCGAAAGTTCATTATGATGCCAGTGCTCATCCAAGGCCCGAAGCAACCCGGCAACGACATTGATGTGTACCTAAGGCCATTAGTTGATGAACTTTTGCAGTTGTGGTCCGAACCAGGTGTACGTGTGTGGGATGAGCACAAACAACAGGAATTTGACCTACGAGCGTTGTTGTTCGTAACCATCAATGATTGGCCTGCTCTTAGTAACATTTCAGGACAGTCAAACAAGGGATACAATGCATGCACGCACTGTTTAGATAAGACTGAAAGTATACATTTGGGAAACAAGAACGTGTACCTGGGGCATCGTCGATTTCTTCCGAACAGTCATGCCGTAAGAAAGAAAGGCAAGCATTTCAACGGTGAGGCAGATCGCCGGAAGAAGCCTAACCTCCCTGATGGTGATGTTATATATGACATGGTCAAGGATTTAGAAGTAATCTTTGGAAAGGGTCCTGGCAGTCTATCTGTTCCGAATGACGCTGACAACCACGTACCCATATGGAAGAAGAAATCTATATTTTGGGAGCTACCCTATTGGAAAGTCCTAGAGGTCCGGTCTTCAATCGACGTGATGCACGTGACGAAGAATCTTTGCGTGAACCTGCTAGGCTTCCTGGGCGTGTATGGGAAGACAAAAGATACACCAGAAGCACGGGAGGACCAGCAACGTATGAAAGACCCATACAACAAGCAGACGGATAAAGGGCGTCAATACTTAAGCAGCTACGCTCTTACCAAAGCAGAGAAGGAAATCTTTTTTGAATGCCTGAGCAGTATCAAGGTCCCGGCTGGCTTCTCGTCAAATATAAAGGGAATAATAAATATGGCAGAGAAAAAATTCCAGAACCTGAAGTCTCATGATTGCCACGTGATTATGACGCAGTTGCTTCCGGTTGCATTGAGGGGGCTTCTACCGGAAAATGTTCGAGTACCCATTGTGAAGCTATGTGCATTCCTCAATGCAATATCTCAGAAGGTCATCGATCCAGTAACTCTACCAAGTTTACAGAAGGCTGTGGTCCAATGTCTTGTCAGCTTCGAGTTGGTGTTCCCCCCATCATTCTTCAATATTATGACGCATCTCCTGGTTCACCTAGTCGAGGAGATTGCCATTCTCGGTCCTGTATTTCTACACAATATGTTCCCCTTCGAGAGGTTCATGGGAGTCTTGAAGAAATATGTTCATAACCGTGCTAGGCCAGAAGGAAGCATCTCAAAGGGCTATGGAACAGAGGAGGTCATTGAGTTCTGTGTTGACTTTATTCCTGACCTTAAGCCGATTGGTGTTCCTGAATCGCGGCATGAGGGGAGACTGAGTGGAAAAGGCACGCTAGGAAAGAAAGCACTGATATGTAGGGACGGGCATTCTTTAACTCAAGCACACTACACAGTTCTACAAAGTTCCACCTTCGTGGCTCCGTATATCGAGGAACACATGAATTATGTACGCTCCAAGAACCCGGGGGAGGATGACTCCTGGATTAAAGAAAAACACATGGAGACTTTCGGCAGTTGGTTGCGATTACAGCTCATGAATGACAGCACTGTCGGAGATCAGCTCTACTTGTTGGCCGCGTCACCATCTTCGACTGTATTGAATTTCCAAGGGTACGAGATAAATGGGAATACATTTTACACGATCGCCCAAGATAAAAAGAGCACCAACCAAAACAGTGGTGTCCGCTTTGATGCAACAGACGAGAATGGGCAAAAGGAAACATACTATGGTTACATAGAGGAGATATGGGAACTTGACTATGGACCTACTTTTAAGGTCCCTTTGTTTCGGTGCAGTTGGGTCAACATGAAGGGAGACGGGATAAAGGTAGACCAGCTGTACGGAATGACGACAGTGGATCTCAAGAATCTTGGTTGTTACAGGAACGAACCATTCGTCCTAGCCAATGATGTGGCTCAGGTTTTCTATGTGAAGGACATGTCCTCCAGACCGAAAAAAAGAAAAAATAAGCAAACGAATACATCAGACGATGAGCCAAAGCGTCACATAGTTCTTTCAGGGAAAAGAAACATCGTGGGAGTCGAGGACAAGACAGACATGTCAGCAGATTATGATAAGTTTGATGAAATTCCGCCCTTCACAGTGAAAACTGACCCAAGCATCCCGTTAAATAATGAAGATGCTCCATGGTTACGGCCGAAGCGATCATAGGCCAGGGACATACGCGAAGAAGGGTTCATGGCATTTATGTAAATCAATGTAATGTATTAAACCTTTATGTGATGTGTAGTAATGTATTAAACCTTTATGTGGTGAAAACCATAATACACGAAATGGGAGTTTCCATCTAGAAGAAATGGGTTATATCACATGTGAGTTTTCTTTTTTGTTTTCTGTTAATTAATTGCATGACGACCGGTGAAACACGCGTGGTAGGTGGTTGTCGGCTCCCACACCTCCCGTGGGAACCTCTCAAACCTCAGCTTCGACCGTCCAAACACGGTTCCCCCTGCATACAGCCCGACGGTGGCTCGTGAGTTTGAGCGCCACTTCGATCCAAGCAGCGGTAAGACGTCTCTGATGATCTACAACCGTCCGGCGAACGGTCGCAGGTCATCAGAGACGTCTTGCCACTGGTTGCCCAAAGATGCCTCTCCGAGTGACGCTGGAATGTTTTGTGTTTGAGCGCCACTTCGATCCAAGCAGCGGCAAGACGTCTCTGATGATCTACAACCGTCCGGCAACACATCTCTGATGATCTGCAACCGTTTGGAACGGTCGCAGGTCATCAGAGACGTCTTGCCGCTGGTTGCCCAAAGATGCCTCTCCGAGTGACGCTGGAATGTTTTGTGTGTGAGTAACCTGTCTGAGGAGGGGGCTATATATAGGGTACGTGTGCTTCTTTAGTCCCGGTTGGTAACACCAACCGGGTCATGTGGCTCACGAAGTGGTCGTGATGATACTGCTGATCCAACAGCTCACAATCCCTCAAAAGAAACACACCCCTGATCCAACGTCTCACAAGCGCTTGAAAGAAACACACGATCCGTGTGCTTCTTTAGTCCCGGTTGGTAACACCAACCGGGACTAAAGGCGGGTTTTGCGGTCACGACACGTGTCCTCCCCCAGCGCTGCCCTGGGCACGTGTCCTCCCCCAGCGCTGCCCTGGAGGTCTTTATATATTGTCGCCGACGGGGTAAACCCTAATCCACCATTCCTAGCCACGAACGCATCGTCTCCACGAGATGGATCCGCCACGTCCGCCGCAGCGCCTTCTGGACGAGGTCGAGCGTGCTCGGCAGAGCGCGCTTGGGCGCAACCGCGGGAGCCTATCCCGCCGTATGCCCACGAGCCCGGCGTGGAGAGGAATGCCCAGCTACCGGCCTCCTGCTCCACCAGGTGCCGCCGCACCTCCACCTGGCGCCGCTGCACCTCCACCAGGCGCCACCGCTCCTCCCGCGGAGGAGGAGGACGACGACTTCGACTGGAGCGACGACGGGGAAGAGGGTTGTGGGTTGCAGATACAGGAGGCCATGGAAGCCTCCTTCCAGTCTGTCCGCGACTACCCTGTCCAGCGAGCCAAGACTTCCTACCAGCTCAAGGCGAAGGAGGCTTCCGAGCTGGATTGGGCGCTGAAAGACTCATCCTCCATGGATCTTGCCCTCCGCCGCAAACGTGCGCGCGAGAACCGGGCGGCCGCCCACGGGGCTGGCTCCTCCCGCCGTTCCCCCTAATCCTACGGCCTTCGAGCCAGCAAGTCCGTTTATGTAGAATAATGTTGGTGATGTTGGATCAGGGGTGTGTTTCTTTCAAGCGCTTGTGAGACGTTGGATCATGTGTAATAATGTATTAAACCTTTTATGTAATGCATTCTATGGAATGTATTAAACCTTGATGTGGCTCACGAAGTGGTCGTGATACTACTGATCCAACAGCTCACAATCTCTCAAAAGAAACACACCCCTGATCCAACGTCTCACAAGCGCTTGAAAGAAACACACGATCCGTGTGCTTCTTCCTTATTGGTGGGATTCCCTTTAGTCCCGGGTGGTGGCTCACAAAGTGATATCCAACAGCTCACAAGCCTTCAAAAGAAACACACCCCTGATCCAACGGCTCACAAGCGCTCGAAAGAAACACACGATCCGTGTGCTTCTTCCTTATTGGTGGGATTCTCACTATATATATGTAGTCATGCATGGCCTCCATTGGCATAGCACATCTAAACTCATATCTGCAACCTCATCACTCTCCCATGGCTTCCACCGTACCCACTCTAACCTACTCGGAGGCGGAGGCGCTTTGCGCCTCGAACTACCCCTGCCCGCCCGGCTACGACGTCCCCGCCGGCTGGAGGCTGAGCACCGGAGGCGTGCCGGTCCCTCCTGTCCCTCAAGGTTTGGCGCGCCGGGCGGCCATCACGAACCACTACTACCTCGAGCTCACTCCGGCGCAGCGGATGGATCCCCGCTGGCATCCCGACTACCGCCCGACTTGGGACGCCTTCTTCATCAATCGGCGTGAGAGGGCGCTCGCCAGGTACGAGGAGGACGGCCCGCCTCCTTCGAACTTCAACGAGGCCGGCCGTCGGCTGTGGTGGAGCGGCCGGACTCTCCAGAGCGTCATGAACTACATCACGGCCGGCGATAACCCCCGCCTGCGCTACCCTCGCTTCCAGTCCAGGCGAGCGCCGCCCGACGACAGCGACGACGATGGCGGCGACTACGACGACTACGAGGACGAGTATTATAGGCCTAGGCAGAGTATGACTAACCTGAGCCACATCGTTGGTTAGGACAAATGGTTCGTCTATGTACGACGACGATCGTGTGAAATGTTTGTTTATCTACGACGACGATCGTGTAAAATGTATTCTTTATCTCTGCATTTCCAACTAATGATCTTTAGCATCTGAATTTCGACTTACGGATTTAAAGATATGAATTTATCCATATTAAATTGAAAATGACAATAATAATGTAAAAATGGTTTTCAATTAGTTATTCAGATCCAAACACTTTTCATGTTGAAAGTTTTCTCAATTCAAAATATGCAATAAAGTTAATGCATTTTTAATTGAAAATGGCAAAATGGTTAATAGTTTGTATAGTTAGAATAATTATTTTAGAAAACAGAAAATGGTTTCGGATTATTTATTCAAATTTAAACACTTTTCATGTTGAAAGTCTTTTCAGATTCAAAACCATTTGAAATTCATATTCAAACACCTAAATAAGAAAAAAAAGGCGGGAACAACATTTCAGAACTGAAAAGTTTGAAATAATTTTGGAAAAGGACTCTTTGGTCCCGGTTTCTACCAAGAACCGGGACCAATGAGTCCATCGACGCGCCACGGGATCTGGCATTAACTGACCCACTCATTGGTCCCGGTTCTTGCCAGCAACCGGGACCAATGAGTGCTGCTATAACTGCCCGCGCCCTCTCTTCTTCCCCATTCAGGCAAAATCGACTAAGGACCGGAGAAGGCGCGACGCAGAGCGAAACGACGCCGGCAGGCTGCCCGACCTCCGCGCCGCGCCCCACGCCGCGCCCCCGCCGCCGCCGTCGACGTCCGCCGCGCCCTGGACGGCCGCGCCACCTCCTCCACACGCGCCACCTCTCCTCCACGGCCGCGCCCCCCGTTCGCGCCCTCCACGGCCGCCCCCACGCCGTCGACGCCGCCCCCGACGCCGCGCCGCCCCAACGCCGTCGACGCGTCTCGCGCCCCCGACGCCGGCCGCACGCCCACACCCCTGCCCTGCCCTGACGCCGCCTCGCCGTCCCTGCCGATCGATCCCCGGCCGCCGTCGCCGCTACGTACGTACTGTACACGTCCAAATGTTGGCAGAATTCGTCCAAATGTTGGCAAAATTCGTGTTTGCAAAGATTTTTTTTTTTGTACAATGTATATTTGTTGTTCACCAAAATGTTAGCCAATTTACAGTGTTTAAATATGTTTAAATGCTGCACTGGTTGATTTACTGAATGTGCGGCTGAAGATTAAAATTATAGATTAAAAGTAATTAGATTAAATTAAAATTGTAGGTTAGAAGTAATTAGATTAAAATTGTAGGTTAGAATTTTAGTGTGATGTATATAGTGAATTACTTGCTGCATTCTACTAGGTTAGAAGTAATTAGATTAAAATTGTAGCAATTGTGATGTATATAGAAATTGTTAGGTTAGAAGTAATATATTAGATTAAAATTGTAGGTTAGAATTTTAGTGTGATGTATATAGTGAATTACTTGCTGCATTATACTAGGTTAGAAGTAATTAGATTAAAATTGTAGCAATTGTGACGTATATAGAAATTGTTAGGTTAGAAGTAATTAGATTAAAATTGTAGGTTAGAATTTTAGTGTGATGTATATAGTGAATTACTTGCTGCATTAGGGAAAACATTTAGGATTTTTTGTGATGTAAAATTGTACACAAATGCTTAGGTTTAGAAATTCAAACCTAAAAGGATTTTTTGCTTAGGTTTAGAATTCAAACACTTAGGATTTTTTGTGTTAGGGAAAAAAATTTGTGTTAGGAAAAAAAATTGTGTTAGGAATTGTTAGTACTGTGTTAGGAAAAAAATTGTGTCAGGAAAAAAATTGTGTTAGTAATTGTTAGTACTGTGTTAGGAAAAAAAATTGTGTTAGGAATTGTTAGTACTGTGTTAGGAAAAATTAAGAAATAGCTTGTTTAAGAATATTTAAAGTGTTAGCAAAATTTATGTGTTAGCAAAATTAGCAAATTTAACTTTGTATTCACATTTGCATTCACATATCCGATTCACATTTGTATGCAAAGTTACCCAACTAAAGTTTTGTGCATTGTTCTTAATTTGCAGAAACTATGGAACGAGACGAAAATCAGGAAAACATCCTCGAGGATATAATCCGCGGGCCGGAAGATGTTGGCGATGTCACCTCGCAGTTTCTGAACAACTCCGGTGAGGGAGATGAGTCTCTCAACCGAAGAGACGGCTCCGGTGAGGTAGAACCCGACGGCTGGGGTGGGGGAGAAGCCGGCGAGGGAGAAGCCGACGAGGGAGAAGCCGAAGGCTCCGGTGGAACATTAAATGTTGCAAACTCCGGCGAGGTGCATATACATATATTAATGAAGCCGAAGATTGTATTAATTAAGCCTCTGTTGTCTATATACATATATTAACGCTCTTTCTTCTTTTAGCCCTCCGGATCGAGCAAAAATTCTGTAAGGACAAAACGAGGCCCAACCAAAACGTTGGGCGACCAAGAAAGGTACAGGATCGAAAAAGTCGCTGAAGACGGCACACCGACTGCTCCCCCTGGTGTTAAAAATAAAATGGTAAAGCAATGCGGAGTTCTTGTTAGGGACTACATCCCGATCACCGTTCGAGAATGGCATCAGCCAAAGGAGGGAGGAGTAAGATATGTCGGCGATGAGGGCAAAGAAAGACTTTGGAGAAAGCTCATGCTTAATTTCACCCTGGCGCCAGAGGTGGATCCAGATGAGGAGGATCCAAATGAGGCAGAAAAGATTGCCCGGAAAAACATGGAGCAAAAAGTCAGGGACTGGGCTTTTAAGAAGATGGCCGAGCTATTCAAGAACTGGAAGAAAAGATTGAACATCGAGTTTGTCCAGAAAAATAAGACTCCGGACTTCGATAAAGGGTATGAGAAGATAAGGGACTACTGGGAAGAATTTGTGGCGTACAAGAAATCGGAGGATGCTCAGGAAAAGTCTGCAAAAAATAAGGCAAATGCTGCTAAAAAGATCTACCACCATACTATGGGGGCTGGTGGCTACGCTTTTAGCATGCCTAAGTGGGAGAAACTTGAGGCGGACCTGCTGGCTAAAGGGATCACTCCAGAGCCACTCAAGTGGATCGAACGGGCAAGAAATTGGTTTTACGGGCATGGGGGCATATATAACAGAAGACACAAAGATAATCCCCTACTACCCATCCAAGAAATTAGAAATGCAGTAAAGGATGTTGCAGAGGGACGGTTCATTCCCGATAGAGAGGATGACGAGCTCACACGCGCCCTTGGGAATAAGGAACACGACGGACGGTTACGAGGCGTACCTGGCTCCAAGCCCAAGACAATTGCGATTCCCGAGCACAGGAAGAAATTTCCTGATAGAAGCCATCAGAGGAGAAAGGAAAGGGAGGCAATGGAAGCACGCGCTGCTGCAGACCGGCTAAGTAAAATAGAAGAAGAATTAAAGCGGCAGAAGGATCAAATTGCCGCACTTAGCCAGCAAGGTACTAGCGGCCAATCTCAGCGGCACATGGTAGAAGCTGCATGCGATGGTACCGGCGGCCCATCGAATCGGAAAAGCAGCGTGGCTTCCACGGAGCTCCAGGATGGTACTGATGATGCAGTGACGGTGGCTCCACTTCGTCGCTACCCAGTGGATGATATCACGGAGAGCACACCTTGTGAGATGCATGTGAAAGTTTTTAACTTAACCGTGAAGGTGGCGGTCGGCTATGTCGTACCAATTGGACCTAATCCAACTTACCATTTCTCTCCGGTTCCAAATGGCTACGCTGTTGTCGCGGTGGATGAAGTGATGAAAGATTATGAGGAGCTGAAGCTGCAACACCCTGCAGGTGAAGATGGGGAGGTGCTTGAACTTGGAGAAGCCAAGAAAGCGACCATTCTATGGCCAAAGGAATTCATCGTGCTTCCGAACTGGCAGCCAAGGCCATCGACTCCTCACCAGTCTCCAGCGCAACAGTCCTCTTCACCGCCTCAGCATTCTCCAGCGCAACAGTCCTCTTCACCGCCTCACCAGTCTCCAGCGCAGCCGTCTCCGCCGCCGCGTCAGCCGTCTCCGCCGCCGCGTCAGCCGTCTCCGCCCACCGCTCGTACTATGAGGGGTAAGCGATCACCGAAACGTAAAAGGTCGCCCCTCCCAACAGTACCTCATAAGAATCTTCCCATTAGACCTTATGACAGGACTGTAGCGGAAAACGCCGCGGAGGTGGCTGCCTACAATAAGGCTTTTTTTGCACCAAAAAAGCCCGAGCAGAAGCCGGTATACGATGAAAAATCCAAAAAGTGGAGAAAGTCCTTCCTTGCGCAGCCATCCCAAATATCGATGAATCTGCAATCTGACTATGGTCGTGAACTTAGTAAGCTAGCACGTGCCCAGTCTGAGCAGGACAAGGAAAGAAGAGCAAAAAGCGGGAAACAAATTGCCCAGCTCGGACAGCAGAAAAATCAATCGGTCCCCCGCTCATAGTGTGTTCCGATATCGACAAGGACTTCAGAGCCGATATGGATAAGGACCTGCAATTATTGGACCCCAGAGCCATACCTGCTGCTAGAGAACAGGGTATCACTGTATCGCAGGCCATGGAAAATGCTATCGCCATGGGTATGACTCTTGGTCAACTTTTAGGCTATGAAGATCAGCCAATGTTAGAGATAGCACGGAAATATGTCACAGGGGAGTCTATGGTCAGTAATGAGGAGCTCACGCGTCTATCAACACATATGCGAAATCTGCACGACTGGTACATGGTGCACACATCAAAGAAGGGCGCGAAGGAGTGGATTGCGGTGGACGTTCGAGTGGAGCATTTCTTCAAACCTTACGGTATACAGGTTCAAATGACTGAACTGTTTCAGTTATTCAATCAGCGCGCCCTCGACAAATCTATCCTCAGTTGCTATTGTCTGTAAGTGATTTATTTTCGTAATTAAGTCTCTAGCTCAGCTCGTTCATTGCCTGTATTATATTATCCTGACTATATATATATATCCTTTTGTACGCTATTATGTAGAATGAAGATGATGGAATGCAAAGCATCTAGACATTATGAGGTTGGGTTCGTTGACCCATATATCGTTAATGAACATACGTTACGCAATCACCCCAAATACGTGGAGCATGACCTGACCACCTTTTTAATCAAGCAAAACTTCTGTACGGAAATACTATTTCCTTACAACTTCAAGTGAGTGTTTCTGTCTTGTACATATTTTTATTTGGCTTTCTCGATGTTAAGTGTAATTGATGAGCTATGCATGTCTGCTTTATGTAAACGTCCGCAGGTTCCACTGGATTCTGCTAAGCATTCAAGTTGACAAGTCCAGAGTTGAAGCATACGACTCATTAAGTTGGGACCAAGCGACGTGGACCGAAATGAAAGAAATGCTCAATAAGTAATTTCAATCATTATCGCATTATATCGGCCTCTTTCGTTCGTTTCCTGATATCAAGTAATTAATAACTCCTTTGTTCATTTTTTTGGCCAAAGCAGGTGTTGGACACTATTCAAACAGAATGTAGAAGGTCCATTCAAAGATGAGCTAACTTTTATATCGGTGAAAAGTCCGCAGCAATCACCGGGGAGTAATTTATGTGGATTCTACGTTTGCGAGTTCATTCGCGAGTTGACCTCTGAGCGGAGAACAACTTCTTTGAGCAAAATGCGGGAGAAGCTCGCCCCAGAACAGCGCATACGAGCAATTCAAGAGGAATTGGGGGATTTCTGCTTAGGGAGGTCATCGATGAAAGGGGAGAACATTATGCTGCGGACGATGAACTACATATGTGATCTATCTCCATGTAATTAAATAGTTGTATTCTCGCAAGAGATCGAATATTAATTATATATGCATCAACGTGTACTGTGTATATAGTAGAGCGTATAATATGCGTACGGAAACGATGGAGAGCACGTCGGCGATGCGAAGAAGGGGGAGACGACGGAGGCACCGGCGAGAGGGAGAGGGGGCACCGGCGAGAGGGGGCACCGGCGAGAGGGAGAGGGGGCACCGGCGAGAGGGAGACCCTAAACCCTAAATACAAAAAAAAAACACTCACACGAACCGGGACCAATGAGTCTCACCCCACACCCAGCCAGAACTGGCCACGTGGAGCCCCATTGGTCCCAGTTCGTGTATGAACCGGGACCAGCATTCGTCCCGATTGGCTGGTCCCGGTTCGGGAACCGGGACGGATGTCCCAACCGAACCGGGACCATAGGCCAGTTTTCTACCAGTGGTTAACACTCCTCCTCACGTCTAGGTTGAACAAACGAGAAAACTTTAGACGTGGGACAGATGGGAGGTAGCAACTATTTTTATACTCCCCCCGTTTCAAATTACTTGACTTGGTTTTGTCTAAATACAGATGTATCTATACTTGTTTAGTGTCTAGATACATCCGTATTTAGACAAACCCAAGTCAAATAATTTGGAACGGAGGGAGTATTAAATATCGCGTTAGCCGGGGCTTGAACTTAAGACCAACTGACGCTCGTAACATATTTAATTGATGCACTAGCCAATTATCGCAAAAATCCGAAATGATAGGAAGGGTTAAGCTTTATATTTTAACGGACCCCAAGTGAAGATCTAGATATATCAATAAATTCCCAAAGAAGAAGAAGAAAAATCTAGATATCAACAAGAGCACAGCGATACGTAAATCGGTAATTTAGTAAGACCATGTCAAAGGGTCAAACAGCAGGCATGCATCATTTTACCAACCAGGGCAGCTGGGAAATTGCAGGTTTCAACGGTTCAACTTTTAATTGGAGTTGTCGATGTGTGGGCGCGGGCGGCCGGTAGGTGCGTCGGATCCTCGTTCTATCTAGAAATAGGTGGGCACCTAATGAAGGACGGACCTGAGGACAAACATGGTCTAGCCAGCGGAGCCGCACGGAACGTGAGTTAGGGTGCAACTAGTTTTCAAAAATCGTACTTCCGAGTTTCCAAAAATCACGAAAACAATCATGGACATGCACCATGTTGAATCTTCGACACCGCCACATATGAGCATATTTTTGGATGAAAATTTATGGTGTCGAAGATTCAACATGGTGCATGTCCATGATTTTTTTCACGATTTTTGGAAACTCGGAAGTATGATTTTTGAAAACTAGTTGCGGGTGCAACTAGTTTCAAATTTGAGTTTCCGAGCCGCACATGCATGTACGTACAGAGACGAGCTTGACCACTTTTTATATATCGCGCGTGTACATACAGATATGTGTACCTGAAACCATTCAATGCAAACCCCCCTACACGTACGCTTGCGCCGAATCGCTTTGCTGAACAAGAATTTATTGTAGATGGCTAGATGGTCCCGTACGTACGACCGACACGCACGGAAGCGAATTAACCTCTATCTGAAATGTTAGAAATAATTTTGCTGATCGGGGAAGCTAGATGCTAGAAAGTCACGAGAAAGATCTGTAAAATATTCAAAAATATAATAACCCACGGTTAATTTATCATCTCGTAAAACAATAATATCCAGATTCCAAATTTCAAATTCATGGACCTCGAAACAACAATAATACAATTCCTCTAAAGAATGTGGGGTCAACACTCAAAATCGAGTTATACATTGCACGGTTCATTATGATGAGTATATATAAGGGCATAATCGAAATGCAAGTTTTATGACATAGTGTATGTTTTGAGAGTTGATTTTTTTTTTTCAAAATTTTCATCACTTCTCACACATCCATCTTTCTGATTTCACCGGTTCTACCCAAAATGCGAGGGGGGATATCAAGTTTTAAAACAAAGGATGCATGATGAATCCATATCAAATCAAGTATACCTTAGCGGACTATGCAGTTAGCAGTACTACATTGAATATATGAATGTGAAAATGTTGTGACATCCTCTTTATTCCGATTTGTTGCGGACAAATAAGGCATGTCAGAGTGTTGGATTATACCCTAAGAAAGGCTCATGGTCAATTTACAATTTACCAATAGGATAAACTCGATGTGACTGAAAACTTGTCGGGGTCAATATGATCCATGACGAAACAAAATCCTACAAATTCTTATCCTGCGAATCTTGTATATGAATAATATCTCGAGGATTATAATTTTGAAAAAAAAGAATGTGTACGTAATTCCCCGCGAACCAAATACCCAAAATTAATGAAAAATGTACTCGTTGGAATGGGGAAAAGTTACTGCAACCATGCATATATTTTCGTATTGTATGTTCCCATAGATTTCTCCCTAAAAAAGATGATGCATTCAAATAATGGTTGGAATTAAAATAAGAAAATATCTATTTTAATACACAACCACTAGAATTTTCTTATTTGGTCTTACTAATGTTGCTGCTTTCTCCTCTTGTCGATGGATGGGAGTCGACGTCCTGGTCAGAACCAACCATGGCGAGTGGTTAGTTGCTTGCAACGAGCTTTTTGACGAGGTCACAGTGCCAAATATTGCTAAAGTGTTGGCGGTGATCCATGGTGGTCTCTGATTGCCTCTCTATTATGGAACGCGCCCGTCAATTCCCCATTGTTGCATTAGAGTCATGTTGGTGTGGTGGTACAAGACATCAAGAATCTAGCTAGCAGCTTCGTTATTATCTCACTCAGTCATATTCGCCCTCGGTGTGTAATGAGTCAACACACATCTTAACTCGTTGCGCGGAGCATTTTATTTCTACTGTTATAGAATTTTTTGCCCCGAATTGTATCCGGCATGATTTGTTGTGATCATCCATCAAGTGCCATATTCCATTAAAAAACACTGGCCTCAAAATAACCTACGAGACACATAGTGTCGCAACAGTGGAAAATGGAGTTCCCCTAGTACTGCCAAAGTGGGTCCACCCCATGTGGGCCCAAGATGAAGATGGACAAGACCAAGACTCAAGTCAAGCTGGCGGGTTCACCGTCAAGACGCACATGGCCAACGACGACTAAGGGCTCCGGTCCTGGGGACCTTCCGGGTCCCCGAATCAAGCGCGAAGGCCAGGAAGGACCCGAGAGCCCGAGTTCCCGGCAGGAGGCCAGGCTCCCTCCCGGGTACTTCCTACGTTCCTGTGGATAAGCACTCCACCTCACCACGGAAGACTTGGGAAGCAAGGCGAAGGCAGCGCGGGCGGGAAGCACGTCCCGTGGTGGTGTCAGCTCCTGTCCACCCCAAGGCGGACGCTCCCACCTAACCCAGAGGAGACGCTAGGCTGAGGAGAGGCCACGTCTCCCCCTAAACTAGATGAGGAGGGTCCTTCACCCCGAAGGTCCCTCATCCCCTCACGTGACCCTGTGGCAACCCCTTAGCCTATAAAAGGAGGACCAAGGCACGGGGGAGGGGGGGGACGAAGCTAGAACCAGAGCAAGACTAGACTAGGGCTGCGGAGGTAGAGAGGAAGGTGATCTCCTCCGGGTCAGGATCTGTCCTTCTTCTACCTCGGCCAAAACCCTTCCGGGTACCCTGCCCGGGAGGTTCCATTGTAAGCCACACTATGAAGAACTCATCAATCCAGACATGCAGGAGTAGGGCTTTTAGCCTCCGGGCGGCCTGAACCTGGGTAGCTCCTTGTGTCCCTTTGGTTGCATGCTTTGATCGTGGAGAGGAGAGCTTGATCTAGACTCCGCCCAAGAAGACGATTCTCAGCCTCCTTCGCGCCCCGTGCCGAACCTAAAAGGGGGTATCCTATACTCCCGGTGTCCGTGCAACGAGACACGACATCTGGCGCGCCAGGTAGGGGGCGCAAGCGCTGGATTCGCCTACATCAGCCGCGACGGCAAGCTCTTCGTCGACAACGTCGGAGTCTACATCAGGCTCCTCTTCTTCGGAAACAAGCTCGTCGTCAAGTTCTTCTTCTGGTTCGCGGTCTACGGCAAGATCGCCAAGATCTGCCTCGAGCACCTCGTCCGCGGTCGGATCCGCTCCAGGAACAGCCGTCTCCTCGGGACAAGGCAAGCAGCTGCCTCAGTCACAAGCAAAAGTCATGTCGGGAGCTCGGGAGGTCTTTGGAGAGCAAGCGTGCCAGGCATCGCGGAAAGGCTGGGGGCTAGAGGAAGCTCTGGGCGTGGCCCGGGCGCTTCTCTCCTTTCCCCCAGATCAGTGCAAGAGTGATCCCCGTGCGAAGGCATGGATCAACAGCTTGGAAAACCTGCTGGACTACGCTCTCCAATGCCACGCTCCCACGAGTCCTGCCCCGACCATCGACCACGGCGCTGCCGTCCCCGAGCCACTACCTCCGGCGGAGGAACAGCCTGAGGACCCCCATGGCAAGCGGCCCATGGAACTTCCTGAAGAAGGTGCTGGTCAGAGCTCCAACCCCAGGCGTCGTTCGCGGGAGGACATGGAAGGCCAGGCCAGCCAGCACCTCAAGACCTGCTGCACGCCGTACCCTGCAACCGTCTCCGACCTCTATCACCTGGAGCAAGAAGCTGAGGAAACGTTGCGACACTACATCTGGAGGTTCCGGGGCGTCGTCGACCGCATTATCCCGAAGTACCTCTGTGAGGCTTCCGTCATCGCCGCGTTCCACGTCAACGTCCGCAACCTCAAGATGCGTGAAAAGATGAGTATCCATGTTGTGGATACCCTGGAGAGCTTGTGGGACATGGCCAACCGATGCGCCAGGATGGAAGAAGCTGCTAACCTTCCTCCGTGCAAGAATCGTTGAAGCAATCCGTGTTGTGTACCCGGAAGAGCCATGTTGCCACAAGATGTACCCTGAAGTGTCCAGTTGTCGTTCAGAGACGTCCATGATGAATAAAAGATAAGTTACCCTCAAACCTGTTTCTGCAGTCCGTGCTATCTACTTCTCGGGTAACAGAACATGTGCGGAACTAGAAAGGCAAGGCTCGACCGTCGTGCGAGCACTCATGGGGTATCGACTCTCCCGGGGGTAAAAAGCGGTGCGCAGACCTGATACACCCCGGGGACGTGCGTGCCAACAGAGTGAGCGGCTTTTTGGGTATCGGTAGGGCTCGCGAGCGCATGCCTGACCTGTCAGGGCCTCGCGGGTAAGCTTACATCCCAGGAAGTTCCTCAAGGACGTGGAGAAAAGTAAAAACATGCTAAAGACAAATAAAAGCAACCCGAGAACTAGAGTAGCATAGCAAGTTCTAGCCTATTACAAGCAAGTTTTAATATGCTGGTACATGAGATCTGACGCAAAGTTTATTCGGGGGCACGAAGTGCCCAAACATGGTGCAGGACAACTAAGTGGCGGGAACTTCCTCATGGCGAGTGCAGTCGCGGGAGCTGACACCGCCTGGAGAGAAGCCTCGAAGGAGACGAGGCCGAGAAGTCCGGCAAGGCCACGCCCGGATTGGCCTCTCTGAAGGACGCCATCACCAAGGCCGCCGTCGCCTTGCTCGTCTCATGCTTGTCATTCACAAGCCGGGTGACCATCTTGTTCTTGAAAGACCGGAGATCAGCGACTACTTCTCTGATGAATCTCGCGACGAGGGGCAGACTCTGGCGCTTTGGCTCCAACACCGGGGCTTCAGTGGGCAGACTCAGCCGCTTCACTCGCGTCGTCGCCAAGTCGCAGGCGGCCTCAACCTCGGCGAAACCTTCCTGGTTAAGACGGCGAAGCTCGGACAGCTCAGAAGATGCCTGGGAGTTGGCCTGGATCAGCTTCTGATGGCCTTCCTTCAGTGCTGCAAGCTCTTACCTTGCGCCTCCAAGGATTCTTTCAGCTCGGACATCTTCTGGCCGTCATTCTTGGCCTGCTGCTGCAAAGCTCGGACGGACTCCTGCTCCTGATGGAGGGCATTCTTGACATCTTCAATGGTTGGGCGGCCTCCTGCTCTTTGGACTTCCAGAGTTGGATGTCCTTGTCCTTGGCCTCGAGCTCTTCACGGTGGCTCCTCTGCCTCCCTTAGGCGTTTCTCAGTCTGCTGCTCCTGCTGGAGTTTCTGGAGCTCCAAGGCTTTCTCCTTCTCAGCCAGTTCTGCCTCCCGGGAGGCTAGCTGTCGCTCTTTCGCCAAGAGGACTTTGCCTTGGCGCTCACTTTCGGCCTTCCGGTCTGCGTCTTTCTTCTCAAGAGCCGGGAGCAAGGTGGTGATCTGGGTTGCCAAGCGATTCAGCTTGTCCATCCCCTCTGGATCAGTTCCTCGACACTCTCGATGGTCCCCACAACGGCGGCCTCACGGTCGCACAAGTCTTTGCCCAGCTGAGCTATCCCGCGGATGATGGCATCCATCGCGTCGTCACCGCTGATGGTGAACCCTGGAGTAGCTGCCGGGGGACCTCCCGGGGCAGGCACACTTTTCTTGCGGTTGGCGGCCAGGCTCTCCTTGATCTTCATCAGCGCCGCCATCTCCTTGCTGGCGCCAGAATCAGTGGAAAAAGAGGCAAAGTCGTTAACACCGTCCCAGTCATCAAGGAGCTCTCTATCAAATCGAGGCCTGGACCCGGAGCAGGGTTCGCGGTCTGCGTTCCCATTGCCCGCGAACTCGGGGCGCCCTTGGACACCTCTTGACCCTCTGAAGGCGAGAGGGAAGGTGGTTTCTCCTGGCTAGTCCCCCATGAAGGCCCCGGGAGAAAAGACGTTGGCCACTGAGGCATCTGGGAACAAAAGGATGTCAGGAAAAGCATTGGTGCGTCAAGAAAACGAAGTTACCCGCGAGCTCTGGGTTACCTGCTTGCTCGGGCGTCAGGGCGTCGAGCGCTTTCCCGGGTGAGCTAGGGAGGTCGCCGTCACGCTCCCCACTCCGCTCCCCGACGGCCTTCAAGTTCTGCTATGGGAGGGGGAAGCATCCCTCCTCCACCGGCTCCAAGGCTAGTGGCGGTGTCGTCCTCCGCCGTATCACGCCGTCTCTTGCCAGTACCCAAGGAAGGAGAACCCCTGCACCAACACTCGGTCATTTTCCTTGGGGAAGGCAAGGAGTGCAAAGTGCAAGAAAGAAGTGAAGAAGAGGCTTACTCTCGGGTGCGCTTGGTACCCATTGACGGGGGAACATCTACCGACGCAGCAGAAGACGCCTGGGGGCTCGCCGGCGTCTCTCCCAAGGCAGCAGGTGGCTCCACCACGGGTGACAGGCGGCCGGTGGAAGCTCTCCGGCGGGGGGCTCGGACGAAGCCAGCGGCGCTCGCTTCTTCGTCCACATGGTCTTCATCGTTCCCCATCACCACGACTGGCGGGGAACGGCTACGGACACTCGGGTCTGGGGCAGCATCGACCCCGAGGGCAGACTGCGGGGGCGGAGCAGCCCCCTCCTCGTCGTCATCTTCATCATCGTCATCGCTGGCAACAGGGTCGTCGCCAGCTTCTCGTCTCTGTCGGAGGCGTCGGTCTCGCGCCCGTCGCCTCCGTCGTCGTCGTCATCATCAGCCGGAGAATTCCTCTTCGGATTCCTCCTCGCTCTCCTCGTTGGACTCCCAGCATTCTCCTTCTTCAGGGCTGGAAGGTGCCCTGACCTTGCGGGTCTTCACCACAGGAGGTCTGGGCCCGTGATCAGCCCGGCCTACGATACCAAAGGCGTTGCAGACCGGCATCTGCGCCAGGATCTTGTCCTTCTCCGGGTCGTCGCACAGGGGCAGAAACCCCTTGGGCAGCTGGTACTTGACCCCTGGAGTGAAGGTCCCTCTCACATTATCCCGGACAAGGTTTTCCTCCATGTCGGGACACCTCAGGCGAGAAGGATCCCCGGGGCCCTGGAAGTTCCAGGCCGGGTGCGGGCGTTTCTGCAGCGGCGCGAGGCGATTGCGGAGGAAATGAGCGACGATGGCGGCTCCGGAAACTTCTTTCTCGCGAAGAAGTTTGAAGCGCGCCACGACCGCCGAGAACTGTTCATCCTGCAAGCTGACACTTCTCCAAGTGTCCAGATCCACGGACGCTCCGTCGGCTCCTCCAGCTGAGCATCAGCTTCTGGCACCCCGACCAAGAACCAGTGATCCCTCCACTCTTCCCATCTGGATTTGGTTTCCATGAGGGGGAAGGCCCACTTGATGTTCGGACGGAAGCAGAACGTGACGCTGCCTCCCATCCAGCCTTGGCCCCCAATGCGAGGGTAGAAGAAGTGGCGGAACAGCGCCACGGATGGCATCACCCCGACGAACGCCTCGCAGGTGTAGGCGAAGACCGCCAAGTCGAGGATGGCGCCGGGCGTCAGATGCAAGAGCTTCAGCTGATACGCGCGCAAGATCTCCATGAAGAAATCCGAGAAAGGGGGGACGAGCCCCATCATCATGAAGCTGTCGAAGATGGGGATCTGCTTGGGTGTCCTGGTCGCCGACGGCGGAAAGACCTCCGACGCTTTCCTGCTGGGACACCATCGGCGCCAGCAGACTCCATCACCCCGAAGTGCCCCGCTTTCCGCATCATCTCCGCGTCACCGGCGAAGCAGCTGGGAAACAAGGCCTTCTGTTTCTTGATCTCGGCCCGCTCGGCGTTGCGCGCCGATCTCCGCCGCGATCTCTTGGTTTTTGGGGACAGCGGCTTCTCGGTGGGCGAGGCCTCCGCGCTCCTCTTCCTCCGGCCGAGAACTTTCACTCGAGCCATTGGAGCAGAAGGGAAATTGGTGCAATGGCGACAAGGGGAGGCGGCGGAGCAGAGTCTGGAAGACGAAGGTGGAGGCGGCGATTTGGGGATTTCGGCGAATCTGGAGAGGTAACGGCTACAGTGGAAGCCAGTCGTGGCTTATAAGGCATCCCACACGTCACGTCGCGGCCCCATTACTCCGACGGACGTGGGGATCGAGGGGGCGTGCCGATTTCTGCGCGTTTCGCCCGTTGGATTCCAGGATAAGCAAGGGGTCCGTATGAATCGCAACGTTCGCCGTGATTCAGTCAACAGGACCCGGGGGCTCGTCTCTACCTCGCCTCGGCGGGTCCCCAACGGAGCTGAGAAGACCAGGTACCCGGGACCCACTTTGACCTATCTTTAGGCCATGGCCCCGGCAGCTGGAGCAAGAGCCACCGGGACCATGCCCGGGGGCTACTGTCGCAACAGTGGAACATGGGGTTCCCCTAGTACTGCCAAAGTGGGTCCACCCCATGTGGGCCCAAGATGAAGATGGACAAGACCAAGACTCAAGTCAAGCTGGCGGGTTCACCGTCAAGACACATGGCCTACGACGACTAAGGGCTCCGGTCCTGGGGACCTTCCGGGTCCCCGAATCAAGCGAAGGCCAGGAAGGACCCGAGAGCCCGAGTTCCCGGCAGGAGGCCAGGCTCCCTCCCGGGTACTTCCTACGTTCCTGTGGATAAGCACTCCACCTCACCACGGAAGACTTGGGAAGCAAGGCGAAGGCAGCGCGGGCGGGAAGCACGTCCCGTGGTGGTGTCAGCTCCTGTCCACCCCAAGGCGGACGCTCCCACCTAACCCAGAGGAGACGCTAGGCTGAGGAGAGGCCACGTCTCCCCCTAAACTAGATGAGGAGGGTCCTTCACCCCGAAGGTCCCTCATCCCCTCACGTGACCCTGTGGCAACCCCTTAGCCTATAAAAGGAGGACCAAGGCACGGGGGAGGGAGGGACGAAGCTAGAACCAGAGCAAGACTAGACTAGGGCTGCGGAGGTAGAGAGGAAGGTGATCTCCTCCGGGTCAGGATCTGTCCTTCTTCTACCTCGGGCCAAAACCCTTCCGGGTACCCTGCCCGGGAGGTTCCATTGTAAGCCACACTATGAAGAACTCATCAATCCAGACATGCAGGAGTAGGGCTTTTAGCCTCCGGGCGGCCTGAACCTGGGTAGCTCCTTGTGTCCCTTTGGTTGCATGCTTTGATCGTGGAGAGGAGAGCTTGATCTAGACTCCGCCCAAGAAGACGATTCTCAGCCTCCTTCGCGCCCCGTGCCGAACCTAAAAGGGTGTATCATATACTCCCGGTGTCCGTGCAACGAGACACGACACATAGGTACATCGAAGTGTATTGTCACTTTGGTAACTGTATCAGACAACGGAGTACATTCGATCATAGCAGGTACATACATTTCACAGTTATATACTGGATTATGAGCAAGTGTTGTGTGCTATATATGGACTAATATTAAGCTACCATACTGTTGTGTATTGACGGATCTTTCGTACCATGCGATGCGCATGCATGCATCGATCACATTCACGCATCTGATCCATCCGATCGGGCTCCAACTGATTCAACAGGAATTCCTGCGTGGGCAAATAGTGATCAGAATACACGTACGGAGATACGTAGATCGGACGGCTGGTGGCCTGAGAGGCACTGGAGCATGCAGACTGGAGCATGAAGTCTTAATTTTTGTGCAGTACGTCCGTACGTCGTGTGACTATAGCTACTTAGACTATACATACACACTTTTTTTTTTTTTTGAAAGGATACACACTGCGAGATCAACACGAAATACAAGTGAAAGAGCAAGAACTCGCAGACGAACACGCCGCAAAACTCAGCACAACAGCGACGAACGAAGAGCCCGACGCTGAACCGCCGCAGAGCCTGGCGAAGAGCTTCGTCGCCGACCTTCGCCGGAGAAGAAGCAGAGCCCAGGCCACCACCATCCGCAGGAGAGGACACACCCCACTCATGGAGAAGAAGGCCGCAGAAGCCGCCCGTCGCAGGCGACGGAACCGAAGAACTCTGAACGAGCACGGCCACGGCGCGTCCACCCTGCAACCACCTTCCTTCCACCTCACCCTGCGCTGAGCTCGAACACGGCATGCCGGAGACGCCGCCGGAAGGCCACCTTGAGCACCCCTTATCCCCTCGCCACCACGGCCGGCCGGAGAAGGGAGGAGCAAGGCGACGAAGAAACCGAGCCTGCTGACAGAAGCAGCCGAACCCACTCCACGAGGGCCAGCCGGCGAAGCCAGAGCAGCAGAGCAAACGAAGACGACGAACTCCGATATCCCAGATGAGATCCCCCTGTACAAGCGGAAGAGGAGACCAGCGCCAGCCACCAGCTCCCCGCCGCACCCCCAGCGCCTCCACAGCAAGGCCAGGAGCCACCTTACCAAGACGAAGACGAGGACGGGGGACAAAAGCTCAGGAGAAAGGCCACCACCTCCGCCACGGCGACCTCGCCCAGAGCACGAACTCCCACCAGATCGACGGATCTGGGGGCACCAAACGCCAGATGCTTCACGGCTCCGCCCGCCATGGCCTCGCCGTGATGGGGAAGAAGCACTGGCCACCTTATTCCACTCCGCCGCCGCCACCACCACCCTGCCAGCGCCGGAGAGGACACTAAACCTACTACCTGCAGGCCTCGGGCACAGATCGACAGCCCCTCCACCCTCCCGCCACCACAAGGGCAGCCGGAGAGGGAGGAGACCGGCGATCCGGCCGTCGGCGGCGCGCTGGGACTTGTCGCCTTTCCTGTCGCCTCTCAGCACTGTACACGAGAGGGAGGGGAAAGGGGCGTTCGTGTATGAAAACCAACTTACATACACACATGTTTTTGTCTGGCCATACATGGAAATATATGGAAATGCATGTATATATGGTGAGCACTGAGACACGATTTGAAGAAATTCGGTGTGCGTTTCTCGTAGGAAATTTATGTGCCGCCATTAGTAAGCACCGACGAACAAGCTGTGAAGTAGCTAGGCACATTACTGTTTGTCTCCCATGCATGTTGCTGAATGCACATGCACCGGATAAAAAGTGCAAACCTAGTACTACTGGTATCTTAACGAAAGAAGAAGCAGCCATAAATTATGAAGATTACGAGATTATTATTCAAACCAAACGTCCTTCACACAGCTGTGTCGTGCTTCACTGAACATGGCAAGTGGATCATCGTGATAGATCTAATTCCTCGTTAGGGAGGACAGGAACTTAAACTGATTGCAAATAGAAAACCTAATTGTCACTAACAGAAGGATTAGGGGATGCACTTACAGGTAATTGTGGTAGACATGTTAGCCTGCTTGTTGCAGGCTTGATGCAGAGATGGTGTAGTCGCAGTAGTGGTGCAGGGCGCCGCCGGCACAACCCTCCTGGTGGCAGGCGGTGGTAGTTGGCCTTCTGATCCCGTTTTCCACCCTTTAGGATCGGTAGTTAGGAGTCTAGGTGTTTAACCTGTACGTGTGTATTGCCCCGGTGGGGGCACTGCCTCCTCTTTATATGTGGTGGAAAGGGACCAGGGACCAAAACCAAAACGTTGGTTGTGCACCTCCGATCATAGTGCATCTATACGTTGGGTGTGGTGGACCACATCCCTTTGACCTTTTCTCTCTTGGTTGTTAGCCAAGATCAATTCCAACATTCTCCCCCTTGATCGCAAGGTTAACAAACAACATAAATCCATACTCAATAGAAAGAACATACCAAAGTAAGGTGTTACAGTGACCAATGAAATGCCACTGAACCTCAGTACTTATAGTACATCATCCTGCCTTGAAATGGGAAAACATAATACTTAACGGGAGTTGGTTTATTTTGACGGTCCTTATTCCAGAATCAAAAAGGCTTTCCAGCAACCCATGCCGGCAACATGATCTTAAAATTGGGTGGTAAGCCTTTAGTGACGGATCCGTAAAGCATATAAAACTTATTTATATGCTTAACATCATAAGCTTGATTCTGGATTCTATCTTTCACAGCACTAAACATATTGTAAATGGTTTTGGCAACACCATTTGACTTGTTGTTACTCGCATAGAAAACTGCGTGTTCATATTGCAGTAGGTGGTTTAAAATGTTGTCTACCACCATAATTTCGGGAATAAAACTTCTTGACATACAACCTGCCCTTTAGCCTCTTAACATGCCACATGATAAATTGCATCATTAGTGATGCCATTAAAATCATTCTGGAACTTTTCCACGATATAGTTCCATATGTGAGAGTGTGGATGTAACTTAACGTGGAAACTTTAATATCCACACGTCTCGCAAAAACAATGTCCCAATAACCCACAATATCGAGGTTATTAGACTTCTTGTTAATCAGCATGTAAACTTTATTGCCTTGCATATCTGCAAGACTTTTGGCGGCCTTTCTAGTTGTCTACTTATGGACTTTCTTGTATATTTGCCAATTATCCCGATAAAAAATTAGGGCGCGTTCAAACTTGAATACTTATGTTGCTTCTGACAGCTGAATCATAAGGAACCGACATTATCTGATCAGCTCATAATGGTTCCTTGGACACTAAAATGTCCACCTTTATTGCCCTTAACTTTATTAGCAGGTGCGATCGAGTACTGGTGCATAATATTTTCTTTCGTACTCTATCGACGTATATCGTCATAATAGAACTTATACTCCTTTTGGACCTGTATCTTGGGAAATTTCTTGGTTAACACCAAAAATATTCCATCTTCATAAGGTAGTAAACTTACTCCCCCTCGTCTTATGGTATGAGTGTCATAATGCTTATCTTATTTCATAATTGAAATTCTTTAGGCAACATACCTTATGTTAACTTCAACTATATGACAAAACTTTACGGTTGAGTTATACATACATTCTTAACTTAGTCAACACAACAACGTGTTATAATAATAATACAAGCATCATAACAACTCACTGAGGAAACTCTATTGAGTCCTATACATCATTAGAGCCAGAAGCTTCTAAGATGACCATTAATACACACATTATTAATCACAAGGAAATTGTTGATCATCAACACCAAGTGTTGCATTAGGTATTTCTTCTCAACTTACCTGATGCATATGAACAAAGATCTAATGGAGCTATCCTAAAGATTCATGTTCATACGTTTCAGGTTTCCTGATGATCACTATTTAGAAGATGGAATATACATCCAAAATCTCGATAACAATCACTTAAGTTCAAAACCACAACACCGTTGGGCAGATGGTGGAAAAGAACTTCATGAGCTGCGACACATGATCATAAAACAACGTTGGTCAGAAATATAACCATGAGTCACATGATACTGACAAACTTGCTACTTAAGTGGAATGTGACACATGATCATAACAACGTTGGTTAGGAATATAACCACAAGCCACATCTTAATCAACGTTAGATTAGCAAGCTTGTCACTTTAACATTCATGTGTGCTTCATAATCCTCATAAGGGAATAAATCCACATTCACTCAAATAAAACGAGGAAAAACATTCTTCACTATAATCATTCATTCTCCAAATAAGACTTCTCGTTGGTTCCATCCTCCTTGGAGAATTATTACATTCAACTTTTCTCATATTTAATGAGACATTCCATTATCATTCATTCTCCAAAATAAGACTTCTCGTTGGTTCCATCCTACTTGGAGAATTAATACATTCATCTTTTCTCATATTTAATGAGACATTTCATTCTCCCCCTCGAAATGTGGTAAACATGACCACAATTTCGACGAGGTCTCATTATTCACTATCATCTTAAGAGTGCCATGGCACATATTGATTCATCGAGGACATAAATATTCTCACCACATGGTAAGAACAATATTATCTTACTGCATTACAAAAGACAAATGGTTCATATGAATAAACAAAATGTCTCATAATGCTTTATTCTGTATTGTCCTCATAGCAAAACCCCCTAAAGCCATTTTAAACGGGCAATTATCCTTATAATATTCCTCAATAGAGGACAAATAATCTTTGGCATATACTAAGTCGGGAATTGCCTTCTTTATCTCAGAGGAGATGATATGCTTCATTATAAGGAGTGAAATATGGTTCGATTTCTCCCACTCAACTTCTTTTTGGTCAAACTTTTCATTCTCCTCAGCATGATTCAAATAAATGAACCCTATGTGTTGGTCCATTGCTAAAACAAGGACACCATCTTTATGAGCATCAATAAGAAACATCAAACTTGAATTGTTCTAAAACAAAACAAGCTAATCTTGTTCTAATCCGTATCACCGTTGGGCTGAAAACGGAGAAGAGCACTATTCATTCAAAAATGGGACATGACAGTAATCAACGTTGGTCAGAATACTGTCATATACCATAAAACTTATGCTCATAAATGGAAACTCAAATCAAAACTTCTCGTTTTGACTATAGAAACTTAAATCACATAATGATCAGCAAACTCAGTTGCTAAATTAATAGCCATCACTAGATGCAATCCAATATGTTACTAGACATATGGATTCATAATTTATCGTTGATCCTTTTCCGTCACAACATTGACACCATAATTTCAATAACTTCAATAAACATGTCAAAGCTTAATATTAAACCTTTCAATGACATGATATCAAGGTATCATTCATTTTAAACATTCTCATCATGACATTTCACCGAGTAAACAATAGATTGACATCCTCAGTGGAAATGACATTATAAACATTCTCCAAATAAATTTTGGATATTACATCATGGTCTCACTAAATAATAAACTTTAATAGTCAATAAATGACAACTTATGACCATGATAACACATTAAAATTCTCTAAACGTCCTTGTTCAGAGAATCATCATGCTGAGCCTCCATCAACTTCTGTCAGTGCATGTCAAAAAAACATATGCATCTGACATAATACTTTAGCATCATGGCTCATCACTTTATGGCTACATAGCTCGCTGCGGAAAAACGAACCACACAGCCATTAAAACTTTCCTTAAGGTGGCCTCGGCCCATTAGAGATGATGATATCTTTAATCAACGCCATAATAATGACATCAACATAAAACTTTATTCTTAATAAAATCTCCGAACAAAATATCGAGAAACTTTAGAGAGATACTCATAATTATGCTCAAACTAAACATCATCTCATAACATTCATAACTCAAACTTAAAATGCTAATGAAAATAGCATCAACATTACTCTTATGTCACTATATCCCCTTTAAAATTCAGGCATTTACCGATGAAATGGTGCATAAACTTTATTTGAAAACTTATAAACTCAATAATGCACTGAATACTTCATCATACAAATGGGCCATCATCATTATCAGATTAAATATCAATTATACCTTAATAATTCTCAACATTCATTGATATTTAAAATGATACTCATCCTTAAAACACATTGAATATTCCAAATAAAAAATCTCGTTGGTTCATTTTTATCTAGAATGACAATGTGTTTCTAGCCATATTCAGGCACTCATTTTCCGTATTTAAAATAGTGCATAAAAAATTAATCAGGAAACTTAAATAATGCACGGGAAAAAAATAGAAACTTAAAACAGAGGGAAATTCGAATAGAAATTCCACTGCAGCCCAGCTAAATTATAATTTGGGCCGAAGCCCATCTCATGATTTGACCCAATAAGCGATCGAGGCCCACAAACATGCTCGCGGCGAGCACGACCGTTGGATTTCATCCAACGGCTGCCCGCGCTCCGCGGTGCAACAAAGTGGGATCCCGGTCAAAATCCCTAACCCTAGACCATTTCTTCTTTCCCTCCCCGTGTTCTTCGCTCTGCGCGAGAGAGAGAAGCGGCGCCGATGGCGACCACTCTACTCTGCGGCGATTTCCGGCGGCCGAAGCTCACCCATACCCGGCGGCGTGGTGGCTCCGCTCGGCGGAGCAGCGTGCAGCGGAGTGAATCCCGCGCGCTGCTCTGTCGAGCGTGGCCTGTGCGTCGCGTTCGGTGGTTTCGGGGAAGATGGTGCACGCCGGCGAGGCGGCGTCCTTCATCGGCGACGGCGACGTCCGGCGGGGCGGCCGACGACGCGTGCGTCCGTTCCGCGTCAAGCGCGTCTTCCGCGCGTCCTCTCTGGTGGGAGGGAACGGCGTCGCGGCGCCGTTGCTCTCTGTACAGGCCCCGGAGAGAAAAACGACGACGCGGCGTCCTTAAGGTGAGAATCAATCTCGAATTTGTTCAATTTCTTGCAATTCCGAAATGGGGAATTTTTCTAGGGTTAGGGTTCTTATCTGGCAGAAGGGGATTTTTATTTTGCTTTCCAATTTGTTGCCAATTTCTTACTCCCCTTCTTCTATTTGCTTAAACATGGCTAACATCTGATCAAAACAATTAACCGAAACTGAAAATTCTTCAAATTGAACACAAATTTGGTAATTAATCTTGATCATTCTCCTTAACAGTGCATGTTTAGGGCAATTAAACTAATCCGAGACATAAAACAACACCATTGTGCCCAAAACTTGATCTTTTGAAATTAACTGAAGTCAACTATGCATGCATTTGTGCTAACGGTACAACATCAGATGAGAACTTCCAATTAGCACTCAATTATATCAAAACATGCACATCCATAATTAGGCCGAGGCTAAAAAGATCCCCTAATCATACTTAGGGTTCTAAAGCAATCAGATGATGCTCTGATACCAATGATAGATCTAATTCCTCGTTAGGGAGGACAGGAACTTAAACTGATTGCAAATAGAACACCTAATTGTCACTAACAGAGGGAGTAGGGGATGCACTTACAGGTAATTGTGGTAGACATGTTAGCCTGCTTGTTGCAGGCTTGATGCAGAGATGGTGTAGTCGCAGTAGTGGTGCAGGGCGCCGCCGGCACAACCCTCCCGGTGGCAGGCGGTGGTAGTTGGCCTTCTGATCCCGTTTTCCACCCTTTAGAATCGGTAGTTAGGAGTCTAGGTGTTTAACCTGTACGTGTGTATTGCCCCGGTGGGGGCAATGCCTCCTCTTTATATGTGGTGGAAAGGAGACCAGGGACCAAAACCAAAACGTTGGTTGTGCACCTCGGATCATAGTGCATCTATACGTTGGGTGTGGTGGACCACATCCCTTTGACCTTTTCTCTCTTGGTTGTTAGGCAAGATCAATTCCAACACATCGAATCTAATGAATCTTTTTTGTTAAAAAAGAAAGCAAAAGAAGATTCCGTACGTACCATGTATAGATGCACTTAAGCAGCAGATGGGTTACGTCAGACACCTGGCATAGTGCCATACTGTTATCGACAGATGATCAACGCGAGTGCTATCCCACTGAGACTGAGTCACTGATCTAATGTCATTTTTTATGTAGCTACTTTCAGTTAGCTAATCAGGTCTCGTTTCCAGCCTCCCCGGTTGGCTTTAGTGCATGTTACACTAGCACTTCCCCAATGCCATTGATCCAATCTTGTTACTGCCGTACAATTAGTTGGTGGTAATCTCAGTCATCCCAACAAATCACACAAGTCGTACGATCCCAAGCTGTTCACGGGGCTTGACAGCAGGGCCAGCAAGCGACGGAGAGAAGGTACATAAGACATGACTATGTGCATTTATGCAATTTAACATTCTTGGTGTTTAGAAGCACCAAGTCAAGATCTAGATATCAACAAAAACACACCGAGCAGGCCGATATTTAATTAACGAGCAAGTCAAAGGACAACATCGTTTTACCAACCACGGCTAGGAAATTGCAGATTTGGACTAGACCAACTTTTAATTGATCCTCTGTCTAGAAAGAAATAGCTGGGTAACAGGGAGGCCTCAAATTCGAGGAGAGCCGGCTCGGTTCAACACGACTCGTTAAATCTCGTTGAACTAACGAGTCAGCTCAAGCTACCTAATTAATCTAACAAGTTTAGAACTTAAAATCGGCTTGACTAATTTATGAGTTTGGTCGTTTAGCTAGTTTATCTTTCCAAAACTATCATGGCTTATATATACAATCATCACAACAATTAATAACAATATGACACCATCAAGTAATAAGTAGTCGATAAAGTACCAATAATTAAGAACAATTTTTCATATAGACAAGAATGTGCACTGACTCAGTGTACATCCCACATTTTGAAAATTCAAACTAATAAAAGTTAGACTGAGTTTATAAAAAATAACTCTATTTATGAAACTAAATACATATACAATGAAAACTATATTTTATCATGAATCTATTGCTATTAATTTGGTGGCATAAATATTAGTAATTTTTTATTTAAATATGGTTAAATTTTAAAAAGTTTGATTTTCAATAAAGTTGGAATTGCACTCTTTCTAAGACAGAGGGAGTACATAGATTAGCTTAGACTTGAGGGTTGAACCCCTAGGCTTCAGACTAGTGGTTGGCCAGATAGGTTAATCGTGTGCGGATGATTATCATGGGCTCGCATTATGGGGTCATTAGCGAATTGCTGGCACCATAGAAAAACGTACAGTACGAGCATAATGAAGGAAGGACCTTGGCTGGGGACATTGATCTCTGGCAGTGCAAGTCTTGTCGTGCTATAACCACGACGAGGACAGACAATTCACAATTTTGTTTGATATAAAAAAAGGAACAGACGAATTATGTGTTCTGAAAGAAATCCCAAGTGCTGACATACTACAATCCTATTAATATTGAAATCATACAGGGATAATTTCCAATTAACAGCAAATCGGTCTCGGGCCAGATGGTCTGGGAAAAATATTTGTTGAAAACAGCGGATATCGGCGACTCCCGAAGGTGGTGAGCAGATCCGGGGCCTGCTCTGGTATGCACGCGACGGGCGCGTGATGTCTTGACGGCGCCGTTAGTTGATCGGCGGGTGTCAGCGTGTTTTCTTGACGAGGCCGTTTGTCTGTCGGCGGGTTTCAGCGTGACGCGTCCTAGCCGACGGAAAAAAGCAATCCGTCCGTCCGTCCCCCAGGCCCAAGGCCATGTGACTCCGGGGGCAGCGCGGCGCGCGCGTCTGCCGAGCCACGGTCGTCACTGAGGGCATCTCCAGTCGTTTGGCCCCCCCAGGGTCCAAAACGGCGTTTTTTTGGGCCGCCGCGGCGCCAAACGGCGCGAATCAGGATCCTGGGGGGGGCGCGTTTTCCAGCCGTGAACCCAGGCTGCCCCCCGGCCGGCGATTCGGCCGTATTTCGGCATAAACAAAGGCCGGCCCTTTTTGGCATACAAATTCACACATATAAATAGTTTAACATACAAATCCACACACAAATAAATAGTTTAACATACAAATTCACACATATAAATAGTTTAACATACAAATTCACAGACAAATAAATAGTTCAACAATGCAAGCAAATAGAACAAATCGTACTAGGCATTGGCATCGCCATTATCGACATTGCCATTGCCCTTGCGCGTCCACAAGTGCTGCACCAGATCATTCTGTAGAGCTAGATTTGTTCCAGCGTCTCGAATCTCCCGGCGCGTGGTGAGGAAGGCTGTCCATGATGCCGGCACCTGGTGATCAACCTCTGCAAGAGGACCCTGACGGTAGTATGGTGCACTTGCCTCACTGTCAGGCACCGGGTGATCCCGCTCACTCTCAATGATCATGTTGTGCAAGATCACACAACACTGCATCACCTTCCACATGTTGGACTTCGACCAAGTCATAGCTGGGTACCGGACAACAGCGAATCGAGACTGCAGCGCGCCAAATGCCCGCTCAACATCCTTTCTGCAAGCCTCTTGGCACTTGGAAAACCAAGCCTTCGCGCTTCCTGATACAGAGTTGGAGATGCTATTCACAAATGCCATCTGCAAGATAGTAGCCCTTTGTGTACTGGTGCCCATTGATCTCGTAGTTCACAGGGGGAGCATGGCCTTCGACAAGCTCGGCAAAGACATCCGAGCACTGCAAGACATTGATGTCGTTGTGAGTTCCTGGCATACCAAAGAATGAATGCCAAATCCATAGATCATATGAAGCCACGGCCTCAAGAATCACCGAGCACTCTCCTTCCTTTCCCTTGTACATCCCCTGCCAATCAAATGGACAGTTCTTCCATGCCCAATGCATGCAGTCGATACTACCAAGCATCCCAGGAAAGCCTCTTGCTTCATTCTCTGCGAGAAGGCGAGCAGTGTCTTCCTCGTTGGGTGATCGCAAGTATTTGGCCCAAACACTGCCACCACTGCCCGACAGAACTTGTTCAAGCACTCAATGGACGTGGACTCGCTCATGCGCAGATAGTCATCATGTGCATCAGCGGGAGCACCGTACGCAAGCAAGCTCATGGCCATCGTGCACTTCTGATTTGACGTAAAGCCTACCGTGCCGGTGCAGTCCTTCTTCAATTTGAAGTAGGTGTCAAACTCCCGGATGGCATGCATGATCTTGAGGAAGAGCTTGCGGTTCATCCTGAAACGGCGCCGGAACACCTTCTCGTCCTGCGTAGGATCATCGGCGAAGTAGTCGGAGTAGAGGATGCAGTACCCCTCATACCGCTGCCTCGGCTTGCTCTTGCGGCGACCGCACGTCGATCCAACACGCCGCGGCCCCGCCTCGTTGGCGAGCAAGCCGCCGAGGCAGGCCAAGATCAGCAGGTGTTCTTCGTCGTCGATGGCGGCCTGATCTTCCTCGTCGAAGAGCTCGGCGAGCATCTCCTCGGTGTCGGAGTCCATGGCTGGGTTGGGCAGAACGCCGAACACCTTGCGGGCAGGGTGGACGGGTTTCGCCCCGAGAATCTCCCGGTGGCTAGATCGCGGCGGAGGGAGTGGGCGGCGGGGCTGGACGGCGGGTTTCCTAGCTGCTTGTGTGCGGCGGCGCAAGGAGGGGTGGTGGCGGCGACGGGATGGCGACGGCGAGACGGGCAGAGGGGAAAGTCCAGCCGGGGTGGGGACAATGCGTTGTCTCGCCGACAGCGCTGTCCCACGCGTGCTTTTCCTTCCGCCGCCCCCCCAGGCCGAACCCAGTGGGCTGGGTTTCGCCTGGGGGCGCCGGCGCTAATTTCCGCCGAAACGGCGGTATTTGGGTTTCTGGGGGGGGGGGGCGGCTGGTAGAAAAACGACGCTATTCGCCCAAAACGGCGCTATTTAGCGTCCTGGAGGGCTGGCTGGAGATGCCCTGATCAGTAGCGCGACGAATGGATACGGTGACGGACGGACTTAAAGGCGTCGTCCATTTCTCGCTTGCTGTGCTGCGCTGGGCTGGGTGGACGCCTTGCAGTTGCAGGTCCGTCCGCGGCTACAGCGGTGCAGCTCTGGACTGGCCTCCGGAAGGAACAACGCAAGATTGGACGGACTCGCGTCGCGCACGGGAGGAGACGGGAGTTGCTATAGCTAGGATACAACGTGCTTCGCTCCACCTCCATGCACAGGAGTAGATGTCACTGAGCAGCTTGTCCTGTCGCGGCCGAGCAAGCTTCACCGTGGGTTTCGCCTTGGACGCTTCCGCCGTCGGTCGCGTCGTCCGGTTCGGTTCCGGCCACTGCAGCTGTGCCAACGTTGGAAGCGTCTGCACGCCGTGCTGGCCAGCCAACAGTCAGTAGCCGTAAAAAAGGCAGTTTGGATTAGTCCTTTGGTGTCATGGCGTCTGCATGCCAGGATTGGCTCCAATAGTGGCTCCTTGTGGTAGTAATATTTTTTTCCCTTCAAGATTAAATTAGCGTTGACGGTAATCGCACCCTGGACATGATGATGCAGGGTCATACGTATACCAGACGCGCAACCCTAGATCTACTCCGCTCAGGTACTTAGGTTAGGTGGGAGTGGGACAAGCAGACGACCTCGTCGCAAAAGACGAGTATTACGTCCAGGTTTGACTGCTTGTCTCGGTCGTTCCCACTCTCGCTGGAGATACTCCCTCCATTCCTAAATATTTTGGTGTGTATGTACACTTATTTTAATATACATCTAGACAACATTTTAAAGAGCTAAAACGTCTTACATATTGGAACAGATGGAGTAATATTTTACACTGAAAACCCAACATAGATCACTGTCCCTTTAGTTAACCGTCAGTATCAGCTTAATGGTTGACGGTAAGACAACTAATCTAGCTACAGCTACGTGCCCAATGCATCCATCCATCATTAGCAAAAGATAACAGTCGCTCTCAAGCATGTGAGACTAGACAGGCATGTATACTACTCATGCAGGTTTTGGTCTCCCTCGCACATTAAGTGATGACAGCAATGGCCACGGCCTATATCCGTGGATGGTGTTTGTTTGTTGTTAGAGCACTCTAACAGCTGCCCTATATTAGGAGGGTTGTTTTTGGGTATAGGGCACCTATTTTAGCGTTTTAGGGCACGAAAACTTTTTCTAATTTACTAGCTGCCCTATAATAGGGCACCTCCTCTCCAACAGCTGCCATATTTTAGGGCAGCGCGGCCACACCCCTTTTTCCATCTTTTTACCCAATTGCACATACATATCAAATAAATAATATGATAAATGAGCTAAAATAAATTCAAACAAATAAAACTTAAATAGTACTTACTTATTACAACACAATACAAATAGTTTATCAAATGGGTTATCAAATAGTTCATCAAGCAACACACAAATGTGCATACAACAACACCGAATCAAGTACATGGTCTTGATCTTTGCCTTCCATTTCATGCCCACCACTCCTCAATGAGATCCTTTTAAAGATCTTCATGCACATCGCAATGTCCTCCTCCTCTTGCGCATCGAACTCCTCATCGGACGTGGTGTAGTCGAACAACACCATCTATGAATGCACAACCTAAATTACAATCTAAATTACAAACAACAACATATACAAATAATTGTGAAATGGAACCTCACCTTGAAGGCTTAAACTAGCCGGAGCGTCAGGAGGTGGTCGCGGCCGCGGCGTCGGCGGCTGACTGGAGGCGCGGCGGACACGGAACAGCTCCGGAGCGACGGGGAGACCCAGGAAAGGCCGCGGTCGTCGACGACGCAGCCAAGCTCGACGGCGTCCGAAACAGCGTGGCGGTGGAGCTTCCGTCACGCGACCAACTCGCCAAGCCGCAGGCGGCGGCGCGGTCGCGGCAGGTCGGCGAGGAGGCTCCGGATCCGTCCACCCTGACCCGCGGTGGCGACGGAGAAGGCCGAATCGAGGCCGGCGGCGGCGGAGCTTCGGTCAAGATTCACGACGGCGGTGGCGGCTCGTCTGAGGCCATCCCGGCCGATTTGGCGGCGGGGGAAAGGTTGCGGAGGGGGCGGCGGACAGTTTCCGCGGAGGAGGACGGCCGGCGGTAGCCAAATCGCGGCGGGGCGGAAGCTGCGCGGGGGCGGGAGGGGATTTCAGCGTGGCAGTTGGTGCGCGCGCGGGGGAAATGAAGGGAAAGGACACGGGGCGCGCGGTCCTCTCTGCCCCATATTTGGGGCAAAGACCAAAATTTAGGGCAGCTCTGTAATAGGGCATGTGATAGGGCAGCTGTTGGAGACTGTTTTTTGCCATCTGGTGCCTAAAAAACGGTTTATTAGACACCATGCCTAATATAGGGCAGCTGCATGCCTGGAGCTGAGCATAATTAGGCCAGCAAACAACCAAGCAGACTGGACCAAATCATCCTGATGGGATGGCAATATATAGCGCCTGCCTATACATGTAAATTAATTAACTAAGCCCCTACGGAAAATATCATTGCTCCCCGGCTTCGTGCATTACCAACCACATTGGCTCCTTTTTCTCCCTTTTTTTACCCACTTGGATGTGGACTTACGGTTGGCAGACCAGTGCATCCATACATACACATTAATTCGTGCATATCCTAGTATGCAGCAACAAGCATCTTATCCTACTCCTTCGACTATTGGGTTTATTGCGACGTTTGGGTTAAATATTTAGCATATCCAGTGACGTGACTTCTCCATGCACGAGCTAGCGGGCAGTCTGTCCCTGGCGTTCCTTTTCGATTTTATATTGTTTTCTGTCAAAGACTAGAACACAAAATATATATATACTAACTATATGAAAGGAGTGCCGTTTCGCGAGCTGTGAGCGCTCGGACCACTGTAGATGCTACAGTGTTGAACACCGTTCTACACTACCCGCGCGCCCTTTTTGCACAAAAGCCCCTATTTTTTAAAGAAATTACGATACTAACACTGTAGATGCTAAAAGTGTTGAACAGTGTTCTACAGTACCCGTGCGCCCTTTTTGCACAAAAGCCCCTGCTTTTCACAGAATTTACGATACTGACCCCATATATAACACGACAGTTCCCCTTTTCTCCCCACCCGCGTCTCCTCCCCGATGCGGCTGCCTCCCGCTCCCACCTCGACGCCGCCGCCGCCCCTAGCTCTCCCGCAGGCCGTCGTCCACGAGCGACGAGATTCCGCGCTAGGGTTCCGTCGATCGAAAGCGGATTTCCAGGTGGCGGCAAGCCCATGGCCTCGTCGGTGATGGAGCGCTGGCCCCGGTTCCGGTCACCGGGGACGTGAGGAGCGCCGGGTTCGCGGAGCTGCAGCGCCAGCATCAGCTGCTCGCCAGTTGCGCGTCTTTGTTTGATATGAATGTTTTCCCTCAATTATGCAGGTCGCTTAATACTCTTTTCCATTTTCCTATGTATAAGCATCTCGCAGTTCAGCTAATGGCAGTATTTTTTTTCCTTGAGTAGGTCATACCTAAATTCGGAGAGTACCACTATGACGAAAAATAGTATGCCTCCATGTAATAGTGATCTCCATGTAATTAATTACTTTATACGAAAACGTGATCTTCATGTACTACTTAATTTGTATGTGTTATATATATACATCAACGTGATGTTCATGTAGTAATTTATATATACCAAAACGCGTTTTTGGCGCATCGACGTGATCCCCGTACGATGGAAACCATCCGAAACCCCTAAACCTTTCCTAAACCCTAAACCCTGAAATATAATCAAAAAGAAAAAAAGGGCCTAACGTTAGTCCCGGTTCGTGTTACGAACCGATACTAAAGGTCTCCAGCCCCGCGGGCTCCTCCGTGGCCACGTGGGAGGGCCTCTTGTCCCGGTTCGTGGACAACCGTCCCGGTTGCCCAACCGGAACTAGAGGCCCTCTTAAGAAGATGGCCACACAATTCCAGAGCTGGAAGAAAATATTATGGAGAAAATATGAAAAAGAAGATCCAGATTTCACTGGTGTACTAGAGAAGATAAAACATGATTGGCTCGCATTTGTGGCGTATAAGAAATCATCTACCGATGTGGCTCGATCGGCCATAAATAAGATAAATGCTGGGAAGAAGCAATATCACCATAGGTTGGGGACAGGTGGCTACAAGACTGTCATTCCTAAGTGGGAAGCCTTTGAAGCAGAACTGCTTGCTAAAGGGATCACTCCACAGACAGCGGATTGCCCCAGAGGTCCAAGTTCTGGTTGTTCACGCATGGGGCAGGGTTGGACCCACTGACAGGGCTGATTGTTGCAAAGGGAAAATGGAAGAAATTTTTTGAAACAATCACTCTGTTGCTTGTAGACGCAATAAATAAGGTTCGAAAGGGAGAGTACCATCCCGAGAGAGAGAACGACGAGCTGACACTCGCCCTGGGGAATCCTGAACACTATGGACGATTACGAGGCCATCCCGGCGGTGTCACCTTGAAGGAAGGGTTTCCGGAGTGCGCTGATAGTTATAGAAGCCGTGGGAGAAAGAAGAAGAAGGAGTTAGACCGGTTATCGGAATTGGAACGTCAGGTGCATCGGCAGCAGTAGCAAATAGACTCAATTAGTCAGCTAAGGGCATCTCAGCAGCTGCAGCTAGAAGATCCTCAAGCCGATGCCGTCCCATCTCAGCAAAAAAGCAGCGTGGGTTCCATGCAGCTAGAAGGATCTGCATTCGAACCGGCGGCGGCTCGCTACCCCGTGGATGATTGATGACCCACAAGTATAGGGGGTGTATTGTAGCACTTTCGATAAATAAGAGTGTCGAACCCAACGAGGAGCAGAAGGTGCTGACAAGGAGTTTCGGTAAAGGTTTCACTGTAAATGCTAGCAGACAAGTTTTTAGGGGTTTTTGATATAGCAGGTAAATAAAATGCAAGTAAGTAAAAGACAGTAATAATAATTGCAGCGAGTGGCCCAATCCTTTTTAGAGCAAAGGACAAGCCGGTTGGTTTACTTATGATGACAAAATGTTCTTGAGGACACACGGGATTCTAGTCAAGTGCTTTCGCTTCACATAGTTGATTAATCTTCATTGTTTTGATAAGTGTTGTGTGGGTGAACCTATGCTAATGCACCGCCCTTACTTGGACTAATACATACTTGTGATTATACCTCTTGCAAGCATCCGCAGTTACAAGAAAGTAATTAAGATAAATCTAACCACAGCCTTAAACTCTGAGATCCTACGCTCCCTTGTGCACGGTATACTAACGGGGGTTTAGGTTTCTGTCACTCCGGCAACCCCACAATTAGCAACCAAATCACAATGCATTCCTCTAGGCCCATAAAGGTGAAGTGTCATGTAGTCGACGTTCACACGACACCACTAGAAGAATAGCACCACAACTTAAATATCAAACCATTAAATATTACTCAACATAATTCCACTACTAACAGCGTGACTTCTCCCATGTCCTCAAGAACTAAACAAACTACTCACAAGACATCATATGGATCATGATCAGAGGTGATGTAATGATGAATAACAATCTGAACATATACTTTAATTCACCGATAAAACTCAATAGCATCAACCACAAGGAGTAATTAACACCGGGAGAGTTTCCCCTATGAACTAAACAAAGTATAGCCCTAGATGTTACAGCGGAACGAGATGGTGCAGCGGTGATGGTGGTGATGGCGGTGGAGATGATGATGATGATGATCCCGATGAAGTCCAGCACGATGACGATGAGGATGGCGATGATCTCCCCCCTCCGGGAGGGAATTTCCCCGGCAGATTTCTCCCTGCCGGAGAGCTTTTTCTCTCTCTGTTGTTTCCGCCTCGTGGAGGCGGCGGAATATTTTCTCACGGACTCCCTGTGTCTTAGGGTTTCTGGGGGATGAAGTACGCGAAGGGGGAGCGCCTGAGGTGGGCCAGGGGCACCACACCTGGCTAGGGCGCGGCCAAGGTGGGCCCCGCCCCAGGGGTGGTGTGGGCCCCTCCTGGCCCATCTCAGCCTCCCCTTTTGGCTTAGTCCATCTTCTGATAAAATAGGAACATCTGTCTTCTTGGAAATATTTTTAGTGCTCCAGAAATATAGTGCCTTGACGATGCTTTTTCCAGCTGAAATCTGACTCCGGCAGTTAATTATCCAATGATCATCAAACATGCAAAATAAGACAAAATAACATAAGTAACTCCTCTTAATATGAAATATATCATTGAATAACAGTAAATTATGCTATAAAATAGTGATGCAAAATGGACGTATCAACCCCCCCAAGCTTAGACCTCGCTTGTCCCCAAGCGAAAGCTGAGCTCAGTAAACTAGAACAAAAGTTTATGGAGTGAAGCGTCGATAATAAAGAATACGGACAAGAAGCATCAGTAATTACTAAACAACACAACTCATTTTAAACAGCAACTACTCTTCATATAACCTAACTTGAACATGAGTAGTGAAACAACCACAATAAAAATACACGAAGGAAATTATAGATTAGTAATGGCACACTTCATTCTTGGTCATAGAACAATAAGCAATCAATACTTATCTTTCGAAAGGAGTCTTTATATTAGAGCTTATATTGCAGAACTTCCACACTCAATTATCACACCTTCTTTACAGTCATTGATAACTTGCAAAGCTATATTCTTAGAGGCAAAAGTCTTTGTGCTAAGACAAGGAAGGATAAAGACATGATTGACAATATTAATGATATATATGGTTGAATCACAACAACTCAAATGCTTGCTCAAGGAAGAAGGAAATAGGTGTACTGACTCAACATGAAAAGTAAAAGAAAGGCCCTTCGCAGAGGGAAGCAGGGATTAAGTCATGTGCTAGAGCTTTTAAGTTTTTGAAATCATATAGAGAGCAAAAATTAAGTTTTGAGAGGTGTTTGTTAATTGTCAACGAATGGTAGCGGGTGAAAACAGTATTCTCCCTGTCAAACAGACTTTTAAGAGCGGCTCCCATGAAGGACGTTATTTCTACCAGCAAGGCAGATCATCCCTCTTTCTCTTTGGTTTACACACGCAGATATTTCACTGTTTGTCAATGCTTACTGATAATTCAGGGCAAAAGTGTGAAGAGAATTAAGCGTTAAAGTTGTAATTAATTGGGACTGGGCATCCCGTTGCCAGCTCTTTTTGCAAGTTATTGGATAAGCGGATGTATATGCCACTAGTCCAGGTGTAAAGTCTGTTTGACAAGTAGAATAAAGGATAACCACACTACTTCCTCATGAGCTAGTAAACATTGACACAAAAGGGAATAATAACATTTTGAATAATTTAAAGGTAGCACATGAAAAATTTACTTGGAGTGGCAAAGAAATACCACATATAGGTAGTTATGGTGGACACAAATGGCATGGGTTTGGCTCAAGGATTTGGATGCACGAGAAGCATTCCCTCTCAGTACGGTGGTTAAGGCTAGCAAGGTCATGTGGCAAGCATAAAAGTTGGGGGATACACACAAATATATGTAATAAAGCAACCATGCTATCTTCCCTGTAAGCACAAATGTTTTAACTCAAAGAATACTAATCTTATTGGCTAGCAAGAAAAAAGATAAAGGGATAATATTTTTGCATGTAATTCCCTCCTTCTACTTAAGTTTTCATGGTATTGTTGCTAATGACCAATACTAAGTTTGCCACAACTAATATAATTTACTTAATGTACCCAAAAGTGGCGTCAATACCAATGGCAAGATCAGCACATAAAGAAGATTGCAGGCTAAAATAAAATGTACCGAAAGTAAAGGTGGAACTTCTCATTAATATTCTGAACAAAGACACACTCAAACCAACGGATACATGGATAACTAAAGGATTGACACTCCACATCGCAAACCATCTTATAAGATAACTTCTCTACTCATGATATGACCACGAAATTATAAAAACGAAAGGATAAAGATGATACTGGGCACTCCCCCAAGCTTGGAACAAGCCAAGGGAGTGCCATTACCCCTTGACGATTTAGGCTTGATCTCTTGGTGGCGACTCCCTAATGAGCTTCTCGACCAAATCCTTCAATTCATCTATCTTGTATGTGAGGATGCGGATCATCTCCGTATTGTGTTCGATGCGGTTCATGAACTGGTCAGAAGGTGAATCCCAGCTCTTGGAATTGTTTCCCCACTTCTCACTGAACTTAGGGCTTTCTTTTCCTGCATTGTTAGATCGATCTATATCCCAACAAGTAGGCAACTCCATCTCCGGAACTCTCTCAAATTGATACTTATGGATGAGGGTATGAAAGGGTTACTGGAGTTTGAGGCGAGTGTCTTGGGTGCAAAGGCATGACGCGATGCCTCACCACCCATGTTCAGGTTCTTCACAGGATTGAAAGGGTTGGCAGTCACCCCGATGCTTGCAATAGTAGCGCGAGGACGTGGAGTTGAGTATTCCTCTACTTCATCATCGGTTTCGCTCTTGACCTCCTCCTCGATCCTCTGGTCCATGATGTCCTCCACGGCCTCCTTGTTCTCGTTGTCGTTGGAGAAGACCATGGCGCTCTAAATCTGAAAATAGTTCCTGGCAAAAAACAGCTCGAAACAAAACGCGACGAAAACACGATATACGGACCTCGGGAGATCCGGGTGAATATATAGCAAAAAGTTTTACGACAAAAGGAAAGGTACAGGACAAAACGGGGTCGGAGACGAGCTCCGAGGAGCCCACACGCACCCACGGCGCGACCAGGGTGGGGCCCGCGCCCAGGGGTGGTGTGGTGCCCTCGGGCACCGTTTCCTACCCTTTTCCGACTCATAATTTTCCATATTATGTAAAAACAACAAATATTTAAGTTGAAAAGTAAATTGCGAACTTTTTCTTACCGAAACTGTTACCTATTCCAAATCATCTTCTGCAGTTGTCTGAATTTGACTTTTTATAAAATCCTCTGGAGTTACCACTTTGATCAAATCAACATCTTCATTATAAGAATCTCCAGAAATGTAATGCTTGAGTCTTTGACCATTAACCACTTGTGGTCTGTCCCCATCTAGTGAATTGATTTTAATCGCACCTGAGCGATAGACCTCCTCGATGATATAAGGTCCTTCCCATTTTGAAAGTAATTTTCCTGCAAAAAATCTGATTGTAGAACCTTTTGCGCAGTTCTATCTCCAGCGTGATGTCCTCCATAAGCACTTCCATGGCATTTGCTCAATATTTCTTTCTGTTCATACTCAGGAACACATCTTCGCATAATGCCATCTACTCCTTCTTTATACAAATGTGGGTCATCCCAAAAATAATGCCTCAAATCATAAAATAACTTTCTTCTTTGCTGAGCTGTAAAGGTCGGAGGCAAATACTTGGCAACAATAAAGTTAGCATAATCAGCATACCAAGGACTTTCGCGTGAGCTTACCTTTATCGCAGCCAATTGTTCATTTAGAAAACTACCATTAACAGGCATAGGATCATCTGAAATGTTTTCTAATCTAGACAAATTATCAGCAACAGGGTTTTCAGCACCCTTCCTATCTACAATATGTAAATCAAATTCTTGCAGTAGAAGTACCCTTCTTATGAGCCTAGGCTTAGCATCTTTCTTTTCCATAAGGTATCTAATAGTAGCATGATCAGTGTGAATAGTAACTTTGAATCAACAATATAAGGTCTAAATTTATCACAAGCAAAAACAACTGCTAAAAATTCCTTTTCAGTAGTAGCATAATTCTTTTGAGCGGCATCAAGTGTTTTACTAGCATAATGAATAACATTTAACTTCTTGTCTACCCGCTGTCCAAGAACGGCTCCTACAGCAAAATCACTAGCATCACACATTATTTCAAAAGGTAAAGTCCAATCAGGAGGTTGAACAACAGGAGCTGTGATTAAAGCCTTTTTTAGAGTTTCAAAAGCTTCCTTGCAATCATCATCAAAAACAAAAGGTACATCTTTTTGAAGAAGATTAGTGAGGGGTTTTGAAATTTTAGAGAAATCTTTAATAAACCTCCTATAAAAACCGGCATGACCAAGAATACTACGGATACCTTTCACATCCCTTGGACAGGGCATTTTCTCGATTGCTTCAACTTTAGCTCTGTCCACTTCAATACCTCTTTCAGAAATTTTGTGCCCTAGGACAATTCCTTCATTAACCATGAAATGACATTTCTCCCAATTAAGAACAAGATTAGTCTCCTCACATCTCTGCAAAACTTTATCAAGATTGTGCAAGCAATTATCAAAGGAAGTTCCGTAGACGGAAAAATCGTCCATGAATACTTCCACAATTTCTTCACAAAAACCATGAAAAATAGCAGACATGCATCTTTGGAACGTAGCAGGAGCATTACACAAACCAAAAGGCATACGTCTATAAGCATAAGTTCCATAAGGACAAGTAAAATTAGTTTTCTCTTGATCTTGTGCTTTAACAGCAATTTGTGAAAATCCAGAATAACCATCAAGGAAACAAAAATGAGTTTTCTTAGACAACCTTTCTAACATTTGATCAATAAAAGGCAAAGGATAATGATCTTTCTTAGTTACTTTGTTGACCTTTCTAAAATCAATGCACATCCTATACCCAACTACTACTCTTTGAGGAATAAGTTCATCATTTTCATTTGGTACAACAGTAACTCCTCCTTTCTTAGGGACACAATGCACAGGACTTACCCATCTACTATCAGCAATAGGATAAATTATACCAGCATCAAGAAGTTTTAATACCTCATTTCTTACCACTTCTTTCATTTTAGGGATCAAGCGACGCTGATGCTCAACAAGAGGTTTTGCATCGGGTTCAATGTTGATGGCATGTTGACATATAGTAGGAGAAATCCCCTTTAAATCATCCAAAGTGTATCCCATAGCTCCTCGATGTTTCTTTAGTACTTCTAATAGCCTTGCTTCTTCATTACCTGAAAGTTTAGAACTAATAATAACAGGATATACTTTCCTTTCATCAAGATAAATATACTTAAGATTATCAGGTAAAGGTTTTAAATCGAAGACAGGATCTTCCTTAGGAGGCGCTGAGGTACCCAAATCTTCCACAGGCAAATTATGCTAAGTATTGGTGGTTGACGAAGAAAGGCATTGTCAATCTCATTCCTCTCCTCCATAAATACTTCACTTTCGTGTTCCTCCATGAATTGCTGCAAGGCATTGTTAGGAGCAACATCAATAGCAGCAAGTTGTTCGATTTTCGAGTCCTCATTAGGCAAATCAGTTTCATAAAGTTGTTTACCAAACTTAGAGAAATTAAACTCATAAGATTCTCCATTAAATTTAGTGTAAATTTTCTCTTTCTTACAATCTATAATAGCACCACATGTATTCAAGAAAGGCCACCAAAAATAATGGGACAAGCTTTACTAGCAACAGAACCAAGTACTAGAAAATCATCAGGGTATTTAGTCTTACCACATAAAACTTCAACATCTCTCACAATACCAATTGGAGAGATAGTTTCTCTACTAGCGAGCTGAATAACCACATCAATCTCCTCAAGTTCGCAAGGACCAATTTCATGCATAATTTCTTTGTAAAGATCAAAAGGAATAGCACTAGAACTTGCACCAATATCACATAAACCATAATAGCAATGTTCTCCTATTTTGACTGAAAGCACAGGAACAGTTGTTTTCCTAGCTCTACTGGGATGTGAAACAATATTAGAGGCATCTTCACAAAACATAATATGTCCTCCTTCTACATTTTCAGTTACCAAATCCTTTACTATTGCTATTGTGGGTTCAATCGCTATTTGTTCAGCAGGTTCTAAAGCTTTCTTTGCACTTTTATTAACCACGCTAGCTATGATAAAATGTTCCCTAATTTTAACATGAAAAGGTGGTTTCTCAATATAAGGTTCTGGCAAGATACGATCAACTGTATGAACTTCAATGTTTTTAATATTGGCAGAATTAGTATTATCTTTGTAAGGCAAGTGATACTAATTGCAACTTTCTTTAGGAACATCAAGATAAGAGGCAAAAGCCTTGTAACAGTTTGCAATAACTTGAGAATCAAGACCATACATATCATAGAGATTACGAAAATTATCAGTATTCATAAATGTTTTAATGCATTCGTAATCATACTTTATACCTGATTCTCTACCTTTGTCCTTCTCCCATCCTTCAGTATTTTCCTCAATCCGATCAAGAAGGTCCCACTTAACTTCCTCTTTATTACGCGTAAATGATCCAGCACAAGAGGTATCCAATAAAGTTTTATCTTGAAGAGAAAGCCTTGCATAAAAGTTATTGGTGCCTGGTTGACGGGAGAGTATTTGAGGATGATGATGATGGTGATGATGAGTACTTCCCCGGCAACGGCGCCAGAAAACAGCTTGATGGCTACGTGTTGGTGAACCCCAAGAGGAAGGTTATGATGTAGACAGCAGAAGTTTTCCCTTGAATAATCTACCCAAGGTTATCAATCCAGTAGGACTTGACGATCTATCGGAAGGTTGTTGATGTTGACTCCCCCTGGCGCTAGGGAGCTTGCACCAACGTGGAATCTGCACAGACACAAACCAGAACTTTGCCCAACACGAAACAGAGAGGTTGTCAATCTCTCCGGTCTTGCAGAAACAAAGAGTTAAACGTATGGTGTGGAAAACAGCAGGAAAACAGCAAGTAACAGGAAACAGATGATTGCAGCAGGTTGTGTAAACAGTATGAGGAAATTGGACCAGGGTCCACAGTTCACTAGTGGTGTCTCTCTCAGAACAGATAACTAGCATGTTGGGTAAACAAATTACAGCTGGGCAATTGACAAATAGAGAGGGCATAACAATGCAATACATGCCAAGATGTCTACTATGAAATCTAGTTGGGCATTACAACAAAGTACATAGACCGTTATTCCAACCGCATCTATGCCTAAATAATCCACCTTCAAGGCAGCATCCGCATCCTATTCAGTATTAAGTTGCTAACAACAGATTATTGCATGAAGTAAAGTGTGTAATGTAATCAATACAAGTGCCCTTGGACACTGCACCAATGTTTTATCCCTAGTAGCAACAGCACATCTACCATCTTAGACCTTTCTGTCACTGATCCAGATATCTAGAGACTGAACCCACTATCGAGCATAAATACCCCCTCTTGGAGTCACAAGCATCTACTTGGCCAAAGCATCTACTAGCAACGGAGAGCATGCAAGATCAAGAGCACATAGATAAACAACTTGAATAAACATGGTATCAATATTCATCGGATCCCAGCAAACACAACATCTAGCATTACAATAAGATGATCTTGATCATGTTAGGCAGCTCACAAGATCTAAACATGGAGGCACAAGGTAGAGAGACAACCATCTAGCTACTGCTATGGACCCGTAGTCCAGGGGTGGACTACTCACGCATCACTCCGGAGGCAGGCATGGTGATGTAGAGCCCTCCGGTGATGATCTCCCCTCCGGCAGGGTGCCGGGAAGAGCTTCAGAACTCCTCCGATCTGAGATTGACGATGACGGCCGCGACGGAACTTTTCGTGGAATATGATCGACCGTAATAGGGTTTTCGCGTCGCGGAGAATATATAGGCGAAGAGGCGGCGTCGGTGGCCGAGGGGGGCCACCACGCCATAGGGGGGCGCGGGCCCACCCTGGGCCGCGCCCTAGTGTGGCGTGGCCCCCTGGTGGGTCTGCTCCGACTCCCCTTTGGACTCCGTGATCTCCTCGTGATATTATTGACGATGTCTTTTGTTTCGTCCAATTCCGAGAATATTTCCTTAATAGATTTTCTGAAACCAAAAACAGCAGAAAACAGGGAACTGGCACTGTGGCATCTTGTTAATAGGTTAGTCCCAGAAAATGCATAAAAATGATATAAAGTGTACCAAAACATGTAGCAATTGATATAATACAGCATGGAACATCAAAAATTATAGATACGTTTGAGACGTATCAAGCATCCCCAAGCTTAGTTCCTGCTCGTCCTCGAGTAGGTAAACGATAAAAACAGATAATTTTTGAAGTGACATGCTACCAACACAATCTTTGATCAAATAACAATGTAATGCACATGATCTGAATGAAGTGATCCAAGCCAATGGTCTATAGTTTGCAAGCAAGTAAATAAAGAGTAAACATAAGTGATCACACAAGTGCAAACTTTCATGAATAATACTATAAAACATTTAGAGATATAATAGTCTAACATAATAGTTAGCTCACAGCAGCAATAATTCTCAACATGAAAGTGTTTGTATCAACACAAAGGAAGATAATAGCTTCAGCTTTTGCTTCAACTTTCAACATGTATATCATATAGATAATGTCAATGCAAAGAATATGATCAACCAAACACAAAGTTATGTAAAAACTGTTATACTGGAGTTGACAATGATGTTTGCTTAAGTAGACAGAAAGAAGTGGGAAAACTGACTCAACATAAAAGTAAAAGAATGGCCCTTCGCAGAGGGAAGCAGGGATTAACATCATGTGCTAGAGCTGTAGTTCCCGAAGGCATATAGAGAGCATAAAATATTGTTTTGTAAGGTAATGGTGTATACAGGTGTCAACAAATCAAATAGCAGGTACTTGTCATCTTCCATGGCTAACTAACTTTTAGAGCGGTTCCGAGAGTTTTTAGGACTGCACTTGTAACAAGCACTTATTGGTGACACTCCTCCCAACCATTTACTTTCCACAAACCATGGCTAACCGAATCCTCGGGTGCCCACCAACATTCACCATGGAGGAGTGTCTATTTATTTATTTATAGGGTGGACTAACCAGCTCTTTAATGCAAAATAAAAGGTGGAGAAGCAGATGAAGCTGCCAATCCTTGTAAATTAATTAGCATGGAAGATGACAAATCTCACTACTACGTCCTTATGAGCTTTTCAAGTAGTGACACAAAAAGGAAATGTAACAGTTTTGAGTAGTTAGTAGATAGCACATGAAGAAATTTACTTGGAATGGTGAAAACACCACATAATAGGTAGGTATGGTGGACACAGGTGGCATGGATTTGGCTCAAGGTTTTGGATGTACAAGAAGCATTCCCTCTTAGTACAGAGTTTAGGCTAGCAAGGTTATTATAAGCAAACATCATTATCAACTGGAATAGCAAGAGTGTACATAAAACACAAGGTTTGACGAACCATAGACTCCCACTGTCTTCCTTGTTAACACATAGCCTTCATCCAAAAATTATCTAGACTACTATGGACTTCCAATTATGCAACAGATTATTATAGCAGAAAATCCTTATAGTAGTTCTTCATTAATAGCCATTACTTACATGATGCACAAGCTTAAACATTAATTACTTGACAGCTCAAAACAATTGGCAAGCATCAAATTACTCAAGACAACGATCTAAAAAGATTCATGTAAGCATTTTATACCACTACCACATGCATAGCATTTTTCTGGTCCAACCAAACACCAATCAACTTATTTGACAACTCTCCAAACAGATATAAGTGAAGCAAGAGAGTACTTTCTTCAAAAGAAACTGAAAGCTCTAACAAGAGATATGAAAAACTGAGAGCTAACAGCAATAACAGCAACTAGACAGGAATACTCAACAAGTATAAGTGAAGCACAAGAGTATTCTAATGAAAAAGTGGAGCGTGTCTCTCTCCCAAACATGAATACTAGGATCCAACAAGTATAGCACAGCAAACAAAACAAAACAAACTGAAAACAAAAACACACTGACGCTCCAAGGAAGAGTACACTAGCATGAAGCAATAAAAATATAGCACCATTAGAGATGACCTGATAATTTGTAGATGAAGAAGGGGATGCCTTGGGCATCCCCAAGCTTAGATGCTTGAGTCTTCTTGAAATATGCTGGGGAGGTAAGCCTCCCCAAGCTTAAGCTCTTCACTCTTCTTGATCATGTAATATCATTCTCCTCTATCAACACTTGAAAACTTCCTTCACACCAAAACTTAACAGCTTTTCTCATTAGCAGGTTAGTGCACTAAAAGATAATACTTCAAAGTTCTAGCAAAGACAAAACTCACAAGCCAACTATTTTAAACATTAGCCACTGTTACTAGGCTCAAGTGGGCACTTTTACACGAAAAGAAACCACTTAAAAACTTGTAAAAGAGAGAATGCAAAATAAAAGACAGAATCTGTCAAACCAGAACAGTCTGTAATGACGAATTTTTTCGAGGCACTTACGATGCTCAGATGAAGAACTTTTGAAATAATGAAAGTTGCGTAACATCATCAGGAACATGCACAAAAAGTTTCAGCATTTTTCGATTTTTTCTGATTTTCTACTGAATTAAACGGTGACGAACAGCAATCTGTCCCAATGCAGTCCCGAAAATAAAACCAACTTTGCATTAGTAACTCTCCTTGGCACAACAAAACAGCAAATAAAGATACAAAGGAGTTGCTACAGAGGTAAACAAGCATCCTTGACACATGGGTTATCTCCCAAAGTGCTTTTCTTTAATGCCTTTCAGCTAGGCTTTAGGATTTTAATGATGCTCGCATAAGAATAAGAGTTGAAAAAAAAGAGAGCATCAAGAGGCAAATATCAAAATCATCTGAGTCTAACCCACTTCCTATGCAGAGGAATATTGTAAAAACAAATCATTGAAGCATAAAGCAGCTAGCATAGGAAGATGCAACAAATCCAACTTTAAAACTTCCAACACAAAGAGAGGTATTTTAGTGACATGAAAACTTTTAAAACCATCTTTCCCTCTCTCATAATAATTTTCAATAGCATCATAAACAAACTCAACAACATAACTATCACATAAAGCATGCTTTTTATGATCTACAAACACATAACTTTTATCAAGCAAGATAGTGGGATCAAAAATTTCAAACCCACTTTTAGACATATTGAAACAAGTTGATTGATCACTCTCAATAGTAGAATTAATAATATTATCAAGCAACATAGGACCATCATCTAGAGCTTTATCATAAACATTTTCTAAGCAAACACTCTCATTACCATGCATTTCGAAATTAGGAATAAAAAGAGGATTATCATAAGACTTATCAAAATAGCATGGATTTTCATAAACAACATTGGGGGAAATATTTGGTACTTCTGTTATTTTTGCTTTCTCTTGAGTCAAGGAATGTTTGTCTACCTCAAATTTATCAAAAGAAGTTATTTCAATAGTATCATTACCAACTTCCCCAAGCTTAATATTTTCCATAGCATTAGCAACAACCATGTTCAAAGAGTGTATACCAATATCATTGGTACTATCATGCAAATAAAGTTCCATAGGTTTTTTAATTTTCTCTTCAAACACATCATGTCCTAGCTCAAGATAAATTTCATAAAGGTTTCTCAAGTTGTTTTCAGCCATAGGACAAGTTTCAAGCAAAGTACCCATGAATAGCAAGCAAAGAACTAGACATAATAACAAACCGAAATAAACTAGATGCAGGAATTTAATTTTTTTGGTTTTTGATTTTTAACAGCAAGCAAAACAAAACTAAAACAAGACAAAAACAAAGTAAAGAGATTGGAACTGAGAGACTCCCCTTTCCAATAGCCTCCAAGTCCCCGGCAACGGCGCCAGAAAACAGCTGGTGCCTGGTTGACGGGAGAGTATTTGAGGATGATGATGATGGTGATGATGAGTACTTCCCCGGCAACGGCGCCAGAAAACAGCTTGATGGCTACGTGTTGGTGAACCCCAAGAGGAAGGTTATGATGTAGACAGCAGAAGTTTTCCCTTGAATAATCTACCCAAGGTTATCAATCCAGTAGGACTTGACGATCTATCGGAAGGTTGTTGATGTTGACTCCCCCTGGCGCTAGGGAGCTTGCACCAACGTGGAATCTGCACAGACACAAACCAGAACTTTGCCCAACACGAAACAGAGAGGTTGTCAATCTCTCCGGTCTTGCAGAAACAAAGAGTTAAACGTATGGTGTGGAAAACAGCAGGAAACACAGCAAGTAACAGGAAACAGATGATTGCAGCAGGTTGTGTAAACAGTATGAGGAAATTGGACCAGGGTCCACAGTTCACTAGTGGTGTCTCTCTCAGAACAGATAACTAGCATGTTGGGTAAACAAATTACAGCTGGGCAATTGACAAATAGAGAGGGCATAACAATGCAATACATGCCAAGATGTCTACTATGAAATCTAGTTGGGCATTACAACAAAGTACATAGACCGTTATTCCAACGCATCTATGCCTAAATAATCCACCTTCAAGGCAGCATCCGCATCCTATTCAGTATTAAGTTGCTAACAACAGATTATTGCATGAAGTAAAGTGTGTAATGTAATCAATACAAGTGCCCTTGGACACTGCACCAATGTTTTATCCCTAGTAGCAACAGCACATCTACCATCTTAGACCTTTCTGTCACTGATCCAGATATCTAGAGACTGAACCCACTATCGAGCATAAATACCCCCTCTTGGAGTCACAAGCATCTACTTGGCCAAAGCATCTACTAGCAACGGAGAGCATGCAAGATCAAGAGCACATAGATAAACAACTTGAATAAACATGGTATCAATATTCATCGGATCCCAGCAAACACAACATCTAGCATTACAATAAGATGATCTTGATCATGTTAGGCAGCTCACAAGATCTAAACATGGAGGCACAAGGTAGAGAGACAACCATCTAGCTACTGCTATGGACCCGTAGTCCAGGGGTGGACTACTCACGCATCACTCCGGAGGCAGGCATGGTGATGTAGAGCCCTCCGGTGATGATCTCCCCTCCGGCAGGGTGCCGGGAAGAGCTTCAGAACTCCTCCGATCTGAGATTGACGATGACGGCCGCGACGGAACTTTTCGTGGAATATGATCGACCGTAATAGGGTTTTCGCGTCGCGGAGAATATATAGGCGAAGAGGCGGCGTCGGTGGCCGAGGGGGGCCACCACGCCATAGGGGGGCGCGGGCCCACCCTGGGCCGCGCCCTAGTGTGGCGTGGCCCCCTGGTGGGTCTGCTCCGACTCCCCTTTGGACTCCGTGATCTCCTCGTGATATTATTGACGATGTCTTTTGTTTCGTCCAATTCCGAGAATATTTCCTTAATAGATTTTCTGAAACCAAAAACAGCAGAAAACAGGGAACTGGCACTGTGGCATCTTGTTAATAGGTTAGTCCCAGAAAATGCATAAAAATGATATAAAGTGTAGCCAAAACATGTAGCAATTGATATAATATCAGCATGGAACATAAAAATTATAGATACGTTTGAGACGTATCAGTTATCAATAACGACATTACCAGGAAGCTCATGAATGGGGAATTTGAGCATTAATGATTTCAATCTCCCCCACGCTTGGGCAATACTTTCTCCATCATGAGGCCAAAAATTATATATATGATTCCGATCTTGATGAATTTCACTAGGAGGATAAAATTTAGAATAAAAGAGAGGCACAATCTCCTCCCAGCCAATAGAACGCCATTCTTCAGCATCCTATACCATTTTGCAGCTTTACCAGTCAACAATATAGAAAACAATTTCTTCTTGACCTCTTCCATTGAAATACCTGCACACTTGAACAACTCGCATAATTCATGAATAAATAGCAAATGATCCCCATGAGGGACAGTTCCATCTCCTGCATAGCGGTTATTCGTAACTCGTTCAACAATTTTCATAGGTATTTTAAATGGAATTACATGATCAGCTGGTTCCTCTTCTACTACCGTAGCAGTGGTAGTAGTATTTCCAAACAGGGATTCAAATGGAGATCTCTCCATGATAAAATAAAGTAGCAAGCAGAAATAAAATAGCACCTACAGTAAAAGTTTCCCTTACCAATTCCACTCACCAATAGCGCTTCACTCCCCGGCAACGGCGCCAGAAAATAGTCTTGATGACCCACAAGTATAGGGGGTGTATTGTAGCACTTTCGATAAATAAGAGTGTCGAACCCAACGAGGAGCAGAAGGTGCTGACAAGGAGTTTCGGTAAAGGTTTCACTGTAAATGCTAGCAGACAAGTTTTTAGGGGTTTTTGATATAGCAGGTAAATAAAATGCAAGTAAGTAAAAGACAGTAATAATAATTGCAGCGAGTGGCCCAATCCTTTTTAGAGCAAAGGACAATCCGGTTGGTTTACTTATGATGACAAAATGTTCTTGAGGACACACGGGATTCTAGTCAAGTGCTTTCGCTTCACATAGTTGATTCATCTTCATTGTTTTGATAAGTGTTGTGTGGGTGAACCTATGCTAATGCACCGCCCTTACTTGGACTAATACATACTTGTGATTATACCTCTTGCAAGCATCCGCAGTTACAAGAAAGTAATTAAGATAAATCTAACCACAGCCTTAAACTCTGAGATCCTACGCTCCCTTGTGCACTGGTATACTAACGGGGGTTTAGGTTTCTGTCACTCCGGCAACCCCACAATTAGCAACCAAATTCACAATGCATTCCTCTAGGCCCATAAAGGTGAAGTGTCATGTAGTCGACGTTCACACGACACCACTAGAAGAATAGCACCACAACTTAAATATCAAACCATTAAATATTACTCAACATAATTCCACTACTAACAGCGTGACTTCTCCCATGTCCTCAAGAACTAAACAAACTACTCACAAGACATCATATGGATCATGATCAGAGGTGATGTAATGATGAATAACAATCTGAACATATACTTTAATTCACCGATAAAACTCAATAGCATCAACCACAAGGAGTAATTAACACCGGGAGAGTTTCCCCTATGAACTAAACAAAGTATAGCCCTAGATGTTACAGCGGAACGAGATGGTGCTGCGGTGATGGTGGTGATGGCGGTGGAGATGATGATGATGATCCCGATGAAGTCCAGCACGATGACGATGAGGATGGCGATGATCTCCCCCTCCGGGAGGGAATTTCCCCGGCAGATTTCTCCCTGCCGGAGAGCTTTTTCTCTCTCTGTTGTTTCCGCCTCGTGGAGGCGGCGGAATATTTTCTCACGGACTCCCTGTGTCTTAGGGTTTCTGGGGGATGAAGTACGCGAAGGGGGAGCGCCTGAGGTGGGCCAGGGGCACCACACCTGGCTAGGTCGCGGCCAAGGTGGGCCCCGCGCCCAGGGGTGGTGTGGGCCCCTCCTGGCCCATCTCAGCCTCCCCTTTTGGCTTAGTCCATCTTCTGATAAAATAGGAACATTTGTCTTCTCGAAAATATTTTTAGTGCTCCAGAAATATAGTGCCTTGACGATGCTTTTTCCAGCTGAAATCTGACTCCGGCAGTTAATTATCCAATGATCATCAAACATGCAAAATAAGACAAAATAACATAAGTAACTCCTCCTAATATGAAATATATCATTGAATAACAGTAAATTATGCTATAAAATAGTGATGCAAAATGGACGTATCAATGATGTCACGGAGAAGACAGATTGTGAGCTACATATGTCCATGAGGAACATATCCTTGAAGGTGGCGGTCGGCTATGCTTTACCAAATCAACCTGGATCTAGCTACCATCTTGGTGAAATTCCAGCTGGCTATGCTCGTGTCGGGGTGGATGAAATTGTGTCGGGATTTGAAACAATGGATCTTGAGATTCCTGGAGGTGACGAGGAGAAGACACTGGGAGATGTCAAGCATGGTTTCATCCTATGGAAAATAAATACATCGTCTTTCCAGGCTCCTTGCCAAGGCCACCGACTCCTCCTTGTAGCAATCCACCTCAGCAGCAAAGTCCACCCCTACACGAGAGGGACCCCAGCGCGAGTCCATCTCGATCTCCGTCGCGTGAGGAAGCGCCCGTTAAGTGGCTCCCGAGGAAGCGCCACACGCCGGTTAGGAAGAAACTTAGAAAGGAGAAAATACCGCCGCCTCTTGAGAAGTTACCTTGGGAAAGGTCTTACGAGGAAAACTGCGCCATCTCGAGGGCTGAGGTGGTCGCCCATTTTGCACCGAAAGTGCCCGAGCCACCAAGGGAAAAAATACCTACGGAGGTCGTTGAGCGCACCCTCGCTGCCTTATGGAACCCTCCACCAAAGCCGCCATCAGACTATGAGCGTTCTATTGACAAGTCATATAGCAATCCGTCGGAGGAGCTGAAAAAAGGGAAACAAGTTCCCAGCTCGGAGAACAAGACGCACAATCGGTCCCCCTGCTCAAGGTGTTTGACGACAAGGCCGCTCAAGGTTCTCAACAACACATAGGTTCGACAACTGATTACCCCATCAACGAGCTAGCATATAAATATGTTGCCGGGGATAATTTGGTCGAGCGGGTCAAGTCCCTAACAATAAAAATGCGTCATTTGCATAACTGGTACAAGAAAGCCGCAAAGAAAGGGACAATCAGTATCATGGTGGCAGTTAAGGAAGAACACTACTTCCAAGAAGACGCTGTGTCCGTTGAGTTTACCGAACTTTTTTCATTTATGCAATCTCCGGGCCCTCGACAAATCTATCATCAGTTGCTATTGTATGTAAGTGATTTATTTCTGTAATTTAAGTCTTTAATTAGCACAGCTCGTTCATTGTCTGTAATTATCCTCACTATAATCTTTTGTGCGCTATATTATGCAGAATGAAGATTCTCGAATGCAAAAGGGATGAAATCACGGACATTGGGTTCATTGACCCGGATAAAGTTCACGAAGTCACCATAGAAAATCCCCTTTATAACAAGGAGACACCGGGGAATTTGCTATGGTTTTTGAAGCGACAACGTGACAAAAATGAATTACTTTTTCCTTACAACTTCAAGTGAGTGTTACTGTCTTGTACACATTCTATTTTGCTCACCAGATGTTAAGTTTTAACTGATGAGTTATCCATGACTGCGTATATAAATGTGCGCAAGTTCCACTTTATTCTTCTCGTCATTAACATTCACGATGGAGAAGTTGAAGTCATTGACTCATTAAGGAGAGATCCTAAACAATTCAAGACCTGTTTTGATATGCTCACAGAGTAATTTCAATTCTTATCACCTCTTTCGTTCATTTCCTAATATCAAGTACTTAATAACTCCTTTGTTCATTTTCTTTGTCGGGCAGCGTTTGGAAATCGTTCATCAAGGAAGAACCCGGTGAATGGAAACCGAAGCTGACATGGCGTTTGAACGACGTAAGTAGTACTACCTAGGTCCGCGCACCATTATCATACTTGATTATTATTTGATTGAATTCTATTCTTGTACAGTCTTGCCTTAAACAGCCACAGGGGACTGATTTATGTGGATTCTACGTTTGCGAGAACATTTACATTAGGACCAACGAGAGATTAAACAACCGAAGAAATCAATATGTACGTAAACATTATCATACTTGATTATTATGATTTGATATATATACACACAACTCATGTATTCACTTTGATCTCATTCTTTTAAACTTGAGAAGCAAGTGGAACGCAGTCCCAATAAAGGACCGCTTCAAAGCAATTGCTGAGGAATTGGCGGGATTTTTCCTTGAGGAGGTCATACCTAAATTCGGAGAGTACCACTATGACGAAAAATAGTATGCCTCCATGTAATAGTGATCTCCATATAATTAATTACTTTATACGAAAACGTGATCTTCATGTACTACTTAATTTGTATGTGTTATATATATACATCAACGTGATGTTCATGTAGTAATTTATATATACCAAAACGCGTTTTTGGCGCATCGACGTGATCCCCGTACGATGGAAACCATCCGAAACCCCTAAACCCTTCTAAATCCTAAACCCTGAAAAATAATCAAAAAGAAAAAAAAAGGGCCTAACGTTAGTCCCGGTTCGTGTTACGAACCGGTACTAAAGGTCTCCAGCCCCGCGGGCTCCTCCGTGGCCACGTGGGAGGGCCTCTTGTCCCGGTTCGTGGACAACCGTCCCGGTTGCCTAACCGGAACTAGAGGCCCTCTGAAACCGGGACTAGTGCCCTGTTTTCCACTAGTGGTAGATGGTTAATTAGTACTCCATAAGACCAAGTCAAACGGTTAAACAAGAGGCAAGCATTATTTTACCGACCACTGCTGGAAAATTGCAGATTTCAACTGGGACTCGACCAACTTTTAATTGAAGTTGTGGGACTCGATCAACTTTTAATTGAAGTTGTCGTGTTGGCGCGGCTGGGTAGGTGCGTCGGATCCTCTATCCAGAAGTAGGTGGGCACCGGCCGTGAGGGTGTTTATCAATACTTCAAAAGGCGGGCTATTGGAAATATTGGCAACCCTAAAGAAACCAGCTATATATAGCGGAGTTAAATCGGATCTCAAATGAAATACTATAGATAAAATCACTTAGCGCCAATATGCTCAAACTTATAGCGGAGCTATAGCCGGCTATTTAAAACTATGATGTTTGTACGTCTGTACGTGATGCTATTAACTTAGACTAGTACTGAACCCCGCGAGAGAGATAACTGGTCGACAAGATGGGTTTTTTTTTTGAGAATTACAAGATGGGTTATTGGCTTGCGGATGATTACTTTGGACCCCACATTATGCATGGGGTGATTAGCCTTGCTGGTACCATGCATCTAGAAATACGTCCGGGCATAATGAAGGAAGGGCCTGAGGACACTGATGATTCATCGATCCCGCGCCCCCACACAGTACTACGCCTTCACATTTGCTCAACAAGAACATACTACTGTACATGACTGGATTAGTATTGGTGGGTGCAACCACACCCCCGCGCGCACGACATGCAGGAACACGATACGCTGCCGCTGGTCTCGTACCGTACGTTTCTAAATGCATATGAAACACTGCATATACACATGCAACTGTATATGAAGTGTGGTGGTTTCTAAGGCGAACAACGACTCGAGTGTATTCAGACGCTTGTTCTGTAAAGGTTGTAGAGCTCGGTAGCGGTAGATGACCTTGAAGAACAAGCAGGCCTGCCTCTTACATAACCTTATCATGAAGATTTTTTTCTCTGTTTTTAGATGATATATGATGACCAAGTTAGTAAGAACTCTCGAAAAGAGCAAAGGATGGACCTGGCCCGGCCCAGGGCTAGCAGGGAGGCCAACCCAATTAAGTTGGGAGCACATGTGCGCATGCATTTGCTTCAACCAGAATGGCACGATCCTAACCAGGAACATGGTGATGATATGCACTTACACTCCCAAAATTGGAGTACGTAGTACAGCATATGCGATGCATGAAACGATCGATCGAGCGATCTCCCTCCGTCGATGATGATTAATTTGCCATCTGTATATGCATGCTGCCCTTTCGGCTCGCATCATTCGCCTCCATGCTTTCGGCTGGTACCTAGTACATGCCCCGCTCGCTCATGCATGGCTCTGCATGCCGGCCGTACGTATTCATTGCGTGCACCATGTATGGGTTAGTCATCATGATCCGTCATTGTCATATATATACCGGCCTCGATCTAGAGCACATCGATCGATCAGAGATGAACAAGATAAGAGAACCGTACTACAAGTATACATATATAGGAGTATACTTGGATCGTACACTAAAACATGTCTAAATAGATTGTTATATATATTAATGTGAATCTTGCACTAAAACATGTGTAGATATATGTGTGATAAATGACTAAAGAGTATTATATTTTAATACGGAAGGAGTACCACATTACCATGACGACCTAAGTCCGGGCGCCATGAATTATGGTCAACCAAATCTCACCAGAAACGTCTAGTTGTAGCTAGGGCCTAGGTGAGACCAGCTAGAGATGGTACCGTCTAATACAGGAAAGGCGATCGAGATTAACTCATCGTACGTCGCACGTACCATGTGCGGGCGGCGCACGCACCACACCGGCCGCCGGCCAGCAGCACATGAACACGGAGCGCAAAGGAGCGAGAGCAAAAGATGCTAGCCAATATAATGCACGCAGCTAAGCAGGAAAGTGAAAAAGATGAACAGAGGTATCGACACCGACACCACATGCATGAAGGCAAGGCGTACGTCTTACACATGCCTGGTTACTGTAGGGAGGGATCTATGAAGCTATATATGTTAACCGTGATCGAAGGTGCAAAGTAACTAGCCATTGTTAATCAGCGATGGCCTTCTCATCCTGTCGAAGTCTGAACCGCCTTTTCCTTTGGGTGTGGGTGCATGCTTGGAGTGGAAGCAATGTTATAAACGATAGAAAGATAAACGACGAAGAACGGAAAGATCAAACCAACGGAGACATGAGATTTAACGTGGAAAACCCTTCAACAATGGAGGAGAAAAACCACGGGCGCCAGTCAGCAATACTTCAATATCTCGGGTGAGGTTACAAACGCCGTGGGTTTACAATGTGTGACTTACCCCGACCGACGGCTTACAAGATGTATTTATAGTGGTGCAAAACCATAAGTCAGCTGCAGTCTGATTCGGAAACGATCCGCTTCGCTCCAAAGTTAGCCTCTCACTTTTATATCTTCATATGAATTTGGATAAATATAAAACAACACTCCACCTTGAAACAAATTCCATCTTGTAACATGAACGAGAACCTTCACCCTGAAACAGCAAAGAAAACACCTTCGGCGACAAATAGCCTCTTAGGCTAGACAGTGATACCAACTAAGACTGAGCAAAGCTCAAACTTAGCAACAGGAACTGGCTTTATCATCGTATCAGCAGGATTATCATGAGTGCTTATCTTTCATACCTTCAACTTACCCTGCAACAACATCATGCGCATAATGGTATTTGACGTCAATGTGCTTTGTTCTCTCATGGAACATCTAATCCTTAATCCTTAGTAAGGTAAATAGCACTCTGATTATCACAAAACAGGTTAATGCAAGTATCATCTACACAAAGCTCAGCGAACAAACTTTTCAACCAAACAGTTTCTTTAACTGCTTCAGCAATAGCCATGGAGGCATCCTCCGTGGTGGATTGGGTAACAACCGGCTGAAGTGTTGCCTTCCAACTAACAGCACAACCACCAATGGTGAACACATAACCTGTAAGGGAACTCCTCTTATCCAAATCGGCTGCAAAAGCTAAATCCACATAGCTTACTAGTCCCTCACCAGCCTTGCCAAACTTCAAGCAAACATCAGACGTGCCACGGAGGTACCTGAAAATCTTTAACAGGATTAGCCATGTATCTACTCATCAAGCTCATAGCATATGATAAATCAGGACGTGAACAGATAATAGCATACATCAAGGAACCAACAACACTAGAGTATGGAACTCGAGACATGTACTCCAAATCATCATCAGTAGTATATTCTGCACCTCTAATCTTAGAGAGCAGACAACCTTCTTTGCTTCGTATGTACTGGGGCCAATACGTTATCCCTTGGAAGCATCTTATTTAATATTTTCAGCAACTTTTCAAATCTCTTGTCAGATGTACCATTCTCTGTCTTCCATTGCAGCAATTCCAGTGTGGTACCTAGTTTTTTCGGGCCATCTTCGCAATTTGGGTACAACAATTTGTTGTGATCCTCTAACATTCTCTCCAACTTCAACCTCTCGTTTTCACTTCCGCAGTTTATCTTCGCATCAAGAATGGCCCGATGAAGATCATCATCGGGCTCATCAACAATGGGCTCTTCTTCAGCTTCGTCTTCCCCCATTGTAGTACCACCGTGTTCACTGAACATAAGATAGTTGTCATTATCCTCTTCTTCTTCATTGTCTTTCATTATAACCTCTTTTTCTCCGTGCTTGGTCCAACAATTATAGCCGGGCATGAAACCGGACTGCAACAGGTGGACGTGAAGGGTTTTTTAGGTAGAGTAATCCCTCGTATTCTTACAGGCACTACATGGACAACAAATAAAACCATTCGACCGCTTGTTTGCCTCAGCCACGTGGAGAAAATTATGCATGCCACTAATGAATTCGGGACTGCGTCGGTCACCGTACATCCATTGCTGGTTCATCTGCATTATATAAGTATATCAAAAACCATTACACTACTTCATGAATAGATAAGTGACTAAATAAATTAATACAATTGGATGTATCTAGACATGTTACAAGTATAGATACATCCATGTTTGGATAAATGTAAGCCATCTAATTTAGAGCGGAGGGAGTACAAAACACAGGAGACGAACTGGTTGAGAAGAAGATGCCAGGGGTAATTTTGTCCAGGAAAGAATACTTGACGGATATTTGATATAAAAAATTGACCAAAAGTGAGCTAAAATGGCTGCAGTGACATTTGTAAAGGTATTGAAGAATTGGAGTGGCATTTTTCAAAAGTTGGAAATAGTAGTGGCGTTTTTTCGGTTTGGCATGAATTGCAGTGACATATATCTAATTAACCTTTCATTCTATGATAAAGTGATTTTGTTTTAGAATCAACATGGCATCCAAGTTCCTTCACGGGAGGGTAAGTGTGTGCCTTATAGGAGATCATCATGGTTTTCGGAGCATACATATGATGATCATTTTAGAACAGAAGTATAAATTGGTTTCATCCATAAAAGACAGTTGATTTGATGAGGTCTTAGGCTTGTTGAAACAACTAGGTGCATTGTTCATTATGTGGCCTACTACTTTCTCAAAGTAGTATTGCTACTTACAAGCGTTGAACGAGTTTTTTTTTTTTTTGCAATGATGTGAAGTATAAGTGACACGGCACACATGGCACTCTAGTAAAATCACTGTTAAAAAAGAGCAGGAGCACGTATATTCGGTATATAGTGACAACGGCGGATGGCATTAATTTACAGTGGCTAGCCGAGCACTCTTACAAGTTCACAACGCTTGTTCAAAAAACAAAATTCACAACGACGACATATACGTACAGCTGCAGGCACGTACATACGCGCAAATCATACGAACATTACGCATCACACTACTAAATAGCACGAGCACAGGGGAAGCTATTACACAAGAATACGGCCCCCTTCTTTTCAGCTTATTTTCCAGATTCTTCCAGAAGCTACCCTCCATCAGCTTCTCCCAGAATCTCGTTTTTAAAATTTGTTTAAACTTCTAAATAAGTAAAGCTACCCTCCATCAGCTTCTCTCAGAATCTCGTTTTTAAAATTTGTTACTTATTTAGAAGTTTAAACAAATTTTAAAAACGAGATTCTGGGAGAAGCTGATGGAGGTAGCTTCTGGGAGAATCTGGAAAATAAGCTGAAAGGAAGGGGCCTACATCTAGGCTGCGGGGTGCTGGCCGGTCTGAACTCTGAAGCCGTACATGGCGTCCGTTGCAGAAGATCGATGGATCCAGAGTCGATCGGTCATGGGCACTTGGGCCTCTTCCTGGGCCCGGCGGTGAGCATGTCGCGGTAGCAGGGGCACTCGTCGCGGTTGGCGCTCCTCCCCGTCGGCACGCAGGCGCACTCCTCGCAGCACAGCCCGCAGAGCTTCATGCACGCCGGCCCCTTGACCTTGGCCCTCACCCGCCCGCACCGCACCGCGCACTTGCCCGCGCAGAACCCCTGGGCGGCGGCGCAGGTCTGGAGCCGTGAAGCGGCGACGAGCAGGACGACGAGGAGCAGCAGGGCGACCCGCACCTACGGTGGCGGCGCCCTGCTCACAGAGGGATTTTTCTTGCTGGTCATCTTGCTGATCGAGCTTGAAGCTGCTTGATGAGACGGGAGGGCTAGCAGGAGGAGCTAGAAGGCGGCAGCAGAGTGTGAGGAATGAAATGCAGCTCGGGTCCGGGCACTTTTGTACCGGCCGAGGAAGGGTCTAGAGAACGCCCGACGTGTCGCGCGTTCACGTGCAGGCAGCTGCTCCAAAGTTAATGGGCATGTTTCTTTGCTGGTGCAATACCCTGAGACGAGTTAATGCCCGCTGAGCAGATGTTGTGGGGTGCACTGCATGCACCGCGCCGGACTCCGGTCACCGTGTCTGATGATCAGTGACGCCGGCCGGCGGCTTCGGTCGCGTCGGTGCGGTGTCCTATGGCGTCGCGCGCGTGTCGACGAGACGAGGAAGAGCGGGTTCGCTCGGGGTCGTAATAGGTGATGATAACAGTGGTAGCGTTGTCATCGTGCGAGCTGAGAATGACACGCAACGTTTGGCATTTCACGGCGCATGGTTCCGACGAATTGGGCGAGTTCGCATGGCATGGAGAGGACAAACACCCGTGCATGGTGGCGATAAATCAGACTCCCTGTCGGAACATCTTACAGGCTCAGAGTGTGCAGTCAGAATACCATTGAGGCATTTTCCGGGGTCATTTCTGAACTACAGTACAGTATCTTTTTCTTTTTTGAGGTTTATATACAGTACAGTATCTTTGTAAATCAGGATACAACTCACAAAGGAGTATGAAGAAACATATACGTACAACTTCTGTAACACGCGTTGCGCATATCAAGACTAGCCTCAAATGTTAACACTTGTCACTGAACTTTAACACACCTTTTCTTCTCCAGGAGCGTACCATCATCTCTGTAATTTTCTATACTGGGTGGTTAGCTACTTAACTGCATTGGGTGTTACACTCATGTGTTTCTCTTGCACTTCTTGTCACTTCACAGAACGAACGAGAGAGTTGCAACATACTATTCCAAGTGCAGGCAGTGTTGCCCGACAGTAAGTAGGTTCTCCGTTCTTCTCAACAGAAGAACATCCTTGTTAATTCCTCCGTACAATCTACAACGTGAACCCAAATCTCGATCGTCCGGCTCCTGTATACAGGCGCACCAGGGATCCTCTATCTGTCATTTAGCTATGATAAAACAAAACAAAACTGGTTCTACTACTACTATACAGCCTGTTCTCTCTCATGTAAAGCTATTCTTGTTTAGTGGTGTAAATACATGGTTAGACAGCTCCGTGCACCGGAGGATAAGATACAGTAGAAATACAGCATAAGCAAGCACGGCCACGCAGAGAAACGAGCCAGATATCGGCCCTCTAATTTCCGACGAGAAGAAATCAAGCAAGAGATAGCCGTTGATGACGATCGGCAATGATGCAACTGTCCAGGTTACAATCTGCAGCAATTTGCCAAAGTTAGTTCAGAATTCTCCTAAACTGAAACCTGTAAGATGTCAGAATAAGCGACCATTACTTACTTGTGTTGTTAGACCGATCTTAAACACCCCCATGACCTCCTCCTTGGACACCAGCGTTATCAGCGGGATGAGCGAGAACGGGATCTGAACCGACTGGAGCACATTGAGCCACTCGTTCAGAACATCCAGCGCGGACTCAGACGCGTTGAAGTACAGAGCGACGGCTATGGTCGGCACGATCGCGAAGCTCCTAGTGATCATGGCCCTGATCCATTTCTTCAACTTCCAGTTCAGGAACCCGTCCATTATGAACTGCCCAGCGTAGGTTCCGGTGATGGTGCTGCTCGTGCCGGCGGCGAGCAGGCCGACTCCCCAAATTGACAGGATAGGGAAATAGTCTCCTCCAAACTTCTCCTGGAGATATTGCCCGGCATTTTCGAGGCCAATGGTGCCTGCCACTTCGGTGCCGTAGAACCCCTTCGCGAAAACCGTTGTGACGAACAGGTTTATCATGAAGGGCACTACCAGCGCCATGGTTGATTCGATGCTGTAGTACCTCAGCGCTTCCCTGACTTGGTATTCCTTGTTCTGGTCGATCCTTCGTGATTGCACGAGAGCGGAGTGGAGGAACGCGTTGTGGGGCGTGATGACACACCCAACTATTCCTACTGCTTGCCTCAGTGTTCTTGAGCTCAGCTTAGGGACCAAAATACCTGTTTGAGAGGAAGTTCTCATCAGGTCAGTCGGAGAAGAATATTGTGGATCAGATGAAACATATGATTAAAAGTCAGCATAGACTTACCGATAATTAGGTCTTTCCCGCTGGGTTTGGCTTCTAGGAACATCCATGCGAAGGACCAGGCCATTATTGCAATCAGAACTGCAAATAAAGCCTCCAATTTTCTCACTCCATAATTTTCGAGGGAGAGAAAAATGAAGCTGGTGAAGGAGTAACATTAACGTAAGTGGGGTGCAACCTTCTGGATATTCAAATAACTAAACTAAAAAAATGTATACGTTCCTGGTGTAAACAAGCAATTTGGAAATGTGTTACATGCAGACATTCGGAAAATAGCATAACTTCATATCTGTTGTTACTCATATGCAAGTGTTCATGTATAGTGCCTATAACAAAAACGATCAAATATCTGTCACATTTCTGATATCTCCACAGGGAAATGTCTAGTCCTGTTCACCTATACTGTTCAGCAAAAAATAATCTCTAGCAGGTCATGAATCGACGCGATAAATGTTGCTCCATCTCTGCTTTTCGTCCACCAGGAAATTGCAAATGCTCACTGATTAACAGTTGTGAACGATGCACTGGTGGAATCCACCAATATAATACTACAAACCGTTACTAACTTGATCAAATTTCAGTTTTTGCAAAAATTTAAGCAGCGGGCGACCAAAATTTTAAGCTTACCAGTCCAATGCAGTGATGACAACGCCGGCCCAGATGGGCAGGAACCCGCGGCTGAGGATCTTGATGGCAATGGCGCTCCCGATGACCTCCTGGATGTCGGCGCTGACCATGGAGACCTCGGCCATGAGCCAGAGCGCGCGGCGCACCCAGTCCGGGTACTCGTCGCGGCAGAGCTCGGCGAGGTTCTTCCCGGTGGCCACCCCGAGGCGCGCGGCGAGCAGCTGGACGAGCAGCCCCATGGCCGTGGCCCAGAGGAGCAGCCAGAGCAGCGTGTCGCCGGCGGTGGCGCCGGCCTGGAGGTCGCCCTCGAGGTTGCCCGGGTCGAGGAAGGCGATGCTCATCAGGAACCCGGGCCCCGTGAAGTGCCAGAGCTTGCGCCACGAGAAGGGCGGCGCGCGGCCGGTGGATGCGAAGAGGTCCTCGTCGTCGTCGGCGGCGTCGGGGTCTGCGGCGATGGATACGACGATTTTCTCGGCCGGCTCGAAGGCGCATTCCTCGTCGTCGGACGAGGCGGAGGACGAGCGGAGGAGCGCGTGCGCCTCGACGTCGGGGCCGGCGCACGCGGCGGGGTCCCCGGCGGCGGCCATGGGACGAACGGGCGAGGAAAGGTTGCGCGCCGGCCGGCCTTCGTTGCCGGATGTTTCGGAGACTCGTATGGCTGGAGAATGCCCGAGGTTGCCATATGATCCTCGTTGCGCAAAAGCTAAATACGCTCCGGAAATTCATGAGGCCAAATCATTTTGGCTGGAGCGCCCTCTCATGCCTGCATGCGTCGTACGTGAACCGCACGGGCGGGAAAAAATCGTGTGTACAGAGCCGCTATTTGACTCGGGTGTTCATTAGAAGCGCCTGCTCTATCACAATGTGGGGTGACGTCGGTCTTTACCTAGAGTTTTTTTCCATGCTAATAGGAGCGTCTCATTTATAAAACTAGAAACATACCCTACGCGTTGCAGCGGAAATCTCTTTAAAAATTTATTGTGTAAATAAAGGCATATAAAACTCATGAAATATGAAGTTGTTTATACAAATAAGGAAAATCCAATTGATCACAATTGTTGAAAGGCTAAATTTAATTAATTTGATTTTTTGTTTTTATGATTAAAAATTGGTGATGTGGACAATTGGATGGATGAAAAAAGATGATGTGGATATTTGCATGCAAGAAAATATTTCTTTTAATGAATGTTAGAGAATGACATGGACATTTGGTTGCGTGTTGCTGCGGAAATCTCTTTAAAAAATTATCGTGTAAATTAATAAAGGCATATAAAACTCATGAAATACGAAGTTGTTTACAGAAATATGGAAAATCCAATTGATGAGAATTGTCGAAAGGCTAAACTTAATTGATGTTTTTTTTGTATTTGATGATTAAAAATTGGTGACGTGGAGATTGGATGCATGCAAAGTAGATTACGTGAATATTTGCATGCAAGAAAATATTGCTTTTAATGAATGTTGGCGGGATGACGTGGCCATTTGGTTGCGTGTTGTGGCGGAAATCTCTTTAAAAATTGTTGTGTAAATAAAGACATATAAACTCATGAAATATGAAGTTGTTTATCAAAATATGGAAAATTCATTTGATCACAATTGTCGAAAGGCTAAATGTAATTGATGCGATTTTTTTGTATTTGATGATTAAATATTGGTGATGTGGACAATTGTATGGATGAAAAGTAGACGACGTGGATATTTGCATGCAAAAAAATATTGCTTTTAATAAATGTCAGTGGGATGACATGGACATTTGGTAGGCTAAAATAATGGATGATTTGGATAGGTTGCATGTTGAGATAGACAATAATTAATGCATGTTAGTGGGGTTTTACTTTATAAGAGGTATAGATATATAGATAAAGTTACAAGGCATGTACACACCGATCTTAATGAACTGAAAAGATAGGATAATACTATGCAGAAAAAACAGCGTCTATCCCCCTTCTTTGACAACACCGAAGCGGCCATCAAAGGGACGGAAGACAGATCACCTCTTTATCCTAGGGGTGACGTCGATCTTTACCTAGAGTTACATTGTTGGATTTTCCTTAGTTGGTTGAGGTAGAACGGAAAAAAAGAAAGTATTCTCTTAGTCAATATTTTATAGAAAAAAGATAACACTAATTCCCATCTATGAAGCTGACGGGGGAGAGCTCCTCGAGCTTTTAATTAAGAGAGTGGTGCGTACGCGTTGAATGTGATCATGGAAGCTCGACCTCAGGTGGGGGTGGGAAGTATCAGCACATCCTAGCCATCGGGCTAGGCGTCAGCCCACTATTTTTCCCAAGTAACACATTTTTCACTAGAAATTATTAATACTCATTCATTACTAGCCGCCGAGCCTCCGGTGCCCGAGCACCCTGATTTCTCTCCACCCTAGCATGATGCTGCTCCGGTTCGTAGAACAAAGCACGAGTTTCGACTATTGACCACATGCGATCAATTTTGCCCATGTGATGAAACGTGTCGTCCGCTCGACAGGAATGGGAAGTGGCAGGCAACTATGAATGCCAATTTTGGTGAATATAAGAAACTAGATTTTGGCCTACCCAAAAAAATTTGTCTTATTGGTGGTGCTAATTCTTGAGATTTTGATGGAACACACAAAATGTAGACACAGCGATGTAATGTATCGCTCTCCCTATATTATTTAGAAGGTGGCCTCGAGGATCCGTTAGAGTAGGAACCCAAATCCTATTGACTACGGAGAGGGGAAAGACTCCCTATTAGGGTCGGTTCCTAACACTCCCCTTGGACTACTATATGTCCAAGCCTTGTTAAAATTCCAAAACTTGCATGGAGAGAGGGCACTTGTGTACTATATGCATGTATTGCACGAATTGTCTCATAAAAAATCCTACCTGATAATTTGGGGCCACATGCTTCGTGATTCATCTTTCACATCCACCAATCTTCATTTGTACAAAACATGCTATGTCATCTCCTAGATGTTGTTAGTTCCAGCTTGCTGTACCTAAAAATGGATTTGTGATGCGATCCCTATGACATACCCTCTGTTCACTTATAAGCGTAGTTTAAGCATTACACCCGGCCTTTGCATAGCTAAGATGCACACAGCCACCAGTTCACCGACACACAAGTCTGTAAGCAAAAGATACAAGGCGAATTACATATCAAAATGAGAAATTGTAGATTCGCCTAAGATGCTGGTAGGTCTATCCGGAGTCTATGTTGCCACCCATGCCGGGAAAATAACTCCCTGGCCGCAGCCTCCAGTCTCGACGCCGCCTCCAAAAATAAGTCTCGGTGCTCCACACGCTGCAGGGATGACCATGCTCGTAGCGTCGCTGTGCACCGGTAGATAACCTGAATAAGAGAAGCATTTATATCATTAAAAACCTTGTCATTTCTACATAGCCATAGCGACCAAATAACAGCAATCGCTCCCACCCTACTGAATAGTTTGAACCTAGGATCCACTCCATTTAACCAGTTGCCAAAAATGTTAGCAACAGAGCTAGGGGGATGTAAGGTAGAACCTATCTGGATGCTGACCATATAGACCTAGCGAACTCGCACTGGAAGAATAAGTGTGTAATGGTCTCGTCATGTTGACAGAAGACACACTTTTTACTTCCGTGCCAATTGCGTTTGGCAAGGTTATCTTTGGTGAGAATTACTCCCCGACGTAAATACCACGCAAACACTTTAGTTTTTAGCGGTATCTTCATCTTCCAAAGTTTGTTATTATTAGAACTATCGACTGGAATTTCGGGTAGAATGAGCGCTCTATACATAGAATCAACCGAGAATTTGCCGTTCTTCGTGAGATTCCATTGAAACTTATCTGGACCTTCCGACAAATGGATTGAGTCCAGTCGGATGAGCAAAGCATTCCAAGATGCTTGCCGTGTTCCAAGTAAACTTCTTCTGAACGAAACATTTGGTGGGAAAGTCTCCAACACCTTCGCGAAGCGTAGTTGGAAGATGCTAGCTAATTGATTAGTTTCCCATTAAATTCTGACTGAGTACATGTATCAAGCACATCAAGGCTATAGTAGATGATCTGTTATGATCGCCTTTTACTATTTGGTACATTATTTGTCACCAGAAGTTGTTTGTGGGGATGGATTAATAGATGGAAGTTGCCATTGCTGAAACCACATTGTTGTCAAGCAAGTTCGATTGGATTTCTTTTTCATAATTGTTCAGTTGGGTTGCTTGTCACTTTTTTTTCTAGCAGCAAAAGACTGTTGTCTAACATAAATTCACTTTGGCTCCCGAGCTCACATGTTGTTGGCTGATTAAAAAATTCGAAAAAAATAGTAAAATATTTTGAAAAATTCTGAATTTTTTTGGTGATGAACATATAGAAGTTTTCGATAAACGTGCCAAACTTCATGGTGAATGACACTCGTGATGCTCAGTGCAAAAAAATAATCACTGACAAAACTGAGACTTCGTGGTGAATGACACTCGTGATGCTCGGTGCTCAAAAAATAGGTTTTCCATAAATAAATCCATTGTGTCACAGTTTTGATGGAGTCCGAAGATCGAGCCGACAAAGAGATCGCTTTGTCCCACTTCATAGACGACGAATACGTTTCGGATGCACATTATTAGTCAGTTTCCAATCACAGTTAGTCATCTGTATAAATCTACGGTTTTGCTAATTCTCAGCTAGCTGAGAATTAACTTAGTGCTCAGTCAACTTTCTAACCATTCAATTTTGTCTTGAGATTCGTACTATTTTCGTTTTGTTTGTCGCTGTACGTGACATGTACGTGCGCAGCCAACCAGCTACAAGGGCGAGAGGATCGATCGATCCAGACTTTGCATGCTGGGCCTTTTTTTTTGTTTTTCTTCTTTGTCTACAGATTGGGCCGCATGCATTTCTCGTGTGCAGATTTTTTTTTCTTGTGTTCTGTTAATTTTCTTCCGTTTTGCTAATTCTCAACGGCCTAACCATCCGATTTGTTTAGCGCTAAGGTTCGTGCGTTTTTTTTGTGGCTTGTCTAATTCCCTTGTCTAAACTCTAATGCTATGTCCGAAGTCTCAACTATAGGCGCAGAGGTATTGCACTTGGTTGGGCGTTATACCGACAGCTACCATGATGTTTTTTTTATTGTTTTGTACGCCCATGGCCTTTTTTTGTATTGTGTTGTTCTGTTTTCTCCTTTTGCAATTGTGTTTTTTTGCCGTTGAAGAGACCAAGGAACTGTCGGTTTTGTTTTTATTTGTTTTTGTTGATTCTCAAAAGAAAAAATATGATTTGTTTTGTATTGCTTTATACTTTTTTGTTAATGTTTATTTTCCCATTCTCCTTCTAATTTGTCTCTATAATTCCCTTGTCTAAACTCTAATGCTATGTCCGAAGTCTTAACTATAGGCGCAGAGGTATTGCACTTGGCTGGGCCTTATACCGACAGCTACCATGATCTTTTTTTATTGTTTTGTACCCCCATGGCCTTTTTTTGTGTTGTGTTGTTTTGCTTTCTTCTTTTGCAATTGTGTTCTTTTGCCGTTGAAGAGAGCAAGGAACTGTCGGTTTGTTTTTATTTGGTTTTGCTTATTCTCAAAAGAAAAAATATGATTTGTTTTTATTGCTTTATACTTTTTTGTTAATGTTTATTTTCCCATTCCCTTTCTAATTTATCTCTATAATTCCCTTGTCTAAACTCTAATGCTATGTCCGAAGTCTTAACTATAGGCGCAGAGGTACTGCACTTGGCTGGGCCTTATACCGACAGCTACCATGGTGGGTTTTTTATTATTTTGTACGCCCATGGCCTTTTTGTGTGTTGTGTTGTTTTGCTTTCTTCTTTTGCAATTGTGTTCTTTTGCCATTGAAGAGAGCAAGGAACTGTCGTTTTGTTTTTATTTGCTTTTGCTGATTCTCAAAAGAAAAAATATGATTTGTTTTTTATTGCTTTATACTTTTTTGTTAATGTTTATTTTCCCATTCCCTTTCTAATTTATCTCTATATTATTATTTGTTTGTGTTGAGCGGTGCGCAGATTTGTTTCTTTGAGACTTTAGTGTGCTTAAATATTGTTCATTCATGTTTTTTAAATCTATTTTTCTTAATTAGTTTTTTTTTTGCGTTACTGATTCCTAGTCGTATGAGAATTAATTAAAACATAGTCCACTTTCTAGCCGTTGGATCTATACCACCAAGATTCGTATGAGCAACTGTTGGTTTGTGGCTTTTGTGTATAGATGCAAAATTTGTTCCTTTTGTCGTGTACGATCATGGGCTTTATTTTAGCGAAGTGGTTACAAGAATTTATTATGTGTCAATGTTTTTCGGTTGCAAATCCGGTTGCAGATAAGATTATTTCAATTGAAATTCGGCTTCAGCTGAGATTTTTTCAGTTGAAAATGGGTTGTAACTGAGCTTTTGAAAATTACAAGTCGAGTTGCAGTTGCACTTGCAAATGAGATTTTTCTTAAGGGATGTCCTACTTGCAACTGAGATTTTTTTTTCCTTTTTTTGTCCTCGATTGCAACTCTACTTGCAACTAAGATTTTTTGAGGCATACCCCAGTTGCAACTACACTTGCAACTGAATTTTTTTTTTCTTTTTTGTCCTCCAGTTGCAACTTTACTTGCAACCGTGATTTTCTGGAGGGATGCCCCCGTTGCAACTGCACTTGCAAGTGAGATTTTCTTTCTTTTGTTTGTCCTAGTTGCAACTGCACTTGCGACTGAGTTTCTTTTATTTTTTTTGTCCCCAGTTGCAACTCCACTTACAATTGAGACGTTCTCAAGTATGCCCTAGTTTCAACTGCACCTGCAACTGATTTTTTTCTTCCTTTCTTGTTCCAATTGCAACCGCACTTCCAACTGAGATTTTTCTCGATAGATGTCCCCTAGTTGCTACTCAGATTTTTTTCCCTGTTGCAACCGCAATTGCAACTGAGATTTTCTCCTTTTTTGTTCTAGTTGCAACTGAGATTTTTCTTGGGGATGACCCTTATTTGCAACTGCATGAGCAACTGAGATTTTTTTCTTTTTCCCCAGTTGCAACTGCACTTGCAACTGAGATTTTTGTTTCCTATTTTTGTTCGCGAGTTGCAAATGAGATTTTTCTGAAAGGATGTCCTAGTTGCAACTACACTTACAACTGAGATTTGTTTTTCCTTTTTTGTCCTCGATTACAACTCTACTTGCAACTAAGATATTATGAGGCATGCCCCAGTTGCACCTACTCTTGCAACTGAGTTTTTTTTTTTCTTTTTTTGGTCCTCTAGTTGCATTTTCTCGAGGGATGCCCCCGTTGCAACTGCACTTGCAACTGAGATTTCTTTCTTTTGTTTGTCCTAGTTGCAACCGCACTTGCGATTGAGTTTCTTTTCTTGTCCCCAGTTACAACTGCACTTGCAATTGAGATGTTCTCAAGTATGATCTAGTTTCAACTGCACCTACAACTGATTTATTTTTTCTTCTTTTCTTATTATAGTTGCAACCGCACTTGTAACTGAGATTTTTTTCGATAAGATGTCCCCTAGTTGCAACTGAGACTTTATTCCCCTGTTGCAACCGCATTTGCAACTGAGATTTTCTCTTTTTTTATTCTAGTTGCAACTGCAAATGAGATGAGATTTTTCTCGAGGATGCCCCCTAGTTGCAACTGCACGTGCAACTGAGATTTTTTTCTTTTTTCTCCAGTTGCAACTACACTTGCAACTGAGATTTTTTTTCCTATTTTTGTTCTCGAGTTGCAAATGTAATTGCAACTGAGATTATCTCGAGGGATGCCCCAGTTGCAACTGCACTTCCAACTGAGATTTTCTCAACCATGTCCAAGTTGCAACTTCACTTGCAACTAAGATTTGACGCCTTTAATATCAGTTAACCCATCTACGCCTAAGGGTGTTATGTAGTGGTAGAGTTTCTTTATTTTCTTTTTGTGTTTTTGTGTTTTCTTTTTATAATTTTTATTTTTAGTTTCTTCTTCTCTTTCCTTTTTCGTTTTCCTTTTTATTTACTATTCGTTTTTTTTTTCCTTTGCTTCTCATTTTTCTGTTTGAGATTTTGATTTTTTTTTACTTTTTTCCTTCTATGTTTTTTTTATTATTTTAGAAAACAAAACCTTATGAATAATACTTTTACTGTGGAAGAAGTGAATATTTTTAGATCTCAAGACTAGTGCTTTTCTAAAATATTTTTAACTTGTGAACAATTTTTCATAACCGTGTGAATTTGTTTTATCTCATGAAACTATTTTTGAATTGGCAAAAGTACTTGTTTGACAAGCGAACAATTTTTTAAATTTGCGACTGCACTTGCGACTAAGATTTTTTTGTCCCCAAGTGGCAACTATACTTCGACTGAGCTTTTCTTGAGAATGCCCCAGTTGTAACTGCAATAGCAACTGATTTTTTTCTTTTGTTTATCCTAGTTGCAATTGCACTTGCAACTCAGCTTTTCTCGAGGATGCTCAGAGTTGCAACTGCACTTGCAAGTGAGATTGTTTTCTTGAGGGCTGCCCCAGTTGCAACTACACTTGCAACTGAGATTTTCTAAAGTATGCCCAGTTTCAATTTCCACTTGCAACTGAGTTTTTTTTCTACTCTTCTTGTTCCAGTTGCAACTGCACTGACTTTTCTCGGGGGATGCCCACTAGTTGCAACTTCACGTGAAACTGAGATTTTTTTTGCCCCAGTTATGATTGCATTTGCAACTGAGATTTTCTATATTTTTGTTTTGTTCTAGTTGCAACTGCAGTTGCAACTGAAATTTTACTCGAGGGGATGCACCCTAATTGCAATTACAAGTGCAAGTGAGATTGTTTTTGTTCCTAGTTGCGACGACACTTGCAACTGAGATTGTTTTCTTTTTAATCCCCATTTACAACTGTACTAGCAACTAAGATTTTTTTGTGGATACTCCAGTTGCAACCTTAGTTTCAACTTCACTTGCAGCTGAGATTTTTTCTTATTTTTTCTCCCTTGTTGGAGTAACACTTGCAACTGAGATTTGACGCCTTTAGCGTCAGTTAGCCAATCTACGCCTTAGGGTGTTATGTAGTGGATCGGTCCAGGTATAGTTTCTCTATTTCTTTTTGGTGTTTGTTTCCTATTTTCGTTTTATCTTTTTTATTTTTAGTTTGTTCTCCCTAATTGTTTTTTACCTTTCAACTTCTTTTTATATTTTTGTTTTTATTATTTTTGTACATAATATTTTTTACGGTAGAAGAAGTGGAATATTTGCACATCTCGAGACTAATGTTTTTTGCATTTGTGTCAAGAATATTTTTGAACTTTTGAACTTTTTTTATAAGCGTGTGAATTTATTTTATCTCGTAAAAACTTTTTTTGAGTTGACAAAAATATATTTTTAACTAGCGAACACTTTTTTATACCAGCAAACGATTTTTAATTTGCGAAAACATATCGACGTGGACTACTTTTTTGAACCCGCGAACAATTTTTGAATCCACAAACATTTTTTTAAAATATATGAACATGTTTTCGAATCATGTAAATATTGTGTTTTAACTTTTAAAAATTCACTTAGAGAGAAACTCACAATGTTTGAAATAATTATTCACGGGTTGAACATAACGTTCATTTATATTTCCCATTTATTTTTTGTATGATTTTAAAAAAATCATTGGAATACTAGAAAGATGAAAAGAAATGGAAAATGAGAAGTAAAAGAAAAACATTCTTTTGTACTGTAGAAGCTAGTGGAGAAGAAAAGGTCAAAAACCACAACGTAATATTTGGTTATCTCTCTGGCCGTGTTGAAGCTAGTGGAGCGGCCGGCCGGCCGGCCCATGCATGCATGCATGCGTAAAGTTGTACGATCAAACGAAACAAGTACCACCATGCAAAATAACTACCACGTATAGGCTAATGACGTCAGCTGACTGAGAATTAGCTTAATTCTCAGTCAGCTGAGCATTAGAGAGACCCATAAATCTATTCTCCCCCTCTGATTGACAGATCGATCTCAGGACTTAGTTGCAGCCTTACATGCCAGGGATCGGACAACATGTCGCCGCCACCACCACCGCATACCGAAGCCGCCGGCGGCAAGCCGCGAATCGTGGAGGTCTGGGCCCATAACGAGGCGGCGGAGCTGGATCGTATCTCTGGCGTCTTCAGGGAACTGAAATTCCCCATCGCAGTCGCGGCCACGTCCTACGACGTCCCGTCCTCCCGCCCCGCCATGCCCCCCGCCCCACGGACCCCCAGGCTCCACGCCGACGCCGACGGCGTCTATCACATCACGGACTGGGTACCGTTCCGCTACCCTTGGACTACCGCTGCGAGTGCCTCCAGGCCATGGTCAGAGCAGTGCGGTTCTTTGGCATGTCCCTCGCGCTCCTCGATCATGACGGCCGCCCCGCCCTAGGCCGCGTCTGGCGTTTCCACCTGGGCGTGCCACGAGCCGAGGACGAACGCTTCCTGGTGGAGCTGGGCGTGGAGCCCTCCGTCCGCCGAGCCGACCGTTCCCGCCTCACTAGGGCTCTCACGGCGTGCCGCGCCATCTACAACAGCGATGTCACTTGGGTGACCTCTGACGGCGCGGAGGACATCCTCCGCCTGCTGGACTGCTTCTTGAGCCCCTACACCGGCGGCAGAAACCGGGAACGGTGTCAGCTCATCCGGAACGCCCGGATTTTCTTTCCACAGTTGTACGACCTCAAGTTTCTGGCGGAGTGGCAGACCTTGTCCGGGGAGGAGCCTCCCCTGCACGCGGCCGCCAACTCCGGGTCGCCGGACGCGCTCCTCCGCGGCTTCCTTGCGCTGATGGCAGAGTCGGCATTCACGGAGCGGATGGTGGGATACAACGGGATGTTGTTAGGGCTCGGACATTGTGACACCTCGGACATAGATCAGTACAAGTTGGCCTTTGAGGAGCAGGATAGACAGATCAAGGAGCAGATGGCTGCGAATTAAGACGATCGCTTTGGGTTTGTCTCAAAGGTATGAACACTCATAACTGGCAAATTCTTGGTTCCATCAGCGAGTGGTGGACTACGATGATAAAGCCAAACATGATTCGCAGCAACTCCCACATCTCTGCACCGTTCGGCCCCCAGCAAACTCTACATCTTCAGGTTCGACGGCTGCCCCCTACCTAGGTTCGACTCTACATCCGTTAGGTTCAGGTCACAATCTTCAGGTTCAGATCACGGTCCTACATGTCAATCGCTTAACAGAAACTGAAGGCAACGGTTATCTCTAGAAGCCATCGCTTAACTCTCTTGCTATTGTGAGCTGGGTTCAAGTCAACTGACTAAATCATAATGAACCCGAGGGGCTCTTGTTTTGACTGGATGCAATGACCTGCATTCTAGCTTTAGAACCGAAGGTTTGAGGTACCATGATACATTTGGCCGGACAATAGTTTGAACGAAATAGGTACTGAGGCTTATAGAGCCTTTACTGGATTGTGATTAGAGCTCATCCAATTGGCTGGACCACCCAATTTAGATATGATTAACTGGGAGCTTTCTCTTATTTGCATAAAGTTGCCGAATCATGCTGATCCTGCTCAGCTTGCTGTTCAAGATGCTCGATTTCTGCTTGTGATTTTTTTTTTTTTTTTTTGAGGAAAAGGCAGTCGTTCTGCCATTCGATTAGATAGAGAACAGAGGGTTTATGTACATGAGTTGCTTGTGATTTTTTTCACTGCCACTTATTTGGATTTGCTCTCTGAATCGGTAACTTTATGCCTCCTCTTGGCTAGCTGGAGCTGGTGTTGCCAATGTTTGTCCTACATTTCTGTGTTACCCTTCTCCATACGCTCCGGCGTGCATAATTTGTGTCTTGTTGAAATTTAAGTGGTACTGTCAATTCAGGTGTACAAGCTACGTTTGGCATGCTATTAGGAATTACAAGATATTTCTCCAATATATTCATTTATGCTACTACAGTTTGCAGACGGTTGCCTTTGTTTGTACGTATTACTTTCGCCGTGTGCGCTTTGCCGTGTGCGACACACGTTAATGTTTTTGCCGTGTGTTTTCCTCTCTTTGCCATGTGCCAAAGGCACAAGGCAACGAGCCGCTCTCATGTAGTGTTCCTTGCATAGACAAAGCAGAAATACCTATGTCATCTTCCAAGCCCACTCCATTTCAAGACATAACTAACGGGCAAATCCAATGTAATTATCAACAAAGTCTGCGTTGAGCATAGTAATTATTATTTGAATATAGTAAAGTGTGCAGTGTATGTAGATCCTAGAGAGGTCAAGAGGTATAGAGGGATAGGGAGAGGTAAGGAAGAAATAAAGATGAGATTAAATGCAAATATGGAAGTTGCTTTGTATTTATGTATCTAAATATTAAATGCAAATATATATAGTTTCAGATTATCTTTTAGGGTCACTTGCTAGCACGAATGACTCAATTCTAACAATTGCGACAGACCCAGCGTCCCCCAGTTTTATCTTCTTAAAGGCAAAGACTCAAATATATACATTTTTGTTTGTTTCATTTTTATTTTGTTTGGATTATAACTTGGGCATGAGGGCGCATGTACGTGATGACATGTCGATACGGTAGCATGTGAAAAGGTTGGAGTTATACAAGATATACATATACGAGGGCCACGTTGAACCCACCGAAGAATCCCTGTCAAAGATGAGAAAATTTGATGGTAGATCTAGCCGAGCACATGCTTAGTCGGTGAAACATTTATTTGGTTACATGAGCGAGGGCATAAAGCCAATAGGTATCTGTTTAAGAAAAAATCCGGCAACTAAGATGGATAAGATAGATTAGCTACTTGAGTCGAAAATAATACTCCAATAAATACAAATTAGAGTGCTCGACCTACATTTAGCAATATTTTTTTATTCATGCATCATATATGTGTGGAATAATGTTTATTTCCTATGGTTTTTATTTTCTTATTATTAGTAGATATCAAAGTTGTGTCATTTTGATTAGTTATTATTGTCATTTCATTGGATTCTCTTACTAAACAAAAACATATCTTCTAATACTCTAGTAGGATTACACGTGCACAATTACTAAAGGAAAAAATAAAGAATCATTTTTATTTACACGATAGTAGCAAAGAACAAAATCTAGGTCCATCTACTTTGATTGAGTCAACATCATTTTACAGAAACAAAAACAGACACGCCGGTAGGAACAACAACTTTTCTATAAAGGAACAAACTTTTTGCGCAACTCAGATATATTTTTAGTGATATTCATCAGAACTTTATAACGGTATTTTAGGAAACAATGTTGTATGCTTAACAATTCTAACTTATAAAACATGTATTTGTTGAAACAACAATATGATTAAGAATTTAGAAAGTATAAAAGTTTAATATAACTATGTTTACTTTAAGTCGTCTTGGGTCCAAATTTTAGTTAGAACGGCGCTGGTCAAGGCACTTAGTGCATAAAAGGTCAGTTCAAAACGTGGGACTAAAGAAGATATCGACACCCAATAATGCCCCACCCATGCGGCTTCTTGTTCCATCACCCGATTGCTCATGGTGTTTATAGGGGGAAGTGAAAGTCTGCTAGGAGTTGTACCCAGCGTGGGCTGACGCACGCGCCGAGAAACAACGAAGGACGGTGATGGAACGACATTGGCGACGAAGGTCGACCCGCCGTGTTGTTGCTTGTTCGATCTCCGGATTGCTCACGGATCGAGAGGAATTGGATCCTCTAACGTACATAAGGAAAGTCAGAGAAACTACAACACCCTAACCCTTGCCTTCTTTCAATCCATATGATTAAGGCTAAAGTGACTTAAATTAATTTGCAAGTTACAAATCCATTGTATACATTCACAGTAATTACATACAAACAAAATTACGGTGTAATAAAAATTAATTTTAGGTTACTTATATCTACAATAAATAACATGCTAACAGTTCCTAACCTTGCTTATTCAAGTTGAAGGATCTAGATCCGGGCCCGCTACGGGGTGGTGGAAGGTGACCGCGAGGATACGTTCCTCGTGCGGGTCATTTCTTGGTCTGGATTCCATCGCAGGGTGAAACGGAAAATCCATGCGCGAGGAGGACCCGAGGGCGATGCGAAAAACTCATGAAAGTGGGTATTATTAAGTTTCCGGAAAAAAAGAAGGCATAAATGACACGCAGTGTGTCACCGACAAGCGGGCCCTGACCCCACATGGCAGGGACATAATACTGCGCAATTTTGGTACACATGTAGTTTTGTCAAATACAGTACATTTGAGCCGGCGGACATGACACGTGGATGAGCAAATGGACGGTGTCGTCCACGCATATTCCATTCCACCTCCACCCACACGCGCCCGGGCGAGCCGCGGTCGTCCACGAGCTCGCCGTGCTGTCCCACACGTCAGCGACCGACGCAGGTAAGTAAAGTAAGAATTCGAGTCCGTTTTCGTTTTTTCCTTTTCCGCGACGAAACGAAATGCAGTCCAGCTTTTGCTGCTACCCACGAGACGCGTCGCGACGCGGGCGGAAGAGCTAGAAAGACCTATCGCCACCACGCCCGGCCCCGAGGGAAAAGAATCCGGCCCGCGCCACACCCGCCGGCGACGGCCACATGCCGACCGCCTCCTGCCCCCGCCCGCCTCTCCGCAGCTCCGCCGCGGGGCGCCTCAGGTTCCCTCCGCCGCCTCCCCCGGCGCAGCTGTACCCGGCGGGGCTGGCGATTGGGAGCTGGCGCAGGAGGCTCGCGGGCGTCGGGGTGGCGGCCGCCTCCGCCTCGCCCTTCGACGAGCTCTACGCGCGCGGGAGGCCCGCCCAGGGTCCATCCAAGGTGGTCGCCCTCCTCCTAACCTTCGTCTTCCTCGGTCGCATCGCCCGGTCGCCCTTTCCCCACAAATTTATTAGTTCGATTGCTTGTGCATACTGAGTCAACGGGAACTGTTTGGTTCGCTAGGAGATCGTAGCGTTCAATTTATTTTGATTACGAGATCATGCACTAGGCTCAGCTGTGGGGTGTTAACCGATCATCTTCAATACTAGACTAGAATGAGGTTGTTACTGTCTGAATATTCGGTGTAGTCCGATGAGGTTCCGAAATGAGATGAATCGTTATCTGGATCTGTTAAGAGGTTAAACTATGCTTCTGTTCTCTTGTGTTGAGATTTCGCACCAGTTTGAGCTCAAGTGTCAGTTTTGTACCCAAAGGAACGACTTCTTATCCTAAGTGTTCTGCCAAAGTGGGCACCAGTAAAGTAGTGAAGTTCTAGTTCTAGTATTCTGAAGTCGATTGCCTGCCGCCACAGCCTTAGGCAAGCTCCTCTTCATCCTACCGATGGATCTGCTGCAACATCTCTTCGACAATGCGTGTGAGGAGGGATGTGTATCCAAGCTTGAGTGGTGCATGGCGAGGACCTTTTTCTGCTGAAAATGTCATTATCTTCGTCAACCCAAGTCAAGGCGGAGATGTCCATATTCAACGACATCCTCCAGCGCTTTGGTTATGCAACTGGAGTGGTCACCATTTCCATGAAGAACTCCGTCATTTGCATCCCCCATGGTAGGAATGTAGTAGATACTCTGCTGTTCTGCGACCTGATTCAAGCCACAATTGGTCAGCTCACGTTTAGACGCACTTACACTCTCAACGCTTTAGTTCTGAGCCCGAGTGAGCACCCGTAAAGAAGTGAAGGTATAATCTAGCATTCCAAAATACAGTTGAAGCTTTGCCCCTTCATAATTCAGTAGGAAGCACAGGGCTTAATCATTGTAATTTTAATGAAAAGGAAGCGGATGCACGTGGTTATGAGAGTGTTACAGATTGGTGTCGTATGTATAAACTTTTCTTCAGTTAATTATACGAAGGCCATTTTGTGCATTTGCAGTTGAAATGGCAGTATGGCCCCCATTTCCTTTTCTTAGATGTTATTAGAGTAACACTAGGCTGGGTTGTTCTCAATATAGCTAAGTCTGTGCCTGTACTCCTAGCAGGTTCAGCGTCTCTTGGTACAAAGTAGCTTCACTCACTTTTTACCTTTGAGCCTTTTCTGTTGTAATAAACAACATATTATTACTAATTAGATTCACAACCAGGTCTAGAGAAAGGCAAATCATGATTTTGCCAAAAAAGAGTTAGCTAGTTGCTTTTCCTTGGGCTCTCCCTCTCTTAGTGATGTAGTAACACTTCAAGGTTTGAACATTGGGTTAACTAATTGATCTGATGGGTTTGAGTAATATGCATCTGAAGTACTTGCCATTTACAAACTAGCTTCTACGGGTGAATTAATCCTTAACATTTTGCACTTTGTTTAGAGATTTGATATGATGTAAATAAACTTTCACGATTTTAACCGCTTAAGGAGTTATGTTCAATTGTTCATGACTTTTCATCAATAAAACTTGCTCAACTGGAAACTGTTCTGGTCACTCTGCAGTGCTGCATTTTAATTGTTTGATTTCCTTGTAGAAATCTATCCTATGGAGTTTGATCCAAGATATCGAGCCTTTGGATCTAAGTGTCATTCAGAAAGATGTTCCTCCTGAAACGGTTGATGCAATGAAGAGGACCATCTCTGGCATGTTGGGTCTGCTTCCATCTGATCAGTTCCGTGTTGTTGTAGAAGCCCTTTGGAGTCCGTTCTTCAAGTTATTGGTATCCTCAATCATGACTGGGTATGCTCTCTTGTTGAAAGATAGTGTTCTTATTAATCGTGGGTGGATTTTCTAAGCGCTGGTTGCTTCATGACATGTGATTACTCTTTGCTCTACTTTACACAATAGATGTGAATCAGCGATGGTCACCTTTTGGAAATGTATCTATGTCACTATTAGATGACCTCATGTCAAACTAAAAAAAAATCATTATTTATCTGTAACAAATAATAGTAGCTCATGAATCTGGGAAACATTGCCAAGTCTTTAGTGTGCTATGCATTCAAAATACCAGCCGTAGATGGCAATACTTTTGAATGACTTTTTCTTGGAATCTTGGATGTATCTAGAGTCTGGACCATGTATGCTGTTTTATTTTCTTGTAGCCCAAGTAGATACTGACCACATTTGTATGCATATTGAAGTCCAGCCTGCTTGTATAGCTTTATTTTCCACAAAGTGTTCACTGTTTATGCTTTTCAGCATGTTGAGGTTCATCTGTTCCATCAGATAGTTGCTAGGTATGGTATTTGATTGCTCGGGCTTGTTTTTTTTCTAGGTTAGAAGTCGTCCTCGTCCCCCACATATAACTCGTTGTTACTACTTATTCGCTTTGTTTTTCATTGTTTGGTAAATCAAAAATGAAAATTACAATGTTAGCTACCTGCCTTCATTTTGCTTTAGCAAAAAATGATGGCTACCTACTTGAGAATGTTTCTAATTTTTTTGGCTTGGAATCGCCGCGTACCTATTTACTTAGTGTCAAAGACCTCTGTCCCATGTGATAGCTCTTGTTACAATTTAAATGTTAGACATATGAAAGATCAATACAATAACTGATAACAAGAAGCAGCATGCTGTCGTGTCCGTTTATTATCAATATTCTGAACAAGTTTGAAGTCTTTGTTTCCTTGCAAAGTGATTTGTATTAATATCGGTGTAGTGCTTACTTCATTTCCCCTTGCTGGTATACTCTACGTAATGCAGAGTACAGGCTGTCTTTTGAAAGGAACCTAGAACTTTCCGAAGATGATGCTGAATGTCAGAACAGAGACCTCAGTGAAGATAGTCATCATGACATCAATCTGGGTAGGCCTGTTACAATTTTCAGATTATCAGAAGACGACATGTCCAAGGACTCTGGAAAAAGTGACGAAGAATCATCTGATGGAAGTATGGGAGAAGAGTTAGGTAACTTAACACCTGAAGCGGAAGAGCAGATTATTCAGTTGCAATCTCGTTTGGATGCGATCAAAAAGGTAATAGCAGTCTCAAACCATATGTCGTGATCAGGAATTTGCTAATAATGTTTTGAGATTGTCTGAATCATAATTTACCATGATTTGGTTTATTACCATGCCTCCTGGTCATGTGTAAATGACCGAGTCATATGTATATATAAATCCCGTGATATATATAAGCCTTGTATTTTCTTCTGCCATAATTACAACTTTACTGGTTCATTGCAATCATGTAATCACTTTTACAGTTTTCCATTGCAACAGCAAACTGAAATCTTGTAAGGCATAGACTAAAGAATTCCTTCTTTTAACTGTACTTTGCTCCGTATTGCTGAGATTTGATCTAACACCAATTGAAATTTCATTCCAATGCGCTATACTGGTATGCATTATGCATTATGGTGCCCAGCTGCTGTCTTGTAAAGTTCTTAGTTGTATACTGATATTTATATGCATTTCAGCCGCCACTTTGGGCTTTTGTTGCTGTAAAATTCCTAGTTGATAATTTTGCGGTTGACAATATGCATTGTGTTGTGTCTGTTGTGTTCAAACTTGAAGGCTTACTGTTTCTTATCTTGCAGGAATTACATGACCTGAAGAGGAAAAATTCTGCCCTGCAAATGCAACAGTTTGTTGGAGAAGAGAAAAATGATCTGCTGGACTATCTAAGATCCCTAACACCAGAGAAGGTATGTTCTCTTGGCTAATTAAAAAAAACACATTTTAGTTGCATCTTGACAACTTAATAATGATTAACTTCTGTTGGTACACATCCCAAGCAACAAATAAAATTCTTAGATTTCATTACGGTGGCCTTACTAGCTGTTTTGCACAGGTTGCTGAACTCTCGGAGTCCACTTGTCCCGGTGTGCAAGAGGCTATCCAGTCTGTTGTGCATGGTTTGCTTGCTACTCTTTCCCCCAAGGTACACTCAAAGTCCCCTACGCCACTAGAGAATGCTGCTGGGGGCGCCCTAAATCGCGGGGGTGAGGATGATGACTGTGCGGAGCTTGTGGAGAATACTTCCCTTCCATTTCAGCCCCTAATATCTGTTCCCCGTGATTATCTCGCACGTTTGCTATTCTGGTAATACAAATCAGACTCGTTAGGACTTCTTTGATTCGGACATTATGTTCATAGCGTGAGTGATTGACATGGCGTCTTGTGTGCTGCCCAGGTGCATGTTGCTGGGTCACTACATCCGAGGTTTGGAGTACCGGTTAGAGCTGGCACACCTTCTCAGACTATCTAGCGACGTGGGGTCATTATCCATTGACGATGATCATTTTATTTGAGAAAGCTTTGCTGGTTTGTTGAGGTTCTTCACCGCTGAGAATGGAAATGCTCTGGCCGAGAGGTGGCAGATGTGGCTGTTCGGCTGCATTCCCTGTCATGAAAGGTGCTCTAAACCAGGGAGTTATGCGCCAAAGTTACTGTTGTAGTTCTTGTAAAGTCAGAAAACAGACGTTCGGGTGTAAAGCTAGTGTTACATATCGGGTCAAACAATTGATTTTACTTTCTTCCTTTTATTTATTGTGTGGTATATTCTCGCTGCTAATCATGTGGTAGCGGTATAGGTAGGCATCATTTGTAATTTGTACTTATAATTTGTATGTATCTGGCTAATAGTTACCAGCTTAATGATGTTATGTTTGAGTCTTATCAAGGTTCTGCGACCTGAATACCGTCCTGTTATATTAACAGCTTTCACTGTTGGTAAGGACGACTTCATAAGCGTCAAGGGTGCAAGTACATATGGTTTGCTATTTCTTACCTTGGTGGCGGTCGTGTTCGCTTAGTTTAAAACATGATACTTTAAATATCGTTTGTACTATGTATACCAATACAACATGGTTTTGTTCAAGGTCATCACTTTCCTTGGGATTCTCATACCCAACAAGGTCGCAGGTTTGAAAGAGGGTCTTCATCAACTGTACGAGAGGTGAAAGTTCAAGATTATGTGCATGAAGCAAAGGAGGGGCTCGTATTGGAATGATATTGGAACTTCTGTTGTTCATATGTTCTACTGGGACATGCTGTCAATCTATAACTCAATTTTTTTTAAATTCTTACAATCCACGCCACACTTTTTATTGATCTATGTTACCAAAAAAGGTGAAAGTTCAAGATTATGTGCATGAGGCAAAGGAGGGGCTCATATTGGAATGATATTGGAACTTCTGTTGTTCATACGTTCTAGTGGGACATGCCGTCAATCTATAATTCAATCTTATAAAAATTCTTACAATCCACGCCACACTTTGTATGATCTATGTTACCAAAAGCTCATGTAATGGGATATTCTCACCATCATAACAAAGTCACTCCATCCATCTCTCATCCCCTCAAACCAAATATAGAATATGGCTATCCCAAACCACTTTTCATTCAAACTTGTCTTAGAGCTCCAAGACAAGTTCACGAAGCTCTAGTTTTATATCCGACGAGTCACATACAACTCAGACTGACATAGTTTCACTCTTGGGGAGTCATGTGCGACCCAAAGTCCTTGACCAACCCCCTCGACACCTTCCTAATGTAGGAGTATATTGCACTCCAACGATATGTCCGATTGTCCCCGAACCTATTAAAAAATATCACCATGTTAATTATCGCAAAGCGTAAGACAACCTTCAACATAAGGCCACGGTACACCCCATGCATAGTATTTTCTCATGTGAACACATTGCTCAAGATACTCCATACTCTCTCGTTGTTCGATTACAACAACGACACTGAGATTATATTGTCCCACCCCCTGCTGCAACGATTATTTCTTTAATTGGATGACTCAACCAATTCATAAAAAACACTAATTCCGACTCAGCAAGAACACATCATCAGTAGAGCCCCGCTGGTCGACAGCAACAACCAGCGAGGTAAGAGAGCGGTGGAAACATAGACAAGCACCAGACCCCGAAGCTCAACCCACTGATTGTCATCTAGAGCGAAAGGGCCCAGTGAGACCGAGCCCTCGCCGGATCTGAGACCACACACACCTCACACACAAAGGTTACTTGTGGAGTTGCACGCATCAACTAATTCACCCAAAGTCCAAAATATTGGAGAAAGACCAACAATATACCTGAGCACTTGCAGGTTTACGAGTACTATCTAGTCAAAGCGTTTTCGTTGAAATTTTTGTTAACTCTTATTTTTTCGCTTCTTGATATTTTGGACCCACAATATCCACACTTTCAAAAGGAGTGACACGTCTACTTTATATTTAGAAAAGAATGAGCAAAACCACATTTTTTATACATGATTTGGTACAAGGTAAATAATTCAAAACTCTAGATGCCCCCCAACAATGCTAGGTGAGTCAGCGAGAGTAGAATAAAAAGAAAAAAGAAAACAATTTTGCAACCTGACGGCGTCAGCAGCCTAAAAATAGCAGCGAAAAAAGATTCCGAAATCAGCACCCGCTGTTACGCGGGCCCGTTCCGCGCCAGCGGCGGACGCCCAAATCCCCAAATATCCAAATTGAAAACGAGCGAATCAGCCAACCCGCCTGCGCCACGGCACCCTCTTCGAATTAAAATTCGCCCGGACACACAAAGACAGACCCGCTAAAAAACGAGGTTCCCGCGCGCGCTCTTCTCCCTCGGCCTCTTTCTCCTTCCCCGCCGCCCCGTCCCGCCTCCGTTCGAAAGACTTCGAATTTCCCCCAGATCCGCCCGGAAAAGAAACAAAATCCACAGAATTTTCCCTCCGAATCTCTCTCAAGGCCACCAGTGACCCAAACTAGTTTCCAAATCGCTGCGCGAATCGAACACGAGCCACCCGCCGCTCTCTTCCCCCGCAAACCTTCGAATCAAAAAACCAATGGCGGCCACTGCTCCCTCCATTTCCATTTCCATTTCCATTCCCCCCACCCGCTACTACTTAATCGCCTCTGCCCGCCCCTGCCACACTCCTCCTCCTCCTTCACCACCTCCGGCCCCTCCTGCCCTCTGCCTCCCCTCTACCGCCGCCGCCGCGCTCGGAGTCGGAGTTGGAGTCGGAGGAGGAGCAGCCACCAACTACCGCCGCTGCAGATGGCCGACAAGGAGAACTCCGCCTACGCCGCCGCCGCGCCCCGCCTCACCCGCGCCGCCGCCAAGCGCGCCGCCGCGGTAACCGCCGTCGCCGTCGCCGCCAAGCGCAAGCGCGTCGCGCTCAGCGAGATCCCCTCGAACCCCAACGGCGACGGGCTCCAGGAGCACTCCAAGAAGCCCAGGAAGGTGACCTCCAACGTCTCCAAGCCCAAGAAGACACTGCGCCTCCCGCGCCCAAGGCGGCGCCCAAGCCGGAGGCCGACGAGACCGGGGACCCGCAGCTGTGCGCTCCTTACGCCTCCGACATATACTCCTACCTCCGATCCATGGAGGTACGCGCACGCCGGATTCTCTCTCTCTCTCTTGGCCCACATCGGTTTCGTCGCTCACTGCAATATTCTGAAACGAGGTCTGACTGAATTTGCGCCACAGGTCCAGGCCAAGCGGCGGCCGGCGGCGGACTACATCGAGAGGGTGCAGGCGGACGTCACGCCCAACATGCGCGGTATCCTCGTCGACTGGCTCGTCGAGGTCGCCGAGGAGTACAAGCTCGTCTCCGACACGCTCTACCTCACCGTCTCATACATCGACCGCTTCCTCTCGGCCAACTCCCTCAACCGTCAGAAGCTGCAGCTCCTCGGCGTCTCCGCCATGCTCATCGCCTCGTAAGTCCCCATTCTATCCCCGTTACTCTGCAGAATGTTCGATTAGTTCTAGAATTGAGTCTGATTTTGGATCCGTTATGTGGATCCAGCAAGTACGAGGAGATCAGCCCCCCAAATGTGGAGGACTTCTGCTACATCACCGACAACACCTACATGAAGCAGGAGGTGTGTGGTCTTCCCTTCTTGTTTGGTCCATCTTTGTCAGATCTTGCAATCCTGTCGATCTAGGATACTGATCTGTGTTCTTGTGTGCATGTCTAGCTTGTTAAGATGGAGAGTGATATACTAAACATTCTCAAGTTTGAGATGGGCAATCCTACTGCCAAGACCTTCCTAAGGTTGTTCGTCAGATCTGGCGAAGAAGACAAAAAGGTAATAATAATCCACAACTCTCACATGTTACATTTCAGTTCCGCTTCTGCAAAGTTGTCTGATGGTCATGTACACTGTTATCTCATCTCAAGTCGTTTCATGCTTGCTGCAGTATCCTAGCATGTCGCTGGAGTTCATGGGAAGCTATCTTGCTGAGCTGAGCCTGTTGGAGTATGGCTGTGTCCGGTTCTTGCCATCAGTTATTGCAGCTTCAGCAGTGTTCGTTGCACGGCTGACCCTTAATCCAGACTCCAACCCTTGGGTATGAAATAGTTCCATGGCATCCGAAGTATTGCTTTTGCACTATCTGCTTTGAAGTCGAAACTCATTTTGTTTTGCGTGGTTGCAGAGCAAGAAGTTGCAATCGGTGACTGGTTACAGGGTATCTGAGCTGAAGGACTGCATTACTACCATACATGACTTGCAGCTCAGCAGGAAAGGACAATCTTGGAATGCAATTCGGGACAAATATAAGCAACACAGGGTAAGCATGATTCTTAACAGGACAATTTTCATACTGCGACCATTTACATACTTTTGCTGTTGGTCTAATTGTGCAATCATATGTGAAACAGTTCAAAGGCGTATCAGCATTGCTACCTCCCGTTGCGATCCCCTCATGGTACTTCGTAGACCTCAAGTAGTATGTGTTCCTTGGTGATGCTGTACTAGGATAAACTCTCGGAGCTTTCCTCGGGCGTGATACATCATGACTCAAGTTCAGAAGTGGCTTTCGTCAGTCCAGTTAGGATAGTCATAGGTCCTTAGATGCTGGTAATGTCAAACCTCAGCTAGGAACACTTAAAGTTGATTTTATATACATTACTAGCTCAGTAGGAGGTGACACTCAAGGCAACTGGAGACCTGTACTTGTATCATACTCATACATTACAATCTGAAGCCTTTATTTATTGGGCCACAATTGCAATACTTGATTCCCTGGTTCTTCTAGCATTTTTCTCTCCTGCTATTGTTATTTAGATCAGAGGTAAAATTAGTTGTATGGAAACAACCTGGCTAGTGGGCAGTATGCACTGACTCACTGTTGTGCTCACATAATTTTTCTTGGATCAAATCAGAGTCCTGTGATTCCTTATTGATTAGATCTCATGGTAGAATTGAGAATATTCATTTATTTCTCACGGATCAGTGCCAACCATCCATATATTTCCACTTAATTATTTTACTCATAGACCAATGCCAACCATCAATATCCCTGATTCTTCTAGCATTTTTTCTTCTGCTAATTGTTATTTTTCCAGTTCACACCATTTGGGTAAATTTAGATCAGAGGTAAAATTAGGTGTGTACAGAAACAACCTAGCTAGTGGGCAGTATGCACAGACTAACTGATGTGCTCTCCACATTATTTTTCTTGGATCATATCAGACAGTCCTGTGATTACTATTTATGTGATCTCTTAGGTAGAATGGAGAACTTTTATTTCATCACAGATCAATGCCATAGATTAATATATTTCTTTGTAATTGTTTGAGTCGCATACTGCAATGCATTGGAAGTCAGTCATGAATAGTGTGTACATGCTCTGGGCTTGATAAAAGATAACTGGACTCCAGAATAATAATGTCTGCCTGAATGTTCTACCCTGAATATGAACGCTGGAGATTGGAGAGATAAATAAACACTGGAAGATGGAAAATAATCTGTCGTCAAACAGCTGTTTAAAGTTTTTTTCATGATTTACTTATGTTCCTTGGTGAACTTGTTTTCTCCTAGTCTACTGCATGAAGACACTGCAAACTATTTGTTGACATATTTACATTACTATAGCGAGTTAGAATTCCAAATAATAAATTCATCATGTTTCAGTCTATCTCTGTATTCTATTAATACTTATGCTTAGCTGCAACTTACTACTATGTGCTGTTCCAAAACTTGTCTGCCTTGGCAGATGAACCTTCTTCTGGCCTTCACTGATTTCAGTTGGAATTGCGCATATTTCTTCATGTTGCTGTACTTGAATACGTTGAACTTGGCGAAACCATATTGAACTGTTCATCTTTAATGAGAAGCCTCAGTCCAACATCTTACAAGAATATCTAAAATAGTGCTTGAGAGTATTTTATCAGTCGAATTTCACCTTTTTTTTTCCAGTTTCTGTTTAATCTCTAAATTCAAGGTTTCCTTTTAGCCTCAGCATGTCAAATGCGTAAGTTTAAATCTATGCCCAAACTAAGCTTTTTAATAAAAAATCACCCGATGTATGAAATGACTTGAGTTATCGGTATGTAGTCGTAGATCCAGCCATGAGTTTTTTACTCGACTAAATGTTTCACTTGATCATGGTTTATGGTCTGGGACTGTCCTCATAGATGAATGAATATCTAGAGACACCAAAGGCCTCACTTTGCAAAGATATGACACATGTCACTTCTTTTGAGCTTCACTTTTATGGTTTTACTAGATAATCTTAATATTGTGTTCTCTATTCCGCATAGAGATAGAGACTAGAGAGACAAAAAAAAACCTTTTTTTCGACAAAAACAGAAGGCTACTGATTTCATTGATGAAGGAATCCAGTTATTTGAAAACCTAAATGAAAAAACAAGGTAAGCTTAGATGTAGGCAGCTGATTGCGATGACGCACAGACCAGCTTGCTTCCAGCTGTTTCTTAATTTTAAGAAATTAAAAATGGTTTTCCGACCTACCGGATTCGAACCAGTGACCTAAGGATTTATCTGCAACGACTACAGTCCTCCGCTCTACCAACTGAGCTAAGGTCGGGTTGTATGATAATTTGCACTCAGAGGTATATTTAACGCCTAATTACAAAAAAATACATTCTGGTCGATCCGGCCTTGGGCCTTTATCGCTGTGTTTAAAGGGATAAGTAGCGGTAGGCCTTGGGACTGGTTCTTTTGTCCTTTTTTTTGCAGTTTCTATTTCATCTCTAAACTCAACAAGTAAAATGCCCAAGTTGAAATCCATGTCTAAACTAAGCCTTTTAATAAAAATCCACCAGATGTATGAAATGACTTGACTCATTGGATGTACTCCCTCCGTTCCAATTTAATTGACTTGCTATTCACCAAATGTAGATGTATCTAGCAAGTCAATTAAATTGGAACGAAGTAGCAGTTGGTCCATCCATGACTGTCTCTTCTACAGCAAGATTCAAGAGAAGCGTGGTAAGAGTATTGCCCTCAATGTCTAATACTCTAATGGGATTCGTTCTAAAACCAACCTCAGATGGCCTGAAAAAAACTGCAAAATTGCCAGCCGCAATGAACACTTCATGTAACGGCGACGTGGGCCCTACTAAGAAAATTAGCTCAATCACCTTTTTTTTTATTCCGGTGTTCAAACAAAGCAACCGTCAACAGTCCCTCAGGTATAGTCCCATCTGCACACACACTTCCGTCTCTCCAATCTGCTGCTCCGAGTTCAAGGACTCAAAATTCTGGTTCATGTGTTTCTACTGACATTGAGTGGCCTCTTTTTCTTTGACAAAGGTAATATATTAATATCGCGAAGATACTAATTACTCAGCCTATACACCAACATAATGTCTAAAAACATCAAGGATACACACATGTAAGAAAAAAAAAAAAAGAAAATTGTAAACAAAGACGCGTCACACGCGTCAAAGTGATGAAATACTCGCAACAGTAACACTCTAACCACAACCAAACTAAGGACAACACTCGGAACATAAAAAGGGATTGTCCAAAAATGACACCTTCAAGAAGGAAACAATGCACAAGCGTTGTCGTCGCCCGATCGAGGATCCTGAGTTTTCACCCTCGAGAAAGTCCGAGTTCACAAAACAATGCCTTCTGCAAGGCCATTATCAGACACAACTAATGAAGCCCAGACCTTTCGCTTTCACCCTGCAAATCGCGACTAGGTGCTATGAGTACCACCAAAAATGCAGTCCACCTGTGCTATCACCCCTCTTGCCAAGACTGCTGTTGCAAGTCACCAACACCCGACACACGGGAAGAACACGTGCCGCCATTTTTCATCGACACCAATACACCTCTACACCATTCTAAAACCTCTGATGGCAGCCAACTTGACTTTCTCCACCTTTTCATAGCCATGAAAATTTTATATTTGGACATGTCCCATGGCACCGTTAATAAAGCGAAGCTTCGCGCCATGCCCTCATGAAGCCTCACTGACCGAAGCTAAGGGAGCGCACGACCGGATCGATTCGATCTAGATATCCAGTGACGCCATGTGCCAATCAGCGGAAGCAGACTCATTGAAAGGAAGACCAGAACTCGTCGACGTCTTGATCGAGGAGTCTCGCATGAAGTAGATCGACGACTTGGCACATGAAGAACAGCATGGCCAAACCACCTTTATTCAGGCCTAGCCAGCAGCCGCATGCCGCGGGTCGTCTCCAGAGGAGAAGACGAACGTCGCCGACAACACGATCAACCACGCACCGAAAATCCTCCGCCTCCGCTCGTTGGGTCCAGATCGGACCCAAACACGGCATGTGGCGCCGCCTCCTGAGCGCACCTGGCAGCCCCGCGCGCCTGCACAGGTCCGATCGGCCCTGAGTCCCAGATCAGGCCTTGAGGCCCAGATCAGATCAGAGCACACAACATCCGGCGGCACGCTAACCACGTGGCTTCCGTCGGAGAAACCTAGGCCACGGCCGACATGGCTGCACCGCCCTACACACCCAGCCAACGCCCCACCTAATGAGTTGGGTGGAACAAGTAGTAACTCGATATAAAGCTGGTAAATGCCATGGTAATTGTTCTAGACTTGTAAATTACCAAAAGCTGGTGTTGCATCATGGACAAAACCATATTTGATGAAGGCCACGACCCTTGATCTTCCTCGAAAAAGTTCAATGGTCTCCAGAACTCCATAAGGATAAAAAACTTGATGAAGAGCAATCTCGGTGATGGCATAATTAGCCCGATGAACCGTGACACAGAGTATCCTTCGTGACATCACCTTGGCAGCAAAAGCCATGATAGTCGGCCCTGATACCATATTTTTTGGACTTAATTCCACAACGAAATAACTACCGTGCCGAGTATAGCCAGATAGCTTGGCTGCGAAGGATAGGGCAGACATAGGTTTAGACAAAGAGCAACTTGATAGAGATTAGATTAATTGTTCTTGCTTGTCCCAAATGTACATAAATGAAATCTTTTTTATAGTGGAAGCTAATGCTCTTCTTGGCCTTTCCTAACACAATACATAGTCCACATAGATTATAGACTCCTTTGACCCCAAATCTCCTAATACAATACTTTGTCCTGAATGACTCTGTTCCTGTCCGTTTACTTCCGGTTGCATGTCTCTTCCCAGTACCGTGACCTGTTGCAGCTTCTGCATAGAGCCGGTCCATAAGAGGGGCAAACGGAGCGACCGTCCCGAGCCCTCATGAGAGGTAGGTATCAAATACTAAACTATGTATGTAAATCTTATATTATTATCTATTTTTCACATATAAAAGACTATTGAAAATTTGTAAATATCAAAAGGTCGACCTTAGTTTACATTAACAATTGCACATGACGGGCCAATATAATATAGCACATAAGAACAAACCAACTAAATAAGCGGTAGTAATTTTAATTAAGTTGGCTGCTAGTCTTACCCGCGAAAACTTACATGCTATTTTAAGTGGACTGCTTGATATAACAAGGAATTGTATACAAAGACACATTGCAGTGAGCATATGTAATAACTGAATTTTGTGTGTGCAGTAGTAGAACCCATAATATTTCATGTTCATCTGTAATATCTATAAGCAATGATATTTCACTAACAAGTATAAATAATCAACATGTTATCAACTTATTACTGGATCCAATATAACTTGTAAGCCACAATGGCCTAAGTAATAAAAATGATCGTATCAACTGTTCAATTTATATTCGAGAAAGTTTCTATATATTTTCTCACATCACGATACAGTACACACGCCCGTTAAGATATATTCTAGGTTGTATGCATTGAAATCTCTACCAAAATATTTAGTAATACTAAAAATAGAGAAGAACATCCACAATAATATGTAATATAATTTATTAATTGTAGGAACATCAAGGAACCATGCGTTTTTCCTTCTTTTCACATTTAAAATTATTTTGTATCTTGTTAAGAACAATATTTCACAAAGGATTATTACATAATGTAAAACGATTTTTTTGTATAGTTAACAAAGCTAACTACATATACAACATCTTTTGTTATAAACATAATATGGTGAAAAAATAGAAAAGTATAAAAATTTATTGTAATTATATTTATTTAACTCGCCATTGATCCAAATATTGATTCGAACAACAATATGTTAAATCCATTGGACCTCTTGCCGGCCGGTCGACGGCTCCACTGTAGTACTGTCTACAACAGTACCATTTTTTTATGCATAAAATTCTGCAACTTGAGCTTAAGGTAAAAGGAGATACACCACTAGGAACACAGTTTCATGTTTTCAACCTGGATTCAAGGATTTCCTAAATTGGACTCCAGTTTCTATTAAGATTGCAAATTTAAGTCTAGTTAGGTATCTTCAGTTACATCAGTTGCGTGCTCATTTTCTTCTATTTATGTAGTGAAGTTTAAATGTCACTATTTCAAATTGTATTTTTAACAAAAAGAATGGCAAAGGAGGAACTAGAGATAATTATAATGCACTAGAAGAATCAAGGAAATTAGAATAAACAATGCTATGATAGTGTCTCTAGAAAATCCTTTCTTATGGACTACATTTTATTTCATATTTTTTAGCAGAGCAAGGAGTAATATCGTATAAAGTAAAATATTGTGAAGCTATAAATAATAGAAATGGATATTGTATTTCCTCACTGGGTTTGGAACATAATAACCATAGTGCAAGTTTAAGGGCGATCTATTGTATGGCTAGAAGCATGTAGATCATGTCTGTAAGGTATTACTGAATATGATCTAAATAAGGTACTACTGAATATGATCTCAAATTAATTGCTTATATGCACCTGAAAGTGGATCGTAAGTCAATGGCAACAACACAATACCAACCTCACATCCACAACCAGGCTGAACTCCAGAAGGTAATCTAAGTTTTAAACACTACAACTACTCCTTAATTAGATACTTTGAATTGCCCTTGTATGCTTCATAGGCCCTCATTTAAATTGTGTAGATTGCCTCATAGATGCTACCGATAATGTCATACGTCGCAGAACGTTGTTTCGGGTATTATGTGATGTAATGTAGTAGAATCATGCCTTGGAGATAAGCTTATTCCTTTGTTAACACAGTAACACATTGTAACCCTGGTAGCTTATCCCCTTCCTACATGCTATTTATCTGAATCTTGCAAGAAGGAAATAACTTGATACTATTGTTGGGGACGTCGATTAGCAAGCAACACAAGATTTTTTAATGTTTTTTACTGTAACATTATTTCGTCGCACAAGTCTTTGGTTCATAACCTGAGATTTTTTGAAGCTTGCAGTTATTTTCTTATTCTTCCTTTGTACAGTTGTCACCGGAAATCTAAAGTTATATGCTTTACAGTTCCAGGAGAGTATTATTGGCCTATTCTCTCATTTAGTTTTGTGTGCTTCTTTCTCACCTTTCTTATTAACTATCAGTGTAATAATTAGAAGTTTCATCGAGAATTATTATGCTGCATTGGGTGACCCTTTCCTCTTTTTTAGTTGAGTTAACATCATATATGTCATGATATATGTTGTATTTGGCGCGGTAGTTCTACTTTGCTGGGTGGGTGAGTGGGTGAGTAATATTTCATTTAACTTCAGGTTTGGAGAAGTAATGAGTTACTTTTGTAATATACAAATTTGTATCAATTGTAGAAGATTCAGTAGATGGTATTTTCTTCAGTTAGCTCTGAACAAAGGAACCGAGAGGAAAGGATTTCTTGCAGGCTATGCATTTGGTATCAATTGGTCAATATTTCTTGAATGGTGTGAATTGTTCCTAACTTTCAAGTACGTAAAGAAACGAATGTATCAGTATTCTTTTTACTGAAACCAAAATATCTATCTTATTGTGGGACACACTACTCATCAGAGGTACCACTACTCTAGGTAGCTCAACCATTTTTTTTTTCAATCCGCATTCCTTTTTCAGACCTTGTCATTCAGATTGCGAATAATATTGTATATTAGCTTGAGTTTCCTTGTCCATGCATTTTATAATTTGGACCATCGTGAAAAACACACATGCACCCCTTTGTCTTTTAGGTGCTTCCCTATGTTGATCGGTTTGCTTTAGCTATCTGGGAACTCTATTTATGCTCTTAGAAGAGCATAACCTAAGGAGGAGGCTATAAAATTTTAACTAGCAATTGGTTATAGCCCGCGAAATTGAATACTTTATGTTATTAACATAAAAAATAAGCTTGTCCTAGGAGGAACTAGGGACAAGATTTTTAATAGTTAGGAGTTAGGCTCGAACCCTGCCTGGCGCTCACCACCTCATGTGCTAGACAGTAAGACCCATGGCCTTTCTCACTTTATGTTATTAACATGGCCATATATTTTGTTGGACCAGAAGTTATTAGCGAAAAGGCACCCAACTCACCTCCAATTCCATGTTTTGTTACTTCAGAAGCCATATGATCCATGCTGCATAGGACTAGACTGTACAATTTGCCATTTGCAAAAAGATCTTTGATCCCCGCTATAATATCGCTCTATCAAAAAGTATCTTTGTGCATGATTGGTGAAAAAATAGTTTTGAACCTGCCATTTACTATGGCTCTTGACACCTCACACCTGGTGCGTCACAATTGCAACTGAGCTAGTATACATTTTGAATGAAAAAATGTCGAACAAGTTACACATTACTCTCTCCGTTTCAAATTATGTTTCACAAATTTATTACAAAGGAATGGAGGAAGCACTGTACTTGCTAACTGAAGCTGATTCTGGGTTTTATGGGCAAAAATCAGTAGCTTACTCCTCAATGTTGTGTCTATATATTTTCCTTGAGCAAATAACCCAAGAAGATATCGAATTTTTTTAGATGAAGAAGATATCGAGTTGACAAAGCAAGGTAACAAGATCCACCGGTGAATTGGCTTCTCCAGGTGCTTTGATCTCACTCCGTGACACCACTTGATATACTATTAGTATGAGCTAAAACAATGGCGGGGGACCAGTGAGGGGCAGAGACGAGTGGTTAGAGTAGTTGGCCGCCCGGTCGCCTTGTGGCGCGCAGATTCAGCAGAGTTCGCACTCCACGCGCCCACCATTTCCGCATTTTCGTCCCCTCCCCCATTTAGCCTCCTACCACCACACCATGCAGCCGCCGCCGGAGCCCACCGGCGACGCCCTCGCGGAGTGTCTCCGCCTCCTGGACGACCTCCCCTCAGCTGCCGCTTCCTCGCCGGCCTTCCGCCGCCACTGGCCCTCCATCTCCGCCTCCATCTCGTCAGTCTCCGCCTCCCTCTCCCACCCCATCTTCCCGCCCTCCGCGCCTCTCCTCGCGCCCCTCGCCTCCGCGCTCTCGGCGCTCCTGTCCGTCTGCAGTGGCCCTCCCCTCGGCCACCTCCATACCGTCTCACTCCTCGCCTCCTCCTCTGCCTCGCTCTCCCAGCTCGCAGCCGACGCGCGCCTGCTCGTCACCCCAGCCGACGCTGTGGGCGAAGGTAATGGATCCGGCAGCCTCCTGCCCCGCCTCCGACTCGGCTCCGCCGTTTCCCGCGCCGGCGCTGGACTCGCTCGCCGAGTCCGTCGGCTCCCTCCCGGCGTCATCATCCGCCGCCGCCGTCTCCGCGGTCGCAGCGATGCTCGACTCCGGCGACCTCCTCCCTGCCTCACGCGATAAGGCCGTGTCCGTGCTCGCCGCCTTCGCGTCCTCCGACGCCCTGATCCAGGAATCGGGCACCGTCGTACCCCATCTCTGCCGCGCCCTGGAAGCCGGCGGAGCCAGCGCCGAGCAGGCGTGCCTCGCTCTGGAACCGCTCACCGCCTCGTCACGTGACGCAGCGGCGGCTGTCGCGTCGCGCGGCGGCGTGGCCGCGCTCCTCGTGGCCTGCGCCGCCGGCACCCCCGCGTCGCAGGCCGCCGCCGCGGGCGTGCTTCGGAACATCGCTGGTTTCCCGGACCTGCTGTCCGCGTTCCGCGACGAGGGCGCGCTCCCCTTGCTCGTGCAGCTCGTCTCGCTCGGCACGCCCCGGGCGCAGGAGCTCGCGCTCGGCTGCCTCCAGAACCTGACGGCCAGCGACGGCGACGAGGGCCAAGGCTCAAGGTCGAGGCTTTCCAAGAAGGCGCGCTCGGCTGCGTCAAGGACTTCTTGGAGTCCTGCCGCGGCGACGAGCCGGGCCTCGCTCCGGCGTTCGGGCTCCTCCGGAACATGGCGTCCTTCCGCTACATCGCCGAGATAGCCGTCTCGGCCAGCTTCGTCAGCCACGTCGTGGCCGCGCTGGCAGCGACAAGTCCAGCACCCGCACGGAGGCTGCCATGGCGCTGGCGGAGCTCTGCAACGTCGGCAAGGCCAGCAAGGAGGTCGGGGACGCCATGCCGAGGCTGGTCTGGATGCTGGAGGCCAAGGCCGTCACGGAGAGGGACGCCGCCGCGAGGGCGCTGGCGGCGCTCGTCGCGGCGAGCAGCTACCGGAAGCTGTTCAAGAAGGAAGAGATGGGCATCGTCAACGTTGTCCAGCTGCTGGACCCAGTCGTCCGGGCCGTGGACAAGCGGTTCCCGGTATCGGTGCTGCTCGCCGTCTCGCAGTCCCGGCGTTGCCGGAAGCAGATGGTGGCAGCCGGGGCGTGCGGCTTCCTACAGGGGCTTCTGGCAGCGGAGGTGGACGGCGCCAAGAAGCTCTCCGAGTGCCTCGGCAGGGGGAAGATGCTCGGCGTGTTCCCCCGGACATGACACGACGGCGATCACACTCCAATTCGGACGGCCTTCCTGCTATGATCCATCTTGGCCTGCAGTATGTAAATCGTCAGTTCAGTTCACCTCCTGCTTGTTCTCTGTAGCATGAATCTTTGTATATGCTGTTGTTTTCCATAGCTTAGAAGAGTTAGATTGCGACGATGAGTGTTTTTTTAGTGTGCTTGAAACCAATAAACACGCAAAAAGATTGTAATTAATCTCGGATGTGAACTTGTGAAGAAGAAATTAATCTTGGATTGCTACGCGTCTGCTCACTTCCGCACTCTGATTGTGCATATACTCTTGTATATGAAATGAAATGTAGAATGCCGGCAATTGCGACATTACAGAATATATTATTTGTTGCCAAGACTTGTGGTTAACCTCTATCTTGCTTGAGGGAGGTGTGGTCAGCAGTACGTAGTTTTCCGTAGTTATTATGAGCTGATCGCTAGGGATGGTACAGGTTCATCACTAATAATTCATGGCGTAGACTGATATGGTACCTACTGCAAGGGAATGGGTCAGCCTCTGTACATACGTATGGTACAGCTCGGCAATAATTTCTTGCAAAGGAATACTAGATGCGTGCACGGTTCTTCAGTACCCACCCACTCCCTCTTGTTTCTGTTTCTTCAGAACTGGTAGCTGTTCTTCTTGCTTGTAACATCTATGATTTCCAATCAGTTCAGAGGTAGAAGAAGGTTAAAACCCTCTCCAGGGTCACTGGTAAAACATTGCCTGCAAGCTCACATACTCCAGTAGGAAGGACGGGGCCTGCATTTGCAAGCTCACATACAGTCTGGCGCATTCGTGAACCAGATCAGATTAAATGTTAGCACATTTGTGTCGTTGCGCCAGATCCAGAATTGACGTTGTGCAACGACGACTAAATCATGCAAGAATCTGCATTATTATCGATAACCCTGGTCTCCATGCTGCAGATAATAATGCTTAAGCTGCATGATACGCAGTCGGTCATCACATGGCCATGGAGCTGAAGATGGTTGGTGGTAGGGGCAGGGCATCGCTGTGAGGGGAATGACCTACAGTGGGAGACAGCAAGGGTTTGGGAGCATGGCCTCCATGTTCTTCTTCCCTGAATGATGCACTGAACCTTCCGTCGGCCAGATCTTCTCGCCGTCGCCGTTCGTTCCCGGCCTTCTTTTGGATACAACTGTGATCGCACAATCATAGCTTGCTTTGTTCAGAGAATCAGAGTTCCAGGTGCTCCCACTGGTCTGTTTTCGATTGTTTCCCAATGTGAAATGTCAACTGAGTGCATACGAAAAAAAATGCATATTGTGACACTGAACCCCAGCAGTGGTTGACCGAGCGGTAGTAGGGAGGGTGGGTGAGTACACCAAGATGGTCGACGCTGTTAACTGAAATTCACTCAAAGTAGCGGTGCCTCGCTGTTTTCTACCAGCAGCAGCGTCGCCAGCTCTCGGTGCGTTTGCTTGCTGGCGTTCTACCAATGGAACTCACAGCTTGCTGCAGCGGAGCCTACTTTTTTTTCTTAGGATAACTCGAACGCTTTAGTAATCAACAGACACGGCAACAGGAATTAACACAGGATCCTAAGGTTCTAGAGGAACCTACCCTGCTTCCCGTTATACAACCGCGTGTTTCTTACTCTGAAAGTTATAAGACATCACCAAATTTTTATTTTTGCCACACTACTTTTTGCCCATTTTGCTTTTGCTACTCTAAATTTTGACATTTTGCTTTTGCCCCATTTTCTTCCATTTGAGGGACAAAAGCACAACAAAATTGCACTTTTTCATTTCGTTTTTGCCTCACAGGGGAAAAAAATGATGTATTACAAGAACTACAAGAGCAAAAATAAAATATCAAAATTCAGTGGCAAAATTAAAATGGGCAAAACTAGTGTGACGAAAAATAAAATTGATTGTTATGATAACTGAATCATACATGACCAAATAATTAGAAACAATTATATATAAAATCTATTATAATGCATGTTAACAGTTTTACCAAGCTAAACGAGTTAAATGAGCAAACTCGCAAATTTGGCGAGCCTAGCCGAATTATAATTCTACACTTGTTTGTTAAACGAGTCGAGCCGATCTAACTTGTTAGTTGACCGAGTTTTAACGAGTCGAGCCAAGCCGAGCCGTTATAGTATCATGTCCCTTCAGCCGTGTGATTCATGTGTGCGTATGTTAGGACCTAGCATCACACGGTACCGATGAGGTGATCGGCAACAGCAGGTAGCTACTACCAAGACTAGTACTGACTGACTGGTGACCATACAACGGCCATGTTGATCTTTGGAGGAATCTTCTCGTACGTCTTAACACACACTATTAGCTTTGTCTCGATCTTGGTCTTGGACGGACGCTAATGGTGTTTTGTTCTTGAATTAATATACGAAACAGACGGTGAGTGTCAGGTGGTTAATCGAGGCTCATGTCATATCGACTTATCGCTTGAGGAGAGCACCGACGCGGGCGACCGCCAAATGGCCAGCTCGACTCACCTCACATGGCACGCGTGAGAGCGTCTCTAGCGGATGCACTAAAACAACATACAGCAAAATCAGTTTTATGTTCCCTGAAACCAGTTATACGATTTGGAAATCTATCGGGCATAGCAGATACCGAAAATTTGGACTGTAAAATTAAACCTTCAAGCGAGAATTCAACTGCGATCACACAAACAGAGTTCATCGCACACAACACAATTTTTTTTTAAAAAAAATCATGAACATAGCACAAACACAAATTTAAACTAAAACCTAACCCTAGCACCACTTCACCGGCGAGCTCACTCACGCGGGCGAGGTAGTACTTGACGATGGACTTGCGCGCCGCCACGGCGAAATCGTGCTCCTCCCTTGCAGCTTCGAGACGACGCTCCAACTTCAGATCGCCTTTCCACGTCGCCTCGTGTAAAGCCTCCCGAAGGGCGGCGTCGGTTTCACAACTCCGCTTTGATGTGAGTTCGTCGTCCAGCGGGATGGGGCGGCGAGCAGCAGCCAGGGTGGCGTCGGAGCTACCGATGGTGAAGGTGAATGAAACGGAGCCCATTTTGATGTTCATAATTGGCACACAAGGCCCCTACCTTGTGCACCAACTAACGGTGCCGGTTTTGTAACCGGTTAGTGAATTTGTATGTAGGTAGGGCTCGTGACCACGATCGAATAGGTTAAGAGACTCATGCACGCAAGTATGTATACAGGTTCGAGCGCCGGGATCGTCTTCAGTAACAACCCTACTCCTGTGTGGTCGATAAATTTCGGCGTGTGAGCCGAAAAGTATAAGGGGTGGTTTGCTGGCAGTGCAGCCGACTAATTAGTTCCTCTCGGTGGAGATGATGAGTAGTGAGTATGTGGAAGTGTGTGTGTATGTAATGATCAACGGTCTCCAGTGCAGAGGCATACCCTTTATACGTGGGCGCACCACTGTCTCATAGGTATGGCGGAGCGGAGCTACCGGCCCGGATAAGCACTACGATGGGACGGAAGCTATGCTAAACTGGCGTAGCTGAAGCCCGACCGACTCGTACGTACACGGTATGGCGTTGGGCAGCTGCGCGAGTCATCATCAATGACTTTGGAACGTCCTAGTACAGGGCACTCGTCAGCCTGATTGGTCGGGATCAGACTTGCCTCCGGGGGAGGGGGGGGGGGGGGTCTTGTCGTCCCGCCCCCACATCGGTATGGAGGGCGGGCTTCGACTTGCCTCTTTCGGAAGGCCGACTGCAATGTGAACGATGGCTGAAGGGATAATAGCTCAATGGAGCGGGTCATCTTATACAGTAGTAGCTAGGTTGACTGTGCTGCCCGGCTGGCTGTGTCAGCCGGTGCTTGTAGTTTTGCCTTTGAAAGGTATACAATACTCATGATCCCGTCATGCGGGAGACCTTCTCGTTGTGTCGTCACGATGGAGGCGGCCACTATTCCAGCTGTTGTGGATCGAGCGACACTCATTGTTGCATCCGAGGTAGATTCCATACTTCATGTGTTGGGGCCGCTTCCATGCTAGTCGAGGCAAGTCGACAATTTATCATTTGGTCTCAAAGTAAGTTACTCGCAGCACCGTGGACTCAAAAAGAGCATGAGTATCCTATTGCAGCTCCATAAGGTGTCCATTGTTTGATGCTGCTCATGATGAAGGTGCATTCCTGATTTTTTTTAAACAAATATAGCCCCCTATCCAATGCAATTGTCAAAAGTAGCCCCCTCCCAATTCTTTTGTCAAAAATAGCCCTGGCGGGAAGACAGGGAAGCGACACGTGTCCTCCCGCCATGTGGGATGGAGGGAAGTCTCTTCCCGCCATACCAAGTGGCGGAAAGTCTCCTCCCGCCGTACGAAGTGGCGGGAAGTCCCTTGACACGGAGCACATTCTGTGCCTCGTCGTGCTGACCCCACCACCTCCCGCCACCCCAGCTGGCGGAAAGTGCCACGTGTCGCTGCCGGACACTTCCCGCCATCCCACATGGCGGGAGGACACGTGTCGCTTCCCTATCTTCCCGCAGGGCCATTTTTGACAAAAAAATTGGGAGGGGGCTACTTTTGACAATTGCATTGAGCAGGGGGCTATATTTGTAAAAAAATCGTGCATTCCTCAAGCTGTTCGGCTTAAATCACCTGAGATGGATGGCGACATCTATGTTGTTGGTACTCAGATTTAACCGTGGGGACATTTTGAGATCGAGCTCTTCATGTGCATATGTCAGATAGTCCGTTGTGAGAGCCACCCGCGGCAGCCGCGGGGCAGCAACCGGTATGGAGCATATAGGGATCTGGAGACTGCAATTGCATCATTTTTATATTCGAGTTGCTAAGTGTCGACGGATGATCGATCACTGTTTGACTCCACTTGCTGTCTTCAGCGCCTTTTTCACGAGTTATCGTCATCTTGCCTTTGGTTAGTGCAGTTTAGCTCATCTGCATCTTGCTCTTCTCAAGAGCCATGTAATGGTGTATGGCAATCTTCAATATTCATATAATATGTTATGTTCAAAAAAATTCTCATATGTTTTGGTGCAAATTCCGGTGGTACTCAACGCTCTAGGATTCAAAAGGTATGAATGATTTTATTAGACTTGTTTTTAGGTTGGATTTATTTTTAGCCTAATGGTCAAGGCTAGTTAGTCTGCACAGACATTCATGTCAGATCTGATAATTTAAAACATGCTGTTACTGGGCATTTATTGCATGTACACATTGTGTGAGTCTACGACGCATGCTGCCTTTCGTTGACTATGGCATGCTCTCATTTGTTAGCTGCAAAAAAAAAAAAAATGCTCTCATTTGTCAAAATTTCGCTTTGGCTCCTGAGATTATGCTTCAGCCCGAATAAAAAATAAAAAAGTAAATATTTCAAAACATTTTTTAAAAAGTTGGTGACAATAATATATAAGTTTTCAACATATGTGTCAAATTTCATGGTGAAATGTCACTTATAGTGCTCCGTGCAGAAAACAAAATGAGTGTTCAAAATAAGAGCTAGACAATATTTATTTTAAAGCACTTATTTTGTTTTTTCGCACGGAGCATCACACATGTCATTTCATCGTGAAACTTGGCAACTATGTAAAACAAGTATGTACCGTCACCAATATTTTCAAATATTTTTAAAATGCTTTACTATTTTGTCAACTTTTTTACTTAACCAGCAGTCCAGCAGCATATGAACTCGGAACGCAAAACACGCCTCTCTGGTTTCTCCACTACTTCACGTGATATCATAGTGGTCAAGAGTCAAGAATGTACCAGACTCAGAATAAAAGAGAATCTGACGACTGACTTGCGGTATATTTAATGGTCAAGAGTGAAGAATGCTGATATCGTGTAGAACCTGGGTTTGTGGTATGTATATATATTTGGATTTGTACAGTGGCCGAGGGGAGTAATGTAGAGTACTGTCCTTTGAGGTTCTGAAAGAGTGGAATTTGCTGAATGTCTGTACGTTACAGTATGTGCATGTGTATCTAACCTTGCGTTGTTGCTTTGTTCATCCTCCTGATTCGCTGGGTTTGCAGCTATGATGGTGCCTCAGCTTACTTAGGTGATCAAGAGTTCAAGACAGTTCCTAAACTGCGTCTTCAGGTTAGTTCCTAGTTCCTAATTTGTGAGAGCATCTCCACTAGAGGCCCCAAGAGCCTCCGCAGGGTTTTTTTTTTGCGCCGGATGGACAAAATAGCGCCAAATTCTCCCCGCCCCCCCCCCCCCCCCCCCCCCCCCCCAAATTGGCGCCGTTTTGGACGAAACTTCATCCGGTGCACCCAGGCCAAACCCAGCGCGCTGGGGGCTGCTGGTGGCGCCGGACGGAAGCGAAATCCAATAAGTTGTCCACACGTGGCCAACTTCCCCACGCTCTCTCCTCTCTCTCCTCCTGCCGAAAAAGCTCCTGCCCACTACGCTCCTCGCTCTGTCCTCTCTCCTCGCCGGCGGCCGCGGCTCCCCTCCCCTCCCTCCACCGGCGGCCGCGACTCCCCTCCCCTCCCTCCATCGGCAGCCGCGGATCCCCCCACCACCACCCAGCGCGGGCGCCGCCCCCGGCTTCCTTGCTAGTCCGACCGAACGCCGCCGCCGAACGCCTTGCTGCAGCGAGCTCGGGGAGGCTGACGGCGGCGACCACGACACCCTCCTGGAGTTCGTCGGCGTCCTCGACGACCGAGTGCTCCGAGCTCGAGGTGCGGCCCCGCTCCGGGAGACGAGGTGTTCGCCGGCTGGGGCACCGGTGCGCGCCGCGACGAGGAGAGCATGCCCTTCCGCGAATCCGGCCGCCACCTCCCCATTCTTCCTAGTTCCGAGCTGGATGCAGCGGCAGGCGTCGGCGGGTCGAGTCTTGAGATTGACGAAGTCACCACATGCGCCTCGCTGTCAACGGGAACGTCTCCTCCCACTGAAGAAAATTCCGCCTTAAGCGAGAAACACCAACGTCAAACTTGGGGTTTGAACTCTGGTGGGCTGGGTATACAACCACCCCCTAACCATCCTGCCACAGGCAGGTTCAATACTTGTCCAATTTTTCATGTGATTCGTATCGTATCGTGTCTGCAGGGACCCCTATGCACTGTTCCTTCGGAGCACTGGCGGGGAATCGCTCGCAGAGCTGTGCTACTGGGCCAGCAGTGGTGGCCCATTCATAGGAATAGTATCTTTTCTCGTTTTTCCCTGTTTTATCTTTTTATTTTTGTTCTTTTCTCTTCATTTTATTTTACATATTTTCTGTCTTCATATTTTTTTGGGTAAATATATGAATAATTATTTAACACATGAAAATTTTCTCGAAACATGGAACCATTTTTCATCCTCGAATTTTCATACTATTATTTGTTCTTTCTTCTATTAGTTCCGCTACAACTCGTCGGGTATCCTAAAAAAGAAGAAACCCAAAAAAGAAACGAAAAACGAAAGGAAAAACAGCTCAAAATGGGCCGGCCCATGCGGTCTAAGAGGGATAAATAGTGCTGGCGTGCATTATGCTTAGCTACAGCGCACCAAATTCTAAAGTTAGCTTCTTCTTGGGCTTTCTCCTAGCAGGTCGATCTTCCTGGACCTTAACTAAACTTTGGCCGAGTTCTCAAAAAAAAAAAAAAACTTAGGCTTGGTTTAGTTGCTGGAGCATACAGTACAGTACAGTGTGACTTCCACTAGCTACGCTATTCTGGAAAAACACAAAACACATATTTTTCAACCATTTTGTAATGAGACACTTCAAACCTATAAAACGGAGCTTTTTAAGGGCATGTACAATGGTGTCCAGTCGGCTGTCTATAAGAGTGTCCATGTAGGATTTCTGTTGACCTGGAGGAGAGAGATCTAGGAGAGAGAACAGGGGCGTCTGCAATTCGGCAGACGGTCGATAGGCGTAAAAGTCGCTAGCTATCGACGGCAATTTCTCCGTTGTACGCTGGGATGTCGATACTAGATTGCAACTTCCCCCAGTGCTCTAGAACCCAATCTCGTGATCCTCTTCCCTGCCGCTGCCATGAAACGACGCAGGTCTAGTTCTCTCCGGTCGCCATCGTCTTCTCTGCTACAAGAACATGGCCATGTCCTGAGTCCCGACTGCAGAGGTGACCACGGCCATGCAGCACCTGCATGGAGCCGCAAACCAGAATCATGCTCGTTGCGATCTTCCCTGATTTTGATGTCCGGGGTCAGGAATTGGCAGGATCGAAGTGCAGATCAATGTTTCTTTCTTTTTATTTGGTTCACTCGGCTATCGATTTGAGAAATTGCTGCGGTCTGCTCTTACACGGAGGTGGCACTTGAGCATCATTATTTTTCCACAAATTCATGCAGTAGTCGGTTTCTCCTATTGACACCTAAATAGACAACCCACTGCACAAACTGTCTACATTACCGTCTGTAGATGACATGGAGGAATTTTACAGTCGATTGCTGTCTAAACCATTGAACATGCCAAGAACGATGGCACTTCATAGTTTTTTTCTCGAGTAGGATTGATCCCCAACTCGAACAAGATGAGATGCATGCATACTCCATACTCGCGTCTTCGCTACAACATATACAGAAATGAAAGATAACTAGGAGAAGATAATGAACCCACCTCATTTTTTTTCTTCTATCTGTCTCTCACGCAAGGCCCAATAATAATGAAAGATAGACGTTAGGAACTAAAATTTGTCCCAAGCTACAACCACCATAGTTGCAATTAGCCCGACCGTTGCACACTGAGTGCAACTAGCACCATAGTTTTACATGACTAGTTGAATTTGGCGTGGCGTCCTTGGTGATTTTTTTGGTTGAATATATATATATATATATATATTTTTCACGAAAATATTGGCCAAATTGGAACGTTTAAACATGTTTTTATTTTGTTCTGAAGAGATAGCATTTTCCTGTGAGCATTTTTGATATATTTTGTGAAATATTCAAATGTTTAGTGGTTTGAAATGTGCAAACATGTTTGTATTTCGAAGTGAATAGTTAACTGAAATTAGAAAAATTTGTTTGAATTTAGTTCCACATTTAGGGGAAGGCACTGGTCAACAAGGTAGCAGTGAACAGTGCTTACTGTAGCTAGCTACAGTACATGGGGCTGAGAGCTCGCGAAATCGGCCGGCTTTCATATACTTAGTATATTTGGCCAAATTGAAATGTTCAAATATATTTGTTCTTGCTATAAGTATATAGCGTGTTTTTTTGAGCATTTTTGATATATTTTATGGAATATCGGAATATTCCCCGAAATGTTAGCTAAATTGGAATTTGCAAACATGTTTTTTATTTTGTTTTGAATAGGTAGCATTTTTTTGTGGGTATTTTTCATATATTTTGTAGAATATTCAAATATTTAGTAGTTTGAAATGCTTGAACATGTTTGTATTTTGGCGTCAATATTTAATTGAAATTATAGGAAATGCATTTGAATTACCTCCGAATGGTGACAAAATAAAATTTGAGTATTTCAAATTTTTTTTCTTTCTTTTTGCCGTCACGACGCAAACGCTGTTTTCGAAAATGTCGTAATCCGTCTGAATTTGTTGTTTATGTTCTTAAAATTTCCACTAAATTGGAAATATCGAAATTCGTCGTTGGAAGAAGAAATACCGCTTTGTAAGAAATTTAAATTTGAAATCCTTTTTTTAAAGCGGTAAAGTAGGAAAATATATGGAAAACTAATGAAATAAATTTTGAACAAAATGGATATTTATTAGTTCGTGTGGAAGTTTGAAATTTTCTTAAACTTTAAAATTTAGTAAATTTGTAAATCTGTACAATGGATTTTTTCGGTGCAACTTTTGTGTGGAAAATCTAAAAACTTGTTATTTTTGAAGATTTTCGATGTAGTGTCCGCATTTTTTTTTGCAAAGTATCTTTGGTGCATCCTTTTTTTGTGGGAATTTTGAAAATTTGTTGAATTTGAAATATGGTTGGATTTTATATGCAATATTTTGAAACGTGCATTAGAAGATATGAGTTTTATGGATTTTAGTGTTTGTCTACATTTGTGAAATTTCTGGCAAGTGGGTCCCACACATTTTCAACAAAACTTTGAAAGTTAGCATCGGTAAGTTGTTCAGATTTTGAAATTAGTTATTTTTTCTTCCTAATTTTTTACAAATTTTAGCAAATTTGAATTTCTGAAACATGTTTGTTTTCTTCGACATAAGTAGTTGGTTTTATATTTTAGGATTTTTTTTTGTTTGTGGTTATGCTGGCACGTTTATCGTATATGAAATCTTTTTGCGTTTATTAAATGCAGATTTGAAAAGCATTTAAATGTTTGAATTATTCAAACGTGGAATTTGATCATATGATGTAAGTAGGCGGCTTTTTTTTTGTGTTCATGTTGACATATTTGTCATATTTTGCCCTCCCACTAAATTTCATCTTGGAACTGTTCGCATTTAAAAATTGCGCAGACTCGGAAATTATTGAAATGCAAAGAGGGCTTACGTTCTAAGATTGTCCACATTTCGAAAATCGTTCAAATTAGGAAGTCATCAAGTTTTGAATATTTTTTTAACGTATTTGAATTCTTTTTGATGTCTACATAATGAACAAATTTGGAAGGCACATGAAAATTTAAAACTTGAATTTTGATCGTATGTCATAATTAGTCATCATTTATTTTTTGTGACCATTTTGACATATTTATTATATTTTTTTGGTGGTTATATTTAAAATTATTGGTTTACAACATTTACCAATTTTTTGAAATCATTTAAATAAGTTGGGCTTTTTTTTTAAAAAAAAAGAAGAAAGAAAAAATCTGGCAGGGTGGGCCCACTGTGACGTCATGATGACGTCACAGTGGGCAGATCTGGCCGGAGCTGCCCGCGGCGGCGCCGTCAACGAACCAGCGCGAGCTGGGATGCGCGCGGGCGTGCGTCGGACGCGCGTCGACGCGCGCTACCCGTAGGTGGCGGCGCCGCCGCGCTTTGGTCGCCGGAGCGGCTGGTGCGACGCGCGGACGCGGCGGCGGGCCGGTGCGACGGCGGCAGCGATTCCGGCCATGACGCTGCGTCCCAGCACGCGGTTCTCGGTGAGGGAGAGAGGGCGCGGCGGCGCATCCCGCCGTGTGAGCGGATCTGGCCGGGGAGGCGCGTAGTGGCGGCAGCGGGCGCGGCGGCCGGCGGCGAGCTCGGTGCGGCGCGGGGAGAGAGAAGGGAGAGGGGGGGGGGGGCTCTGCGGAATTTTGCAGCGGAGTCGCTGGGTTTCTAAGAAATTACGTTTAGGTCCCTCGCTTCAAAAAATTGGAGGTTTTGCGGTATAATTTGTTGTCTTGTTTGTCGGTTTTTAGAAATGTAGCCGCGCCGTGAGGCTGACAGGTGGGGCCCACCACGGCACTGTTCAACACTGTAGCAGTGAACAGTGCTTACTGTAGCTAGCTACAGTGCGTGGGGGCTGAGAGCTCGCTAAAGTGCTCATCTTTGATATAGTTAGTAATGTGCGACTATTCCCACAGTAGCACAGAGTTGCACGTAGGGTGAAATTCCTTCCCTCTCCCCCCAAGTTGCACATGGGGTGCAACTGGCCCTCTAGTTTCACACTAGCTGCATCCAGCTCCACAACTTGATGAAAAACATGAAGATTGTCATTTTTGTCTTATTTTTCTTTCCTATACATGGCTAGATATGCAAACTTACATACATCAAAATTTGAAAAAGGTGTTTGTTCATGTGAATTTAAAATTTAGGGCTATTGAAATACATCAGTTCCATAATTTAGATGATTTTAAACAATTGAACCTAAATGATAATTTATAGCATGGAAAACACCAATAGATGAAATATGTTTAAACCTTTTGAATTGTAAAGATCCCCAAACACAAGAAACTTCCCAACTCATGGGGTTCCAGAATGTGAAATGCTATGGTCTAAAAAGTTTCCCAACCGTAAACATTGTATCCTAAAATAAAAGGGGAACATGAGAAAAATAAGAAAAATATCGTATTAACAAAAACTTTGAAGGTTAATTTTACGAATGTTGGAACTGAAAATGGCAGGAAAAACCTTGTAACTCTTGAAATACTTGCAGTCGTCCAACAATACCCTTTACAAAAGGAATTAATCATTTTTTTTTTAATATATTATTTTGAATGTGTAATTTTTAAATTAGTATGTTTTTCATCGGCAACCAAACACTTCCAAATCAAAGAAAATATATTTGTTAGATATGGTATAGACGTAGATCTATAATGCTATGCACATAAAGGGAAGTCATTTTCTGTAGTCCCAGATTTGACTAATTCACATACAAAAAAAAATCTGCAACTATTCGGAATGTTTAAATGTACATTTATCTAACTGTATAAGAAGCAAGCCAACAAAATTTTCATCGGTGCAAACTTTTGAATCCTATGAATAATGGGAACATGAAAAACATACAAAAAACCGTCGAATCACATAAATTATTAACAATAAATTTTCGACATGGAGATAAAAAGGCGATGTAAGAAACACTTTCAAGCCTTGAAATAATTACAAAAAACAGATTATCCAATTATACCTTTAAAAATATTTTTTCTTACTTTTTTGAAATAAATAAATCAAATTTGTAGTTTGAAATGTAGTAATCTCAGAATATACTTCCATTGGAGGATAATATGAAGTACAAATGTCGAAAAATACCTGAATTGTGTTCTAAATTATATTTTGGCATGTATTGTATAGAGACAATATGTTGGGTGATTTGGAAATAAAAAGGTCTATACTATGTTGGTTTTGCAGATAATGGAAATGAATTTACAAGGTATATAATAGTAGGGGCTATAAACATACCTAAAGGATTTTCCCTTTTTTTGCTCAAAATTATTAATCTGATGCAAGAAAATTTGGTATTTCAAGTGTTTTCGCGGATATCCGATTTTCTGGAATCTTTAGTGGAATCATTTGTTTTTGTTGAATGGGACTTTTTTTTCAGGAACACGTAGCCACTATGCAGTGGAAGAATTCATCGAAACTTCTAAAGTGCATGCAAAAATAATGCAAATTAAAGAAGTTTCACTTCCGAAAAGGTTAGAAAACAAAAAGGAAAACTTCAAAAATGGCTGTCGGCCGGTCTCTGTTGATGATATCTGAATACGCATGCAGGCTAACCTGACAGGGCATTTCTTCCTCGAATCATAACTTAGAAGCTAACTACTCCTAGTCCTAGAACAAACTCGAGAAATGAACACTCAATAATTACTAGTAGTATATACTGGTCAAATTAATAACACAAGCACTACCTACTTCAACTCGTCTATGATAACAATCTATACAGATTTCACAGCCTGAGGCTGAGGTCCATCTTCATGCTTTGCTCCGACGGCGGCTGCTGCTCTGAGGTAGGAGGCTCCGACTGCGTCCTCATCCTGAAGCTCCCCGGCCACGACGTCGAGGCCGAGCCGAGCACCTCCTCATAGACAAGCTGCGGCCACGGGCCAACGACGCCGTCGCGGAGCCTCGGCGCCGTGGCTTCTCTCGTGACCGGCTTGTGGATCGCTGAGCTCGCCGGGTTGACCCGTAGGGCGGCGCGCACGATCGCGGCGTGCGCCTCGAGCGGCACGCCGGCCATCGCCACCATCCTCTGGTGGTGCTGGTGGTAGGACAGCGCCGACGACCGCTTGGCCGCGCTGCGCTCCCGCTTGTGCGCGTTCTGGTGCCCGCCCAGCGCCTGCGAGCTGAAGAACTTCCGCATGCAGAAGTTGCAGGAGAACACCTTGTGCGGCGGCGGCGGCGCCGAGGAAGCCGGAGTAGGAGGCGGCTGCTCGACGTCCGAAGACGAGGAGGAGTCCGCCGCAGCCGGTGGCGACCCGCTCACGCCTAGCGTGAGGGTGAGCCACGTCACTCCTTCGGCGCCGTCGCCCTGCTGCTCGCTGGCGGCGGCAAGCAGCCGCGCCGGGCCCGTCCCGTCGTCCATCTGCTCAACCATGTCCCGATCTCCCATATGCCGCAGCTAGTCAGAAGCTTTTCTCACGCACGGTCGTGCACTAGCTTCCCACCCACTAGCTATGCTTATGCTTACGCTATATATGATCTGCGCTTGCTTCCGGGGCTGGTCTCGCGGTCTGTACTTTATAGTGGGGATCGATCAGGCGGAACAAGCTAAAGGAGGCTTGTGGCTTTGTGTTGTGACTTGTGAGGAATCGAGTGAGGAGCTAGACAACTCCAATGGTCTATCTCCTCCACTTGCATGCGTCTCTTCTTCCTTGCTTTCCCATCAGGATCGATCGGTCTGGCCCATGTCTCCCGGAGGCCGGAGCAACAGTGCGCTTGTTCTCGTCACCTTCTCCTGTGCCTGCCATGCCAAACCGGGCTAGAACCCTAGCCAGGTATCTAGCTAGGTTCATACTATTCCCATCTAACCCATGTAGTGTCTTTGTAATCGATCGAATCGTGACCCTCGTCAGCTCCGCTTTTTTCCCGTCTTATACGAAAGATCGTAGAATCGAATGCACTTGGTATGGAGTTTGGGCGACAAGGTCGCTTGGTTCCGGTGGGTAGGTGTCGCTTGACTACTGGCGCATCCATGCATGGGGTGATCGAAAATGCAATTCCACACCCAGCTGGATCTCCCCGACTTATCACGGGCGTCCAACTGTTCGAGATTCGTGCCAACCTTTGGTGTTTTAACCCCTCAAATTTCACTATCTTATATGGTGCAGTCCCGAATCATCCTTTTCGTTTACCTCCTTACTACCTTGATCTCAACATCAGGGTCACTAATTCTTACCGAGATATTTCTTACCGAGATAACTGTTCATCATTTTTTATGGAATATTTATTTCAAGAATAGTTAAAATTATAGTATTCTTCTAACATTTCGGAAGAAATATTCAACAATATTCATAAAATTTGTTTTATAAGTTTTTTGACAGAATATTCTTTCACGAATATTCAACAATATATCATATAGTTTTATTTCAAAAAATACTTAATAAAATTCTTAAATGATTCATACAATATTTGTCATATATTGTTTTACAGAATATTTAACCTTTTTATTCAAATTTAATACAAGTTTGTCAGGAAAATCATGGATTTAAAAAAATTCATATAATTTTTATACATGTTTCATTCACAGAAATTAAAACCGATTTATAGTCCAATTCTTAAGTCCCCTGAAATATTCAGTACCGAATCATACATGGTTCACATAAATGTTTCATAAGAATTTCAATACAGATCCATATCAAATTCGAACAAAAGAATATACAACAAAATCGAAGGGAACTTCAAGGAAACTTGAGGGAATTCAAGGAAACTTGAGGAATCGTGTTGATTTCACCCTTAAACTTCTTTTTTAGCATGAACATCTCATCTTTTTTAGGATGAACTTCCGGATCTGAACACCACATACGAAAAAATTGTAAAAAGCCACGTTGAAGAAGAGATCTGGAAAATAAAGAAAAAATGGATGCATCACAGATATGGGACATTTAAAAAGAAACGAACCCAACAAAATCAAGAAGATCCTAAATCCGGGCTTCCAGATCCAAATTCGAGACAAAAAAGGAAAAAAAAAATGGAAGAGCTCAGATTCGGGTGGCGTTCCTGCCGCCGTCGGTCGCGGCCGCCTCCATCTCCAGGGGCGCCCCGGTCGCCGTATGGAGCTTCTCGCCACCGACGCGGCCTCTTCCATGACGCCGTCGCCGTTACCGACGCCGGTCGGCGGACGCGGCGGCCTTCATCTCCAGCGCCGCCTCCAGTCCCCGTATGGAGCTCCCCGCCACCGGCGCGACCTCCCTCCACGACGCCGTTGTCGTGTCCGGATCTGAGAGGTGGGAGGGTTCGAGTGGAGGTGGGAGGGGAGGGGGCGTAATGATTAATGCGGTGCGGTTGATAGGATCCAGTGCGGGTTAGGGAGTTTTATTGGCGGTGCGATTCGTTTTTTCGCAATTACAGGGTCCTTTGTGCAAATAAACCACACGGACCGTTGGATCCGTAATGAACGGTGCGGATAGGTAGGGGAGATCCAACTGGGTGTGGGAAAATCGCGTACGTGCATGGGGTGATCCATCTTCTTTCGCGATATAAACTCTACATCATCTAGGTCTTCTCAACTTCTGGATGGCCTTCGGGGTTTCAGCTGTCTAATCAGGACACGTACCTTCGGATAACTTGAAATTATTGGGCTTAGACCTATAGTTTCCAGAAGAGATCGAATCCATGGGGGCAATGATCTCTCCGGACGCAGTTAGAACAAGTAGCACGCAACTGATAGCAGCTAGATGCTCAAGTTGCATACGTCGGCCAACCATGTATCAAAAACAGTACAGCTAATGTTTACGCTAATGAATTAAACTTGATGACTAATTGGGCCGTGTTATGTGATGTGATCGATGTTATGTACCATTGTGTTAGAGTTGTATATACGTTTGTATATGTATTGTAACCTACTTGTATTAGACTAGGACTCTTTGGCTTTTGCCCTTTATATAATCACCGGAACCCCCACGTTTACGTGTGAGAGGCTTCCCCCAAACCCTTGCTATCTTCCTACATGGTATCAGATTGATATCGATCCTAACCTAGCCGCCGACTTCGCATCTAGCCGAGCCGCCGGTTCATCTTCCGCTGCCTCCCATGGCCTCCACGCCGAGCCACCTCTCCTCCGTCTCGGGTGCTCTCATGCCGGCCAACACCGGCGCTGTGCCCGCTGGCGGCGCGCCGCGGCATGTCGCCCCCGTGGTGCTCTCCTTCGAGGCCAACAACTACACGAAGTGGAGTATATACCTCAAGGCTTCTCTCGGGCGCGCCGGTCTCATCGGCCACCTCGACGGCACTACGCCCTCCGCGTTCACCGACGCGGCGTGGATCGCCGACGACTACACCGCGCTCAACCACCTACACTCGGCTATCCATGAAGATGTCGCCGACATGGTGCTCGCGCGCGACCAGACCGCCCGCCAGCTTTGGCTCGCCATCATCGAGCTCTTCTCCGCCAACAAGGCGAGCAAGGCGGTCTACCTCGAGAACGACTTCCACCAGCTCTCCCAGGGCACGTCGTCCATCACCGAGTATTGCCGCCGCCAGAAACAGATCGCGGACGCCCTCGCCGACAACGACTCTCCCGTCTCGGCCCGCGCCCTCGTCCTCAACACTCTGCGTGGCCTCGGGCCCCAGTTTGCCTCCGCAGCCACCATCATCTCAATGACGGATCCGCTGCCCACCTTCCTCCGTGCGCGGAGCATGCTCCTCATGGAGGAGATGCAGCAGGCCAACGCGGCTACTCTCGCCGCCTCCACTGCCCTCGTCGCTCAGGCGCGCCCCCTGCCCCGGCTTGCACCGGCACGGCCTGTCGCGGCCAGTCCCCCACGTCCGGCACACCCTCCACCTCCGGCACGCCTCGCAGGAAGAAGAACAAGAACGGCGGGAAGCAGGGCGCTGCTCCGTTCCGCGCCACGACCCCCGCCCCCGCAGGCCCGTGGGTCTGTTTCTCGCCTGGTGCTTCTGGCATGGGCCAGTGGCGGGCTCCCTCCAACGCCAGCATCCTAGGCCCGCGTCCTCAGGCGTACACCACCACCATGGCTCCCCTGTACCAGTCGGCGCCGTCGTCTTCCACTCCACCAGCCTGGGACAACGCTGGCTTGATCGCCGCCCTAGACAACTTATACCAGCAGGGCGGCTGGGTCATGGACTCCGGAGCTACTTCTCACATGACAAACGACGAGGGTAATATTCTGTTCTCCGCACCCCTCTCTCGTCCCCACTTTGTCACTGTCGGGAACGGTACATCCGTACCGATTTCTTCTTCTGGTTTCACCTCTTTCAAATCTCCTTCTGGTCATGTTTTTAAACTTAACCATGTTTTTCTAGTCCCTCACTTAATTCGCAACCTACTCTCTATCCGCAAATTTACTAAAGACAATTCTTGTTCCGTTGAGTTTGACGCTTTTGGTTTTTCTGTGAAAGACCTGAAGACTCGTCGTGTGATCCTTCGCTGCAACAGTGAAGGAGATCTCTACACGTTTCCCGGCACCCCACATCGTCCACCACCCGTCGCCATGCTCGCCTCCACCACCGCTGATCTATGGCACCGAAGGCTTGGACACCCCGGTCGAGATGCTATGTCGGCGCTTCATAAGTTGTCTTTAATAAATTGTAATAGAGCTAGGCGCTCCTCTGTTTGTCATGCATGCCAACTTGGTAAACATGTGCGTCTACCGTTTAGTTTGTCTACTTCTGTGTCTAGTGCCAAGTTTGAGTTAATACATTGTGATTTGTGGACATCCCCGATTATAAGTAATTCTGGTTTTCGATATTATTTGGTTATTGTCGACGACTATTCTCACTTCTATTGGACTTTTCCTTTGCGTCAAAAGTCGTGTGCTTCACGCACCCTTGAAAACTTTTTCACTTATGTCCGCACTCAATTTGGCACCACCATACGTTCTATTCAAACAGACAATGGCACTGAGTTTGTCAACTCGCTAGTAGACACCTTACTCTCCTCTCACGGCTCCACACTCCGTTTATCCTGCCCCTACACGTCTCAACAAAACGGCAAGTCCGAGCGCGCAATTCGTACCATAAACGTCCTTTTTTGATTTCCCCTTTAGTTCTCAGTAGTCATTAGTGTTGATTTTTTTTTTGAGCTATATTAGTGTTGATATTTGTAACTGGCTTGCTTGTTCTGGATTAGACGTGCCGTCATCATCTACTCGCACTAGAGCTATGAGCTATCTGACTGAAATGAACACCAACACTAACAGCTCCAAGTTAAGACCAAAGGAATCATCTATTATTGAGTTGTTACGAAGAAATAGTTCCAACCACTTCCTTTACCGCCAGATACGCATATGACTGCATCCAACGGTCCAGGTATGCTCACTACAAAACCCGCACAACAGACACGATGAGCGGTGTCCATTCCGTTCAGGCTTCTAGCCGGCTGTTTGTGTTGTGTATGGGCTCAGGTTTAGTCATCCCTGGAAAGTAACTACTGACTGACACAAGTTAAGCACCGACAACTAGTATATTGGAACGAGATTTTTCTAACAACGATGTGGCCTGCCGGTCATTCATCCGCCGTTTATGGTCCTTAGCAGCCCTCGTTAAAATATTCGTTCTTTGCAGCTCGTCATATTTTTCTTATTTCATATTGATATGGCATATGTGTTTAAAATCTATGCGGTTCAAATGAAATAATAGTGAAATCTTGTTATTTTAGAAATATTCTTTATAGATCCAATAAATATTTGGAATATTTTAGTTGTCTTTGAAGCGAATTACGGTAAATCTCGATTCGTACAAGATTCTCATTACGGTTTTCTTATATATATCTAGGACATGTCATATCAATAAAAAAAGGTAATATATGACAACCGGCCTAGCACAAATCACGAGGGATCATGAACGGAGAATGAGTGACCTATAGGCCACAATCTCGTTAGAAATGCATTTGCGGGATATTGTCTATATAAACAACAGACATAACGGTTGACATAACAATATTTTGTGTAGATGAAAACTCTTGCTATCTAAAAATATTGTGGCTACTACCCTAGCCCCCCTCTGCTATAGCCCATCTCACATCGACCATCCCTCTCCCGACAGTCTCCTCTCCCAAAGCAAGATCTAGGTTAGATCAAGTTTTCCCCTTCTCTCCCAACATCATCTCCTCCTGTTAAAGATGTCCTCCCGAGAAGATCCCCACTCGACCGACCAAACGCTCTCGTGTTGTTGGTCTAAAGAGAACAAACAAAAAGGCTAATTCATTACCTTTTCCTCGTTGGTATATGGATCAAAGTTTGATGTACGGGATGCCGAGGGCGGACGAGAGTTTGGTTGAATGATGGTTTCCACTTTGACTCCCAAGCTCACCTGCTCCTGCCCAGTTTCGAAACTAAAATGTATATGAAAACACTTCGAAAAATCTGAAAAAATAGGCAACAAACATAAGATAGTGTACTAAGTATGTGCAAAGTTTCGTGGTGAATAGAAATTTCTTTCCTTTTACGAAAAAACAAAATCAGTGCTAATTTTGTGATATGTTTGTTGCCACAAATGAGTGTCGATTTTGTTTTTTTTCGCACAGAGCAAAACAAATGGCATTTCACCACGAAACTTTGCACATACTTAGTACACTGTCATATGTTTGGTGTCCATTGTTTTCAGATTTTTTCAAAGTGCTTTCATTTTTTTTTTTTTTTCGAAATGTGGCAGGAGCAGGTGAGCTCGGAGTCAAAATGCAGCCCTCAGCGCATGTGGTAACATGAGAATGTTCTTGTCGAGTGAGACGTTGCAGTTTTGCCACCGTGAAGTGATTCCTGTGATTGGAGGTGCGACAGTAGCCAGAGAGCTCTGGCGGCCCATGCCGACCACGGCTGTGATGCCGCCGCCGGCCTGATCTCTCTCGTACGACGTCGCCTCCGGGCTCTGCGACCGGATCCGGACTCCCCTTGACGACCTCTTCCCGTCCATCCGCCTGCCATGTAGGGGCTGGGCCTGCTGACCCCGCGGCAGCTCCCAGAGCTTCCGCCATTCCCATGGCCGTGGCGGCGGCCTCCGCGGCCGCTCCGGCACCGCCGCCCGCCGTCGGCGCCGTGCTGCCGGTCACGCCAGGCTCGCCCCCCTCCGCTGGTCTTGACCAAGCTCTAGAGTCGCCGCTGCCGACCTCCTCGCGCCTTGCTGCGCCCAGACCGGTGATGGAATCGCTGCCCAAGCTGCAGCGTGCTACTGCTGCTGCCCTTGCGACCTTGCTGCCTTCGTTCAGCACTGGGGGGTTCGCTACGCGACCCGATGTGCAGGTGCTCCTGGCACCTCTGGCGGCCTCAAAGACCGATGTTGCTGCTGCTGTTGTCGGCAACGCCGAGGTTTCAGAGGTGGAGATGGCCCAGCCCGGGCCGGTTGTGCCTTCTCCGTCGACCACCTCCTCCGCCGCGCTGGCCACGGCCGTCCTGGCGTCCCGCAAGGCTGACCCGGCTGCCAGGGGTCGTTTGGCTCGCCCCTGCTGCCACCATAGGCCCTTTGCGACGACGTCCACTCCGCCCAGGTCGCTCGGCGCTGCTGCCATGGTGGCTTGCTCTTCGCCGCCGTTGCCTCCTACGGGTCAGAGTCCAAGTGCGGCCTCTTTCAACGACAAGGATGACTGGGTGTATGTGGGTCAGGGGCGCCGCCGCAGCCGTGGCCCTCCCCCCGAGTCAAGGGAAGGTCATGAGCGTTGCCTTGCTTTCAAGCGTTGGGCTCGAGGAAGGTGCTTCCGTTGCCTCGACCGTGGCCACCAAGTCAGTGCATGCCGTGAGCCTTTCAGATGCATTCGCTGTCGTCGCCCTGGTGATCGGGAGAGGTTCTGTCGTGCTCGCTCTCTAGTTGCTCGCGATCACTCTCCGGTCAATAGTGCTCCTGACAAGCGAAGCCACCTTTCGTCCATCCAGACTTGTCCTTTGCTGTGTGTGTCGGTGCCACCAAGATCGCTTGCTGGATGTTGCAAGGATTCCAATGCCAACGTTGCCCTGCTGCGATTGGAGCTCCTTTAGAAGGTTGAGCTGCTTCGCTGTGAGCTTCACGACGCTCTTGCCAAGTTTCAGATTGCGTCGGTTATGCCTTTGCCGCCCGAGCTTCAAATTGGATCCGTTGATGAGGGGACTGAATGCTCCTTTGGAGAATTTTCTCCTCGTGCTCTGCATGCGATGTCTTCTGTCCCTGGGAGTGTTGTCATCACCGAGGTTGTGGCTCCAGTTGTGGAGATCTTTCCTGAGCTGCAGGATCGTTGTGGGGAATCATCTATGGTGCTTCCGATCGAGCTGTGCTCGCTGGAGTCTTTGACGGGGGACATGGCGTCATCCCCACCTCCGTCTGAGTTGTGCCAGCCGCCCCCCTCTATGGATTGTGGAGGTTTGGTTTCTACCTCATCTTCGAGTGACCAGGTTGATGAGACAGCTATGTTGGCGCCTGGCTCCGATGCCCTGTTTGACAAAGAGGTTTGTGACTTGCTTGTCGATTTGCAGGCGGCTTGTCCTGGATATGGCAATGATATTGCTTGCGTCTTAGCGGGGACAGCTTCGGACGGTGTTCTCTTGAAGGTGGAGAGGTCTCTCGGATGGAGGGCAAGAAAGAAGCTTGGCTTCCTTAGGAAAGCTTCCGCTTTTTCTTGATTGTTGAGCCAATTTGAGGTTGTCGTGTTGCCGGTTCATGGTTGTGCTAGGTTGGACGAGTGCTTGTTTGCTTGTGGTTGTTGCTAGCTTTAGGTGTTGCTCTCTGTGGTTGTGTGGGCTCCTCACTGTCGTGTTTGTTGTATAGTTTTTTGCCCGGTTTCTTCCACTAATAAATCAGGCACCTCCTTCTTAATAAATAGTAAGGCAAAGCTTTTGCCTTCCTTTCAAAAAAAAAAGTTGTTACTAAGGGTTTCACTGAAGGTTGCACACTCTGTAAAAGTCACAGTGAGGGGCCGGAATTTGTTATTGACGAAGGTGAAAAAGTTTTTAATTTTTAAGCGTCCGAAGAAGAACAAATCAACAACCTTGTTTTTTGCTTGCATCTTGTTTTGTCGAAACCTCGGGTGCTAATATTGGAATTTTGTAAGTGTGAACATGGTGTGGTCACCAAAGGGTTATCGGGCATAAAATCTTCAACCATTATTTTTCTCAATAGTGGGAGACTTTATTGTCACAAGTGCACTGACAAAGGACCGGCTGGACCTTGTAGTTGGCATTCTGTAGCTGAGTTCTTTCACTCCTTGCTTCCTATCCATTTTGTGAAAGTGTGAGATGATGTTAGCATTGGGGCAAGATAGTTGGGAGCCTCTTTACACTTGATCCTGAGTCAACTTGATAGAAAAGGAGAGGCACCTGGCTTCCTTCCACACAGTTAGCCATATCTGCAGGGGGCAGTTCCAACATGCGTCGCTTTCGGTGGGATTTGAAGATCTACATGCATTTCTCGAGCACAATCAACCAGGGCCCCCATTGGCATCTCGTTCTGCTATTGCCAAATCATCCTTTACTTCTACTTGTCTTGTCCTGCAAAAAGCACACATAAACAAATAATTTTAGCTTCGATTGATCCTACTACAAGTGCTGTAATCATGTTTTTTAGGTATGGAGTAGCTAGTTCTTAAATCATGAACTCTAGATCTGTGCCACAGCTCAGCTAATGTGTTGACCTGTGTGTTCTGAACCCTGACGAGGTCCATTAATAATCTGAACAAGATCATGGGAAATCCTACTTGTGCAGCTGTTCCTTCCTTAATGGAGACGGCAACATATCGCAAATCATCAACATGATTTGACAGCTAGAAGGTAGCCATTGTGACAAATGGTATGAGCAATCAGGGACCCAAAGTTTACCCTGTTACAGAGAGGTGCTGTGGTGGTGTCACTTCTGTGTGACGGTAACCTTCAGTCTTGTACTTGCAGCAACCAACCTGAGTTGTAGTTCAGTTATTGTTTTGACCTTATCCCTTTAACTTCGAACTGAATGTGACAGAGAGAGATCTTATCTTTGCAGCAGCTTTTTCATCAGATTAATGGTAAAAGTAAAACTTCCTCTTCTTTTGCCCCAGCCAGATGCGACAATTAGAAGGTGGCCATGTGATAAATGAGGAGTAGTCTTCCTAATTGGAATCATAGGCGAATGAGATTAGTTCCGTCTCCAAGTCGAAAAGGCAACTGCTTTTTCTGTTGGGAGTTCCCGGTGATGGCTACCCTTGTCTGCCACTTTGCTTAGTACTCCTACTGCAAGATCAGTGAATGACCCATGGCATGGTTGAGAGGGCAGAATGCTTGCAAGGTGGTTTCTCCTTTTCTCTTTGCGAGAATCAAAGGGTGGTCTCTGGCAATTGCAGTTTGCAGAAGCTATTATGCCCACTGGGGATGAGAAAATATCGCCTGTCAAGTGCATGTGTTGACATGTATACATAGTCTGGCCACAGTGGGAGCCAACCATAGAGGGCTCCAAAGTAAGCTCATCCTGGTTCCAGATGCCAAAAGAGATCAAGGAAAGTGACATCTTAATTCGCAATGCGCACGATTAGTGTGGGTTTTGTTTGACATGGAGTGCAAGAATATTGTCGGGAAAATGATGAGCTTCCATGCACGATGTTTTCTGAAAATTCAATCTTGTGTGTCCGAATGGGGCACGTATCTCCCTCTGCGTCCTCTCATGGTTGCTTGCCAATCACAGCGCGACATTGACGGCCGGCTGCACCTGTCGAGACGCAAAGATGACTCTCAAGTCTGAACATTTTAGACAAGAACTTTCAGTAGTGTAGCTGTTCTGTTAAAGTAGTATCTGACAAGCGACAAGGCTCGATCGAGTGTTATTCAATGCACATGGTGAGAGTTTGCAGAAAACAAAATACGCAAGGTGAGATAAAGTTCTCGCTATGAGATCTGACAAGAGGCAATGCATGATGTTAGAGGATTTGGGGCACCGATTACAGCAAGTAAGAAAGCTCAATTTCTAGACATGGCTTCAGATAAAGTCAAGTTGCTTGTATTGTTAGACATCTTTGTAACCTCTTTTGCTTTCTTGTTGTCTTCTACTCTTCTGAGATCTGACAATTCGATTGGTTACCTTTTCGACTCAAATATGTTCCATTGGCACAACGTTGTACCGACTGATACATTTTATATTATGTTGATATCCAAAGCTTGTTACAGCTACGGAATGCTGCATTGGTCACTGAAATTTTAGATTATGTTTAATTATATGATACAGTTTTTATATGTAGATATTGTAATAAGACACAAAGAGCTAATTCTCTCAGAAACAATGAACTTCCACCAGTTATCATTATTTTACTGGAAATCTCAAGGTTATGTGGGTGTATTATTTTTGCACGATTTGTTCATAATCTAACAATTTATGCCAATTTCTTTGAAAATCGAGGGGATGTATTAGCTCCGGGCTTAATTTGCTGGACCTCAAAAAGATCCCAGAAATGTACAGAGAAAACTCTGATGACCATATGGGTGTAATCTAGACATTACAAAAGTGGATGAAACAAACACAATTCCAATGTCTCAAAGTCCGTACATCTAACAAAGTCGTTTTTGAGAGAAATCAACTTGGTGTTCTGATCTGGAAGTAGGCTGCCACATCGAGAAAACTTACTCAAGGTGTATGAGCCTGAGAGCCTCCCCCCGACTGGACTGCTAGTCAGCCAGACCCTTCTGCAGTGTCACCCAAGAGGAGTGTGGATACAGAGATATTGTAAGACTACTACGTCTGAAGATCTATGGTTCTCTCCTTACCGATGCCTCCAACTCCCTATTCATTTTCCTGTGTTTCTTTTCAGGAATGGTGGAATGGTTTGAGGAGAAGTTTTGACCGTGAATGGCATGTACACAGGAAAATGAATAGACATCCTCTGGCTTCTCGAAAAACAATTGTATCATTGGCGATGCCTCCGATTCCCTATTTATTTCCCCATGTTTCCCTTCAGGAATGGTGGAATACTCGAAAAACTGAATGTAACAATGCAGCTTGGTGCTTATTAATACGCAGATCAGAAGATGCAGCAAATATGTAGGAGCCCCCCCCCCCCCCCCCCCCCCCCCCCCCCCCTGCTTTCAGTTTGATCAAAATGGACAGCCCATGCGTGTCGAACAGAGTGTACTCTAGCAGAATCTCAGACACAGGGGAATTTATTATTATCGATGTTTGATGGTGAAGTCCATTGCAATCGCTTTGTTGATCGTTTTCTTTTCTGTTTCTTTTCGTAATATTTTAACTGTGTCCATCCTCGATGTCTTGAGTAACTCTTGACATCGTGTTATGCAGATTACAGAGGTTTGATAGTATCGTCTTGATATTAATAAATTTCATTTATCGAAACAATCCAGAAATAGGCTGAGGCATGGAGAGAAAAGGTAGTTAAGGTACGTGTAATCGTTTCATCTTATCAGCCTTTCCATCACCAAACTGCTAGTCAGTCTTGGAGTTCATGCGGTGTTAGCCAAGAAGAATGTGAATACAGATATAATGCTGGACCATTATGTCTAAAAATCCACAATTCTATCATTGCCGATGCTTCCAATTACCTATTTATTTTCCCCAATTTCTCTTCAGGAATGGTGGAATATTCTGTACTGAAATGTCGAAGGGAAAGAATTCTGAGAGGAAATATTGAGCGTGAATGTAACAATGGAGCTTTGTGCTTATTAACGTGAAGACCAGAAGATGTAGCATATATGTAGGTTGTTGTGCAGTTATTATGTGTCACATTCATTTCATTAACTAGGTAATACCCCGCGCGGTGGGATTTCTTTTATTGATGTACGGAATAAAAATTCATAGAGCTTTGTCGAAAATTTTAGGTAGAACATTGATTTGAATGTCGTAAAATGTTTATTACTTAATCTACATGATGAGCACATTGATAACTATTCAGTGCCTTTGTAGATCTTTTTGTCAGGAAGACCGCGGATGATCAGATCCAAGTATGCATGCGATGTCCGCATGTGAAGGTCCATCTTTGCACCCCTCTCGTAAAGTTAGATTTTCAGAAATAGGCTGATCAGATCCAAGTATGCATGCGATGTCCGCATGTAAAGTATGCATGCGATGCACGAGCGGGACTGCGGGCCAGCCAGACAATCGGCAGAACAACTCCTACGCCGGTGGACCTGCGGGCCGTGGTGACGCCGTCGAAACATCAATGCCGGAGCTTTCAACAACGGAGGCGGTTTAGGGTTTGGAAACTTCAATGCTGGATCGGGATTCAATAGTGGACCACGCTGGAAGAACAATGGTGCAAGTTATCGTCGGCCGTACCAGGGAAGCTATGGGGGCAGGAGAGATTTCAATGGTGTTCGCGGTCGTGGTGGTTTTGCTGGGCGGGGTCGTGCCACGCCTACTAATTCGTCGGCGATGTCTGAGGACAATATTGCCGAGATGGCTCTGAAGGTGGCTGAGGCTTTACGGAAGCAAGGAGTGCTGGGCCAGACGTTGGTGGATGTTGTTGTTGATGCGGTGACAACAACCCAAACCAATGCTGCAGCTGTGAAAGGAGGTGTGCCACCAGCTGTTGGGCATAGGGCGCTTGCAGCTACGTCTAGGACTGCTTCTGTATGAGGGGAAGATGACAACGTGCCAGCTGAGGGTGTCGTTTCAAAGAAAGCTAAGAAGACTGATAAGATGCGCTGCTATAGATGTGGGTTGCAAGGGCATCCCGGAGTTGATTGTGAGACTGAGTTGTGTGATAATTGTGAGAGCAAGGAACATACTTCGGAGGAATGTCCGTTGCTTGATGCTCCTAAATCACAGATGATCATGCATGGCATCATTGATGAGGGGTTAATCTTCTTTGAGCAACCAGGAACGAAAACATATAAACCAAAGATGGATAGTACACGGCTAGCCATGGTGATTGTAACTGGAGGGGTTCTGACAATCCCCAACATTATTTCTCAGCTCCAGAGGGTAGTCCCAGCTGATCAATTCCATTGGGATGTTGATCAAGTGGGAAATAATATCTTCAAGATACCGTTTCCATCAAAAATTGAGCTGGACAGATTAAGGAACTTTGGGCCTCTTCGTGTTCCAAACACTACTTGCGAGATGTTGGTTGAATCGTGGGCTGCAAAAGTTGAGCCGATGCATAAACTGCCTCAAAAGTGGATTTTAATCTATGGAGTCCCTCCGAAGGAGACCGGAGATTTTTTGCCAAATTGGAGTTTAGGGTCTCTGTTTGGGAAAACTCTCAAGGTGGACATGAAATACACTAGGAAATATCGAGTAGTGCGTGTACTCGTTGGATGTATTGACTATACTCTGATACCACCAGGCTGGACAATTTTGATCAAGGGCAACTTCTATAAGCTAAGGTTCATAGTGGAAAATCCTAAGGACACTTCGGATGGGGTAGATGACATACCGCCTCCGCCTGATTTCAATGATGATGATAGTGATGCGGAAGAGGATCCTAACATGGATAAGAGTGATCCCAATGCTAAGGAAAGTAGGGACGGTGGCTCTCAATCTGGAAAAGAGGCTATGGATGTGCAGCAAAATGATGCAGTAACCGAGAAAAAAAGGAGAATCCTCCAATGATAAAATGCAAGAGATGGTCACGGAGGTGCGTTTTTCCCCTTTGGTTCGAAAACAATTTCATTTGGCTAGGCAAGCTTTGGTGGATTTGAGTGCTCAAGTTGCTGGTGCGAAGGAGGCGAATATGCTTACACTTGAGAGAGAGGACAAGGTGCTGGTCGAGGGCTCGGTGGTGTTGTCGATTGCGCTGATGACACCACGAGTGCTACGGAGTCGGACATTGTTGTTTCTGAGGCTTCTCATTTTGCTTCACCGGTGTCACGGTTGGGTGCTGATGGAGCACGGTACATTGATCAGGAGCCTCCTGTTGCAGACACAGGGGTTACTAAGCTTGTTTGTGGCAATGAAGATGTAGATGAACCGTCAGTGTTTACACCAAATAATGATGCTGCGGAGGTGTTGCTGGCTAGGATGCGTGCTTCGATCGAGGATACTGAAGTTACAGGGACATTGCGGTCACCACCTACTCGCCTGATCAGCATGGAGCGCTCATACTCTTATTCAAATTCTGAATCTTCACTATCCACGCCCGTGTCAAGAAGAGCAGCGCAGTCATTGATACGTCTCCAACGTATCCATAATTTCTGCTGTTCCATGCTTATATTATACCATTTGCTACATGTTTTATATACACTTCGTATCACTTTTATGCATTTTCTGGGACTAACCTATTAACAAGATGCCACAGTGCCAGTTCCCTGTTTTCTGCTGTTTTTGGTTTCAGAAAGTTACTTCTGGAAATTTTTTCGGAATTGCACGAAACAAAAGGCCAGGTCCCTATTTTTCCAGCACGTACACGGAGTCCGAAGGAGAGACGAAGATGAGCCACAAGGTGGCCAAACCACACCTAGGCGCGGCAGAGGGCCCCACCGCGCCTGGGTGGTTTGGGCCCCTCGGGGTCCGCCGACATCGCCCCTTCGCCTATTTATTCCCCGAGACGAAAACCCTAAAACACCGAGCCTTTCATCCAGAACATATTCGCTGCCGCCGCCGTCGTCAACCCTAACTCGGGGGGTTCTGAAGCTCTTCCCGGCACCCTGCCGGAGAGGGGAATCATCACCGGAGGGCTCTACATCGCCATGCCCGCCTCCGGAGTGATGCGTGAGTAGTTCATCCTTGGACTATGGGTCCATAGCAGTAGCTAGATGGTTGTCTTCTCCACTTGTGCCATCATGTTTAGATCTTGTGAGCTGCCTATCATGATCAAGATCATCTTATTGTAATGCTACATGTTGTGTTTGCTGGGATCTGACTTATATTGATACCTATGTGGAGCTGAATATTATATTATCATGTCTATGTCATTTGTGATCTTGCATGCTCTCCGTTACTTGTTGAAGCCTTGGCCAAGTGAATACTTGTAACTCCAAGAGGGGGTATTTATGCATGATAGTTGGGTTCAACCTCTATTTAACCTGGGATAGTGACAGCAAGTTCTAAGGTTGTAGATGTGTTGTTGCCACTAGGGGTAAAACAGCAATGCTTTATTCAAGGATGAATGTATTGTTTACATTACGCACATTACTTAATGCAATTGTCTGTTGCTTGCAACTTAATACTGGAAGGGGTACGGATGTTAACCGGAAAGTGGACTATTTAGGCATAGATGCATGCTGGATAGCGGTCTATGTACTTTGTCGTAATGCCCAAATGAATCTCATAGTAGACACCACAACTCACACATGCATGTTATATGCACTTATCAATTGTCAATTGCCCAGCTGTAATTTGTTTACCCAGCATGTTAGTTATCTTATTGGAGAGACACCACTAGTGAACTGTGGACCCCGGTCCATTCTTTTACATCTGAAATACAATCTACTGCAATCATTGTTCTCTACTGTTTTATGCAAACAAACATCATTTTCCATTCGATACGTTTAACCCTTTGTTTTCAGCAAGCCGGTGAGATTGACAACCTCACTGTTAAGTTGGGGCAAAGTAATTTGATTGTGTTGTGCAGGTTCCACGTTGGCACCGGAATCCCTGGTGTTGCGCCGCACTACACTCCTCCACCAACACCTTCGAAGCAAACCTCGTTTTCCTACTGGTCGATTAAACCTTGGTTTCATACTGAGGGAAAACTTACTGCTGCACTCATCATACCTTCCTCTTGGGGTTCCCAACTGACGTGTGACGTACAAGCATTGTTTCTGGCACTATTAACCTAGAGCCACCAACACGTTTTCTGGCGCCGTTGCCGGGGAAAACAGAATTGCTTCTGCAAGGGGAGTCTCTCACACCCAATCTCTTTACTTTGTTATTTGTCTTGCTTAGTTTATTTTTATTTAGTTTGTTTGCTTCTTTATCAAAAACACAAAAAAATTAGTTACTTGTTTAATTCAGTTTGATTTTGTTTTTCAAAATGAGTACTCCTGAGAACACTAAGTTGTGTGACTTCACTAGCACAAACAACAATGATTTCATATGCACTCCTATTGCTCCACCTGCTTCTAAGCAGAATTTTATGAAATTAAACCTGCTCTATTAAATCTTGTTATGAAAGAGCAATTTTCTGGTGTTAGTACTGATGATGCTGCTGCCCATCTTAATAACTTTGTTGAACTTTGTGAAATGCAAAAGTATAAGGATATGGATGGGGATATTATAAAACTGAAACTTTTTCCTTTCTCCTTGAGAGGAAGAGCTAAAGAATGGTTGCTTTCTTTGCCTAGAAATAGTATTAATTCTTGGACAAAATGCAAAGATGCTTTCATAGGGAAATATTATCCTCCTGCTAAGATTATATCCTTGAGAAGTAGCATTATGAATTTTAAACAACTTGATAATGAACATGTTGCTCAAGCTTGGGAAAGAATGAAATCTTTGGTGAAGAATTGTCCCACTCATGGACTGACTACTTGGATGATCATCCAAACCTTTTATGCAGGATTAAATTTTTCCTCAAGGAACTTATTGGATTCAGCCTCTGGAGGAACCTTTATGTCCATCACTTTAGGTGCAGCAACAAAGCTACTTGATGATATGATGATCAACTATTCCGAATGGCACACCGAAAGAGCTCCTCAAGGTAAGAAGGTAAATTCTGTTGAAGAAACCTCCTCTTTGAGTGATAAGATTGATGCTATTATGTCTATGCTTGTGAATGGTAGATCTCATGTTGATCCTAATAATATTCCTTTAGCTTCATTGGTTGCTCAAGAAGAGCATGTTGATGTAAACTTCATTAAAAACAACAACTTCAACAACAATGCTTATAGGAATAATTTTGGTAGCAACAACTCTAGGCCTTTTCCTTCAAGTGGTAATGGTTATTTTAATGCTAGATCTTTTATGCCTAGTGAGGAAAGGATGATAGAAATTGAGAGATCAACTAAAAGCTTTATGCAATCACAATTTGAGCAAAATCAATTGTTTACAAAAGCTATGAATGAACAAACTGCCATGTTGAAGAATATAGGACAGCAACTCGAAAATATAAATAGTGAGATTTCAGGTTTGCAAACTAAGATTTCCATTGCTGAAAACCGTATTTCATCTATGTCTGAAGCTCAGTCCTCTTTGATTAATAACATGGCAGCGAAACCTGAAGGTCTTGATGAGTCATTTGCTACAGCAAATGCCATCCAAGTTCGAATTGATAATAATATTAGGATGTTGGCTGAATTGCATGCTAGGTGGGAAAAAGAGGAAGAACTTGAAAAAGAGAATAGTATAGTTAGAGTTTGTACTATCACCACCACTAGTAATGCTAATGTTTTACATGCTAGTAAGCCTCCTACTATTGATGGTAATGTTATTGGTGTTGGTAATGTCTCTACTACTTCTGCAAGCGTTTGAAATTGCCTAAAACTGCTGAAACTTTTTCTGATAAAAGTGCTGAAATTTTTCAAACTATTGGAGACAATGGTTCCACCACCATTGACAATAATGATTTTGATTTTGATGATTGTAACATCTCTGAAGTTATTATGTTCTTGCAAAAATTAGCTAGAAGTCCCAATGCTAGCACTATTAATTTGGCTTTTACAAAGCATATTACAAATGCTCTTTTGCAAGCTAGGGAGGAGAAGTTGAAACTTAAAGCTTCTATTCCTAGGAAATTAGAAGATGGTTGGGAACCCATCATTAAGGTAAAGGTGAATGATTTTTATTGCAATGCCTTGTGTGATCTTGGTGCAAGTGTTTCGTTTTGCCCAAGAAGCTTTATGATATTCTTGATTTGCCACCTTTGGAACATTGTTATTTGGATGTTTTTCTCGCTGATAATGCTATGAAGAAACCTTTGGGGCGAGTTAATGATGTTTTTATTACGTAAAAATAACCTTGTCCCCGTTGATTTTATTGTTATGGATATTGAATGCAATGCATCTTGTCCTATTGTTTTGGGAAGACCTTTTCTTCGAACTGTTGGTGCCATCATTGATATGAAAGAAGGTAATATAAGGTACCAATTTCCTCTCAAGAAAGGTATGGAACACTTCCCTAGGAAGAGAATGAAGTTACCTTTTGACTCTATTGTTAGAGCAAGTTATGATGTTGATGCTTCTTCTCTTGACAACACTTGATTTTCACTTTCTGCGCCTAGCTGAAAGGCGTTAAAGAAAAGCGCTTATGGGAGACAACCCATCGTTTTTATTTGCTGTTATTTTTGTTTTCTTTGAGTCAAGGAGTTTTGTTACTTCTGTAGCAACTCCTTTGTATCTTTATTTTATCGCAATGTTGTGCCAAGTAAAGTTCTATATTGAAAGTTGATGCAAGATTTGGATTTCTGCGCAGTGACAGATTTTTAGCTGTCACGGATTTGAGCTTATCTCCCTGTAGAAAATTCAAAAAATTCTGAGAAAAATCACGCATATTCCTGAGATATGTACGCAACTTTCATTATTTTAGGCCAGATCCATCTGAGCAACTTAAGTGCCTCGAAAAAATTCGTCATTCCAGACTGTTCTGTTTTTGACAGATTCTGCCTTTTGTTTTGCATTCGCTCTTTTACTGTGTTTGTGTGGATTTCTTTGCTCCACAAAGCATTGGTGGCTGTAGCTAATGTCCAGAAGCTTTGGGATTGATTGTATCATTACAGAATATGAGAATTTTTGATTATGCACTAACCCTCTAATGAGAACTGTCTTGAGTTTGGTGTGAAGGAAGTTTTCAAGGATCAAGCGAGAAGGGTGATATTATGTGATCAAGAAGAGTGAAAAGCCTAAGCTTGGGGATGCCCCCGTGGTTCATCCCAACCATATTCAGAGAGACTCAAGCGTCTAAGCTTGGGGATGCCCAAGGCATCCCCTTCTTCATCAACAAACTTATCAGGTCATCTCTAGTGAAACTATATTTTAATTCTTTCACATCTTATGCGCTTTACTTGGAGCGTCTGTGTGTTTTTATTTTTGTTTTGTTTGAATAAATTCGGATCCTAGCAATCCTTGTGTGGGAGAGAGACACGCTCCGCTTTTTCATGTGAATACTCATGTTCTTCACTTATATTTGTTGAGTATTCTTAACTAGCTACTGCAGTGCTTTTAGCTCCTGTTTTTCATGCATCTTTCGAGCTGTTAGCACTTGTTTATAAATACTCTCTTGCTGCATTATATTATCATTTGGAGAGTTTATGTTTAAATAATTATTGGTGTTTGTTTGGAAGAAAGAAAATGCTACATGTAGTAGTTGGTATTGGAAAAGACATATGCATTCTTGTAGATCATTGTCTTGTTTTGATTTGATGCTTTGCAATTGTTTTGAGCTCTCAAGTAGATCATGTTTAAGCTCTTGCATCATGTAGTTAAAGCCTAGTAGTGGAGAACTACCGTAGAGCTTGTTGAGACTTGGGATGCATATTTGTTCTCTCTAAGGTCTAGATATTTTCTGGTAAAATGTTTGAGCAACAAGGAAGACAGTGTAGAGTCTTATAATACTTGCAATATGTTTTTATGTGATTCTTGCTGTACCGGTTTATACTTGTGTTTGCTTCAAACAACCTTGCTAGCCTAAACTCTGTACTGAGAGGGAATGCTTCTCGTGCATCCAAAACTTGAGCCAAAACCCATGCCATTTGTGTCCACCATACCTACCTACTATGTGGTATTTCCTGCCATTCCAAGTAAATATTTCATGTGCTACCTTTAAACTATTCAAAACTTTATTACTCCTTATTTGTGTCAATGTTTTATAGCTCATGAGGAAGTATGTGGTGTTTTATCTTTCAATCTTGTCATTTACTTCTGACAGACTTTCACCTGGACTAGTGGCATATACATCCGCTTATCCAATAATTTGCAAAAAGAGCTGGCAACGGGGTGCCCAGCCCCAATTAATTACAACTTTCATTAATAATTCTCTTCACATGTTTTGCCCTGATTTATCAGTAAGCAACTTAATTTTGCAATAGACACTCCTCCATGGTATGTGAATGTTGGAAGGCACCCGAGGATTCGGTTAGCCATGGCTTGTGTAAGCAAAAGGTTGGGAGGAGTGTCATCTATAAAGAAACTAAAATACATGTGTAAACAAAAGAGAAGAGGGATGATCTACCTTGCTGGTAGAATAACGTCCTTCATGGGAGCCGCTCTTTGAAAGTCTGGTTGACAAGGGGTTAGAGTGCCCACTACCATTCGTTGACAACAACAAACACCTCTCAAATACTTATTTTGTGCTCTCTATATGCTTTCGAAAACTTAAAAAGCTCTAGCACATGATTTAATCCCTGCTTCCCTCTGCGAAGGGCCTATCTTTTACTTTATGTTGAGTCAGTTTACCTACTCCTTTCTATCTTAGAAGCAAACACTTGTGTCAACTTTGTGTGCATTGATTCTTACATATTTACTTATTGCACTTGTTATATTGCTTTATGTTGACAACTATCCATGAGATATACATGTTACAAGTTGAAAGCAATGCTGAAACTTAATCATCCTTTGTGTTGCTTCAATGCCTTTTACTTTGAATCTATTGCTTTATGAGTTACCTCTTATGCAAAACTTTTTGATGCTTGTCTTGAAAGTACTATTCATGAAAAGTTTTTGCTTATATGATTCATTGTTTACTCTTTATCTATTTGTTAGCAAACTATAGATCATTGCTTTGAGTCACTTCATTCATGACATGAGCCTTGCAATATATTGATCAAGATTGTGTGAAAGCATGTCTCCTCAGAAATTATTTGTTGTTATCGTTTTACCTACTCGAGGACGAGTAGAACTAAGCTTGGGGATGCTTGATACGTCTCCAACGTATCCATAATTTCTGCTGTTCCATGCTTATATTATACCATTTGCTACATGTTTTATATACACTTCGTATCACTTTTATGCATTTTCTGGGACTAACCTATTAACAAGATGCCACAGTGCCAGTTCCCTGTTTTCTGCTGTTTTTGGTTTCAGAAAGTTACTTCTGGAAATATTCTCGGAATTGCACGAAACAAAAGGCCAGGTCCCTATTTTTCCAGCACGTACACGGAGTCCGAAGGAGAGACGAAGATGCCACAAGGTGGCCAAACCACACCTAGGCGCGGCAGGGGCCCACCGCGCCTGGAGGTGGTTTGGGCCCCTCGGGGGTCCGCCGACATCGCCCCTTCGCCTATTTATTCCCCGAGACGTGAAAATCCTAAAACACCGAGCCATTCATCCAGAACATATTCGCTGCCGCCGCCGTCGTCAACCCTAACTCGGGGGGTTTCTGAAGCTCTTCCCGGCACCCTGCCGGAGAGGGGAATCATCACCGGAGGGCTCTACATCGCCATGCCCGCCTCCGGAGTGATGCGTGAGTAGTTCATCCTTGGACTATGGGTCCATAGCAGTAGCTAGATGGTTGTCTTCTCCACTTGTGCCATCATGTTTAGATCTTGTGAGCTGCCTATCATGATCAAGATCATATTATTGTAATGCTACATGTTGTGTTTGCTGGGATCTGACTTATATTGATACCTATGTGGAGCTGAATATTATATTATCATGTCTATGTCATTTGTGATCTTGCATGCTCTCCGTTACTTGTTGAAGCCTTGGCCAAGTGAATACTTGTAACTCCAAGAGGGGGTATTTATGCATGATAGTTGGGTTCAACCTCTATTTAACCTGGGATAGTGACAGCAAGTTCTAAGGTTGTAGATGTGTTGTTGCCACTAGGGGTAAAACAGCAATGCTTTATTCAAGGATGAATGTATTGTTTACATTACGCACATTACTTAATGCAATTGTCTGTTGCTTGCAACTTAATACTGGAAGGGGTACGGATGTTAACCGGAAAGTGGACTATTTAGGCATAGATGCATGCTGGATAGCGGTCTATGTACTTTGTCGTAATGCCCAAATGAATCTCATAGTAGACACCACAGCTCACACATGCATGTTATATGCACTTATCAATTGTCAATTGCCCAGCTGTAATTTGTTTACCCAGCATGTTAGTTATCTTATTGGAGAGACACCACTAGTGAACTGTGGACCCCGGTCCATTCTTTTACATCTGAAATACAATCTACTGCAATCATTGTTCTCTACTGTTTTATGCAAACAAACATCATTTTCCATTCGATACGTTTAACCCTTTGTTTTCAGCAAGCCGGTGAGATTGACAACCTCACTGTTAAGTTGGGGCAAAGTAATTTGGTTGTGTTGTGCAGGTTCCACGTTGGCACCGGAATCCCTGGTGTTGCGCCACACTACACTCCTCCACCAACACCTTCGAAGCAAACCTCGTTTTCCTACTGGTCCGATTAAACCTTGGTTTCATACTGAGGGAAAACTTACTGCTGCACTCATCATACCTTCCTCTTGGGGTTCCCAACTGACGTGTGACGTACAAGCATTGTTTCTGGCACTATTAACCTAGAGCCACCAGTCATCTTGTAGACAGGGGGGATGGGGGACAGAAGGAGATAATCAAGGTAGAGGAACAACAGTCTAGTCAGTTACACGGGTTGAACAGCGCTGATGTTTCTTCCACAAAGGCTAGACCAACAGAGAAGGATATCATGGCCTTTGGAGACCTCAAGGATCTGTCCTTGACCGAGGCGCGGTCAAGTGACAGATTAAGGGCACATGCGGATGCTGATCTTCCACAGCTCGAACGTGCGAAGGCACGACTGGAACGCATGGATGCATGCATGAATGGTGGTACATGTTTTCATCTGAACCCTAAATTATGTATTTTGTCTTTTTCGGATAGTCAGATTAAGCAAAGGGCTGCTGTGACACCCCTCCCTGGCATACATCGCCAGAGAGGCGGTCGCCCCGTGCGCCAGTCCAAGATATCTGACCGCATGTCATGACAGTGCAACATAATGGAAATCATTACACAATCAGGCACAAGAAGTGCTACAAATGGTTTACAAGGCCATCAAGGCATGACAAAATATCAAGCCAAGCATAGCTCAGGACAGAGTTTAACTGGCAGCGGAAGACGGCTAAGGCAACGGCTTGGAGCGGCTCCATTCCATAGGCATCTGGCTGGGCTACTGATCCTAGCACGCTTTTGCTCCATATCCTTGCTAAGGTAGAAGATGCATCCTTGCCAAAATCTAACCATTTGAATAGCCAACGTGAGTACAATGACGTACTCGCAAGAATATTAACCACTTGACACGAATAGTCAATAATCATGCAACAAGATATACATTGGAAATAAATCCTACAACATGGCAAGGTGTACTCTAGATACATGACATAAAAGTAGCATGGCATTGACAACCAAACATGTCATAAGCAAGCAACGGGGTATCACCAGTACCGAGTCCAAGCCAAGTGGGGTTGAATCGTGCACCGCAATCATACAAAGAGATTACCTGTGACAAGTAAACAAGTGTACCAGTTGGTACCAAATAATACACAACAGCACATGTGATCACTGCTAGGCCCACTGGCCTCATCTTTCCACTCTGGGCATGCACGGTTGATGTTGGCTCAGGCCTAACTCTAGGCTCCCAACGGTCACACCGCCATCCCATATCACGGGTTACCACCGACATCTCAAGGCAACATTCCCTGCATCATCTTATTTGTTCATTTAGTGAAATCAGGTCGTTCATTAATTCTTTCAAACAGATCTTAAGTTTAACCTCCTGACACGACAAAGACACACAGTGTGACCGACACTGAACTGTTGTTCCATATCCCAGGAACGAGTCTAGCTTGCTAGGTTGACACTCTCGAGAGGTTGCGTTCCCAACTATCAAAATGCACCTTACTCAGCCGGTACTTCACGTTGTCACGCCAAAGTCCGACTAAGCAAAACACACTTACATGACCGTCCACTTGCTAAGACACTCTCCTGCACCACCCTATACGCATGGCACAACAGGCAAATAAATCCGGCACATCCCCCGGCGCTACCGGGTATGCCTAGCTCCGGACTCCCTATCACAGTCGAACCCGTGCCTGTCGACCACTTCCCTCGGACAGCACAACCGAACGACTGCGCCCAATGGATGGCACAAAAGGGGCTTAACAACCTACTAGGTCATGGTCCTCCATGAGACGACGATGGTCCTGCTTTCAAAGTTCAGATTAGTGGCACCATGGACTGACCCTATCGTTGTTTGGAGGGGTGTTTCAATTAGTCAAGTTTCATCATTCACAAGTCCAAACAACCGAGGATTAGTCTAGCTCAATAATCATAATATTATAATAATATATCATCAAACAACAAGACATTAGCAACATAATATCTCAAGCAATAGTTTGTTTGTATTGACCGGGTGACTAAGGCGCCATAACAGATCAATACAAAAGGTAGCACAAGTGGTTTGCGTCGATCGGGTGACTGTGGCGGAGATACCTCCGACCAGCGCCATCGCATATCAACTACAAAAGATAGCACAGTTGGTTATCGTCGATCGGGTGACTATGGCGGAGATACCTCCGACCAGCGCCATCACAGATCAACTACAAAAGATAGCACAGTTGGTTATTGTCGATCGGGTGACTATGGCGGAGAAACCTCCGACCAACGCCATCACATATCAACGTTAATTTTTTAGTGAGGTACATCACTCCACCATTCTATCGACGGCGGCGGTTCCCCAATCCATTGTCTCAAGAATGATGTGTGTTTGATAAATATTAACAATACATAATATGACCAAGCAAGTACGATCAATAAATATGCAACATGATATGCAACATGGCAGGAGCAATATTACAAGTTTCATATTAAACAAGAACAACAAACAGACATGTATAAATATAACAGTACACAGACAAAAATATAAACACTCGGCATGGCAATAAGCAAATAAACAAACAAACACTGCTGAACTGCTCATAGCAAGGGGTTAGCTTGCCTCGGGATCATGTGGTTGTGCTCTGGTTCGTCGGTGAAGTGAATACGTCGCGGACTCGGGCACCGGTAGCCTACACCGCGTCGCCGGGATGGTATCACATACAAAATGCGAGTACGTTAGCTAGAAGCTCCATCTGTTGCTAATCAAGTACGTAGATGTACTCGTAACAACAATAATGGTCATATGCATACAGCTCTTCCAGATCGCCAGCCTCGCAGGAGATGCTCGTCAGTTCCGAGAGCTAAACCACCAGAAGTGATGCAAATAAAGGAGATGCAGAGAATTGGGGTGGAGGAGTGCGGCATTGATCCTGAAGAACTATCTGAAGCCTGTCTCCTTCAAGAACGTCACCATTAGCATCTCAATGTCGTCAGATTTATTATTACAGTTTGATTGTGTTCGACAAACTTGTCAGCTTAAGTGTCTTGAGTCATTTGTGATTGTCCGGCTGAAGGGTCATTTTTGTGAGCTTGTGTTATCAGGTTTACTGTGTTTCAAAACCTGCTACTATTTATTGAGTGATTTCCATCAATGAATATTTTGAACCGCATTTGGAGAATTTTATGTTGGAATGTCAGGGGTATTAATAACCCAGAAAAATGGCCAGTGGTGTTTAACAAAATAGAGGAAAGTGATGCCTCTATTCTCTGTTTTCAGGAGACAAAGAAGTCCGAGTTTGATATCCATTTCATCCGCAAATTCATTCCCAAAAGATTTGATAAGTTTGAATTTGTACCTTCTGATGGTGCCTTGGGCGGCATTCTTATTGTTTGGATCAGTAATCTTTTTGTGGGTCAGGTGATCCAGGCTGAGAGTTTTGGACTCATAGTTCAATTTACTTCAAAGATCACGCTTGAGCAATTTTCCCTTGTAAATGTTTTTGGTCCTTGTGATGGTGTGCATAGAGAAAATTTTATTGCCTGGCTTTTCAGTCTTGATATCCCTGATGATGCTCATTGGCTCTTTGTTGGTGACTTCAATTTCTATCGATATGCTGAGAGCAGGAACAGGCTAGGAGCAAATTTAACTGACATGGAAACGTTTAATGAGGTTATCAGCTACTTGGGCATCCTGGAACTTCCAATCAAGGGAGGGCCTACACATGGAGTAACATGCAAGCTGATGCTCTCCTCACTCAGCTCGATTGGTTTTTTACTACCCCACACTGGACACTCAAATACCCAAATACAATGGTTCACCCCTAGCAAGACCCACCTCTGACCATACTCCATGTGTGATCTCGATTGGGACAGATATCCCTAAACCACAGGTTTCGATTTGAGAATCACTGGGTACGACTCCCTGGCTTTCTTGATGTGGTAAAAAATATTTGGGCTATTCACTGTCCCGGTGATAGCGCCAAATGTATCTCTTCCAAGCTCAAACTTCTCAGAAAAGGTCTTAAAAATTGGTGTTCTAGTATTTCTATGATGAATAGACTAATTGAAAACTGCAACAGTACCATATTTCAGCTAGATGAGATTGAGGAATGTCGCATACTTCACATCTCCGAATGGAATTTCCGCAATATTATTAAGAAGAAGCTCACTCGTCTACTACAATGCAAGCATGATTACTGGCGAAAGAGATGCACAGCTCGATGGACTAAGTTTGGCAGCGAAAACACTGCTTATTTTCATTCCATGGCTACCGTCAGGTATAGGAATAATTCCATAGCGTCTCTCCAACGTTCTGATGGCTCCATTGTTACTGATCATCATGCAAAAGCTGGGTTACTTCGTCAAGCTTTCAAGGAACGTTTGGGCACCTCGATTCCCATTAACCTCGATTCCCATTAACCCTGAATTGTCTGTCGGAGCCTTTTACCAGGACTGAAATTGATGACGTTGTCGCAACACTTCCCTCTGATAAGGCCCGGGACAGGACGGTTTCAATGGTTTGTTTCTCAAAGTATGTTGGCCCATCATCAAATTCGATTACTACCATCTATTCGACGAATTCTGGAGTGGTTTAGTTAATTTACAAAGTATCAATGATGCCTTCATTACATTGATCCCCAAGGTGCATTCGCCTGAAAGTCCTAACGACTATAGACCAATTTCCCGGCTCAACTCCAGCTTCAAGTTGATCACAAAGGTGCTGGCTAACAGGCTTCAGCTCAAAATTCTTGGTATTGTTCATAAGAATCAGTATGGTTTCTTGAAAACTAGAACCATACAAGACTGTGTCGCCTGGGCATATGAGTATATTCATCAGGTTAAACAATCAAAGAATCCAGCAGTAATTCTCAAATTGGATTTCACCAAAGCCTTTGACAAGATTGAGCATAAGGCAGTACTTGAAATTTTGAAAGCACATGGTTATGACAGAAGATGGATCAGATGGATTCAATCTATTTTTGATACAGGAACTTCGGCAGTTCTTCTTAACGGTGTTCCAGGGAAGAAATTTGCGTGCCGTTGAGGTGTCCGACAAGGTGACCCTTTGTCACCAGTATTGTTTGTGGAAGGGGCGGATCTTTTACAAACCATGATCAACAAACTGGCTGAGGAGGGACTGATCACTGCTCCGCTTCCCATCCCTGGCATGGACTTTCCTATAGTCCAGTACGCGGACGAGACATTATTGATCATGCCAGTATGCCCGACTCAGCTGAACACATTCGCAACCTACTTCTCGAGTTCACCGCAGCAACGGTCTATTAGTGAATTACTCTAAGTCTTGCTTGATGCCACTGAACATCGATTCTGAGAGACTGCAGTCTTTGGCAGAGGTATTTGGTTGTGTTACGGGTACGCTCCCCTTTCCATGCCTGGGCCTTCCTTTAGCACCACAAGACCTACGATTGCTGATCTCACTCCGTTAGCTGATCAAGTAGAGAGGAGGATGAATGCTTGTGCAAGATTTTTGGATTATGGTGGTCGATTAACACTGGTACAGTTCATTCTGTCCTCTCTGCCGATACACTATCTGTGCTCTCTGAAACTCCCCAAAGGCTTTATCAAATTTTTTGATCGAGCACGACGCCACTGTCTTTGGGCTAAGGAGCAAGAGGTTGGCACTCCCCACTCTCTTGCGGCCTGGCAATTAGTGTGCAGACCTAAAATTAATGGTGGTTTGGGGTGATCAACCTAGAAATTCAGAACAAGGCCCTCCTAATGAAACATCTTCACAAATTCTTCAGCAGGGAAGATACCTTGGGTTCATCTTGTTTGGTCTCTATACGACCCAGGCCCACCACATGCCAATCGCCGAGAGGCTCCTTTTGGTGGAAAGACATCTTTGGTCTGATTGAATTATACAGGAGTATTACTAGATCAAGTATTCATAATGGTGAAGGCACGCTATTCTGGAAGGATTTCTGGCATGACCGTAATCTTCTATGTGAGAAGTATCCGCAACTCTATTCTTATGTGCTTGATGAGGATACCTCGGTGTCCCAGATGATTCAGCTAACCCAACTGGGAGACGCTTTCGCCCTGCCTATTTCAGTTCAAGCTTTTGAACAATATGAAGAAATCAATGAGGTGTTACAAGGTCTTGATCAGACTGATCCTGGGCAGGATATCAGATCATATGTGTGGGGTGGAACCAAATATACAGCTGCAAAATTTTATAAGTTCCTTTTCTCCCAAGTGGAGTGTGACCAGATCATGAAAAGCATTTGGAAATCCAGGTGCATGCACAAGCTGAAGGTGTTCCTGTGGCTTATGTTCTATGACAGACTCAATACTAAAGATCTCATGATTCGAAAACATTGGCACATCGAGGGAGGTCCGAACTGCATACTCTGTGATCTGGGGGCACTAGAGACCCGTGATCATTTATTTTTTGAATGCCCATTCTCCTTACGCTGCTGGAGTGTAGTGGGACTGCATTGGGATACTACCATCTCTATTTTAAACAGAATAAGTGCTGCCAAAGAAACATTCACAGGGCCGTGCTTTCTGGAGATATTTGCTTGTTCCACATGGAATATTTGGAAGATGAGAAATGCACTACTAGGAAAACCCTTATAGATAGGTTACACACAGAAAGTCACATTTCTGTGGCGCACCAAGCCTGGTGCGCCACAGAAAGTCACATTTCTGTGGCGCACATGGCCAGGTGCGCCACAGAAAGTTATCCGGGGGGCGGGTTAAAATTTGAAAAAAATAATTCTGTGGCGCACCTGGCACGTGCGCCACAGAAAGTTGACATTCTGTGGCGCACCAGGCAGGTGCGCCACGTCACCAAGCTTGGTGCGCCACAGATTTTTTTTTCAAATCCCAACCCCCCCCCCCCCCCCCCCGTGGATCGCCTTTTTTGTCTCGCAGGAATTAAAGGAAAATGATAAAAATTTCAATAAATAAATCCTTTGACATGTAGTTAGGTTTGAGTGTCTAGTAGGTATAGAAATTTTGAAATATGAATTTTGACCTTTTCTGCAACAAACAGGAAAAAAAACTTTTAACGGCCATAACTTTTGCATACGACGTCGAAATAACGCAAATAATATGTCAAAAAAATCGTGAGAAAAATCCGACTTCGAATCCATCTGGGTTTACCCGGTCAGCAATTCACAGATTCCGCAAATTCCAAAAGAAAAAAAAGTTATTTCAAACAGACGTTTGTTCGCAGCAAAATAAAAAAAATCAAAAATTCCAAAATTCCAAAAAAGACGCAGAAATGTATAACAAAGAAGATTGTTGACTTTTCTTGACTTTTTTATTTTTTTTGGATTTTTTAGATTTTTGAATTTTTTTGGATTTTTTGAATATTTTTAAGTTTTTTGAATTTTTTTGGATCTTTTGAAACTTTTGAATCTCCTTTTGAAAGTTTAGAAGTTTTTGAAAAATCTGAAATTGAAAAACACACGTTTATAACATATACATAACATATATCAATAAGAACTTGAGTAGCACAAGGGTAGGTGAAGTGGGTGGAACTTAGAAGTTAAGCGTGCTAGGGTTGGAGCAATTTGAGGATGGGTGACCTAGCGGGAAGGTATCAGTTCAAAAAATTCAAAAAATCTGAAAATAATTCCAATAATTAGGATTTTTCATATTATTTCATATTTTGATTTTTCTGATTTTTTTCGAAACTTTTTTTTTTTGCAGTTTTTGAATTTTTTGAATTTTTTCAGAATTCTGTGGCGCACCAGGCAGGTGCGCCACAGAAATATGGATTTCTGTGGCGCACCAGGCCAGGTGCGCCACAGAAAGTGGATTTCTGTGGCGCACCACAAAATTCAAAAAATCTGAAAATAATTCCAATAATTAGGATTTTTCATATTATTTCATATTTTGATTTTTCTGATTTTTTTCGAAACTTTTTTTTTTTGCAGTTTTTGAATTTTTTGAATTTTTTCAGAATTCTGTGGCGCACCAGGCAGGTGCGCCACAGAAATATGGATTTCTGTGGCGCACCAGGCCAGGTGCGCCACAGAAAGTGGATTTCTGTGGCGCACGCCCATGGTGCGCCACAGAAAAAATATTTTAGTGGCGAGGATTCTGTGGCGCACCCAGCAATTCTGGGGGTGCGCCACAGAATCCATTTTTGGTGCGCCACTGATAAGGCTTTTCCTACTAGTGATGATTTCATTTTTCAGCAGTTGCATCCATCCTTTGGGAGATGGCGTGTTAAATTTCAGGCGGATCTTCATCTCCACCATCATCGTGTGAGAGGAGCTGATGTCCAACCTCTCCTGTTGTGGCTTAGCAACAGTTTTTGAACACCAGGATTCTAGTTTCAGACTTTACTGACATGTTTATTTCTCTTACATTCCACCCACCTTGATGTAATCACTATGTAATCCTCCATTGTTTCGCCCCCATCATTAATATAAAATTTAACCGTAGGGGATTTCCCTACGGTACTGGTGTTCAAAAAAAATGCGCTACCCGGAATATTCACTGGAAGGATGTGAAATCTATACCACTGGAAAGATCTCACAAAGATAGGAATTTAGAAATTTGGATCACCAAATTTGGAGTTGTGGGGTGGGAGATATCGATGAGCGACGGTTAGCTAGCCGCTGCTCACGCGCGGTGGATAGTTATCCGCCGCTGAAGGCTGGGAGGGTTGCATATTCCTCTGGAATACGTTTTCCAGTGGGGAAAACGGAAAGCGTGAAAAGACGCCTTTAGCTAGCTCTTTTTGCAACGATTGGAACACTGTGGCCTATCTTCTTCGTCCGGCACGGGCGGCTCGGGCGCTCACCGGCGCCGGCAGCTGGGAGGGGCAGGGCACCAGCCAGAGGCGGGGACGGGACGGCGGGGACGTGCCGCGGCTAGGGGAGGCGGAGACGGCGGCGGGGATGCTCCCCTAGCGTCGCGCGCGAGCTCGACGTGCTCGGCCGCACGGCGGTTCGGGGATAGGTTGCTGCCGGTGTCTGGCAGCCCGGCGAGGCAAGCCGAGGACGGCGATGCGGCCGTGGGGCAGCGCTGCGCCCGGGGAACGAGCTGGGGACACGAAGGTGGGCCTCCGCGCGTCAGCCGCGAGCTTCGGCCATGCGGCCATGGCGGGGAGCCTCGGGAAGTCGACGCCCACGCTGCATCTTCGCACGGTAGAGCTCGGAAACGAGTGGGACGAGGCCCAGGAGCCACGCCGCACTCGGGAACGAGACCAGGGAGGTAGGGGAGGCTACGGACGCGACGTCCACAAGCTTGGTGCTCTCGGTAATGGCGGCTAAGTTTTCGGTGGTTTCGGGAACCGATGGTTTCCGACGAACAGGAGCCTGGGAAGGGTGGCTAGGACCTAAAGGGATTCTCTCCGTCGATACGCATGATCAACCATGCTCAGGACGCCTCAGGTTCCTTTTATAGGCAAGGGAGAGGGAGCACCGACGGCCACGGCTCACAGCTTCCACCATAGGGATGGGATAAGGAGGAGAAAAGGATGGGGTTGCCGTGCTGGATGCACAGTGGAGCACGAGGCTGCACTGCAGCAGAAGGGTTAGGCAGGGTTTAGGGCTAAGCGGATTTAGGTCACGCCAAAGCGTGCGTCTAGAGCGCGACGCGGGCGACATCGTCGCGTTCCCGGTTACTCGGGGCACCAAACGGACAAAGTGAGGTATCTACGGGTTGCTAAGGACAAGGTGTTCGATGAATTGACAGTGGCCTTCCTCAACTCAGAAAAATCCCAAACAATTTCCACCGGGTATGTTTGGTATATGGAGGGTGTCTAAGGAGTTTCAACTTATTTGGGGTAGTAGAAAAAGGGTTTTGGGAATGTGTCCGCTAAGCCGCGTACCGGCATCGACTTTGGGTTAACAAAGGAAGTAGGTCAAAACTTGCTCGAATGAGTTTGAGTTCAATGGAAGAAGTGTAGGAAATGCAAAAATATGCAACTCTCTAAATTATGAGTATTTTCTAAGACTCCTAAGTTGATCGAATAAAATTGGGATCGGAGCCGACATTTAACAGTTAACTCCGAAATTCGAAATATTGGATTGGAGTATGAAATATTTTTGGGCGGGTCTTCTGGTATGGGTAGGGGAGTCCTCCGGTATTCAAAGAGAGAGCAAACTCTAAGTCAAATCGCCTCGAAAGATTTTAGGAGACACTTATTAAAACTAGAAAAAGTTTTCCGGCGTTCAAAAATAATTTAAAATTCGGTCTAAATTTTCGGGGTGACCTTTCCCCCTTAAAAAGAATATCGTCGTCGAGATTAAGGAGGTTATACAAGATAATTCTTGAATGATCCATTTATACCCCATTTAAAAACTTTTTCTACAAAATATTAGAGTTTAACACTCCACAAGATTTTTATTAAAAACAGTATGATATTTCTACCATACCCAATGCATTTAGAAGATGGCATGGCCGGGGCTCACTCAACAATCAACATAGGATCTACCACCATGGTTAAAAATTAAATCTAAGGTTTTGCTCAACCCAACACAAACATGGCAAGATCAAACAAAATCTATAACCAATCTATCAACCAACAATCAAGGATTTAACTCGGGCAAACAATTACCCAAATTTTGCAAAACAAAGATTAGGAATATGCTAATCATATCCTCTATCTAGGGTTTTTATTTTAGAAAAGCTGTATACACACTTTCATGTATACACAGGTTTTGAAAAACAACAGGGTTTCTTTTCAAAAGAAAATATCCGAGTCACCAATAATTGGCTCACAGACACTGTGGGATAGGGCCACTTCCCAAAATCATTTTGCAAAGATTTTCCCTAAAGATACTGGAAAGGCGAGGGATACGGTCTTGAATAAAGGATAGAAGCACACGAAGGGCTATCTGCTTACTGACATGTGGGACCGGGGTCCACCTGCCAGTCTCCTTCTTCCTTTCTATTTTCTTCCTCGCAGAATCGCGCATTGTACATGGCTGGTCCTGGGTGCGCGGAGCACTCCACTACGGCACTGCTGCGCGTGCGGTCCGTCGGTGTGGCGGCTATCACGGCTTTGGGGAACAGTGCCTCGATGGTTTCGCGCCACTGGGCGAGTACTGCTCGCGATTCCTCTCTTTTCCCGCGTGATGTAGTGCCGAGGAGCGGCATCTGAGCTCCGGCTATAAATCAGATATCTCTGAAATCCTCTCTTCTTTCATCGCAACCATGGACGTCGTCCAAAGCTTCTTCAGAGCCTACGTCGAGATGCTAGAGAGGGTGGGCTTCATCGAGCATCTGATCATCGTCGTGCTCTTCGGGATCTCGTCCTCGGTGGTGGGCGGACTGCTGTTTGCGGCGGTGGTCTTCCTGATCTTTGGCCTGTACAACTGGTGGTCTGGCGCTGGCGGTGATGCTGCGGCGGAGGGGCAGGCTGCGGTGGAGGGGCAGGCTGCGCCGCCGGTTGCTGAGGTGGCCGTTCTCCCGGCTGGAGGTGAGCAGGAAGCTCGAGCCATCCGTCGCCATCGCGCGGCTCGCGACTAGGCTTCGGGTGAGCCAGGCTCGTCTTCCAGTAACGCCACCGAGCGTGAGATGGAGTAGAATTTCTGGGGTGCCTTCGCATCTGCACTGAGGTAGTTGTAGTGTTCTATGTTGGGGGTAGAACTTGTATCCTTTGATTCTGAAATTTCCCTTCTGTACTAAACTTAGTGGATGTATCAAATTTGTCTCCTCTGACGAACTGGAACAATATTTGCATTTCTGAATTTTCTTAGCTGCAACAAACCTGGTCTTGCCGCACAGATAGAAGAACTTGCTACACTGAAAAATATATTTTTAGAAAATAACCCTGCATTTTATGGCCCAAAACATTTGCAGGAGTATGGCATAATCATTTCAACCATACCGGTTATCAATCACATAACAACTACTAAACACTAGACAAAAACTTTTTACTTGCGTGTGGCACATGATCTGTCCCAAGTGGGGAACCATGTATAAGACCAAGTAGGTGGTTTTCCAAACCTACACACGAGTTAACATCAAGTGAGCGAGGCACCGTGGTTACAGTGTCTCCTTAAATACTTCCACTTAATGGTTAAACTTGTGCAACACACCCGAAATTATTTTGTGCATTAGAAAATAATGGCATTCGATGTTTGTGTTAATTTTCAGGTGGGCATATGCGTCTTGGTTCACATATACAGTTCCTATTTTAAGTGATCTGTCATTTCTTCAAAACCTTTAACTAGAGAAAAGGCATGACATTCCATCATGTGTCAACCAAGTGGTTAACAAGAGAATTAGAACACCAAGTTTTGTTACGAGCTGATTCAACATCGACCAGAAAAGCATACAACAAACTCGCATTACAAGCTAACACAAGAAAAACAAACAACCTCGCCAATTCTCACCTACCAACATAAAAGCGCCACTCAGGCTAACTAAACATGGGTTCTACTCCGCTTGACGGCCTCTGGTAGTCGGTGGAGTGTGGCCGAGACGAAGAGTGGTGTCCACATCTCCATCTACCGCGGGGTGGGAAATTGCAGGCACTCCTTCGAGGATTACACCTCGCTCTTGGGGGTGCTGCTGAACTCGGGCTAGTGCTTGCGTCACAGATGCATCAAGACTGCGCCCCAGCAAATCATCTGGGAACGGGAGTCCTGTACCCTGAGCTTGCGAGCACGACCAAGGTTGCGCCTTGTGGTCATGATTTCATCCATCAGAGAATGGCTGAACCTTGTCATTGCAGCTCCGTAGGTGACCAGGGTGATTATGGCAGGGTCGGCTTCTTCTCCAATGGAAGTTTGGATAGTCTCCGCACCATGCTGAGGTCTGGCTGGGAGGAGGTGGAAAGCTCGACTTTTCGCCATCGCCGGTTCCGAGTACCGCAGGTGGACGAGACCTTCCTAGGCTGCTACCTGGATGGCTTGATTAAGAGTGGGCATGCTCCTACCTTGGATCAAGTAAGACTGACTTGTGCCCAACGGACACGAGCCGACATGCACGTCTGCTCGAAATTCACTCCCGGCAGGCGAGAGTGAGTTCTCGAACACCACATATCGAGGGCGAGCAGGCCTACCAAGAAGAACACAAACGGCCTTCCAAAGAATCAGTGGAAATCCGCCATGATCCTCGGCAGTGGTTTCCAGGATGACCTTGGGGTTCGCCATCGGATTATTTTGGCTCTGGGTGTAGGATGAGATAAGAATGTGGGATCCTACTTCAAGAGAGCTGGGTTGCCAAGGATAGCAGGCGAGGGTGGGGATAAATGGCAGCTAGGACTGGGGTCTCATATAAGCTGGGTTGTGTCGGCTCCTTCTCATGGAAGAAACCGGCGAGCCTCTCTCAGGGAATGGGACAAGTCCTACTACACCTTACTGTGGACCGACACCAGCCATGCTGGTTAGGCGGAGATGGGTTAAATCCATCGGGCTCACTGTTGGGCAAAAGTAAGGCCGGACTTTCCATGCTAGGGTAGTCTACAGCCAGCCTGGTGCTTTGATACCACGTCTGTGACACCCCTCCCTGGCACACATCGCCAGAGAGGCGGTCGCCCCGTGCGCCAGCCAAAGATATCTGGCCGCACGTCACGACAGTGCAACATAATGGAAATCATTACACAATAAGTGCTGCAAATGGTTTACAATGCCATCAAGGCATGACAAAATATCAAGCCAAGCATGGCTCAGGACAGAGTTTAACTGGCAGCGGAAGACGGCTAAGGCAACGGCTTGGAGCGGCTCCATTCCACAGGCATCTGGCTGGGCTACTGATTCTAGCACGCTTTTTCTCCATATCCTTGCTAAGGTAGAAGATGCATCCTCGCCAAAATCTAGCCATTTGAATAGCCAACGTGAGTACAATGACGTACTCGCAAGAATATTAACCACTTGACACGAACAGTCCAACAATCATGCAACAAGATATACATTGGAAATAAAATCCTACAACATGGCAAGGTGTACTCTAGATACATGAAATAAAAGTAGCATGGCATTGACAACCAAACATGTCATAAGCAAGCAACGGGGGTATCACCAGTACCGAGTCCAAGCCAGGTGGGGTTGGATCGCGCACCGACAATCATACAAAGAGATTACCTGTGACGAGTAAACGAGTGTACCAGTTGGTACCAAATAATACACAACAACACCTGTGATCACTGCTAGGCCCACTGGCCACATCTTTCCACTCTGGGCATGCATGGTTGATGTTGGCTCAGGCCTAACTCTAGGCTCCCAACGATCACAGTGCCATCCCATATTACGGGTTACCACCGACATCTCAAGGCAACATTCCCTGCATCATCTTATTTGTTCATTTAGTGAAATCAGGTCGTTCATTAATTCTTTCAAACAGATCTTTAGTTTAACCTCCTGACACGACAAAGACACACAGTGTGATCGACACTGAACTGTTGTTCCATATCCCAGGAACGAGTCTAGCTTGCTAGGTTGACACTCTCGAGAGGTTGCATTCCCAACTATCAAAATGCACCTTACTCAGCCGGTACTTCACGTTGTCACGCCAAAGTCCGACTAAGCAAAACACACTTACATGACCGTCCACTTGCTAAGACACTCTCCTGCACCACCCTATACGCATGGCACAACAGGCAAATAAATCCGGCACATCCCCCGGCGCTACCGTGTATGCCTAGCTCCGGACTCCCTATCACAGTCGAACCCGTGCCTGTCGACCACTTCCCTCGGACAGCACAACCGAACGAATGCGACCAATGGATGGCACAAAAGGGGTTAACAACCTACTAGGTCACGGTCCTCCATAGGACGACGATGGTCCTGCTTTCAAAGTTCAGATTAGTGGCACCATGGACTGACCATATCGTTGTTTGGAGGGGTGTTTCAATTAGTCAAGTTTCATCATTCACAAGTCCAAACAACCGAGGATTAGTCCAGCTCAATAATCATAATATTATAATAATATATCATCAAACAACAAGACATTAGCAACATAATATCTCAAGCAATAGTTTGTTTGTATTGACCGGGTGACTAAGGCGCCATCACAGATCAATACAAAAGGTAGCACAAGTGGTTTGCGTCGATCGGGTGGCTGTGGCGGAGATACCTCCGACCAGCGCTATCGCAGATCAACTACAAAAGATAGCACAGTTGGTTATCGTCGATCGGGTGACTATGGCGGAGATACCTCCGACCTGTGCCATCACAGATCAACTACAAAAGATAGCACAGTTGGTTATTGTCGATCGAGTGACTATGGCGGAGATACCTCCGACCAGCGCCATCACAGATCAACGTTAATGTTTTAGTGAGGTACATCACTCCACCATTCTATCGACGGCGACGGTTCCCCCAGTCCATTGTCTCAAGAATGATGTGTGTTTGATAAATATTAACAATACATAATATGACCAAGCAAGTACGATCAATAAATATGCAACATGATATGCAACATGGCAGGAGCAATATTACAAGTTTCACATTAAACAAGAACAACAAACAGACATGCATAAATATAACAGTACACAGCAAAAAATATAAACACTCGGCATGGCAATAAGCAAATAAACAAACAAACACTGCTGAACTGCTCATAGCAAGGGGTTAGCTTGCCTCAAGATCATGTGGTTATGCTCTGGTTCGTCGGTGAAGTGAATACGTCGCGGACTCGGGCACCGGTAGACCTACACCGTGTCGCCGGGACAGTATCACATACAAAATGCGCTACCCGGAATATTCACTGGAAGGATGTGAAATCTATACCACTGGAAAGATCTCACAAAGATAGGAATTTAGAAATTTGGATCACCAAATTTGGAGTTGTGGGGTGGGAGATATCGATGAGCGATGGTTAGCTATCCGCTGCTCACGCGCGGTGGATAGTTATCCGCCGCTGAAGGCTGGGAGGGTTGCATATTCCTCTGGAATACGTTTTCCAGTGGGGAAAACGGAAAGCGTGAAAAGACGCCTTTAGCTAGCTCTTTTTGCAACGATTGGAACACTGTGGCCTATCTTCTTCGTCCGGCACGGGCGGCTCGGGCGCTCGCTGGCGCCGGCAGCTGGGAGGGGCAGGGCACCAGCTAGAGGCGGGGACGGGACAGCAGGGACGTGCCACGGCCTGGGGAGGCGGAGACGGCGGCGGGGATGCTCCCCTAGCGTCGCGCGCGAGCTCGACGTGCTCGGCCGCACGGCGGCTCGGGGAGAGGTTGCCACCGGTGTCTGGCAGCTTGGCGAGGCAAGCCGAGGAAGGCGGCGTGGCCGTGGGGCAGCACCGCGCCCGGGGAACGAGCTGGGGACGCGAGAGTGGGCCTCCGCGCGTCAGCCGCGAGCTTCGGCCATGCGGCCATGGCGGGGAGCCTCGGGAGGTCGACGCCCACACTGCATCTTCACACGGTAGAGCTCGGAAACGAGTGGGACGAGGCCTAGGAGCCACGCCGCACTCGGGAACGAGACCAGGGAGGTAGGGGAGGCTACGGACGCGACGTCCACAAGCTTGGTGCTCTCGGTAATGGCGGCTAAGTTTTCGGTGGTTTCGGGAACCGATGGTTTCCGACGAACAGGAGCCTGGGAAGGGTGGCTAGGACCTGAAGGGATTCTCTCCGTCGATACGCACGATCAACGATGCTCAGGAGGCCTCGGGTTCCTTTTATAGGCAAGGGAGAGGGAGCACGACGGCCACGGCTCACAGCTTCCACCACAGTGAAGGGATAAGGAGGAGAAAAGGATGGGGTTGCCGTGCTGGATGAACAGTGGAGCACGAGGCTGCACTGCAGCAGAAGATTAGGGAGGGTTTAGGGCTAAGCGGATTTAGGTCACGCCAAAGCGTGCGTCTAGAGCGCGACGCGAGCGGCATCGTCGCGTTCCCGGTTACTCGGGGCACCAAACGGACAAAGTGAGGTATCTACTGGTTGCTAAGGACAAGGCCTACGCTACTACACCGGTCACACGCAAAAACTCCACACTTGGTAACACAAGTTTTTCGAAAACGCTAACGTACACAAGGTGTTCGATGAATTGACAGTGGCCTTCCTCAACTCAGAAAAATCCCAAACAATTTCCACCGGGTATGTTTGGTATATGGAGAGTGTCTAAGGAGTTTGAACTTATTTGGGGTAGTAAAAAAAGGGTTTTGGGAATGTGTCCGCTAAGCCGCGTACCGGCATCGACTTTGGGGTAACAAAGGAAGTAGGTCAAAACTTGCTCGAATGAGTTTGAGTTCAACGGAAGAAGTGTAGGAAATGCAAAAATATGCAACTCTATAAATTATGAGGATTTTCTGAGACTCCTAAGTTGATCGAATAAAATTGGGATCGGAGCCAACATTTAACAGTTAACTCCGAAATTGGAAATATTGGATTGGAGTATGAAATATTTTTGGGCGGGTCTTCTGGTATGGGTAGGGGAGTCCTCCGGTATTCAAAGAGAGAGCAAACTCTAAGTCAAATCGCCTCGAAAGATTTTAGGAGACACTTATTAAAACTAGAAAAAGTTTTCCGGCGTCCAAAAATAATTTAAAATTCGGTCTAAATTTTCGGGGTGTTACAGCTGCACGTTTAGGTATTTCTCTTGGTAAATCACGGGAACAGGCACTAGCCTCTATTTCGATTCTTAGGGACACAGAACACTCAAGAGGGGTTATTTTTCTAGAAAACAATTTGAATACCGAGGGTAATGATGATACGGAAAGTAACTTAACTTTGAAAAGAGCATCAAATCTTAGTGAAGATTTGGAGGATAATGAGGTTGATGTGCATGGAGATCATGCGGATCTCTTTGCACAAGGGGTGAAAGTTAAAATAGGGCGTAAAAACAAAACAAAATTGACTACTCACAAAGATCGGTTAGCAGAAGTGCAAGGATTAGAAAGATTAACAAGAGTTCGAAATGAAGGGCATGATTTTGAATTGTGACGGTTTTGGGGATTCTGCGAAACATCTTTCTGTTCGTGACGCGGTGCGTGAAAATAAACTAGATTTTGTAGCAATTATCGAGACAGGGAGAGCATCGTTTGCTGCTCTTTTTCTCAACTTTTTAGCTGGAGGTTTCGACTATACGTGGTACTGTATACCTCCACATGGTCGTTCTGGGGGCATGCTGATTGGTATGAATAACGCTACTCTTTCGATACAAACGTTGTGTCGGGAGATTACTGTGTTAAGTTACAAGTACGTGCAAAATTAGATGGGTTTCGGTGGGCTCTTGTCGTAGTTTATGGGACTGCACAAGATGACAAGAAAATGGATTTTTTAGCTGAACTTGTAACAATATGTGAAAGAGAATCTCTACCCATGTTAATAGGCGGTGATTTTAACATCATTAGGAGACAGGAAGAAAAAAACAATGATAATTTTAATGCAAGCTGGCCCTTTCTTTTTAACGCGATTATTGAGAGTCTTGATTTAAAGGAATTAAAACTCTCTGGAAGACAATATACATGGTCTAGCAGGCGAGAAACACCAACACTTGAAAAGCTTGATCGTTTTCTTGCAAGTGTTGAATGGGAGCAGAAATTTCCTCTAGTATCGGTACATGCTTTGAACCGTGCGGGGTCAGATCATACACCATTACTTTTGGATTCAGGAGATCAAGCTCACTTGGGTAATAAAAACCTATTTTCTTTTGGGCTGTCTTGGATGCACCAAGACGGGTTTTATGACCTAGTTTCTCGCGAATGGAGTTCGGTTAAAAATGGTAATTCACCCGTAGAGAGGTGGCAAAATAAAATTAGACACCTAAGACAGTTCTTGAGAGGATGGGCTAAGAACTTATGCGGAGAGTACAACAAATTGAAAGAAAAGTTAATTTTGCTTATTGATGAACTTGACATCAAGGCTGAAACGAGTCCTCTCAGTGTAGCCGAGCGGGCTGCTAAGAAGGAAGCGGATGATGGCCTTGCTAAGCTTAGAAGGGTTGAAGAATCAAAATGGGCTCAGAGGGCCAAAGTTAAACATGTTCAGGAGGGTGGGAGTAACACTAGATACTTTCACTTAATAACAAATGGGAAACATAGAAAAAATGAATTTTTCAGCTAGAACAAGATGAAGGGACAATAGTTGGGCAAGAAAACCTTAAGATATTTATTTCGGAATACTATTAAAAATTATTTAGGTCGCCGGCTCCAAATAATTTTTCTATGGTAGAAGAGGAAGTTGCGGACATGCCTCAGATTTCCGAAGAGGAAAATAGTATTCTAATATCCGAATTCACTGAGAAGGAAGTGTTTGATGCTATTAAGAAAATGGAGCACAATAAAGCTCCAGGGCCAGATGGGTTTCCCGCGGAGTTTTATCAAAAAATTTGGTCTATCATTAAAGAAGATTTAATGGCAATGTTTACCCAACTACGCACAGGTGATATCCCATTGTATAAGTTGAACTTTGGGGTCGTAACGCTGTTGCCCAAAAAGGAGGACGCATCTAGAATTGAACAGTATCATCCTATTTGTCTTCTTAATGTAAGTTTTAAGATTTTCACAAAGGTTGGGACCATTAGAGCAACCTCTATTGCGGAGAGGGTGGTGCGCCCAACAAAAACAGCTTTTATCCCAGGGAGAAACATTTTAGAGGGGGTTGTAGTCCTTCATGAGACAATACATGAATTGCATCGGAAGAAGTTGGATGGAGTTTTGTTCAAAATAGATTTTGAAAAAACTTACGATAAGGTGAAGTGGTCCTTTTTGCAACAAGTTCTTCGTATGAAAGGTTTTGCACCTCAGTGGTGTGAATGGATTGCGAGGTTTGTTCAAGGAGGAAGTGTCGGCATAAGAGTAAATGATGATATAGGTCATTATTTTCAAACCTTAAAGGGGTTAAGCCAAGGAGATCCCTTATCCCCGCTGCTATTTAACTTGGTTGCTGACATGTTGGCCATTTTAATTGCACGTGCAAAGGAAGATGGTCAAGTTGGGGGACTGGTACCTCACCTAGTTGAAGGTGGAGTATCAATACTCCAATATGCTGATGACACAATTCTGTTTCTTTAACACGACATTGCGAAGGCCGTGAACATGAAACTTATTTTAGCTTTTTTTGAACAGTTGTCTGGCTTGAAAATTAATTTTCGTAAGAGCGAGATTTTTTGTTTTGGAAAAGCTAAAGATGTGCATGACGAGTACCGAAATATTTTTGGTTGTGAGCTAGGTGCTCTTCCATTTCGGTATTTAGGGATACCTATTCACTATAGGAGGTTGCTTAATAAGGAATGGAAGCCCGTGGAAGATCGTTTTGAAAAGAAACTGGGTGCTTGGATAGGCAAGATGTTGTCATACGGGGATCGTCTTGTGCTAATAAACTCGGTTTTAACAAATTTACCAATGTTTCTTCTGTCCTTCTTTTTAATACCTAAAGGGGTAAGAAAAAGATTACACTATTACCGGTCTCGTTTCTTTTGGCAGAGTGATAGCACAAAGAAAAAATACCGGCTCACTAAGTGGAACGTGGTGTGTAGGCCAAAAGATCAGGAGGGGTCTTGGTATAGAAGTACTCGAATCAAAAAATAAGTGTTTACTGAGTAAATGGCTATATAAGTTATTGAATGAGGAAGGAGTATAGCAAGAAATTCTAATTAACAAGTACCTAGTAGGTAAAACGTTATCTCGGGTGCAGGCAAGACCAACAGACTCGCCTTTTTGGAAGGGTCTGATGGAGGTCAAGCAGGAATTCTTTTCTCGTGGATCTTTTATAGTGGGAAATGGTCAAAAAACAAATTTTTGGGAGGATGTTTGGTTAGGTCAAAATTCACTAGCGAGTGATTATCCTTCTCTGTTCGCAATAGCATACAATAAAAATGCTACAGGAATATTGTAGGTACTAAAAGGGTAGCTTGGCTTCATCTGGTTGAAAGATTAATGACGGTTACTCTCAATAATGAATCTGATAATTTCAAATGAAACTTGACGCCAACGGGTGTTTTTACAGTGAAATCTATGTATGCTGATATGATTAATGGCAACACAAGATTCTTGCGGAAATACTTGTGGAAGCTCAAAATCCCACTAAAGATAAAGATTTTCCTATGGTTCTTGTATCGAAAAGAACTATTGACAAAAGACAATCTGATTAAAAGAAGATGGATAGGATGTAAGAAGTGCGTGTTTTGTCATAAGGATGAAACGATCCAGCATCTATTTATCTCTTGCTCCTTCGCTCAGAATATATGGCGTCTGATTCACTTCACGTTCAATATTTAACCTCCTACGAGTATAGCCAATATGTTTGGAAACTGGCTTAATGGGATAGATAAAGCGAATAAAGCGCGTATACGTATAGGCGTATCTGCGGTTCTTTGGGCTTTATGGAATTGCCGAAATGATTTTATCTTTAACAACAAAGGCAATGTTCATTTTCTGCAGGTGGTCAACAAGGCGGTGTACTGGATCAACACGTGGTCCTTCCTTCTGCCTGTCGACCAACGTGGCAATATGGATTCAGGGTGTACCCGCATGCTTGCGGTCGTACGGGCTATCTTGTGCCGGGCTGGGTGGCTTCACACTAGAAGATTACATGGATAAATCTTCTCTTTTTGTTTGGCTTATTTGCATATCCATTTTGGATGAGGCGTGATTTGTAAAACCTTTAAACAGATTGATACTTTTTAATAATTGCGGCGGCTGTGTGCATCACCCTGATGCAGAGGCCGGGGATCCGCACCCCCTTATCTAAAAATCATTCAATGTAAATTAAAAGTTAAGAGTAATTGGTAAGATTTTGTGTACCAATGCGCTTCTTCCTAGCTTCGTCGACACCACGCATAATCCAATCAATTCGCAGGGGCTTGAGCTAGTAGCACGGATCCAATCAAAGTCCAATAAAATCGGGTGGGGTGAGCAAATAATCAAGCAGATTACTAGCCCAACCGGACTGCAACCTGACAGACTGACACGACTTAGAGGTAGGGATGCGAAAACGGGACCATTTGTCCCACTTTTTGTGCATTTTGTGCATAGCTAGTAGAAAAGTGGGACAAACGGATCCCGTTTTCGCATCCCTACTTAGAGGCTGAAAATAAACGGGGGGTGCAAATAGGGAGCATCCAACAACCATAGATTGGTGCCATGGAAACGCGAGCAGCGGCCACTTGATGTTGATATCGATGGCAGCACATGTAGGATTTTAAGATGGATGCGGGCGGCAGCTAAGTTGAATCGAGCAATTTCCACTGGATGAATTGCGACGAGCTTAGGTTGTGGCTAGAGGATTTGTGGTGCGGAGACTGTTCCCCACCGACGACCAGACCCAAATCGATGACTCCCACGGCCGCGGGAATGCGAGCACGACTCCACTGCTCAGACATGTCCGGAGCAGCCTCTTTCGGCCCTAATTGAGCCGTGGCAGAGCTCCGTGACAGATTCATGTAGACGGCGGCGGCCACGGACGCTCAGACATGATAGTTCAGTTAGACTCCAAGCAAGAGTAGAGCTAGCCCTTGCGGGAAGAGAGAGGTGATCTCCTCCAAGTCAGGATCCACTCTTCTTCCTCCTCCTGCCATCTATCCACTCCCTGGGTTAAGACCCGGTAACCACTACACCATGATGAACTATTCAATCCAGACATACAGGAGTATGGCTTTTAGCCCCCGGCCGGCCTCAATCTGGGTAATTCCCTGTGTCTTTGTGTTGTTCGTTGGAGCTTGCTCGACTAGGACGATCTCATCCTCACCCGGAAGCCGACGTTCGTAAGGCTCCTTCGCGCCCCGTGCCGAACCAACTAAAAGGGGATATCAATCCCGGTGTCCGTGCATCGTGTCCCTAAAAATTGTATTACCTTCCGTCATCACGTAAAAGGAAATCCAATGATGCATGAAGCCTCAATAATTGAATAATACAGATGGTTATTTGAATCCAAAGAGATGATTTGTTTCGCTATGGAGATGATCAGTTGATCACAATAAAAATATAGTCAGTTTTTCCTTCTTGTATGATTGTGTCATCTGTCAAAGTCGCTCCATTGTTCAGTTCTTGTTGTCCACAGTCTTTTTGGATATGCTCTTCTGCACGTTGCACATACCAAACTTTGCTCTTGAATTAGAAAAGTTGCATGCTGTTCAAGTGCCCAAGTGCATTGCTTACGATTTTGTTTTCTGACAACTCTAATTGGTTGTGAATAATTCGATTCACAATATTTTGATCATGAACTTGAGTTTTGGAGCCCAAGTTCTACTGAAATCTCCCAATAAGTGGGGATTTGTAAAGAAAACTTAAGAGGGGAGGGCATACATGGTTGAACTGACTTCGAACGATAAGAAGCAGAGGAACTTATGAGGGGAGGCTGGAGGCACTGCCCCTACACCGCGGCTCTACCGAGCAATCCAGTCTCCTTCCTACATGGTACCCCTCTTGCTGCATGACTTCTTGCGAATGCTTTCTGTTTTGATCAAATGGACAGCCCATGCATGTCGATCCATTAGAGGGTACTCTAGGAGAATCTCAAATATAGAGGAATCATAATAGTAATCAATCTTTTTTTGGGAAAGAAAGGGGGTACAACGTCCCCGGAATCAGATCGATGCGATTATAGGTGTGGGTGGCGGGCAATCACATCCATCACGAAACGAAAAACAGCGCCCAAAAACTAGCCTAGCGGACTATCTCCAGATCTGTCCCAAGCCAACAGAGAGCTTCCAATGCTCAATCTCTTTGAGGATCCTATGACAAACCGCTCTGACCATCTCCGATGACCGCTGAAAAACCCTGATGTTTCTCTCTTTCTAGAGAGACCAGAAAATTAGGAGAACCACGGGTCGAAACTTTTCCGAGCTCGCAGCGGCGCGTGTCGCTGTGCGTCCGACCACAAGTCTATCAGGGAGTACTTGGCAGCTGGAACTTGCTGAGCAAGGTCGCAACGTCGAAGCACGCTATGCCAAACTTCCCGAGCGAACATGCAGCCAAGCGCGATGTGATCTGCCGTCTTGGATGCCTAATCACAGAGTTGGCAAGTTGTATGAGAGTTCAGGCCATGCCTTACTCCGCGGTCCGCCGTCTAGAGCCGCTGCTGGTAACCAATCTAATGGGAGGCGGAGTTGTGCTGTCGAATCTGGTACGTCACCGGACCCTACAATCCTCAAAGCATCCAGGCAAAAGCTTTAAGTACAGGTGCGGATCTTGCCTTGTGACATCATTACAGATGCCAAAACAAAGACGCTCGAACACCCGACACAACATTTTGGCTCGTCTTGTGGAGTTAGCTGGTGAAGGCTCCTTCTTAGTAGGTAGTTATTTTCCGATGTTTCCTATTCCTACGCGCCTAAGTTAGTTCTAACATCCTCTCTTTATGTTTAGGCCGGTGGGGTGTCAATAATTCACAATAATGTAGTGTCGAAAAAAAGAGTGTAAGGTGAAAGTGTTGAGTGCCAATGGAATAGTGGAGCTTGGTGCCTATTAAGGTGAAGGTGTAGTATATATTTATACAGGAGAAAGACCCCTCAGATGAAGGTTGGTGTGCAATGATTTTGTCTCATTTTATTTTTTTACTAATAGTTTAAACACGAGTCTTGCAAGGCATAATTTGCTACTACAATTGATATGAGTTATTTGTCTTTATATTTTTCAGATAGTGTCATTGTACTAGCTACTGCCGGAATGTGTTTTTTGACTGGTTTGAGAAAAAAGACCACCTTTGTCGGCGTAATGATCATGATATCTCCTCCAAATATTATTGAAGGGAAAATCTAACAATAAACGTCTCATCTGCTCCCTCTCCATGTGACGGGTGTTTGTGTGTGCTTTCTCCTATAGGAGAGAGTGCATGTATGCATGCAAGAATCTAATAATATTATCACGTTAATCACAATTTTCGAAAATTTAAGATAATTTATGTTTTAAACCGTTATTCCGATCATCGATCCGTTTATACCGCTAAATTCGTCTCGACAAGGGTTTCAAAACTAGGTCCATTATCAATATGTTTTGATGAATTCTTTTTTCGCATCAGTTACTGAATTACGATACTTTGGCTATCAGATTAGCACCAAACAAATAACATCATAACTATACATTCTCATTAGATAATTTTTTAACATATTTCTAGACATTTGCGACACATCTACATTTCAGGTATGTCAAACTTTAACGTCACACCAGTTACCGGATTAAAACACTATGGCTACCGAATTAGCGGCTACCAGTTATCATGATAATTGTGCATGGTTATTAGATAATTGCTTACATGTTTTTTTAACAAATAAATTATATGTTCAGTTAGAGAGTAAGAGTTTAACTGTTTCCAAGACCTAAGAGATGGTATCATTCCACAAAAATTAGTATAATCAGCCTTACATTGGAGTCGATTGGTGTAAACAAACATGTTAACCAACTTATCATAATTAGTCATAAGAATCTGGTAACTACTGACGATTATTTTATCAAAACATGTCAACATTGGATTTAGATTTGTAGATCTCTTCGCGACTAAGCCCACGGTGAAAACATATTTTCAATCGGATTATCGCTTTGAGAGTTTTTTTTTATTTAATCATAGAGGGCAATCTAGGATGACATCATCGGTTACATCACTGAACGTGTGCATATATTAAAACCACCACACCGGATTGTTTTTATGTGGCGCCGCCAAGTAGTCCGGTAATATATAGTATTTATACATCTCCCATACTAAAGAACTGCTCATAGCTCGCGAAGTTTTGGATAGTAGAGTAAGGTTGTGGAGATCAACATTCTCTCCCTATGTGGGTGGTGGGTGTAACAAAGATATAGCATTAGAAACGCCGATGTTGTTGTTACCGGTGGGAAACGCATTACACAAAGCTAGGTGCCTACTGAGTTGTAATTTCTTCTGAGCGAAGTCTTGAACTACAAACTACCGCACAAATGATGCTTGAAAAAGGTGGAGTTCTGTTCAGAAAATCAGATTACAATGTTTTTATTAGACAGAACGAGATTTGTTTTGGATTAAATGGAAATCCGTTAGTTTAACTCGAACATGTGAGAAACATATATTTTAACTAAACATCGTTCTACTCATCACATGTGCCATATCCATGGCCTGGTGGCAGCATTTTTTCACGTTTCAGTACATTATTTCGACCAATTGTTAATACGAGTAATGATCACACATACTAATAGTCGTTCTTGTCTAAAAAAATTAATAGACCGTACATTAACAGGAAAAACTAAAACAACGATCATCTATACCAATATAAAAAGAGCGAGAGGGGGCAGATCCAAACCATCGCGGCCGTACAACTTTGGATCTAACGACCCCTGTTGACTCCGTGTTTGACGGTAAAACATTGTCCGCTCCTGACTTTTATGCTATATTTTTTTACGGGGCAGATCCTATGCTTGACTTTTATGCTACATTTTTTTATTGCTAAGGTATCTGCAGTATAAAGAAATGGTATTATGCTAAATTAAGGATTTCATAACCAAATGTTATTTCTTTGGCATAATATGCGTTCCTGGTGCATGGAACATGCGCCTTGTATTCTCTTTCCATTATTTTATTTCTAAATTGTAGCTTATTTTTGTTAGTATATTGTTCGCTACAAAGGTCTTAATCGTGCCAAGCCACATCGGGCCGGTGCATGATTTGTTTTGGTGATTTCTCCAGTCGAGAAGTATGAACCTTTGAATTATCGCAGGGAAAAAATGTACTAATTCACATCGTGATCCATATTTAACTTAGCTAGCAGCTTTGTTTATCATTTTGTCTATGTATCTCTGTTGTGTTTAGATTTTCTCTTATTTTTAACTTAGTGCCATCTCATATTCTAAATTTATACAATAAAATGCTCCCCTCTGATCACATTTTATTGAACCAGTTTTCAGACCTGGACAAGTTTTCAGATTGTAATATGCTGCTCTATAATTAAGATATGACAATCATATGTAGGCATATGTGTGTCAGCTCATAGCTACTTCTGATTACCACTTTAGAATTTATTTTATTTTTGTTTCCTACTAGCCGCCGAAGAAACATGTTTACTAGTTCATTTTTCTTATTTGTTATATTATGCAGAACTTTGGCATCAAGAAAATGCTGAGAAGAGAACTCCATGTCACTGATGATCATTTTGTTCATCAAAGTTCCTATATCCTGGGTCTCAAATGTTTTTAAATTTCATTGAAACTTTTTGTACAGTTTATACATGAGATGTGATTTTGATCAAGATAAAGGAGGGAAGAGCAGGAGTATGTCATCGTGAAGGTGAGAGTGTAGTCTTGAAATCGATAGTGAAGACGGTAGTAAGAGAGGGACATCAAATGATGAAGGAATACATAACAGGAGAATTATGGTATTTGTATTGTATTATCTAATGGAGACGTGCATTGCACGTGCACGATTACTAGTGGGAACAAAAAACAACGGTGTTAATTAGGTGCACGAGGTAATTCCAGGCTCATGTATCACCCGTTGATGGCCGGCCCTGAATAAGATTTTGCCGCATAATGAAGTAGCACCCGGCACTACTTAGGGTATGTACAATGGGGTGACGTCAGTCTTCTCTTAGCGTTGACATGTAAGATATTTGTCTAGTTGGAAGAGAGAGAATGAAGAAAGAGGAGTCTGCCTTCTCTTAGCTAAGAGATGATCTCTTACGAAATAAGAGAAAGCTAGTTTCACCATTGTATCAGTTGTCTTCACTTAGAACTACAATTTCATACTAAAATATAATTAATTCTTATTAATGGTAGGGGATGGCAATAAGAGATAATGCATTGTACAACTTATAATTTTGTCTTCTCTAAATGATGTGGACGGCTAAGAGAAGACGCGCCCTCCCCACCATTGTACATGCCCTTATAACTTCGGTGGGTTACTCCCTGCTTTTGTGTTGTTTCGAGTACAAATGAGTTAATCCAATCATATTGATGGTAACAGATGGACTATATTATACAGATTCAAATGCCGGTTGCCGTGGAAGACGTCGAGGTGCTCGTATTTGCTCCACCGTGTGGACCAGGACGAGCTCCATCGGGTCGTCGGAAGATGCGAGGAACCGCATGCATGAGTCCCAGAGTCTGGCCACCACGGAGCTCACGCCGACGTTCTTGCTGCATATCCTGGCAGACCCGCTTCAGCTTCTCAATCTCATACCTTTCTGCCGCGACCAGTAGCCGCTCCGCCATTGCTGTCGCCTCAAGCTGACTCATGTCAGGTAGCCTGTGCTTGTATATGAATTGGAGCAGAGTGCCGAACACTTCGGCGTCCATGTCGTCTACGCGTAGTACAGCGGTGTTCTCGACGATCGTGGCGCCCGAGAGTTCGGCCCTGAATACCGGGGATCGTTCCTCGAGAATCGACCGATGCGCGGCGAACGTCTCCCGGCCAACCTGAATCTTCACGTCTGGTTGCCCGTGCAAGTCTAACGGCGGCGGCCGCGACGGCGCCACGCCTGCAGGTTCCGGCACGGCAGCCTCGACGTGGTCGTCGGTACCAAGCCCAAGGTCGACGGCGACGTCGCACAGGATGATCAGGCAATCGTCCTGCAGATGCTCCTCCTCGTCCAGATCTTCGTTTCTCAAGAAGTTTCTCAACCCCCAGACGTCGCTGCTCGAGAACCGGCGTTCTCCAAGCGAGGTCCCGGTCAACGACGGCTCCCCGGCCTGGTTGAGCACGCTGAACTTGAACGTCGCCGTGGCATCGCCGGTCTCTGCGTGGCTGACTTGTTGGAGGAAGAGAGAGATGTAGCCGTCATGTTCCTCCGTTTCGCCGTTCGGGTAGCACGCGATTCTCCAGCCATGGCCGCCGACATGGAAGGTGCATGACGTGATCGCCGTGCCATTGGGCACCCTGTTCCTGACTTGTGTGTACCCGTCGATCTGGAGCACGTGGCACCCGGTTGCCCACCTCACGCTGACGGTTGAACCGGAGAGATGCTGCCGGCCGGCGGCGCGGAGGGCAGACAGAATCGCCGACATCGACATGACTTGGGCGACAGGGTTGACGAGAGATCGATTCTTGCAGGTATTGTATGTACCGGTCGACGACGATACACGATCGACGACAGGTATCTCTAATGTACTCCGGAAACTAGTGCTTTTTTTTTTTTTTTGAATTTTACTCCGGAAACTAGTGCTACTGTGCTACCGATCTCTTCCGTACCGTTACAGAAGCGGTTTATTCTTTTCTCGTACGGAGTAGTTTTTTTTTTGACAGATCTTTCTCGTAGTGCACCGGCCGGGACGGTCCAGGTCTCTTCCAACTAAAAGGTATCTAGTACTGTACATTGCAATGGACATCAATCGTGATTTCTTAGAGGGCAATTGCCATGAGCTCTACCTTTTCATCGGAAAGAAATCTGATTGACCAGTGTTTTTTTTTTTTTGCGAAAAGGACCCCAGATCCATTACATTTGATCACCAGTACAACCCTCAAGAAACACAGAAATTACATTCCGGTCCCTGAGGACCCAGCTTCCCACCGACACCGCCGCGAGACGGAGACGCGCCGATCCGCCGCTGCCGCCGAGCTCCATCCGAGCCGGCCCCGCCTTGACGATCCGCAGCACCACCGCGTCCGGGAAGTCGCCGTCTTCATTCTTCCGAATCGCACGGCGGAGCAGAGAAAAGCTGGAAAAGCACTGGACGCTCATGTTCAAGAACTGCTCCTCAAGGAGACGAGCAACGCCGGAGCTGCAGCCAGAGAGAAAGCCAAGCTGGCGCAAATGGAGATAGACGGGAAGACTCCGTTGTATCCTGGGTGCCGGCCACATGATACGCGCTTGCAAGTAACGCTTGATGCTCTGGAGATGAAGGCGGAAAACAAATGGACCGACGTGAGCTTCACCAAGAACATGCAATTCATGCACGATCGTCTTCCCGCGGGCAACACATTGCCAATTAGTATCAAGGAGGCCAAGAAAGTCGTGTGCCCTCTTGACCTGCCGCATGTTAAATACCACGCCTGCATCAATGATTGCGTAATTTATCGGGGCGAGTACAAGGACAGAACCACATGTCCGGTGTGCGGCCACGGACGGTACAAGAGTACTGGGAACAAGAAAGTTCCTCGAAAAGTGGTATGGTACTTTCCTATCACTCCCCGTCTGCAGCGGTACTTCGTGGACCCTAAGGAAGCAAAACTCATGCAATGGCACGCGGAAAGGGAGAAGCCTGAAGAAGATCCGGAGAAGGGCAGGATCCTGACACACCATTCAGACGCTAGCCAGTGGGAAGCATTGGACATCGCCTTCGAAAATTTTGGGGGCGACGCAAGGAACGTCAGGCTGGGTATGAGCACCGATGGACTCAATCCGTTCGGCAACCAGAGTAGCACGCATAGCACCTGGCCCGTGTTTGTATGGCCTTACAACCTTCCCCCGTGGCTGCGCACGAAGCAAAGGTACATACACATGAGTATTCTCATTCAGGGGCCGAAACAACCAGGTGTCGACATACATCTGTATCTCGCGCTGTTGAAAGAGGAGTTAGCCATGTTGTGGGAGACGCCAGCCCGTACGTGGGATGCCTACACTGGAGATTATTTCGACTGAGAGCCGCGTTGCTCACGACGGTGCAGGACTATCCTGGTTGCTCATATGTATCGGCCCAGGTAGGCCATGGATTCTGCGCATGTGTCAGGTGCATGGATGAGACCCCGCATCTCCAGCTACCAAGGGATCTCGGGTCTTCGAAAACCGTGTTCCCAGGGGCTCGAAGGTGGCTTCGCATGGATCACCCGTGGAGGAAACGCGGTGACCTGTTCAATGGTAAGGACGAGCTCGAAAGAGCCCCGCGCCCGAGGAGCTGCACAGAAATCGACGAGCTTTTGAAAAATTGGGAGGAGTGCCCTACGCCGGGAAAGAAGCGACCGAGGGTAGATCCGCTGCTGGGTGTATGGAAAGCGAGGTCTGTTTTCCACGACTTGGAGTACTGGAAGGTCCTCCACACGCCCCATAGCCTCGATTGAATGCACATTACGAAGAATGTTACCGAGAGTCTGCTTGGCACTCTTTCCAACATGTCGGAAAAGACCAAGGATGGGACGAGAGCAAGATACGATCTGAAATGGCTTGGCATCAGGAAAGATCTTCAGGCCCCCGATAGTGATGACGATGATGATGATCAGACGGAAGGGACTCAAGGTCGCCGCAAAAGGGTAAAGAAGAACGCGGTGGTGCTTCCCGCTGCCTGCTTCACTATGAGTCCGGAGGAGCTCGAGCAGTTTTACAGGTGCCTGTAGGAGTCAAATTTCCTCACGGTTACGCGGGGAAGATAAGCAGATATCTGGACGCAACGAAGAAGAGGTTCAGCGGGATGAAGTCTCACGATTGTCACGTGCTGATGACGCAGATACTTCCCGTTGCGATCCGAGGGATAATGGACGAGCACGTCCGTGATACGCTGCTTGCCCTTTGCAACTTTTTCGACGTCATCAACAGGAAGTCGATAGCGTGAGGCAGCTGGACAGGCTACAGAAGAGATCGTGTTGATACTATGCGAGCTCGAGATTTACTTCCCGCCCGCATTCTTTGATATCTGCGTGCATCTCCTTCTCTATGTCGTTGATGACATCAGGCAGCTCGGGCCGACATTCCTGCACTACATGATGTCGTTCGAAAGGCAGAACGGTGTCATGAAAGGATACGTTCGCAACAGGGCCCATCCAGACGCAAGCATGGCCAAGGGCTTTCTATCCTACGAGTGCATCTCTTCTGCCAGTATTATCTAAGCACCGAGAACCAGGATGTTGGTCTGCCCACCAGGAAGCACCTCGGCAGGCTTGATGGATTTGGTCACCGCGAGGGCTACCATTCACTCTTTCTTGGCGTTCATGGTCGAAAAGACGACTTCGACAGGGCTCACCGGGTCGCGCTACAACACTTAAAATTGATCGAACCTTGGGTCGAAGAGCCCAAAAGCTTAATCAAGCAGAATTACATCGACCTGGGCCGGCCAACGAAGAAGCTAGACGTAGCAGAGAGCACAACTCTAGCTTCACGCGTTGGTTCAAGAAAAGGCAACTGGTTCAAGCAGAGAGCATAACGCCATCTACGGAAGATGAAAAACTCATATTCTCCTTATCACAGGGCCCCGGACACAACGTAAGGACCTATCAGTCATACGACATCAGCGGTTTCAGATTCTGCACCGAGGAAAAGGACAGGAATAGCGAATATCAAAACTCAGGAATAACTATGCTATCCTACGGGGATGACGAGGCTACTGTCAAAGAAAGATTCTTCGGAAGGATCGAGGAGATATGGGAGATCAACTAATATGGAGAGTCGGTGCCAATGTTCCGTGTGAGATGGGCCAAGGACGTCGTCAAAGAAAGCCGGTATTTCACCACCATGGTAATACCCGATGCCAAATCAAAGAACGCCTCCGCAAAAAATGAGCCATGTATACTCGCTAGCCAAGTTGAGCAACGCTTCTTCATGACCGACCCGTCAAAGCCTAGCCGTGTTGTCATGAGGAGGGGCAAGAGGAGCATCAGCGGAATGGAAGGAGACGCCAACGAGGAAGACTTGGACAAGAACGGCGATCCGAAGATCGAGGAGGAGTTCGACAAGTACTTCGACATGCTGACTACTAGTAAACAAAGAAGGAAACCTCCCTACCTACTAAAGGTTGTCCGTTCATGCGAAGAAATCTCAAGGTGCACGGCCTAAAGTATTCAACCGCGAAGAAGGGAAAGAAGAGAAGCTAGCTCGAAACCGGCCGGGACGAAGAAGACTTTTTTTGTGTATTAATTTGTGTGTGTGTGAGACAAGCATATGTATATCATGAATAAAATAATGGTCTATTAACAATTGTGTGTATATTCTTTTCTTTAAAACGTGTGTATGTTCTTTCTTTAAATATAACCAAAATTTTATTTTAAGGAATAAAAATGTGTTTGTGTTCTTTATTTAAATTTAACCAAAAATATTTTAAAAAAAATGAGAAAGTCAGGATTCGAACCTGGCTGCCCCAAGTTGTGTGTGTGTGAACCATTGGGCTATGCTGGTGTACTTGTCACATAACAGCTAGCAGTGCTTTTTAGCACTTTTAGCCACGAAATTCTGTGGCGCATCCCCCAGCAGATGCGCCACAGATTGAATATGTGGCGCATCTGCTGGGGGATGCGCCACAGAATCAGGAACTTCTGTGGCGCATCCCTCCACGGATGCGCCACAGAATTTATTTTCCCCCACTTACATGTGGGCCCGCCCCCGCGCCTGCCTCATTCTTCCAAAATTCGCCTGCCTCTTCCACGCCCGCGCCAACCGCCGCCACCGCGTCCGCCACCCCGCCGCGCTCGACCACCGCGTCCGCCACCCCGCCGCGCTCGACCCCGCGCCCCGGCCACGGCCGCGCCGCTCGTCGTCCAGCCCCCTCCCCAAGACGAGTTCTTCCTTCCCCGCCTGGCCTCCTCTCTCCCGTTCTAGGCTCCCCTAACCCTAGCCGACAGCACGGGGAAGCCCGGAGTCCCCTCGCTCCCCGGCGGCGTGCAGCAGAGAGAAGCACAGCAGGCACTCCAACCCAATCCTCCCACTCTCCAAGCGCTCCGGGACTATCCGATTGATTGTTCAGCCGATTCAGGTACAAGTCCAAGTGTCTAAACCTCTTTTTCTTGCATTCCAACTGATTGATTATTTAGGTTCAGTTGAACTTGGGGAAAACCTGGGTTACTTTTGGTTGGGAGTAGGAACTACAGTGTGTATTCGTGTTGATCAACTAAAACACTCCAATCGTAGTGCTTCAGCCGGGGAATCAATTGGGGTTTGTGGTCAGGGCTCTAATTTAGGATTGCTGCCTATGTAGTTTATGCTATATGCTAACTAATAGTATGCAGTATTTGCAGCAGTGCTTGCTTAGTTCGAGTGCTGCTGATTGGGAGGAGCAGAAGCTGTGTGCGGTCCTGCTAGTTCTTCTCCCCCCCAATTGCAGTGGTTGAATTTGGGGACAGTTGCGTTGATGTTGATTTTGTAGGGAGGAACTGCGCCGTGCATTCGTGTCGATCACTCTAACCACCCTAATTTTTGTACTATTAGTTAGCCCGTGAGTTCAAATTGCTATGTTCTGTTCATACATGTCATATGTGCATACTAGTTAGGTTCCTAGAGCTTCATAAATTGTTGTGCCTAACTTAGTAATTTTATTGGTTCCTAATACACACGCACGAGATTCTTCTGATTTTTTACTTATATAAGTTCATGATCCTTTTATTTTTTTTGGTTGTACAGGTGCAGAGGTGCTTGTGTGTGCTAGGCAAGAAGACGCCCTTGGAATTGATTTGTGAAATATTTGCAGGTACCCCGAGAGGTTGTGTGTGCTTGTGTTCTGTGCTACCACGACCATCGTGTCGTGGTTGTTTGTGCTCCGACATAGATGTGGTGATTGTCGTGTATGTGGATGTTGCCGGCCGGCGATGCCGGCAACTTGATTTGTGAAATATTTGCAGGTACCCCGGGAGACCCTTGAGATTGCCGGAACGTCGATTAACTTCCGTTCCGGCAAATTCGGGTATTCCATATGTCCTATTTTCAGCAAAGGTCATGCCGAAATTTTTCGTGAATTTTAGCATGACTTTGCTAAAAATAGGACATATGGGGTATTGCGACTAATGCATGGGCCGGGGTATCTTAGTACTTAATTAAGTGATTTTTTTCTTATATTTGTTGTACTAACTTTTTACCTCTTTTTAATACAGTGCAAACATGTCGGCCGACGCGGAGCCCGGACCTTCTAAGCACATGAGCGTCGAAGAAGAAGATAGAGACGCCAACAAGTCGTTCTGGGCTCTGTCCCAGGAGTTGGAGGAGGTGGAGGCCGCCGAAGCTGCTAGTGGTGGCGACCGTGGCGACGATGAAGCCGAAACCACCGATGGAGCTGCTAGTGGCGGCCATGAGGATGACGCCACCACCACCGATGGTGGCGACCACACGGATGGTGGTGGTGGCAGCAACCCGACCGCTCAGAAGCAGAAGAAGCAAAGGAAGGATCGGACACCGCAAGCGCTCGGCAACGTCACAAACGTGTTCACTGAGGTCACGCCAAGTGGCCTACCAGTGGAACCTGAGGAGCTTGCCAAAGGGTACGGCATGCAACTAGGGTGCATCGTCCGGGAAAGCATGTCGATCAACACGAAGGACCTCAGAAGCAGGGCCAATGAGCCTTTGGTCGAAAACCTCCTCAAGAAGCTTCACCAACGATACACGTTCCCGGAGCCGTTCAACAAAAAGGTGGACAGTTTAGCCATCACGAAGATGAGCACCGCCTTGATCAGCTGGAAATCCCGGGTGAAGAAGAAGATTGATAAGGGTGACAGCTGGGAGAAGATAAGTGCCAAAGAGCCGATGCTCGACGAAGAAGAGTTCGAGACATTCAAGTTGTCCTTAAAATCTAAGGAGGCTAAAAAATGGACCAAGTGGAGGAAGGAAATGCGGGACTTGAACATAGGTAACCACCATTTGGGAAGCGGCGGTTACCGAGGAAAACAGCCCATTTGGGACAAGGAGGATGCCGAGGTTGCACGTCTGGGAAAAGAGAACCCGTGGCCCAAAATCACGGACGAGCAGGTGAGGAACTTTGTCCGGTCCCACTACTATCTGAACAAGGCGACGGGGGAATTCGTTACCGACGATGACGATGGAGGGCATTCGAGAAAGTGCTGGTAAGGAATTTAATTACCGCGGATATCTCAAAGTTCATTGCGTTGATCTAATTAGATAACGAAGCCATATTTCTACATAGGTTCACCTTAATTTCCTTTGTCTGCAGGAGGAAGAGTTGAAGGCTGACACTGAGGCCGGCCCGTCGTCCCAGGGGTGGACGGAGCCGTGGGACACGACTTTCAACAGGGCGATGAACGTTTGCAAGGATTGGGACAAGTCGGCGCCGCCGACGTCAGCTGGCCGTGTGTCCGGCTTTGGTACGAGCATGAAGTTCCTCCAGTACTACAGCACGGACGCCGAGACGAGAAAGGAGAGGAGGAAGTCGACTAGGGATAAAGCCGAGGTTGTGGAGCTAAGGAAGAAGGTGGAGTCACTACAGCAGGAAAAAGTGGACTCCAGCACGGTGGACAAGTTAGTGGAGGAGAAGCTCCGGGCGATCTTACCCCCTGGGTTGATGGAGGGGTTAGCTGCCTGGAATGCGGGAGGTCGACAGGGGCCGATACACGTGCCCAGCTTCGCCGGCAGCAACTCCAGCAATAACGTGTCGCCGGACCTGGTGACCCGCTGCCGACACCGCGGCGCAGCCGCCGCTCCATTTGGTCCGACCGGCGCCCCCTACCGCGAAAGATACCGAGGCGCTGCCGGTGGCGGCGGTGCTTGATAATGCATACGAGCGGCCGGAGAATGATAGGCCGGCCGCCGGCACCGGCGCCCTTGTCTCGACATTAGCCGAGCTCAACGCCATCACCAAGGTAACTAATTAGTTAGTCCACGGCATATTCTATAACTATGCCTTTGATGACTGCCATCTCATGATGCCCAACATGTGTTGACTCAGGACATGCCTTGCATACTCCTGCATAGTGTGGGGGTCGACGGCGAGTTGAAGGAAGTTGCTCAGGGCACTGTCATACAACCAATGAGCCGCGATATGCACAACAAAAGAATGAGCGAGGCCGTGATGAAGGTCAGGTTGACTATGGTAGTGCTGAGTTTTGTGACATCGACTCCCCCATGCAACCTCCGGGAGCCGAGGAGGACCACATGGTCCTTGGAGATTGCGTCAAGTGGATCATGGAATGGCCGAAGACCCAGATTCGTCTTGGGGAGGGTCTTCAGGGGTTGAGGCGCACCACCGGCGCCACCTCGAGGCCCCCGATCGCTTGGCCCTCGAAGCCGCCACAAAGAATGGTTGGGAAGGAACCGGTGCCACAAGCAGCCGTCGCCACCACCTGGAAGGAACCGCCGGTCGTCGCCACCACCAGCCGCCACCAAAAACTGTTGGGAGCGTCTGTACCGCAACCGTCGAAAGACAAAGCCGTTGCACCTCAACTTGGTGGCAACGACGACGATGATGATCAGGATAATGTCGACGTCGATGACTTCCTCAACACTGGCGCCAGCAAAGATTTGTACATGCCTCCTGTACATGTGGATGACGAACCCTTCCGCGCTCACCGCGGTCAACCTGCTCGTCCCACTGCATGCACGCAGCGCCTGACCTTTCAGGGTTTATCTCAACAAGACACGCCTCCGGAGGCCGGCGATCAAGCTCAACCGGCTAACGTTTTCAGCCCTGGCACACTACGTAAGTCGGTTCACGAGGGAGTGCAATCCCCAGAGATGAAGAAGAAGAAGCACAGGAAGAGAAGTAGGCCAGGCGCCTCTGCGAGCCAGCCAGCTCCTAAGACTATCCGGGGTAATGAAGACATGGTATCACCCCGTGCGATGGCTTGACCCGAGTTCATGAAGCTGGTAAACCGATACTGCCTCCGGAGCTGCTCCGCCTTGCACAAGGACCCATGCACTCTTTGCATGAAATTATCTTGACGCTAGAGGGCATGCTTCTTAAAGACAAGAATCCAAATTACCCGGTGTTCACGGCCTAGGTGCCAAAGGACTTGGACTTCGTCCATGAAGCCCCCGCGGATCTGTTCTTCATAGCGTACGAGGACGTCTTCAAGCTGTTTCACTCTAGACGGCTGGACTATAACATGGTCCGCCTATACGCGCTCAATATGGCGATGAAATCAGGAGAGATAATACCCCGTACGTCGCGGTAGTGGATCCCTACTACATGCGTGATAGCCGGCTGGTGGAAGGATCAAGGACACGGACCATGGCCACGGAGTATCTCCAGAGGTTCATGCTGACCAACAAGAGGAAGAACAACCTTCTTCTGCCTTTCTTTCCTGAGTAAGTACACATCCGCTCGCCGCCGTCGTATCTTATGCTTTCTTATAGATTTCTTCCATTGCTGATCCTTTCCAACATTCCGTTTCAATTGTGTTGAGCCGGGACAAGTACTGCACACTCATTGTCCTAAGCCCGAGGTGGTCCATTGCCACTTATTTCGACTCGGGGAGTTTGGATATGAAGAAAGACTACACCAGAATAAAGGGTGTTCTCGATGAGGCTCTCGAGGGCTACGCCCAAAAGGGAGGCCCCTTCGAAAAAGAAAAGAAGGGGAATGTCTCACGAATGACAACAAATACCGGTTCAGGCATGGGACCGAGTTCCATTGCATCAAGCAGCAGCCTGACAGCGTGAAGGAGGCCTTCTACGTCCTCCATCATATTAAAGGGTTTGTCCGGGATGCAGAGAAAACGAGGATGCCATCTAGTCTCTCAGAATGGACCAAATGTGCGGGGGAAATCACTGATTCTGAGCTTAGAGAAGACTTCCATCGCATCCAGATGCAGTTATCGCAAATCATCGCCGAAGATGTCAACACAAAAGGGGGGTCCTTACACTACGCCAGAGGTAGGATGTATTATAAAAGAAAGATTGCCTCACTCGCAAGAAGTGCTTCTTTATTTTCTTTATTATAGACTTATCCACTTAGATGAATAAATCATACTCTATTTATATTATTAACCAACATATATCCCAATCCATCTCTAGGGTTGTGCCAGAGGGACATCGAAGAACGCCTAGCTATGCAGAATGACACCAGGACGTGGACGACGAAAGACTGCTATAAACCGTTCCCAGCGCCGATGAAGAAGAAGGCTCCATGATCGTGCTCCCGCTCTTGCTCACCATCATCGCCGCTATGTACTCTATTTGATCCTAGTTTAGGCGGTGACCACTTTATTTGTAATGTGTGAAATGATAAACTTTTGTATCATGACTTGTGTAAAAATTCGGCACTTGTCACTATATGTATGTATCTCGGGCTCTAAGTAATGTGATGACATAGTAATGTGTCTGTTTTCATATACCGTGTCAAATATATTATTGTTTCTATTATATCTGTATAAATCCGTATATCTGTATAAATCCTGTATATATACCTGTATTTGTACAGCAGGCATCAGCAAATTACGAATACCTGTAAAAGTATTCTGTGGCGCATGGCTTTTTTATTTTGTGGCGCACTTATTTCTGTGGCGCACAGGTGTGGGTGCGCCACAGAAACTTGGTCTTTCTGTGGCGCACCCCCAGATGCGCCACAGAAATATAATTTAGTGGCGAGTCATCTGTGGCGCACCCACCATGCGCTACAGAAAGGCGAAATGGGTGCGCCACAGATGGCCTATTTCCTAGTAGTGGCCAACCGGACGTTGTCGTGGAAATGCTAAATCTCAGAGGGTAGTTCCATGGGCCGGGGCCGCTATATGCTCGACCTGTGTAGGTCCTCTCCTGCATTCATGTATGTAAAGTGATGGACCTTTTTGTGTTGTGGCTACCGGCTAATCCTGCGATCAAGCTGCTTGATCTTGCCGGCAGCAAAGTCGTCATAAAATTCGGCAAGTTAAAGGTCCTAAGAAACCAAATCCGTATGGGAAAGATGGTGGAAGGCTAAATTTGTCTACGTCGAGACCGTGTTGACTTCTTTGTTTTCAGGAATACGACATGGAATTATTGTAGTCGCTTTCCTATTTACCTGACTCAAATAATATATTTTTAAAGCCGATTTTAGAGTACAAACAAACTTAGTGGGTCTCCTTTAGTTGGCTCATCCCCCTCCCCCCCTAAAACCGATTAGAACTACCAATTCTAATACTCGGATTTCCCTCAATCAAAGTGCTACTAGCTAGGATGGAGCTGTCCAGTACATCATCGACTACACCCAAACTATCGGATGTCACTCCGATGCGCCAGAGCTGGAGATCAGTAGCTAGGGTCAAGGCTTCGCAGCACGCCAAACATTTCTTTCCCGAGCCTTCGTCTCAATGATCTGCTTGGTGCTCAATGCTGATGAGATCTCATTGCTGAACTCTTGTCGAAACTTGTTTTGGATGGAAGTATCGAAGTTGGATGCAACTTAGTTGGCTGCGTCCAACACGGGAATTCACATCAATGCACTCAACGACGACTGAGTCTGATGTGGCGAATAAATCACAGCCAGCTGACTTGATAGTTTCTCAAATACGCATGCTACTTCTCGATGGCTCTTATTCTCAAGCGAGGATTCTACCTACGGCAATGCAGGCTATAATTTGTTTTGTTCTGTTGACGAGGAACATCTAACTAACTAGATCAACACATGTAGAGTTTTGAATAATGCATGGAAGTCAACTCAAACTATGTCCTTATATTCCGTTGGCACTAGCTGCCACTTTCTATAGAGGTATCCAAATTGTCTGGCGCATGCAACTGAGTTCATATATGCCCAATAAAGCCATATTGTGTATCATATATAATTTGAATCTTGTAGATCAGTAATCACTCCTCTTCATGTTAGGTTTATTGTTCTTTATGTATTGACTAACTGAACAGGAAAGTAGATATGCAACTGACATATATAGCGGTATAAAGACACTTAAGGTGCTTAAAATCCGAGTGATATACTTGCCTACCTTGTTCAGAAAAAACACGTGCAAAATCAAGTTCCACACTGGCCCCTTCCTTCATCTCCTTTGTCCAAGTGACAGGTGTCCTGCACGGCCCCTTGGTTCTGGCTGGCCAGAGCTGTCCCCTGGGTCCTCACATGTCATTTTTTGCACAAGCAACATACAACAATCCACTTTTAGGGATGTTTTGAAGCAGGTTTTTTTTTTTTTTGGATTACTAAACCTTCTCTTCCCTCTTTTTTATGTCCGGTCTGGAAATCCAAAATATAGAAAATTTCTTAGAGATGCTCTAACTACTGGAGTTGGTTTTTATTTTACCCGACTCCAATATTATTATATTTTGAAGTCTGTTTATTTTTTAGAACAACTCTAAAATTATTGGAGTTTGTTTTCCATTTTGACCGACTCAAATATTATTATTTTTGGAGCCGTTTGGTTTTTGTACCCACTCTAATATTATTAATGTTTTTTGTTTACCCGCCTCAGATAACATAATTTTGGGGGAGGTTTTTCTAGAGCAAAAACAGACTGAAGGTGCCTTTTAGGGTGAGATTAGCGTTTCTTGCTAAAACCGACACTACAGATCGACTCTAAGAATAGGATTTCTACTGGTGACGTCCTTAATCTATGCGTACGAGCTAGATTGGAGCTGTCCAGTAAATCATCGACACCACCTAGACAGTCGGATGTCACTCTAATCCGCCAAAGGTCAGAGCTTTAGATCAGTAGCGGGGGTCAAGGCTTCAATGTACCCTAGAGCTTCCTTTCCCGAGCCTTCGTCTCAGTGGTCGGCCTTGTGCTGACTGCTCAAGTCATGCCAAAACTTGTTTTGGATGGAACTACCGAAGTTTGATGCAGCTTGGTTGGCTGCGTCCAACACGGGAATTCACATCAATCCACTCAACGAATATCAAGTCTGGCACGGAGAATAAATCTCAACCAGCTGACTTGATAGTTTCTCTATCATGTCTGCTTCTTCTCGATGCCTCTGATCCTCAAACGGAAGATTTTACCTACGACACTGCATGCTATAATTTGTTTTATTTGGTTGACAAGGAACATCGGGAACGACGAACTAACTAGATCAACACATGTAGAGTTTTGAATAATACGTGGAAGTCAACTCAAACTCTCTGCTTGTCTTCACTTGGCACTGCTAGTTCATGCATGCCCAACATTCTACTAGTGAATAGTGATAAAGCCATATTGTGGCATCATATATAATTTGGGTCTGGCATCCGTACTTACTCCTCTGCATGTTAGGTTTATCATTCTTTATGTATTGACTCGCCCAAACGGGAAAATATATATGCATGTGACATATATGGCGGTATGACATGGTAGGTGTTTTAAATCCAAGTGATATACTTACAGCATTGCACCGTGTGTATCAGTGTATGAACCGACCGTCAATTCACGTTTGTAGGTTCATAACATAAATATAGATACATGTATGCTTGAGATTACTTCACATCAAACTTGAATCGACACTAGTACAAAATCTCACATTAGTGACCAGATCTAAAGCCAGTTAATCTAAAACAAAAAAATAATCCTCAATTCACGCTGGTAGGTTCATACTATAAATATAGATACATGTATGCTTGCGAGTACTTCACAACAAACTTGAATCGACTTGTTCATATGACCAACTCCAGTGGTTTATGAGTTCTTTCACATCTTGCTTCCGAATGTTTCTTTCAGAAAATGGATGAACAATGACGACGATCAAACATGATTTAAATGAATGAAACATTTTTTAACTCATTCACACATTTTCTATTTTTTTTCCGAAAAATGCTTGAAATTGAAGTTTCCTGTGCTTATATTCAACAATAAATCATTAGCTTGTTATAAAAAAAAGTCACATAGTGCCCGAAATTAAATTAATAAAGCCAGGAGACCACGTTGTTAGTTCTATATGTAGCGGCATACAACTTGCCATATTAAGATCTCATAAATCTTACAAACACAATAACATGACTTTGCCAATTCCACTACACTAGAAAACCACAAAAATGAGGGCATATATTCCCTCAGAGTAACCTTGAAAGGACAACTAAACAAGAATTATTCAAAAACCTTTCGTTCCAAATTGTACTATTTTTGGATTTGGCAATCGATCCCTCATGCTCATCCCAAGGAGTGCTCTGCTCTCAAGTGAAAATTTGAAATTGATGAGTGGCTAGGGAGTTACTCCATGAAGGTCAATATTCCGGCCTCGCTAATTTACGTTGTTTGCATTCCTCACTCACCGATCATTTGATAGTGGAACCCGTCTTCTCTCGAAGTCGTATGGAAAAAACTAACTCCTCACGCTCCGAGGTGCAAGATCTGAAACCTCCGGTGGCTGTTTTCCGTAGAGTTCTGATTAGACCAAAATTGGTAGCTTGGAACAGTTTACATTCTTGCTTTGCCTTTGTCCATTTGGTAGAGAACATGATTCTTTCGGAAGTTTTTTCATAAAAGTAGGCAATTCTATGTTCAATTGACTTATATGGCGTCACTTCATTTGGATGTTCCAGTTCTAGACAGATACTAATTGCACCGTCGACGATTGACATCATTCGTCGTGATATTCATTTGTAATCGACGAACGTACGCCATACCCTTTCTCCACTACGGGAGAGCAGAGCTTTGCCGTGTGCCTGGCTCTTTGCCGTGTGCTGGATATCGGGCAGACGGCAAAGACAGAAAAAACACACGGCAAAGAAATACACACGGCAAAAACAGAAAAAACACACGGCAAAGAGAGACACACGGCAAAGATTAAACAAAGCACACGGCAAAGAACAAGCACACGGCTAAGAAAAGAGAGCAAACGGAAGAAGGACCAGCGCAGTCACGGCAGCTCTTTGCCGTGTGTTTGCACACGGCAAAATCTTTGCCGTGTGTTTGCACACGGCAAAGAATATATTTCTTTTTTCAACTTTATTTTATATACTTGTAACAATGGTATGACCATTTCCGTGACATAGTGTGTGATAAATTGTCCATATTTTACACATGAGTGTGTCTTGATATGGCAAACAATGTTGCAGAACAAAGTTTTTCCAAATTATGTTTATAAATATCATTTTTTTATTTTTTAAGTGTCAAAAATGACATTTTTTGTGAAGCAAGTATATAAAATATGATGCAAAATGGCACCCATCCAATTCCCACACAAAGTAGACCATATTTGATGGATAATCCAGAAATATTTGGAATTTTCTCGGTTTCTACCTAATTTCGCCTATTTAAATTACTTTATGCTGATTTTCCGAAAATAATTCAAATTTGAACTACAAGTGTGTGATAGTTTGCTCTAATATTTTTACAAAAATAATTTTAAGGTACACAATTAGCTGTTATATCATAGAAATGTCAATAGTTTTGAGAAATTCAACGCCTGTAAATGAATAGACACGGCGGCCATTTTGACCGTTTTTTTGAAAAAATAAAAGAAAGTGAAAAAATAACCAAAAAAAGAAATCCTTTGGCATGGAGTCCCTTTATGTGTATTAGTTGATTGCAAAAATAATAAACTTCAGTTTTGACAAAGTTTCCAATAAACTTATTCACAAAAAGATCAATCATCTACAAACATGTTTAAGTTTCGAGTCGAATGACCTAGATATGATCATTTGCGTGGCATAGTTTGTGATAATGTGTTCATATTTGACACATAGGTGCGTCTTGTTATGATAAACAATGTTGTAGAACTGAGTTTTTTCCAATTATGTTTATAAATATCTTTTTTTTATTTTTTAAGTGTTAAAAATGACTTTTTTTGTAAAACAAGTACAAAAAATATGATGCAAAATGGCACCCATCCAATTCCCACACAAAGTAGACCATATTTGATGGATAATCCAGAAATATTAGGAATTTTCTCGGTTTCTACCTAATTTCGCCTATTTAACTGACTTTATGCTGATTTTCCGAAAATAATTCAAATTTGAACTACAAGTGTGTGATCGTTTGCTCTAATATTTTTACAAAAATAATTTTAAGGTACACAATTAGCTGTTATATCATAGAAATGTCGATAGTTTTGAGAAATTCAACGCCTGTAAATGAATAGACACGGCGGCCATTTTGACCGTTTTTTCGAAAAAATAAAAGAAAGTAAAAAATACACAAAAAAACAAATCCTTTGGCACGGAGTCCCTTTACGTGTAGTAGTTGATTGTAAAAATAATAAACTTGATTTTTGGCAAAGTTTCCAATAAACTTATTCACAAAAAGATCAATCATCTACAAACATGTTTAAGTTTCGAGTCGAATGATCTAGATATGATCATTTCCGTGACATAGTGTGTGATAAATTGTCCATATTTTACACATGAGTGTGTCTTGATATGGCAAACAATGTTGCAGAACAAAGTTTTTCCAAATTATGTTTATAAATATCATTTTTTTATTTTTTAAGTGTCAAAAATGACATTTTTTGTGAAGCAAGTATATAAAATATGATGCAAAATGGCACCCATCCAATTCCCACACAAAGTAGACCATATTTGATGGATAATCCAGAAATATTTGGAATTTTCTCGGTTTCTACCTAATTTCGCCTATTTAAATTACTTTATGCTGATTTTCCGAAAATAATTCAAATTTGAACTACAAGTGTGTGATAGTTTGCTCTAATATTTTTACAAAAATAATTTTAAGGTACACAATTAGCTGTTATATCATAGAAATGTCAATAGTTTTGAGAAATTCAACGCCTGTAAATGAATAGACACGGCGGCCATTTTGACCGTTTTTTTGAAATAATAAAAGAAAGTGAAAAAATAACCAAAAAAAGAAATCCTTTGGCATGGAGTCCCTTTATGTGTATTAGTTGATTGCAAAAATAATAAACTTCAGTTTTGACAAAGTTTCCAATAAACTTATTCACAAAAAGATCAATCATCTACAAACATGTTTAAGTTTCGAGTCGAATGACCTAGATATGATCATTTGCGTGGCATAGTTTGTGATAATGTGTTCATATTTCACACATAGGTGCGTCTTGTTATGATAAACAATGTTGTAGAACTGAGTTTTTTCAAATTATGTTTATAAATATCTTTTTTTTATTTTTTAAGTGTTAAAAATGACATTTTTTGTAAAACAAGTACAAAAAATGTGATGCAAAATGGCACCCATCCAATTCCCACACAAAGTAGACCATATTTGATGGATAATCCAGAAATATTAGGAATTTTCTCGGTTTCTACCTAATTTCGCCTATTTAACTGACTTTATGCTGATTTTCCGAAAATAATTCAAATTTGAACTACAAGTGTGTGATCGTTTGCTCTAATATTTTTACAAAAATAATTTTAAGGTACACAATTAGCTGTTATATCATAGAAATGTCGATAGTTTTGAGAAATTCAACGCCTGTAAATGAATAGACACGGCGGCCATTTTGACCGTTTTTTCGAAAAAATAAAAGAAAGTGAAAAATACACAAAAAAACAAATCCTTTGGCACGGAGTCCCTTTACGTGTAGTAGTTGATTGAAAAAATAATAAACTTGATTTTTGGCAAAGTTTCCAATAAACTTATTCACAAAAAGATCAATCATCTACAAACATGTTTAAGTTTCGAGTCGAATGATCTAGATATGATCATTTGCGTGGCATAGTTTGTGATAATGTGTTCATATTTGACACATAGGTGTGTCTTGTTATGATAAACAATGTTGTAGAAATGAGTTTTTTCAAATTATGTTTATAAATATCTTTTTTTATTTTTTTAAGTGTTAAAAATGACATTTTTTGTGAAACAAGTACAAAAAATATGATGCAAAATGGCACCCATCCAATTCCCACACAAAGTAGACCATATTTGATGGATAATCCAGAAATATTAGGAATTTTCTCGGTTTCTACCTAATTTCGCCTATTTAAATGACTTTATGCTGATTTTCTGAAAATAATTCAAATTTGAACTACAAGTGTGTGATCGTTTGCTCTAATATTTTTACAAAAATAATTTTAAGGTACACAATTAGCTGTTATATCATAGAAATGTCGATAGTTTTGAGAAATTCAACGCCTGTAAATGAATAGACACGGCGGCCATTTTGACCGTTTTTTCGAAAAAATAAAAGAAAGTGAAAAAATACCCAAAAAAAACAAATCCTTTGGCACGGAGTCCCTTTATGTGTAGTAGTTGATTGCAAAAATAATAAACTTGAGTTTTGACAAAGTTTCCAATAAACTTATTCACAAAAAGATCAATCATCTACAAACATGTTTAAGTTTCGAGTCGAATGACCTAGATATGATCATTCGCGTGGCATAGTTTGTGATAATGTGTTCATATTTGATACATAGGTGTGTCTTGTTATGGCAAATAATGTTGTAGAACTGAGTTTTTTCAAATTATGTTTATAAATATCTTTTTTTATTTTTTAAGTGTCAAAAATGATATTTTTTGTGAACCAAGTACATAAAATATATTGCAAAATGGCACACATCCAATTCCCACACAAAGTAGACCATATTTGATGGATAATCCATAAATATTAGGAATTTTCTCGGTTTCTACCTAATTTTGCCTATTTAAATGACTTTATGCCGATTTTCCGAAAATGATATTTTCGTGAAGTAAATACAAAAAATATGGTACAAAATGACATCCATACAATTTCCATGCATATTTGATAGATAATCTCCAAGGATTAAAATTTTCTCGCATTCTATCTAATTTCTCCTATTTACAGAAAAAAAGAAAAAAATACCAGAAATAATCTTTGCCGTGTGTTGGCACACGGCAAAGAAATTTTGTGTGCTGATTGGCCAGAGCAGTTTCACGTGGATCACGATCCAACGACTCAGATCATTTCTGAAGAAGCACACAATCTGTGTGTCCTATTGCTCTTCTCTCTGATTGGCTGAGGCTAGGAGGCATATCCAACACACATCAACGCATCGATCTCTTTATTTTTTTAATGCACGTTCCATCATTTCTTCTCTCTCATTGGTCGTCTTCTCTCATTTCTCCGCGGACCGTGGTTCACCAACCTGCACTGCGTGGTCACCGCCGACCCGCGGAACCTCGAGCACCTGCTCAAGACCAAGTTCGGCAACTTCCCCGAGGGCCCTTACTTCCGCGACACCGTGCGCGACCTCCTCGGCGACGGCATCTTCGGCGCCGGCGACGAGGTGTGGTGCACGCAGCGCAAGGCGGCCAGTCTCGAGTTCCACTCCGCCGAGTTCCGCGCACTCACGGCCAGCTCGCTGGTGGAGCTCGTGCACCGCAGGCTTCTTCCCGTGCTGGCCGAGACGGAGGCGGCAGGCGCCGCCGTCGACCTCCAGGACGTGCTCCTCCGCCTCTGCCTCCTCGCCGATGGGGTTCTCGTTGGCCCGCGTCGGACCGCCTCGCCGCCGACGGTCTCCTTGGCGCAGAGGATGCAGAGGACGACGGCAAGGGCGAGCAGGCAGGGGCGGCGCACGGAGAAGACCGCGTCGAACTCTGCACCGCGCCTCGTCGCGCTGACGCCGCCAGGAGCACGCCGCTGCCGGTGGAGCGAGGGCTGCCTAGTGCGCCCGTGCCTGCAGTGCATCGACGCCGCCGACGCGCAGGGCGACGCCACCGTCTTCGTTGCCGATTTCTTCGGCCGCACAGGCCTCCTCTTCTTCCTCTCCGCCGTCTCCGTCTCCAACGACTCCAGCTCCGGCGACTCGGCCCCAAGGCCTGAGGCTGGAGGCATATGGGCCAGGTCGACGACGCGGCGACGCCGCCGCGCGTGGCCGCCTCCGTCCGCGGCGTCGCGGAACACATGGAGCGTGCATCTCCCCACGCGTGGCCGCCTCCGTCTGCGGCGCCCTCGACTGCGCTGTCCCTGTCCCCAGCCCGTCCCCGGCGAGGGCCGTGGCGGGGATTTTTTTTTGGTTGCAGGCATTTTCTTTGCCGTGTTCTTGCGCACGGCACACGGCAAAGAGCAAGGGTGTAGGGGCCCACGTGTCAGGAGCCGGCCGTCACCGTCTTTACCGACGTCAAGTGAAGATGGGACCCACATATCATCGTTGCCGTGTGCTCGATATTTGACACACGGCAAAGAGCTCTTTCCCGTGCAATTCTCTCCCGTGTACTCGTTGCCGTGTGTGCCACACGGCAAAGTCTTCGCCGTGTGTTTTTCTGCCTTCGCCGTGTGGTTTCAGCACACGGCAATGAGCCGCTCTCCCGTAGTGCTCCACGACAGTACATCTGTGCAATAGACACGGTGATGCCAGGGGCTTGGAGTCTTGGAGATGTACATCACCCGTGGCGTCAACACGTGGGTAATTTTTGATATTTTCTTCTCTTCGTGAATTTGTAATGTTTTTTCTTTTCTTTCGTACAGACTGACGCTATGGAGTATTTCTTTACTTCGTCCGCAGGGAATAAATTTGTAGGTTTTCCTTTTCTTCATCCGTAGTGGGAACTAAATTAAAGTGCGTCTATAGCTGACTTCTACAAGGTTCTTAGTGACAGAAGGCAAAGATGACAAGGGTACAAGTGGATCTGGCGTAGAGAAACTCCTCCACAACATAAGTTCTTCCTTTGGTTGGCGTTTAGAGAAAGGCTAAACACAAAGGATGACATGGTAAGAAAGAAGTGGTGCACTGAGGCAGGTTGCGATCGATGCCCGGCAATTGAATCTATACACACCACATCGCCCCGCATTGCATACACTCCAATTGGATTTGGGATAAGCTACAGCTAACTGCTCATGCGAAAACATCAAACTCAGTTATATGCAGCTCTGCCAACGAGCTGAGGAGCAGGTTAATTCAGCAACATGGCCGATCTGCTTCGCTGCTTGCCTTGTCGGCCAATGGCGAATGGGGAACGATCGGAAATTCAACGGAAAGACAAGAGTCTAGGCAGAGGCTATTAAAAGGAGTAATTGATGAGTTACGGCTATGGTCAGAGAGATCAACGAAGAATAAAGCTAGTTTCGCCAATTGGGTGACACGGCTGGGTGCCGCAGAATAGTTCAGCTAGGCCTTTTTATTTATTTCTTTTCTTCCCCCGTGCCATGGCTGCGTCCTGGTTGTAAATTCCCCTTCCTCAAATGCTGTAACCATAACCTCGCCTCTACCTTCTTTCAATAAAAGAAAAGCAGAAATCAAGAAAACATACCCACATAGTTATTTCGGACACCGACTTCTCTCATTAGGAATAAGGGCAACTCCAAGTCTCCAACACAACACGGCGCCCCATTCCGGACACAAAATGTGTACTTTTTGGGGGGGGGGGGGGGGGGGGGGGGGGGCGTTGCGTAGAGGAACGAACATGCATCCGACCACGTCCGACCAAAGCAATCGGCGATTTTGGCACCGTGGCCAATTTCTAAATGTTTTCAACTTAAAATAGTTATAGGAATTTAACTAAATCTTAAACTGAGGCATAAAATTTAAACCAATCCAAAATTTAAAAAAAATCTAGGGTTGCCCTACTCGTCGTTCGAGTCGAGCATGATGATGACCCGTGGCGGGGTGAGTATCGCCGGTGGTGCTGCCGCCCGTGTTGCCTCAGGTGCGGCTGCACGAGAAGCCCACAGGGATATAGATTGAGTCATCGGCACAACCTGCACCATGGCGAGCGTGGTGTTCATATCCGCTTAGAGTGCCTCCATCAGCATCGCCTCACGATGCCCTTCTCGACTCCTCAAGCGCCGCCGGAAGGTCTGGCCTCTCCTAGTACTCAAGCGAGGCCTCCTCCAGCGGAGCGTTCTATACCTCCATTCCTCCTCCGACGGTGCGAACGGTACCCGACGCCGCCCGGCCTCCACTGGTGGAAGTCGGCGTTGGTCGTGGCCACGTCTTCCCCCTGCAGATCAAACTCGTCGTTGGAGTCGAACCATCCCACCGGCGGCGAGGCGGCGTGGAAATAGTTCAACTCGGCATTGCGCTCAATCTAGAATAACGTTACGCCCAAAACGGCGAGTCCTCGGTGAAAAGGATGTCTTGGGAGTGGTTCGATGACATTCTTCCTCGGCGGCGCCGGATATCCTCTAAGGGCGTGGGATCGGTGGTCGGGATGGGCGGCATTGGAGCCATATTAGGGTTCAAGTACCATCCTTCCGGGAGTCAAACGTTCGGCCACGACACGCGGTCGCAGATATTGGCGCGCTGCCTCTCCGGCTATTCACCGACCGCGCGAGGACGAAGACAAAACCATGGCGGCTGCTGATCACCGAGGAGCCCTTCTTGTGGTCGTTCTTCGACCGGGGCCACTTCTTCGACATCACGGCCCGGAAGGGAGAGGGCGGCTGCTAGCGATGTGATGAGAAGTGAAGCGAAAGTGGAGTGGTTAATTACACGAGATCAAGTCGCGAGATGATTGATCAATTCAGAGTATTGTGTGTGGTTACACGTTACTGAAGTTTAAAGTGTATGACATGTGTGTCCCATTTTTCATTGAGTGGACAAACGGGATGTCAGTCCTTTGGGCGGCGCTATCGAATGGAAGTTAAGTTAATTACGAGTCGAGTAAATTAGACACACCCTACATACTTATATAAGCAAGTCTCATTTCCCTAGCATGGAACCAAAACCTCTACCCTAGAACACGGTGCCATTACTCTCTAGTTAGGACGCATAGAGGGATATACGCCTGCGTTTTTCACTTCCTTGGAATGGGCGGCATCCGGAAATATGCTAACAAGGGATGGGTACCTTTTGGCCCCTATGTCGCAAAGCATATGCTTAACATACGAGATGATCCGGAAATTAGGGATGTTGACATGCTTCTCAATGACATCCAATGATTGGACAAACACTAGTGATCGTCTCGCCGTTTTGCTTATCCACGTATGGTTGGCGAAGTAGCAGCGCTCTACAAGGCGCATTGCATAATCTCAGCGAGGGCCCGAGGTAGTATAATCCCGTCATGATGGCTCATATGCAAGGTAGGGACTAGAATGACTAATCCAAGACTGGACTGTGTAATCCCCTCGATTTATTTGGTTGACATTTTGACTCGATGAGTCATAAACACCATATATTGTGTTAGTATGGTTGTTGCACTATCAAAAAAGGTTTTCTGAATCAAGCAATGAAATGATATTACGCTGACTCTCGGAGAAGATTAATTACTGATTAAGGAGTACCCCAGGGAAAATCTCAGGCTAGGCAAGATAAAATAACAACCAATAAAGAGAATTACACGTGAAATTCAAAGCTACAACCACACTGATCCAGGTAACAAGCAAGGCAAATGGGTCGACCACATACTCGAGTTTGATGCATTAATATTTTGCTTTTTTTTCTTCAGAACCTCATGACCTTCCTGAATTATCCAGCCGACGTCGTAATCATATTCTGATAGGGTTAGAACAAAAAAAAACTCTAACTCCGATATGAGACATTAGGGTCCTAGAAAGATGGCAAAATCGCTAAAAGGGAAATAATGGAGCTCAAATTTGCCATCATCCCCTATAAAAGGGGAGACAAACATTACTCTCATAAGATATATCTCAGTATTAATAAATAGAAAGCGAAAGGACGTAAGATGGCTCAAGGGCGCAAGGCCTTGTGAAGTACATCTCGACTGCGGCTGGTGTTCTCGTGTCAGATCAAGAGTATCTGAACTTCACCGACATGCACAATAGTTTGTAATCCCTTCGTGTTATTTTCCAACAATACTACAGACAACTTCTAAAATAAGTGTTCTACAGGCAGACCACTGTTGAGCACAAATTACAGACATTATCCTTACAACAGCCAAAATACCTACAAACTGGTTGTAGAACTATGAACGACCTCTTTATCTATTTTATAATTCTCATTTCTCCACATCAGAAAATTTGTACATAAAAATGCGCCCTAAGGCCTCGCTTGGATTGATAGTATTTTAGGCAATACGGGTGTAAATTTCACGGATGTGTCGAGCTCCTGTGAAAATTCCGGCCTGAGGCCAGGAAATATTACGAAGCCGGAAATCCTCCCAGCAAACCAAGCGGGGCCTAAGAGTCGAAACCATTACTTCAAGAGCGCTAGCTATACCCGAAATCGTGTTGTGCTGCCATCATATACAAATCCGGCATCACACAACCGCACAGGGAAAGGGAGCTAGACACGCAACTGGAACCGTGCCACATAAACACATGTTTCCTTCTAGGGGACTCCCGCCATGGACACCGCAACCAGGAGATCCCATAGAGATGGTTAGCAACTGGAAGACCCCATAGTTAGCAGCCTAAATTGTCTTCCATGTGGAATTAGGAAGCGCATCCTAGTCGCTGGAAAGGGGAACCGTTGCGCTGTCAACGCTACGAATGGCCGTTATGTTTTACCCTCAGCTGCCACCGCCCCACCGTCCGCCCTACGCTGATATGCCCGCCGTCCGGGGCCATCACAACACCCAAGCCGTGAGCGCTCCTCGAGCGCTAGGAGATTTGTTTAAGGAGCATCTCAAAAAAGTTGATAACATGCTGCACATCTTGTTTTGGTAGGTGGACATGTTCTACAAGATTATCAAAATCATGTGTGCGAGCTGCCCCTTATCACTCGTCCTCCACGAATGTTGTGCAAGATTACACAATAAGTCATCATCACCTGCCATAATGTTTCCGGATCCCACATTATTGCAGCTCCGCGGACAATATCCAACGAGATTGGAGAACTTCAAATGCACTCTCAACATCTGTTCTAACATCTTCTTGTGCAGCGGCAAATTGTACCCTTTTTGACCTGTCGGATTGTTTATAGCTAGTGTTGACAAATGCCTCTCACTTAGGATAGATACACACTGCAAGATAGTATCCCATGGTATAGTCGTGCCCGTTGATGGTGTAGTTGCATGGTGGAGCATCTTCATCAAAGAGTCTCTTAATTAAACTCTCTTAAATAAACAGGGTAGAGCGCTGCAGCATGTTGATATCGTTGTGATAACCAGGCATGCCAAAAAACTCGTGTCAAATCTACAAGTCTTTTGATGTCACTGCTTCAAGTACGATTGTGGCTTCTTTGTTGTGTCCTTGGTATTGCCCACGCAAAGTTGTTGGACATTTTTTCCATTGCCAATGCATGCAATGAACTAAACCAACCACACCTGAAAATTCTCTAGCTTCTCCATTAGCCAATAACTTTTCGGTATCCTCGGCATTTGGTTCTCTCACATATACCGGTCCAAATACCTGCACCACAACGTATGCAAATCTTTCCATAGCCTCGAAACATGTGCTCTCTCACCTTCGGACATACTCATCAACATGTCCGCAACTTTTCCATACGCAAGCATCCTCAAAGCTGTCGTGCATTTCTGCAAAGGAAAGAAGGATAGTTGTCCGCAACAAGCTTTTCGCAATTCAAAGTGTCAAACTTCGTCACTTCTTTCTCAATTTGCCAGAACAATTTTGAACTCATCCGGAAGCGACACCGGAAAAAAACCCTCATGGAACACCGGAACCGGCTTGATGTAGTCCTTGTACAGATCACGTGCGCCCTTGATCATTTCATGGGGCACGACAATCAGGCCCTTGATCGAAACCCTGAAGTTGAGAACATGATCCTCCTTCTTTTCTATTATTTTAGGATGCTCATAATCGCCATTAAGTCTGTATCATCGTCGGCGACGATCTCGTCCTCATCGTCAACATGATGAACTCTTTGTAAATGAACACATCTACGACCGAGTAATTGTACTCATCATCCGACGAATCCATTCCTACAAATTTACAACAATCAAAATCCGGTTTCGACAATTCATCGAACACTTGATTGTTGAGGTGTATGCCCGGCGGTGTAAAACGTACGTACGACGCGACGGACAGGCGAGCTGTATGTCGGGCGTTCCTGCGGCGAACGCGGAGGGCTTGGTTTGGTCCACTACCGGCTCGGGTCGGCGGCGGACAACCCGGATGTTTGGGCTGAGTTTAGGGGACCGGTTGGGTGCTTGTTTTCTGGCCAGGCCGTGTCCAGGCTGTCCGCCCGGACGTATATGGGGGTTTGCCCACCCGAGTTGGAGATGCTCTAACGTCTCAAACTGATAGTGCTATGGCTGTGCACAGACGACCCAATTATTTTCCAGATCAGCAATGACGTTCAGAAGTTTTTTCTTAAGAAAACATAACATTCAGAGGTTGATGTGTGTAGTACAAACATTCAAAGATATATATATATAAAAATACCCATTTTATGAACCAAACGCACTTACATCTTCTATGGAAGCATTAACAGAAGAATTCCGTTTCTCTAAGTGGCCAATATGATAACTGGTCGATCTAATAATCTTTTAGTTTTTTATGATCCAGAACCTTATCACGTTCCTTTAGCCTGACATTCCAGTTGGTGGCAATGGGATGCCGTTTTCCCAGACGTCGCCCACCTTACTGGATGAGATTCTGAGCAACTTCAGCTGCACTGCACCACTATCCTTGCTCGATGCACCGATTAGCTTGCAGATTGAAGGCGGCTCCCCTTGGGTCGGGAGGCGAAGTTGCAGATTGGAAGAGAAGAACAACGACTGCACCATTCCCACTGCCAAGCGAGCTGAGTATAGATTGGCCGAGGCTTTCGGAGAACTGCCAAAGGACACATGTTCAAAGGCAGGCTCCAAGGCAGAAGTGCAAGAGAGGATGAAGCCCTTTCTACGGATGTGCAAGCAACCTCCTTCGCCGTCGGCGCTCCAGGCCATCCGTGAGTTGGTTCAAGTTAATGGTTAGTTGCTGTCTTGCTAGGTGCAAGCTCTCCCTTTGTCGGGTGAGTGATCTCCGGGTGGTGTTGCTTGGTGCTGCCGAATACAAGGTGTTTCCGATAGACTTGGGCCTAGGGACTCTTGTTTCCGGCTCCGATGATGTGCCTTAATTCCTTTTAGAGTGTTTTGAGTGGTTTTGCCGGTTCCGTAATTAACCGTGCAATGTATGGGTTTGGGTCCGGTTTCCCCTTCTAAACTGGATCAATTTTTTCTTCTAGTAATGCAATGGCAGAGCTCCTGCCGGTTACGTTCAAAAAAATAAAAAAATAAAATGCTTAACATTACATCTAAGATTTTGACGTCATGTTTCCCCCAACAGGTTCATATTATTGTACTTATTGTTATCAGGCGCTTGAGCTTATAATTGTCAATTAAGGAGATTCGGTTTTAATGTATGTTATCATTTAACATGATTGCTGGTCGGTACAAGTCTGAATAGAAGCAACCGGTGCATCTAACTTTGTAGCTGTTGCTTCTTAGGTCTTTTCCTTAGTTAAGAGAATGAATTTATATTTGAAAGACCAGAAGGCATGGGTAGTAAAACCTCATATGGCCATGTGTTTTTATTCTAAACCTTTTTTTACAACCATTAAGTAATAACTGAGGCATACAGGACATTCAGGTTATTCCTAAATTCAAGCGGAGGCTAGATACTCCATTAGATGAGACACACGGAAGAGTTTGTCAACATATAGAGGGGTCAACTAACACAGCACTTCGATTCATTTGATGACTTTAGGTGGCAATCCTGTTGACCGTTTCGACTAATGAGATGACCCTTTGATCCATCATGTGTTTCTCCATCAGACACCCCTTCGGGTAGGAAAACATGTGGATACCGAGATAATCGAACATCATGTTCGATTCTGTGAAGCGGCCGTGGTTGTCTCCTTCCCAACCTCTCCAACTCCGAAATAATTTCCTCACGTTTCTGTCCTGAACATTCTTCTCTCATATCTGTTTTCCGCTCTACGGCCTAATTGGATAGCAGCAGAAAATTGTGTCCTCATTAGTTGAGCCTGTACAACTTCGCCGAACAAGGGGCAATATATATGCACACACAAGATATCTGCATGACTTGAAAGGTTGTTGGGCCTAATAATATTCCCACTGATTCCATCCATAACTTGGTAAAAAAGTGAGATGTGTCGTGGTGAATCAGCACGTTTTGGTCTCTTTCTGTAACACAGACAATAGGTTCTCCCTCAATTCATATTTTGATTATAAATAGTAGTACAGAGCATGGTGTTTATCACTGGATCCTAGGAGATGCAACTTCGATGTTTCTTTTCTTGAGAACATGACACTTTATTGATCAAATCACATCATTATTTCATTACAGAGTTCTTCCCAGATCATGTCCGGGACAACACCAACTGAAATAATACAACTTGAACGTAAAGACTACGAGCTAAGACATGTGCCGCCACATTACAGTTTCTACCAGAAAATTTAAAGGAACGAGAAACAAAAGTCACCGCTTGGGTTTCAATATCAGCAATGATGGAACCAACTGGAGATCTGTCCTTGCTAGGAAACGAGATCCGCTGAATCACCGACAGGCAATCAAAAATCAGCAGCACCTTCTGAAAGCCATGATCACTCGTGATCAAAAGCACTCGCCGAATCGCCAAAGCTTCAACAACTTCAGGAGATGGAAAAACATTCAGTCCCTCTTGATATGAGAGAATAAAATCACCTGAATGATCTCGGACAACAACACCCCATCCCATGAGCTGAGCATTCGGGAAGATCGCTGTGTCCACATTAATACAGGTTGTACCTTGAGGAGGTGGAGTCCATCTAGGGCCGAATGAAACATCACACCTGGGCGAAGGTTTAGGCTTGAAACAGTGTTGGATAATCATTCCCACGTATGCTTTGATCTTATCAGCAAACCCGAAGAGGGTCTAGGAGGCCGTCATTGTTCCTCGCATCATTTCTAGCCTGCCAAATGTGCCAGCAAGTCACTCGCAGCGCCACATTATTGGTCGTGTTTTCTCTGGCAATTAGATCGAATAACCATTGGCGAGCATCTTCTGCATAGCCTTAGGGGAAAGCTACCTTTGATAATGGTCCACACTGACTGAGCAAACGGGCATAGCAAGAAGAGGTGCTCTGCCCTCTCCTCTTGCCCACAAAACACACACGGATCATCCGCAGGAATGTGACTGTGTCGAAGCTGATGCCCTGTGGGGAGGCTCTCATGCGCCATCCTCCACAATATGATCTTCATCTTGTTTGGCACCTGAATCTTCCAAAGGGGCTGTCACTTCTGCCCAAGACCAGCTTGATCAGATGTACTTGTTAGAGATAGAATTAGTCACGGTTTAGGAAACCGAGATCGATATGTATTTTGGTACTTGGTACCGAAGCCTTGTACAGATTGGAGGCTTGACCTCGATCGTTCCTTGTATAAATATATGAACACCCTCGAGGCAATCGCATCGAGCGGAATCAATTAATCTCAACTTTGTCATGGTATCAGAGCATATCCAAGATCACAAACCTACGGATTGCATTGGCAAATACAAAGAAGCATAACCTCTCAGTCCCGGCGTTCTTCACCAAGATGCAGGGCTTTGCTGATGAGATGGCAGCCGCAGGAAAAACGCTGCCGGATGATGAACTCGTCTCTTTCCTTCTTGCTGGACTTGGGAGTCATTATGATGCTCTGGTGGCTGCGCTTGGAGTAGTCAAAACTCCGATCACAGTTGCAGAATTATTTTCGCAAGTTCAGTCTTGTCCGCGGATGGAGGCTTCGAGACCTCCGCCAATACAGCAGCACGGACACGCAATCGCGGCGGTGGTGGAGGCTACCGTCAGCGCAACAACTATGGTCGTAATGACCAGCGCTTTGATCGGGATGATCGACGCTATGATGATAGACGTGAAGATCGGCGCCAAGATGATCGGCGTCAAGATGATCGCCCTCGCTACATCTCAAACCGAGGAGGCGGTCAAGGTGGACGTGCGCCAGCTGGTGGTGGTCGCGGACGTGGACGTGGCCGCCGTCGTACTACTCCTTGGGTCGATGTCACCTGTCAGATATGCAATAGGGAAGGACACGCCGCCAAGGACTGTTGGCACCGCTTTCAGGATAATGTTGATGACAATTTTGAAGATGCGCATGCTTATGGTGTCGACACAAACTGGTACTCAGATACTGGAGCTACACATCATATCACCAGCGAGCTGAACAATCTTTCAGTCTGTGACACGTACAATGGTGGTGATAGAGTGAACATCGCCGGCGGACAAGGTATGGATATTTGTCATGTTGGTAATTCAATAATTCATAACCCTGTTCAATCATTCAAACTCCGCAATATCTTACATGTTCCTGATGCTTCAAAGAATCTTTTATCTGTTCATCGCTTTACTCTCGACAACCATGTTTTTCTGGAATTTCATCCTTACTTCTTTCTTATCAAGGATCAGGGTACGAGAAAGATTCTACATAGAGGGCGATGTGTTGGCGGTCTTTACCCTCTTATTTCTTCATTGGCCACTTCTTCACAAAAGCATGCGTTTCTTGCCTCCAAGCCTTCACAAGCAAAGTGGCACAGTCGTCTTGGTCATCCCGCGTTTAGAGTTGTTATGCAAATTATTAGCAAAATAAACTTCCTTTTGTTAGAGATTTTAGTGAAGAGTCTATTTGTGATCCCTGTCAACAAGCTAAAATTCATCAGCTTCCCTATCCCGTGTCCACTAGTGTTTCCACTTTTCCTCTTCAGATAATTTTTTCTGATGTTTGGGGTCCCGCACCAACTTCGGCATGATTATTATGTAAGTTTCATTGATGATTATAGTAAATTTACATGGATATATCTTCTCAAGAAAAAGTCTGATGTCTTTTCCGCCTTTATCAATTTCCAAAAACTTGTTGAACGCAAATTAAACAGAAAATTCTCACCGTTCAGTCCGATTGGGGAGGAGAATATGTCAAGCTCAATTCTTTCTTCCAAAATCAAGGGATTGCTCATCATGTTTCGTGCCCACATGCTCACCAGCCGAATGGTGATGCCGAAAGAAAACATCGTCATATTGTTGAAGTTGGTCTCTCACTTCTTGCTCATGCATCTATGCCTTTAAAATTCTGGATGAAGCCTTTCTCACAGCCACCTATCTCATAAACATGCTTCCGAGTAGAGTTATTAATAATGACACGCCTCTTCATCGCCTCCTAGGTACTTCGCCAAACTATAATTCCCTTCGCGTTTTTGGATGCGCTTGTTGGCCTAATCTTCGTCCTTATAATAAGCGCAAGCTCGCTTTTCGTTCCAAGCGGTGTGTTTTCCTAGGCCACAGTCCTATGCATAAGGGAGTTAAATGTTTAGAAGTCTCTACCGGGCGTGTCTATATTTCCCGTGATGTTGTTTTCGATGAGGCTGTTTTTCCTTTCAAAGAGCTTCATCCCAATGCCGGCGCATTACTTCGCAAAGAAATCCTTTTGCTAGATCAATCTCTTCACAATGTTGAACATGGGGGCGATTTATTGATGATCCAACATTGACTAATCCTACTAATCCTGCTTCTCCTGAGTTTGTACAGCATGCAGGAAGAAGAATAGTTCAAATTGATGAAGATTTGAGTGGAAACGGCTCGCATGAAATAAGTACAGAAGAAAACAGCTCAGGCACATACAGCGGACAGGATTTTCCGACCGGATCTTCTCCAGGATTCACTCATGACCCTGACGTATCCACGTACGGTACACCTGGAACCAATGGCGGAGCAGCATTTCTGCGTCCATGCCTGATGAGAGCGGAGGAGCATCATCTTCCGCGCCCACTCCTAACGTTGACGTGACTGGCGAAAGCAGGTCGCCCGTGTCCCCTCGCTCTGAAAGCACGTCGCCTCGCTCGGGATCCTCTACGAGCATCAGCCACCAAACGAGCGACACAAGCGGAGCTGCACCTATCGCCACACCGTCCTCCAGATCACATGTGGGTCGACAGCGCAGCAGGGCGGATCCAGTGCCCAGCAATCGTCTGAGGGTAGAAATGCTTTGCAGAATCCTCTGCCTGCTTCAACGTCAACACGCCCGGCGACTCGTGCGTCTCGTGGTATTTTTCAGCCAAAGCGACCTACCGACGGTACAATCAGATGGTGTTTGTCATGTTCGACTGATGAACCAGCAAATTTGCATGATGCTCTAGCAAATAAAAGTGGAAAGAAGCTATGGACGAAGAATACAACGCTCTATTGAAAAACAAAACTTGGCACTTAGTTCCCGAAAGACGTGGTGCTAATATTATAGATTGTCGCTGGTTTACAGAATCAAGAGAAAAGCGGATGGTTCAGTTGATAGATACAAAGCAAGGCTTGTGGCCAAAGGTTTCAAACAACGCTATGGAATAGATTATGAAGATACATTTAGCCCGGTTGTTAAAATTGCCACTGTGCGACTTGTTTCGTCTATTGTTGTTTCCAGGGGATGGAGTCTGCGACAGTTGGATGTCAAGAACGTTTTTACATGTGTTTGGAAGAGGAGGTCTACATGAGACAACCACCGGGATATGAAAACAGGAGCAAGCCCCATTATGTATGCAAACTTGACAAGGCGTTGTATGGACTAAAGCAAGCACCTCGAGCATGGTATTCTCGTCTAAGTTCTCAGCTAGCAACTCGGTTTTGTCGCTTCCAAATCTGACACATCACTATTCATCTATCACAAGTTGAATATCACAATCTATATGCTAATTTATGTTGATGACATCATAGTCGTCAGCTCATCCGAAGATGCAACAAATGCTTTGCTTAAGGATCTTAGCAAGGAATTTGCTTTAAAGGATCTTGGCGAACTTCACTTCTTTTTGGGCATTGAGGTAAAGAAGGTAAATGGTGGGCTTGTGTTGAATCAAGCAAAGTATGCTAGAGAGATCCTTGCTCGGGTAGGCATGTCAAATTGCAAAGGTTCCCTACTCCTATGTCATCTTCAGAAAAGATCACCTTGCATGAGGGTGCACTACTAGGACCCGAAGACAGTACTAAATACAGAAGTATGGTTGGTGCACTGCAATACATGACTCTCACTAGACCTGATATTTCTTATGCGGTGAACAAAGTATGTCAATATCTACATGCTCCTACTACACTACATTGGACTGCCGTTAAGAGAATTCTGAGATATATCAAGCATACACCTAGCGTTGGACTGACTTTCATGAGATCTAAGTCCATTTCGGTTAGTGCTTTCTCAGATGCTGACTGGGCAGGTTGTTTGGATGATCGTAGATCAACTGGAGGCTTTGCTGTTTTTCTTGGGTCAAATCTTATATCTTGGAGTGCAAAGAAGCAAGCTACAGTTTCTAGATCAAGCACGGAAGCTGAGTATAAGTTTGTTGCTAATGCTACAACTGAAGTGATTTGGGTGCAGTCTTTACTTGAAGAACTCGGCATCAAGACAACTCAACCACCGTGTTTATGGTGTGACAACTTGGGAGCAACATATTTGTCAGCAAATCCAGTGTTTCATGCAAGAGCTAAACACATTGAGATAGATTTTCATTTTGTTAGAGAAAGGGTTCTCAACAAACAGTTGGAGATTCGTTTTGTTCCTTCGAAGGATCAAATTGCTGATGGATTTACAAAGCCACTTGGAGCTCGTCAGTTTGAGGAATTTAAGCATAATCTCAACTTACAAAGTTGTGATTAAGGGAGGGTGTTAGAGATAGAATTAGTCACGGTTTAGGAAACCGAGATCGATATGTATTCTGGTACTTGGTACCGAAGCCTTGTACAGATTGGAGGCTTGACCTCGATCGTTCCTTGTATAAATATACGAACACCCTCGAGGCAATCGCATCGAGCGGAATCAATTAATCTCAACTTTGTCAGTACTCCCTCCACTCGATTTGCTCCTGGCCAAGGATTCGGACCTTTTTTTTAGATAAGAGGGTGCGGGTCCCCGGCCTCTGCATCAAAGTGATGCACACAGCCATCCGCAATTATTCATCAAAGCTTACAAGTTGCAACATTGATCAAACCGAAGTCAGCCGCTCGGCAACAATAAGTCGCTACAACTATGATGGGGGTGGCCATGATCAGAGCCGCATGCCTTGACCTCCCACCTACACGCATCATCTGCAACCGGAGTACCGGTCCAGCAGACCCTCAACGCGCACCGCATGCGCGCGCTACAGAAGTCGCTTCCGCCGTCTTCCTCGATCCCATCTTCAGGCAAAGATCAACGTCATGACCATGCAAGTCCAGCCGGCGACGTCGCCATGACGCCAAACAGCACCACCTCCCTGCCCTCGTCCAATCGCACGCATCCACGCCGAGACCCCACTGCACCATGCTGCCGAGTCACCATTGTCGATGCGGAAAATGATACGCCGCTCCACCAGTAGACCCCTCCGGGCATCCCGAGTTCCAAAACGATCCCCCAAGAGGGCACACCATAGGGTGTTGTCATCGTCCGATCTGGAGATCCAGATCTAGGGTTTCCCCTGGAACTATGTGCAGAGGCGGGTGATTCGCGGCGACGACTCCTTCAGCAAGGCAACGACACCCACGGGTGCCGCAGTCGTTGGCCTGAGCCCGGCTTGCACCGGCCGCCCTCCTCACCTCCAAGATCTGCCAACCAAGATGGCCAGGATCTGAAGCGAGAGGTCACCATGCCGCGATACCGATCTGCCTGGAGGAGACCTTCACACCAGCCGCCGCACCGCCACCAAGAGGCAGCAGTGCCGTGACGCCGGCGGGCGCGCCACACCCCGGCCCATAGGATTCCATCCGCGCCGGTTCCCATGGGCGGAAGCGCGAGAAAATGCCCCGCCGCCGCCGGCAACAACTGGGCTGCGCCCAGTCACGCCCCTTGGCGACGGCGAGGGAGGAGGAGAAGACGGTGGAGGTCGCTGGGGGGAGGAGGGGAGGCCCTCCCGCCGCCGCACGGAGGCGGCGCAGGAGGGTTACGGGGGAGGCTTCACAAAGAAATTAGCCTCAACCGTGGTGGACCGCCCCAAGGATTCGTACCTGGCAAGGTTATATGCCGATCTGACAGAGTAGATGCCGAACATATCAAAGGGCCAGCTAGCGAAATCCTCCCCACCGTGGCGATAGGAATCTGCATGATTGTATTTGCCAACTCTGCATGGAAGAACCGCTTCACAATATCATCATCCCATGCCGTGGCTTGGTCCTTAAGATTCGGCAAATACGAGATCGCTCAAATCATTTTGTTTCCGTGTCTGCTGTGTCTCCTGACTCTCATCTATACCTAATAATAAAAGTATTAAGACTTCTTCTCGTACGTCGTTGAAAATAACTCTAAAGTTTGCAACAATTACTCACTATGCCACCCGTAAGTTAAGAAAAACGATTCGGTACATACTCGCGTGGGTTCTTGCCCTTCCGTGGCTCTCTCCTTCCGTGCTTTCGTACGTTTTGTAGACGTGGTCCGAGGCTGGTTCGTTTCGTGATTGGTTTGGAAAGTCTAAAGACAATACGTGCCGGATTTGGCGCGGATCTCTACCCAATATTACCGTTTTAAATCTTAATCCCTCGATTTCTTGCCGCAGACGAACGCACAGATCAACCGCGTGCAAGACGGCGCACGGGAAAGCGATCGAGCAACAGCGCCCCTAACTAGCTTTTACTTGAATCAACATCGATCGCACGAACTTGCTGGAGTTCGGTCGCCATGAAGCTCGAAACCGAGCTTTCCGTCGGCAATGGAAGTCTCGGGTCGACGCATAAACAGCAGCACAGGCGCCAGGCGGACAACCAGTAGCGCCGAGTAGAGCGGATCAAGTCGCTGCCGGAATTGCCACCTCGCGGGAGTGGCCGTTTGCCTTGGCGTCGCTTGCGGGCCGGCTCACCCGTGCGTGCTGCGCTGCCTTGGTTGTGCCTCACTCAACTAGCTGACGCCTGACGGGGACGGTAGTCGTCGTCAGAGTTCATCGACCGCTACTCCCCATCTTGCCGGCCGGCTGGCTGGAACTCCAAACTCCCGAAGCCCGATGGGACAATGCGCGCGGCCGCTGAAGATTCGGATGGAGGACTGGACCCTGGAGCTGGAGCAGCATGTCCTTTTCGTCTCCAATGTAGCTAGCCCGCCATAATTACGAAGGTCTATAGTTCGATCGCAGCACCCAAAATTCTCGCCACTTAACGTCTAGAGGGAAGAACATGACGGTTGCTTGCTTGCTTGCGTGGATCGGACGCGAAGTCCAACCAACTCGGCGGCGGAGTCCTCTGCACAAGGCCGTCGGCTCGTGGGTCGCACAAAGACTACTTGGCAGAGGGGATGTCGCTAACTTGGAAGCATGCCATGAACCTGCATATGCAGCGCTTCGACCTCGACGACGATGGAGACGTCGCATATAGCCAGGGTAGACACGGCTCCCGCCCATGCAAGTCCTATCCTGCCTCACATGTCTACGCGTCCGTCTCCGTCGTGAATCTCATCAATAACAAGATAGGCAGCCGGAGGTACAACGTGGATTTTAGACCATGCAAAGGCACAACACCACTGATGCACATCTTATGTCTCTACGCCCTGCCTGAGCTCACTAGCTGTAGGACATCTTGCTCGATTGCAAATAAACAATGCATGCCTTTCCTGAATCCTGATAACCACCATGCAACAAAAGATTAGAAAGCAAGTGCAATGTTTTTCTGTGTTTCGATATAAATGTTTTTATGGTGGAACAAAGGCAACATATTTCAAATGGTTTAAAAGAAAAGGAAACATGTTGTTTTTTATTGGATTGTGAGCATGTATTCATTTATTTCTTCTACAACCGTTGCAACGCGCGGGCACTTTACTAGTGACTTCATAAGGGAAGTGGACTAGCTTTGGAAGATGCACAAGACAAGTGTAGTAAAACTTCAACGACCATGTCCATTTAATCTATACATCTTCTAGAGAGATGAACTAGGCACCCACAATTCATCTCAAAATTTGTAGTGAAAATCTCTAACAAGACTTTGTTAAGGGCAATTTGTAAAAGACAGCTAGGAAAGTTCATCAAACCCACCGTGGAAATCCTGTTGACCATCCCAAATCACCCGATGAACCTTTTTTTAGGAACTCGCAGGAGATCTGCGTGTCATTTCACTAAAGCTTGCGAAAAAGGAAAACCATGTCCGGGTTTACAGATTACAACTCGGGACAACAGCCGGTAGTACGAAGCTAACAGTCTTGCATTTGTCTACCACGGCAAGCCATCCAAGCTTTCCGATCATCTTCAATCTGCCCGACCAGAGAAGCAGTTGATGGCGAACCGTTAATCACCCGAGCATTACGCAGCTCTAACCACACCGAGCGCGAAGCAAAGCATGACAAAGCTGTTGAACTCCGAGGCGTTTGGACGCGAAGACCTGATCCGATTCCGAGGCATTGGGCCACCACCAAGTAGAAAGGCAATCCTCAGCAGAAGGAGTGAGGGCCTGTAGTTGCTGTCGCCCGAACCTGATCCCCTGGGGCCATGGCAAAAGGGCACTGTGTAGTCCCTCACTCGCGAAATTCAGAAATCTCACAAATGGAAACGATGATTTGTGCTGCGTGCAATCTGCAGCTTTTCTGCTTTATTCTTCTCCTTTTATTCAGCAAGGGATCGATGGTGTCACCCCAACGAACGTGCCACCCCACGTATAGGCTATCGAGTTTACAACGCGATGATCGGGTCAAAACAGATGCAGAATCCTAGCTACCTAAACCCTGAAGAATAGCTGACGCTAACTGAATACCTGACACTAACTGTACCCGACACTTGACTGAAACTGAAACAACTAACTAGATTAACTGACACATTGCAGCAGAAAATGGTCCAGGGTTTCATCAACAGCAGCAGGGAGCTCCTCCGAGATGTTGAACACGCAGCGGTGGTCGCACAGACCCTCTTTAACTGTTCAGTTGGCTGAAAACCGGCGCGTCAAGCGCACCGGTCCAAGTATCTTCCCAAAAGAGCAGCCATGATCCAGTTCCCCCTGAATCGAGAGATGGCAAGAGGCTACCAGGTCCAGAGAGCGGTAATCATCTTGTTACCGATGTCTCCTATTCCCTAGTGTCACTTCCTCACTTTTTTCTTCTTCCGTTCCATGTCTCATCCAGCTCGGCTAACTGGTCCTCTGAATTCAGCATAGTGTGTCTGCGTGGTCGATTAGAACATGCTTTCTATTGGTGTGAGCATTAACTTAGCATCATTTATCTAGGCAAACACAAGGGCATTGCCTGCATGGTTGAAGCTGGTGTGCCTATACTATTTTGCATTGGTTTCATTGGTGACAAAGTTAAAAAAAACAAAATCATTTGGGCTGTAATTGCACACGGCTTTTTTTAGAAAAAAAATTGATCGATGGAGGAAATAATTTTCTAATCCCTCAAGGTCTACCAGTCCTCTGTTTTTTTCGTACTATGCCCTATTAGGCTATTAGATAGTAGCAGCCAATTCAGGGTCAAAAAAAAGATGGTAGCAACAAATTGTGTTCTGTCTAGTAGCGTTATGTATATATAACTTCGCTAATTAAACAAGGAGCAATATTCATATATATTGTAAATATAAGACTATCTGCATGACTTGAAGGTTGTTTGGGCCTAATAAAGTTTCACATTGGCTCCATGTATAAGTCGGTAAAAAGGCGAGGTGATCAAATTAACCGTCGATCGAGGTGACTTAGCACGTCTTCTACATGGGTTTGTTGTATCTAACGGACCGTAGTTTCTAACCATATTCATTCTGGCTAAGAAGAGGGGAGATTGAAATAAAAGCTGTAAGCATCACTTCTATGCACAGGCTGGGGCTTTCCCATTTGGAAGAAAAAGAAGAGGGGAGATTATGTTGTTGTTTTTTTCGATAAAAGAGATTATGTTGTTCAACATTACAAAAAGGAGATGCAGCTTCGCTGATGTTTAACTTGGTGGGTGTTCGATTTAGACGAGTTTGAACAAACTGGAGGCCAGAGCTTACGAGCCTGTTTAAATCATTTTTTTGTCTATCCTTGACCACTTCATACGGAAATTAGATAGGGAAAATGCACAAGACAAGTGTAGTAAAACTCCAACGACCACATATCCATTTTTTTTTTGACGAAAAGGCAGTCTGGCCTGCTTTTCTTATTGATTAGAAGGAGGGTACAAGACGTACAAGTTATAACCGAAAATAAGGAAAAGGAAAACTACTGGACTACAAAAAAAACATCAGAGGACAAATCAGTCTGGTTCCTTGGTCTTTGCAGCAGGCTAAGCGCCTTGGTCTTGCCAGCAAAGCTCCGTAATCTTTCTTCTTCAATGATTCCAGCATGAATTCTATTAAGAGATTCTGCCTTGTTCTCGAAGATCCTGGCATTGCGTTCTTTCCAAGTGCTCCACCAAGTAAGATGCACAAGTGTTGTCCAGCCTTTCCTCATGGCCGGCTGGTGTGACTGCGTGGTGCTGGTTAGCCAAGAATGTAGGGAGCGGGTGTCTTGTCTTGGTGCCAGGGTTGACGGCAGCTGCGCTGTGTGGAGCACCTTCCTCCAAATCCTGATGGCCACCGGGCAAGAAGCAAGCAGGTGCAACGCAGATTCTGGTTTGGACACATGCAGCGTTGTGTGGCCATCCCTTTTTCATGAGGCAGTCAGCAGCTAGACGTCTTCTACAGATGGATGAAGTGCACACACAGTTCATCTCAAGCTACATACTGGAAAGTCCTAACCATATTTTGTATTAACAGACCGGAACGATGATAGAAAAACCTTTTCACTTCTTGAAATCACACAGATCATTATGTGTAAAACTGTTTTAACCAATACACATAACAGTAACGTGTAATGTCGTCGGACATTGCAGACGAGTTAGTTATATTAAACGTGTGCAAAAGTTCGCACAAGTATCTTTTAGAAGAATCATGTGCTATGTATAGATCGTCACACGACCATCAAAGTACCCGACAGTTGTAAATTTGTAAGTAAGTCATAGCTCATACCCACATGCATGGAACCATCTACCCGTGTACGATTGGGGGTTTCAGTTGACTGATGTGTGCTATTGTCTGCAACACGACAGGGCTCACATTGGGTTCTTCTACCCCGAGAGCTTTGCGTGGCTCTCGGGTGGCGTGTCGTTCAGGCGAGATCGGCATCAGCAATCGCACCCCGCGCCACGCGGATGTCTATGCCGTGAGCTCACACGACTACCTTCTTCGGGCTATTATCTGGGCGGAAACGATGCCCTTCCAGGGCTCGTGTTACGTGTATATATAGAGAGAAAAGCCCTCTCGCGACATGTACATGGGATACGGTATTGGGTGGTGTACTACACCATACCAATACCGTATATGTCTATCGTATTACATATCATGTCTAACACTCCCCCTTAATCTAAACTTCTATGAAGATTTAGATTACGCCTAAATTCATGAAGATTTCTTACTGGAAGCGGCTTAGTAAAGCCATCAGCAACCTGATCTTTACTTGATATGAACTTGATCTCAAGAAGTTTGCTTGCAACTCTTTCACGAACAAAGTGAAAATCAATCTCAATGTGCTTTGTGCGAGCATGAAACACTGGGTTGGCAGACAAATAAGTGGCACCCAAGTTATCACACCACAAACATGGTTTTTCTGTCAATTTGACCCCGAGTTCATGGAGAAGTGCTTCAATCCAAATGAGCTCAGCTGTTGCATTTGCCACTGCTTTATATTCAGCTTCTGTACTGGAACGAGAGACCGTGGACTGTTTTCGAGCAAGCCAGGAGACCAGATTTGGGCCAACAAATATAGCAAAACCACCTGTGGAACGTCTATCACTTGGATTTGTAGCTATTTTAACAATAGGACTAAAAGTGTCGTCATAGTCAATGCCATACCTTTGCTTGAATCCCTTTGCAACAAGACGGGCTTTATACCTGTCAATGGTGCCATCAACACGTCTCTTGATGCGATAGACCCATTTACAGTCAATAATGTTCTTCTTAGAGGTAGGAGAAACAAGATGCCAAGTTTTATTTTGCATGAGAGCGTCATATTCTTTATTCATTGCTTGACGCCATTGCGGATGATCAAGAGCTTCCGTAAGAGAACGAGGTTCACCTGTGGAAGTGAGAAGACCATACCGCACAACACCACCTTTTGTACCATATTTAACTGTACATCTGTAATAATTTTGGGTTTGCGAATACCATGTTGGAGGCGTGTAGAAACTCCTGCAGGATTAGAAGATGCAGCACCAAGTTGCACAGCACCAGGCTGCACAGAGGATCCGACCGGAGCAGGGGCGACAGAGGAAGATTCGTCGCCTGCTGACATGGCCGGCTCGGAGTGGTCAGCAGGAGAATCCTCAGGGCCACAAGACGACGCGCCCGTGGTAGATGTCGGGGACGCGGGTGGCGTGGCAGGCGGCGACTGGGCGGGAGAGGACCCGTGAGGCGACGCGCATGTGGGCGTAGGCAGGGACCCGACAGCGTCGGCATGCACACACGCGGAAGGATCTTCATTGGGATCGGTGCGCGCACGATCCGAGGCGGATGCGGATGCGGCAGGCGGATCACCATCGGAGGCCGCGCTTGTGGACTGTAGCGGCGGAGCTTGTTTTTCATTTTCTGACTCCGTTTCTTGGTCATTTTCTGTCAATTTTTTTTCTGTGTACTCCAAATCCGAAGCACTGTCATCTACAGCAACTTGTTCCGTATGTTCCTGGCCAGAGTTAGTGACAACAGGTACAATAGGCAAAGGCATGTAGTCATGTGTTTGCGCATTCCGAATCTTTTGGAAGTAGAAGAATTTCAGCTCGAAGTTGCTTGCCAGCATTAGGATGTAGGGATGCAAAAAGAAAAATGTTTTCATCAAAAACAACATCACGTGAGATATAGACACGTCCTGTGGAGACATCGAGACATTTTACACCTTTGTGCAAAGGACTATACCCAAGAAAAACACAACGTGTAGAGCGAAAAGCAAGCTTCCTTTTGTTATATGGACGAAGGTTAGGCCAACAAGCACAACCAAAAACACGGAGAGAGTCATAGTTGGGCTTGGTATGCATAAGTGTTTCAACAGGAGTGTCAAAATTTATGACTTTGCTAGGGAGCAAGTTTATTAGAAACGTGGCCGTAAGGAAGGCTTCATCCCAATATTTTAAAGGCATGGACGCATTTGCAAGGAGAGACAAGCCAACTTCTACAATATGACGGTGCTTTCTTTTAGCTGAACCATTTTGCTGATGAGCATGTGGGCATGATACATGATGAGAGATACCAACTTTTTGAAAGAAACTATTTAGCTTTTGATACTCACCACCCCAATCAGTTTGCATGGTTTTGATTTTTCTATCAAACTTGCGTTCAACAAATTTTTGGAAATTAAGGAAAACTTGGTAAACATCAGAACGATTCTTGAGAAGATAAATCCAAGTGAACTTGCTAAAATCATCAATGAAACTCACATAGTATAAATGTTTGCCAACAGAAGCGGGTGCTGGACCCCATACATCAGAAAACACTTGTTCCAAAGGAACAGTGGATACACTAGTGGAAATAGGATATGGCAACTGATGACTTTTAGCTAACTGACAGGCATCACACACATGAGCATTATTTCTGGTGTATGAGAAAGTTCATTTTTCCTAAGGATTTGTTGAACCACAAAAGAAGAGGGGTGGCCTAAGTGACGATGCCATGTAGAAGATGATGACGGCTTTATTGTGATAAAAGCATGCTTGGAGGACCCACTGGAGACAGGCACTAGGGGATAAAGGTCTCCACGACATGGACCCTCAAACAGAGTGTCCTTTGTTACCTGATCCTTGATCAAAAAGAAAAAATGATGAAATTCGATGAAAACATCATTATCACGTGTAAGTTTATGAACAGATAACAGATTTTTGGAAGTGCTAGGAACATGTAGAATGTTATTGAGATGTAAGGAACTATTGGGAGTATGCAAAACAGAATGACCAACATGAGAGATTTGCATACCATGTCCATTTGCCGTGTGAACCTGCTCACGGCCTTTGTACTTCTCGTGTGTCGACAGCTTGCTCAACTCGCCTGTGATGTGGTCGGTGGCACCGGTGTCGGGGTACCAGTTGGTATCCACACCATAGGAGGCGACGTTGGCAGTCTTGTCAGGAGTGTCACTATCATCATCTGAATCATCACGTCATGCTGGTAGCGCCACCAGCATTCACTGGCAGGATGTCCATGAATCTTGCAAATTTGGCAAGTGATATCAACATAAGGTGTGGGAGCACGATCTCGGCGGCGTCCGTCATCACGGCGCCGACCACCGTCACGACGACCACCATCTCCACGGCGGTAGTCATCTCCACGATGATAGTCCATGCGGCGGTCACCGTCACGGCGACCACCATCAGTGCGGCGGCCATCCCGGCGACCATCACGGTCATCACCACGGCCGCGGTAGGGGCGGTCGCGGTCATCATCTCCACGGCGGGAGCCGCGGTCACGGTCGTCATCACGACGGTAACCACGGTCATCATCAGCAGCACGGCCGCGGTCACCACTGCGGGTGCGGCTGTCTCCACGGCCACGGCGAGCCAGATTGACCGACGTGGTGAAAGAATCGCCGGTTTCCTGGAGCATGGTCTGGCGGAGATCATGAGCATATATCTGATCATATAAATCATCTAGAGTGGTACTCGGATTGCCATGTACAGCAGCAACAACATCATTGTATGATCCATCAAGCCCATTGAGTATGTAACCTATAAGCTCTCCCTCATCTACCTCTTTTCCTAGAGAAATCAACTCAGTACTAAAACTCTTCATCTTAGCAAAGTATTGGCGGCTGTCAAGGAGTTTTTCTTTGTACTATTGAGTGAACCACGAAGGTGATTCACCTTGGCCATAGATTGGGTGGAAAACATGTTTGTAAAGACAGACCAAACGGCTTGGGAGGATTCTATGCCAACTACATGTGCAAGGATATCAGGAGAAAAAGAGTTGTTGAGATAACTTAACACGGCTTGATCATGGGCAATCCAGGCAGCAAATTCGGGGTTGGGGATCTTCTTCGTGGCCTCTCTCCATCTGCGACCTCCAGGAACCGCGCCGGAGCACGGTGAGTTGAGCACCGCGGAGAGCAGGGAACACCAGCGTTTTCCAGAACAGAAAGTTCCCACGCTGCAGTTTTTGGGACGGAGGAGCTCCAAGCTGAGCGGCGACCGACGGCATCGATGAAGACGCCATGCGGACGCGGCAAATGACGTGTGGATGTGTGGGTTTTGGGAGCGGCGGCGGCAGTAGATACGGCGGCGGCTGGTTGTAGTTGTAGGCGGCGGCAGTAGATGCGGCGGCGGCAGTTTTGGATGTAGGGTTTTGGGTTTTTGGTTTTGATCTATGTGCGGCGGCAGCAACAGAAGGATGCAGCAGCGGCTCTGGCTGTAGTTTTAGGTTTTGGGGTGTGCGGGCGGCGGCAGCAGAGGGCTGAGGCGGCGGCGGGTTTGTACGCGGCGGCGGCAGACTGCAAGATCGGCGGCGGCGGCAGAAAAATTTGGATCGCTTGGCGGCGGCTAGGTTGGGAAGAGGCGTAGCTCTGATACCATATTATCTGGGCGGAAACGATGCCTTTCCAGAGCTCGTGTTACGTGTATATATAGAGAGAAAAGCCCTCTCGAGGCATGTACATGGGATACGGTATTGGGTGGTGTACTACACCATACCAATACCGTATATGTCTATCGTATTACATATCATGTCTAACACGGGCGACTGCAACTAAATCGTCGACACGCTCGGCGAGGCTGTTTGAGGGCTGCGACAAGGCCTACGTGCTCAGGTTTTCGACAGCAGTGTCAGATCAGCAAGTCCCGCACATGCCTCCAAATATGTGGACAAAAGAAGCTAGAGGTCTCAGTTTCAGTTGGATGCAGCGGCAAGACAAATGAAGGAACACTTCAGCGAAATGGGTTTCGACCTTCTTTTTTTGGTAAATGAGACCTTTCGATTTTACATATGAAGTACCTAGGCTGATTGCTGGGGTGAGTTATACAATGAGTTGCAAGGCTGGTGGATTCCTGTTTCTCTATTTGGCTCGCAGCTCTGTCCACCTCGCCTCGGATCCACAAATGATAGAAGTTGGCAAACCACAAAACCGTCCGGCAGCCTTGCCGGATCAACCTATTGTCCTCAAAGCACCCACAGTGTTGTCAAATGCAGCTGCGCATTTCTTCGTTTGGCACCGGTGCCAAGCACTAATGAAAGGGCTTTCACCTAATCTCGTTTTGACGGCAGGCATGCGAAATTCTGGACAGATAACTGTTCCCAAGTGGAAGATCTATTCGTGATACAGTGCCCGTCTTATTCAGCTTCCTCCAAGCCTGGCATATGTATCTCGACCGTCGGTTATCGCGATTGGACGTCCAAGATTTTGCATTAAATGGGTTGAACATTCAACACATTCAAGGACAAATCTCATCTGTTCATTCGCGGGAACAGACGATCAGAGATAAGCGTTTTGCGCCAAATGAGTTGTAGAATCTCATAACCCCTCCGTGGCCTCAACTCTTGCAAACCGCAGATCGATCAAGGACATCTCCGAGGACATCTCCACTCGTGATTTGGCGCAATATCTTCAGCTTCGAGATATCGTCAGCGAGGTGGTGTTAACCACCGGGCAGCACGACAAGGCGACTTGGCGCCTCTCCTTTTTTTTTCCCGATAAGTGGCGCCTCTCCTGTGAGGCTGTGATGGCTCCTTCTCGGTTAGCTCCGCCAACTGGTTGTTTTTTCGTGGCTAGCACTCGCTTCGCCTGCGCCAAATCAATCTGGAAGTCTATGAACTGTAAATTCTTCATGTCGCTGGAGGTGCATACACGGTGTCTCACTGCCCATAATCTGACCCGCCGCCTGTGGCTGGGTCTCAACCGAAAAAACTCTCTGTAAATGTAAAGACCAGTCCTCGAACGAAAGCTGCACCCATCTATTCGTCCACTGCCGTTTCTCGCAGCAGGTTTGGTGCCGCTTTCTTGCCTTGACACGTGCTGACTTCCCTATCCCAAGCGAATTTTTCTCGTCTACTGAAGATTGGTGGCTGACGTGCTGACGAGCTCTTAAAAATCTACGGCGAGACTTTGAAACGGTGACCATCCTTGTTCACTGGCGGATTTGGAACGAGCGGAGCTCCCGCATTTTTCAGCAGCTACACACCACCGTCGACCGTCTCTTTCAGCTGATGATTGATGATCGCCAGCCTGATCTGGAGATGGCTGGCTGCGTTGCTGCATTTTAGTCGTCCTAGCGAGTTCTGCCGGACTGTAGCCTCTTGATTTCTGGAGGTTTTGCTGGTTGTTTGTAACACGACGCTTGGAGGGTGGGGCACCGGCACGCTTGAGCTCCTGCTTGCGGCGCGATGGTAGAATACTGCTTCGATGTTGTGGTAGAATACTGCTTTGTGGTTTTTTAGGGGTTTTTTTTGTTAAAATTCTTTGGCTTCCATAGTCAACCGGCTAGTCAACTTGCCACGTCAGCGCACAACACGTTTAGTGATTGGCGCACAACAACATACGACTTGAGTGACTAAACTGTTCATCGTGGACAAATTCGGTACCAATGGTACAATATATCTCATTCCAGAATTAGGAAAAATAGATCAAATAAAAGACTAATTACGTGGAGCCTTTTGATTCTTTCCCAATAGGGGAATTCAACTTCTGTTCTAAGTTGTAGGGAGACATATCAAACAGTCATGACAGTTTGACACAAACAGCACTCGATGAATTCTCGAGTTAATTGCACAGGCGGTCACACAACTTATAGCGTATGTGCACTGAACATTTGGGTGTATTTTGGTCAACAACTGGACACGTCATCCGGTTTCTGGTTTTCAAACCCCTGGTGTAATATCAGGAGGACTGTTTTGCAAAAATCCTGGCATGGGCACGCCATGGAGGTGTTCGACGAAATGCCGCGTAGGACCGTGGGGTCGGGAGCATGCCCAGGAGCGCTCGAGCGCCGGACGGGCGCTGCCGCCGCGCCCTTGCTCGCCCGAGCGCCGGATGGGAGCCGCCTCCGCGCCCCTGCTCACGCCCGTGCTCGCCGGACCGGCCGGGCGCCACGAGCGCCGCCTGCCCATGCTCGCCCATGCGTCGGCTGGGTGCCGCCGCCGCGGCCTGAGCGCCGCTGCTTCCTCGCACGTGCGCCGCCCCTGCTCGCCCGTGCGCCGGTCGGGAATCGCCGCCGCGGCCCGAGCGCATTGCTCGCCCGTGCGCCGGCCGAGAGCCGCCACCGCGGCCCGAGCGCCGCTCGCACCCTGCTCGCTCGTGCGCCGGCCGGGCGTCCCCGCTCGCGCCAGCTTCATCCCGAGCAGCGTGGCCAACCACTACGGCGGATATTTGCAATATAGCCCTTCTATTATTACACGATGGGTTTTTCTGAAAGGTTCCTGTCAAAACCAGATGACATGTCCGGTTTTTTAGCAAAATGCACCCAGATGTTCAATTGTGTGACCAAAAATCCAGTTTTTCAGATGTGTGACCTAGGTGCACATACGCGACGAGTTGTGTGACCGTCAGTGCAATTAACTCTAAATTCTCTGCCAGGAAGCAATCTTTTACAACCAAAAGCTCAAATCAATCGAACTAGTCAGAGCTGAATCGTACACAATATGTTTGACAGACTAAACCATCTGATGTAAAGTAGCAGCCAAACAACAGCGTGATCATTCAAAATGTTATTTTACATCACCGGAAGTGTCCAGCTCCAACATGTGATCTATTTTAGAGCACGAGGCTCCTAGAAGGTGATGTATTTTAATCACTCAAACTTATTCTTCTCCGTTGATCTCGATATGGACGGCTCCTCTGTCTAGACTGGTGGAGTCGGTGAGGCAGCACGTAGCCTTGGTTGCGCTGCCGTCTCGTCCCATTGGAATGGTGGCCTTCTTCTTCCAACCCCTCTTCTTCCAATGCCGGCAGTGGTGGGGGCGGGAGGGTCGCGCTGACGGCGGGAATGGGGCCAGGGACGGGCGCGGCAGCAGCGGGGACGGTGCCCGGCATCGGCGGAGGCGGGTGATTGCCGGCCGGCGGCCGATCGTGGGCGGCGCATGGGTGAGGTGAAAGTTCAGATTGGCCCCTTGGTGATGTATATTTACATCGCGAAGGCCAATTTTTGCATCGCCTCCTAATTTTTTTGCCAAAAAATATATATATCACGGGTTGTTGTTGGACACCATTTTTAGGCCTCTGATGATGTAAAAAGCGGTTAAATCCATGCTCTGACGCTAACATGCCAATTAAACCAATTACATTAATGGCTTTTTTTTCAGGAATGACGGTACGGTGTTTGACCTTTTTTCGCATATGTTTTCCAAGCGGAATTGCCCGAGGGAAATTTTGTTAGGCATATTGAGAGAATGCCTTACATAATGGTATTGTTGTAGGCATTTTAAAAAAAGTGCCTCAAAAGATCATTACATTATTAGGAGTTTTAAAAATGCCCCAAAAAAAAGTTTTGGCTGGCATTATTTGAAAAGTGTCCTAAACTTGTTTTTTCTGGGTACGTTTTACAAATGCCTCAACACAAGTGTCCCAGACAATAAAACATGACATAGTGTCAGCGAGATGGGTTTCCAGTACCCGTACTCAATAGGGGGGTATCGACCCGGAAAATCTAAATGGAAGCCGAGCTACATCGTGTATTTTTACCTGCGAAAAAAAAGACAAATACGTATAATTGGATTGGTGAACAGCACGGTGAGAAAATTTTCTAATTTTGTCAGATTTATCAGTTTTGTGTAGCCCAGAATAATAAGAAGTATCCTTGACACTTTACACAATATTAGATCTCGACTTTACCTACATTTAGGATTTTTGTCCGATTTTTTAAAAACACAACAATATAGATTCAAGTTGTTTTAGAAACCGAGCTACATGTATCTCGGCCTCCAAAATGCCACGCTCAGTGTCGACCTTTCTTTTGATTTTTTTGGAAACAAGACCTTCTGATACACCTTGCCACAGGCTAATTGCTTGTTAGTTATGAAGTACCCAGGCTAATTGCTTGTTAGTTATAGAATGAGTTGCGGCGCTAGCAGAATCTCTGTTTCTCTACTTGACACAGCTCTATCCACCTTGCCGGGATCCACAAATGATAGTCGTTGGCAAGCCACAAAAACCGTCGGGCAGCCTTGCCGCGGATCCGGTACAAGAATTTTGCCTTCTTTGTTTCGGGCCACGCTCGGCAGAGCGGACACCACCTGGAACCTCTTCAGTTCGGAAACTTACCGACAGCTAGTCGTCCTTCACAGCCCCCATCGGGCATCGGTTCGAAAACTAGTAGATACAAAAAGGAGGAGAGACCATTAGGTCCAAACAGCAATGGTTGCCTCGTTCCCAATGTCTCCAATTCCAAAAATAAAAATCTCATGTTTCTACCCCGGTCGTTCTCGTCTCATCTCTCAATGCCAGCGGACTACTTTTTCTTCTTCTAGGATGCGACCTATAGCAGCTGAAACTTGTGTCTGGAATCTTGACTAGTAGAGCTTGACAAGGCTTGGATGATCAACATCGACCAATATATATGCACACACGACATTGTCTGCATGAGTTGAAAGTTGTCCTGGGGGCTTACTACTGTAGTATGCCCTTTACTGTCTTTTTACTTTAGGCTTCGGCCCTGTCCTGTTTTACTTCTCCTATATCAATATAAAAGGCAAAACTTTTGCCTGGGGTTTCGAAATAGTATTTCGCATTGATCCGTGCATAACTTAGTAAAGAGATGAGAGTGCACGCTTCTAACTTGACTGATTGGCAGTGTACTGTAAAGCTTTATGGGTATAGGCTTGGGCCTGCATTTAGATGTGTAGGGGAAAATGATCTAACCTCAATGGTAGTTGGTATGAGCATGGCCGTTTGTAGTCGCGTGAAAAGCACCCACGGTGTTTGTCAATGCAGGTGCCCATTTCTTCCTTTTGAATGGGTGCCAAACCTAATTTTTTCGCTAAGTTTGCAAGAGCGGTATTAGTGGTTAATTTACTTTGTGATGTTCATTTAATTTACTGCCGGTGGCGACGGATACATCTTGCTAGCTAGAAGAAAACGGGTCGTGACCGGCCGACGGTGTCACAACGAATATTTAGTTGCTAAAAATACAGCTTAAAATAAAAAAAATCATATGGTTGCTTAATAGAAAGGTCTTACTTACAATTTACAAAAGATAACCTTGCAAAGAGAAATTGATAAGGTAATACTAATTGCCCTTTTTTTGGCGACAATGAGATTATATAACATTTGTTTATCTCCTGCCCTTTTGCAAAATTTGATTGGCGTGGTGTGTTTTGTTCTTACAATATCCACCCCCTACCAATGTTCACTAATATGTTAGGGAATTGTTCGAATGGGATTGATAAAAAGAATAAGTCTAGGATTTGTATCGATGTTTCAGTTATTTGTTGATCTATTTGAAATGGTAGAAACAACCTGTTTTTTATTAGGAATGAAACTTTTCATGTCTTACATGATATCCATATGAAGGTGCACTAGATCCAGCTGTGGGCTTTCATGTTTCCTTCGGACCAGCGCGAACTTATGATTTCTAGATGCACAAGACTCTTGTTGGTGGCACAGGATTTTTTCCCGTCATACGTGGCAGCATATTAGTCGAAATTTCATAATTGCTTTTTCTTTGTTCTTGCCAGTTGAGGATTGTAACAATCTTTTGTGATTGCTTAGATGTAAAACTTTAATACTCATGAATTTCATAATAAATGGTTATGCAAAGGCTAGGGTTTTCTCCCCCTTAAAGAAATGTCACTCAAAATGATTAAGCCTGTTAAAATGGCTAGGCTAGCATTAACATGAAGCAACGGTCTGGTAAAATGCATAATAACTAGCCAGCGGCAGGGGAGCCGATGGTGCAGAAGCTAATTAAGCCCACATTGGAAGATAAGCGCCATGTAGAGCTGAGAATATTTCTCTTTCTTTGCCTGAGCTAAGATGCCAAACTGACAAATCACAGGATAGTTTGATCCTCCATGTTTACTGTCTGAGATGCAGGCGCGACGCAGATACTACTGGCCACGAGATGCACCTTGCCGCTACTGGGCCCCATCACAACCGTTGTGCCGCTGGAGGAAAAGCCACTCTATGTTGGTCGGGTCGCCTCTACACAATTGCTCGACCCGGGGGGCTCGGAATGGTTCCTCAATCATAAGAGTGATCAATATACAGAGATCGTAGCTCCTACGGAGATGCCATTGACCATCCGGATTCAAAGGGTGCAAGCTTGGAGTGATTCAGATCATACACGTGAATATTCGGACGATTAGAGGCTACTAGTTCTAGGGAGTTATGGTGTTCTCTTTACTGATGTCTCCTATTCCCTATATTTTGATATGTTTTTACATTCTTCTTGTATTTGTGCCGCATTTCTCTAGGCCGGTTAATAATTAAACAGTTTTCTGATGGCCGTATGAAAATTAGGCTAGCAGCTGTATCTCTATATATGCTCAAACTAACATTACATTCCCTAGGTTTGAAGGTTGTTGTGCAGGTACTGTTTTCCATTGACAACATGCTATAAATGAAATGGTAACTAAATACATGGTACTTCCATATTAACTTGGAAAATAAAAAGCTTATAGTATTATATTTTGTATATGGTTCAGTGGACTCCAGTGCTTATCGATCGAGCCTTTGTTGGTATTACTTTCAACCATCTAAGGTTTATCCCTTGTTATGCAGCACAAAAAATACAGAATTATCTTAAGTACTAAGCAATAAATATAAAAAACTTGCTTCAATATAATCCGTGCACGATTAATTGTCCAATAGTTGCTCCTCATAAAACACAGGAGCAGGTCTGTAAAATACAGTATGAAGTTACATTTTTCTCGATAAAAGGTGCTTTATTACTCAAATATAGCAGCGCAATGATACAAAGAGCTTACATCTGGCCTCTCATAATTAATATGCAAATACAGCTGCAAAACGAAAATAAAAATAAAAGTTTACAACGATGACAAACGAGAGATAAGCTTGTGACCCATATGTTTATATGTTTATGCAGACTCAATCCTTCAATCACGCTGCCATCCATGTGGGACAAAAAATATACCTCACCGTATTCTCCTGGCCTCTACGCCAAGAAGATACCTCCCGGCGAGCCGGAAGCCGCCGGTGAGCAGCACACGACCTTTGAATGGCAGCACCGTGGTTACCGTCCTCACATCCTGACTCCGGCGAGGGGCAGGGCGAGCCCTGTTGATGTCAACGGTGGCATGGCCGTGACGGCCAGGCACATCGCAAGGAGCAGGCCGAGAAGGCAGGTGGTGGCCATTTTGATTCGCCTGTGTCCCGTAGTGGCGTAGTACCGCTATTTTTGCGTTGTGTGTGCCTATAAATGTTGTACCGCAATGCTAGCTAGCTCCATCTAAGCTCTGACGGTCTTGATCATAAGATTTTGCCTACATAAATAGCCGAGTGGTATCCTAGTAGTCTCGTATCTGAGGCTTCATCCAATTCAATTGAATGGAAAACGACGAGCGGTACAGAGAAGTCCTTTTGTATATCTTCCTATACGTTGTCTTTCTTAAACTTTTTTGAAATCAACATTTTCTGAAGTCTCAAAAAATTCTGAGATAAAACATTCAACCCGAAATGTTCAGTATTCCGGCCGAGTGCCGACACAAAAATGACAAATTCTGCCAAATCTAAAAAAATTCAAAATACACTGTTCAACTGCCTCGGATTTAGAAATGTGTCATATTTATATGCCCAGAAATACAAAGTATTTCAAATTTATTTTTTGCACACTACTAAATTCACCGTTATCTACATCTAGAATATTTTCAGAATTTTTTGAAATTTAAAGTAGCATTTTTACTTTTTTCGCAAAAACTTTCTACATGCAGGACGAGTTACAAAACACTCCTCTCCGGTCGTGGTAGTCCTCGGATTCGGTCGGGGGAGTCAATAGGTATGTTGGATAGGTCACCTTCCGAATTGCTCGACCCAAGCGACACGGAGGGGGTTCATGAATCTTGAGACGGGTCAATATATGGGGTTGCTCGTCCCTTCGGAGATCCCATTGGCCATCTCTGGAATCACCGAACGGAACCTTGGAGTGGCGGGCATCACCGTCGTGAATACTAAGACGATTAGACTCTACTAGATCTAGAGAGCAATGGTCACCTTATTACTGATGTCTCCTAATCCTTAAATTCTAAATTTTCCTCTCCAGGCCGCTTAATAATTCAATTTTTTTCCACGGGTAAAAGGGTCGTCCATTAGAACTTCCTGCTACAAGTGTGAGCAAAAACCTTGGTCTACCAGTTGTATATATGTACACACTGACACTGCATTGGTCATAGGTTGGTGGGCGTGTACTTTTTCGCATTGACAACATGCGACATATGAAATGGTAATACACTTCCATTTTGGCAGAAAATAACAAGCTTTTCCTATATTTTGTACTCCATATTCTTGATTTGGGTGCTCACCGAGCCAGCGTCAGTACTAAATTCAACAATCTAAGGTTTATCTGTTTTTATGGAGGACTAAAAAATTAGAATCTTCTTAATTATTAAGAAATAAATATGCAAAACTTGCTTCAGTACAAAATTTATAGAATCATCTTAATTATTAAATTGTTCAAACGAATGGTTCTCAAGTGCACTATGCCAGGAGGCACTTGCCCTTGCTGAAGACGTGGCGCAACAGCTTATATTAGCAGCTGCCTCTGACGCAAAGCAAGTGGTGGGGGATATTACGAATGGAACAGGTGGAGTATAATGCGTCGAAGCTGATTTTTTCTTAGTTTAAGTTAGCTGAGTATTTTCTCAATATAGGGCCGCCATTTTTTTTTGACGAAAAGGCAGCTTAGCCTGCTTTTCTTATTGCTTTAAATGGGGAGAACACGTACAAGAAGTACAAAGCCAGAAGGCGAAAGAACGAAAACTAAAAAAACTTCAACAAAGGCCGAAACAAAGCAAACAAAAAGAGAGGCCTGAAGTTTTTCTCCAGCGCCATCAAAAAAGATGGCAGAAAGGCCCTAGTCCGGCTGTCTTGGACGCAACAAGAGGTCCCCAGCGCTGGGACGCCCAGCTTCCTTCCACATCTTTGCTTCGTCGATGATCTTGCCGTGTATGTGCCTAAGGGAGGAGGCCTCATTTCTGAAAATCCTGGCGTTCCTCTCAGTCCAGAGCATCCACCAGGTGAGGTGTATCAGAGCTGTCCATTGTTTCTGCTGCTGTTTTCCGCCCCTGAGAAGCTCACGCGATGACATCACCCAATTCTCAAGGGACATGGTACCATTGGTAGGCGCTAGCGCCCGAGGCAGCCGCGCAGTGGTGATGATCAACTCCCATTGTTTGATGGCCATTGGGCAGGTGGCTAGCAGATGCAGCGCCGTCTCCGGCTCGTTGAGGCCACTAGTAGGAAAAGCCTTATCAGTGGCGCACCAAAAATGGATTCTGTGGCGCACCCCCAGAATTGCAGGGTGCGCCACAGAATCCTCGCCACTAAAATATTTTTTCTGTGGCGCACCATGGGCGTGCGCCACAGAAATCCACTTTCTGTGGCGCACCTGGCCTGGTGCGCCACAGAAATCCACATTTCTGTGGCGCACCTGCCTGGTGCGCCACAGAATTCTGAAAAAATTCAAAAAATTTAAAAACTGCAAAAAAAAATTAAAAAGTTTCGAAAAAAATTAGAAAAATCAAAATATGAAAAATCCTAATTATTGGAATTATTTTCAGATTTTTTGAATTTTTTGAACTGATACCTGCCCGCTAGGTCACCCATCCTCACATTGCTCCAACCCTAGCACGCTTAACTTCTAAGTTCCACCCACTTCACCTACCCTTGATATGTATATGCTACTCAAGTTCTTATTGATATATATATCATATGTATCCTCTTAAGTCTTGTATGTGTATATGTTATGTATATGTTATAAACGTGTGTTTTTAAATTTCAGATTTTTCAAAAACTTCTAAACTTTTAAAAGGAGATTCAAAAGTTTCAAAAGATCCAAAAAAATTTCAAAAAACTTAAATTTTTTCAAAAAATCCAAAAAATCCAAAAAAATTCAAAAAATCTAAAAAATCCAAAAAAAATCCAAAAAAAGTCAAGAAAAGTCAACAATCTTCTTTGTTATACATTTCTGTGTCTTTTTTGGAATTTTTGAATTTTTGAATTTTTTGAATTTTTTTGATTTTGCTGCGAAAAATCGTCTGTTTGAAATAACTTTTTTTTTCTTTTGAAATTTGTGGAATCTGTGAATTGCTGACCGGGTAAACCAAGGTGGAATCGAACTCGGATTTTTCTCACGATTTTTTTGACATATTTTTTGCGTTATTTCAACGTCGTATGCAAAAGTTATGGCCGTTACAAGATTTCTTTTTCATTTGTTGCAGAAAAGGTCAAAATTCATATTTCAAAATTTGTATACCTACTAGACACTCATACCTAACTACATGTCAAACGATTTTATTTATTGAATTTTTTATCATTTTCTTTTACTTCCTGCAGGACAAAAAAGGCGATCCACGGGGCGGGGGGGGGGGGGGGGTGGGGGTGGGATTCGAAAAAAATAATTCTGTGGCGCACCAAGCTTGGTGCGCCACAGAATGTCACCTTTCTGTGGCGCACCTGGCAGGTGCGCCACAGAATGTCAACTTTCTGTGGCGCACGTGCCAGGTGCGCCACAGAATTATTTTTTTCAAATTTTAACCCGCCCCCCGGATAACTTTCTGTGGCGCACCTGGCCACGTGCGCCACAGAAATGTGACTTTCTGTGGCGCATATGACTTTCTGTGGCGCACCAATTAAGGGTGCGCCAGAGATAGCAACCTACCTATAAGGGTTTTCCTAGTAGTGGGCAGAGTATGCAAGCAGCGTTATGCGGCCACCTTTTCTTGCTCAAACAGTCTGTAGTGTGACATTTTCCCAAAATTGCCAGCCAAGAAAGCACACGACACTTCAGCGGGACATCGCTCTTCCAGATGATGCTACGGAAGCAGAAGCGGATCCCACCTTCAAATTGCAGTGCATATGCAGATGCACAGGTGTATGTGCCATCGGTCGTGAGCTTCCAAGTAACAGTATCCTGCGTGCCCGGTGTAAGCTCAACCTGTTCGACCAGTTCCCAAATGCTGAGAAACTCCATTAGGGCCTCCACCGTCATGTTCGCCTTGAAGTTTCTGGTCCATTTTCGATCTTGCAAAGCCTGGCTCACCGTGCATAGCTTGAAGAGGTTAGGCGCCGCATCAGCTAGGCTCTGCCCATTAATCCACGGGTCATTTCAAAATCTGATCAGGTTGCCGTCCCATGGTCATTCCAAAATCCGACAGCAGCATTGAACAGGGCACGAGGTTTGTTGTCAGTCATTAGCGGCAGGTGACTCCATGGCTTATTTGTGTCCTTCCAACTTTGCCAAATCCAGCGCACACGCATGGCCGTGCCTTTGGCTTGGATGTCAGTGATCCCTAGCCGCCCATATTCCAGCGGTCTACAGATCGAGCCCCACTTTACAAGGCAGTGCCCACCCTTGGCAATCTCGTCATCACTCCACAAGAATCCGCGGCATAACTTGTCTATGGCGTTGATAAGCCAAATTGGAGGACCAATCACCATGAGCTGGAAGACTGCCATCGCCGAGAGGACGTGTTTGACAAGCAGTAGCCTCGCATCAAAGGAGAAAGAGCCCTTGTTCCATCCTTTAACTTTGCTGGCCAATTTGTCAATCGCCGGCTGCAGGTCGCCCTTGCGAAGTCTGCTGTCGGATAGCGGCATCCCAAGCTAGGTGCATGGGAGGCTTTGGATTGGGCATTGCAGCTCTGCAGCCATGATGGTCAGCTCAAGGTGCTGGCATTGGATTGGTATCATAGAGCTCTTACTGAAGTTAGTGAACAGCCCTGAAGCCTGACCGAAACTTTGCAGGAGGAGCTTGATGGATCTCAGCTCACCGACATAAGGGTTAGCAAAAATCACTACATCATCAGCGTACATAGAGATTCTTCTCTGTGGGTTCAACGCATGCGTCTGCTTCAATGCTCCCAAACTGTCAGCTATGGTAAACATGGAAGCTAGCACATCAGTGGCAATTGTGAAGAGGAGGGGAGATAGCGGACCCCCCTGCCTCAGGCCTCGCCTATGGAAAATAGGTTCAGTAAGCTCTCCATTGTCTAGGATCCGCATGGAGGCCGTTAGCAGCAAACAGGAGATCCAATCACGCCACTTCTGCCCAAAGCCCTTCGCCTGCATCACCCGAGCAAGAACTCCCATGAAATTGAATCAAATGCTTTTTGGAGGTCAAGTTTAAGCAGAAAAGCTGGAGTCTTGGTCTGCTTAGAAGTCTAGCTTGTGCCCTCACAAAAGCAAAGTGGTCGTGGATTGCCCTTTTCTTGATGAAGGCACTCTGGCAAGAATTTACCAGTTCATTCATTCTAGGTCTCAGGCGAGTTGCAAGGATCTTTGTGAAGAGTTTGCTGAAGAAATCAATCAGGCTAATAGGCCGAAACTGCTTGGGGTGAGCTGCCTCTGGTGATTTCGGTAAGAGGATCATGGTGGCAGTGTTTAGAAGGTCAAGGTGCCGCGAGGTCGTGTTCTCCAGTGCCTTGATCGCCAGCATGATGTCAGACTTCACGATGGTCCAACATTTCTTGAAGAACATGGCCGTGTACCCGTCCGGGCCAGGAGCCTTGTCAGATGGAAGATCCATGACTGCAGACCTCACCTCCACCTCAGAGATAGGTAGTTCTAGCTCCGCCAGGTCAACTGCAGTAATGCCAGCGTCTCTGTATTCAGCTTGTGAGGTCTTCTTCGAACCTTGCCAATTAGGTTGTTGAAAAATTCCCAAATTGCTTCCTCTTTTGCTTCTTGGTCCGTCGCCACCCCAGTCTCAGTTCCAATGCGAGGTATGTAGCTTTTTCTGCGGCGGGCTGAAGCTTTTGAGTGGAAAAAACGGGTGCTTGCATCTCCCTCCCGCAGCCACTGCACCCTGGACCTCTGTCTCCACATGGAGCGTTGGGGTGCTGCAATACCGAGGCAATTAACCTTTAGCATTGCCCTGAACTGAACCTCCGTTGCTGTAAGGCTTCTGGAGTCCAGGCCATTGTCCAGCAGGCGAATCAGTTCGCTAGAAATTGCAGCTCGGAGGGCCAGGTCATTGGTGAACCGAGAACTCCAAGCCTTGATCAGGGCCTTAGCTGTGCTGGATAGCTTGGCTTGGAGGTTCACAAAAGGGTCCATGATCTGCGTGCAGCGACCCCAAGCATCGGACACCACATCCAAGAAATCGTCTCTGTTAGCCCAACAATTCTCGAATCTGAATCTTCTGTTGGGTTTGAAACCAGCATCAGTAGTGAGGACGATGGGGCAATGATCAGATATTTCTGACGAGAGGGCCTGAAGAAGGCAGTCAGGGAATGTTGAATCCCATTCAGCATTAAAGAGAACTCTGTCCAATTTCACCATGGTGGCGTTTTGTTGTTCGTTGCTCCTAGTATACCTGCGGCCATGTAAGTACATGTCCTGGAGCTGCACCTCATTCACAAAGCTGCGAAACGCTGCCATCATCCGACGATTGACATTTATGTTGTTCTTGTCGGCTGCTTGTAAGATCAGGTTGAAGTCGCATGCGATGATCGTGGCAGCTGGGGCAGCCTATTCTGAATTTTGTTCTTGAGGTCTTGTAGAAATTGCAATTTGTCAGTTTCAGACCGCGGACCATAGACCGTGACTAGGTTCAGCGCGTGTTGGATTTCAGAAGTGTGTCATGTGCCACAATCGACCATGGCGTCGTGGAGTCAGATGACAAAGTAAACTCCTCCGGCCTCCAAGCCAGCAGAATTCCTCCACGCGTTCCATCGGCCGGAGAGAAACAAAATTCAAAGAACTGTGAACCACAACACCGCTTGACGATATCAAGATCAATAAACTGCAACTTGGTCTCCTAGATACAGACTACAACAGCATTGTATTTCCTAATGACATAACAGACCACACCGCGACGAGCGAGGTCGTTGAGGCCTCGCACATTCCAGATCATAAAGTTGTAACACATGGGGGAAACAAGATCGACACCTGCAACAGTCCACCGACGCAGGCTACTGCACCGGCGGCACCATCTGTTGCGGGTGGGCCAGCTTGGAGCCGGCTCGGCGCCTCCCCTTCCTGCTTGCCTCCTTGGCCAGGGCACTAAGGGCCTCCATCTGCTTCGGCGATAGCGGCCCATCGAGCGTGGCTGCAAAAGTCTCCAGGCGCCCCTCCCCTGCATCTTCTCCTTTCTCTGCAATCGCCAACCCCCTCTTGGAGACGATGAGTTGTCGCACCAGGCGGATGGTGTTGCCGTCGCCCCCGGTTATCTCGAGCTTGCGATTCTTGACCCTGTGGCTTCTGCGGGTGGCTTGCGATGCGGTCGTCGTCTTCTTTCTCGTGCGCCGCGGCGGCGTGTGGAAGGAGGTTGGCATGGGGATCAGTCCAGGAGTGACCGGCATCTGGACCAGCTGGAGGAGATGCCCAGTGGCGTCCTGGGCCCAATCTTGCGCTTGAGCAGCTAGCGGCCCATCTAATGGAGGCCCATTTGTATCTTCGCTGGTCGCTTGGGACTAGGCTAGTTCCTCCTGAATTTGTCCCACCTGGCCCATCTGGTCCAAGAGCTGGTCCCTGATACGTCTCCAACGTATCCATAATTTCTGCTGTTCCATGCTTATATTATACCATTTGCTACATGTTTTATATACACTTCGTATCACTTTTATGCATTTTCTGGGACTAACCTATTAACAAGATGCCACAGTGCCAGTTCCCTGTTTTCTGCTGTTTTTGGTTTCAGAAAGTTACTTCTGGAAATATTCTCGGAATTGCACGAAACAAAAGGCCAGGTCCCTATTTTTCCAGCACCATCACGGAGTCCGAAGGAGAGACGAAGAAGAGCCAGGAGGTGGCCAAACCACCAGGTGGCGCGGCAGTGGGCCCAGCCGCGCCTGCCTGTGGTTTGGGCCCCTCGGGGGTCCGCCGACATCGCCCCTTCGCCTATTTATTCCCCGAGACGCGAAAACTCTAAAACACCGAGCCATTCATCCAGAACATATTCGCTGCCGCCGCCGTCGTCAACCCTAACTCGGGGGGTTTCTGAAGCTCTTCCCGGCACCCTGCCGGAGAGGGAATCATCACCGGAGGGCTCTACATCGCCATGCCCGCCTCCGGAGTGATGCGTGAGTAGTTCATCCTTGGACTATGGGTCCATAGCAGTAGCTAGATGGTTGTCTTCTCCACTTGTGCCATCATGTTTAGATCTTGTGAGCTGCCTATCATGATCAAGATCATCTTATTGTAATGCTACATGTTGTGTTTGCTGGGATCTGACTTATATTGATACCTATGTGTAGCTGAATATTATATTATCATGTCTATGTCATTTTTGATCTTGCATGCTCTCCGTTACTTGTTGAAGCCTTGGCCACGTGAATACTTGTAACTCCAAGAGGGGGTATTTATGCATGATAGTTGGGATCAACCTCTATTTAACCTGGGATAGTGACAGCAAGTTCTAAGGTTGTAGATGTGTTGTTGCCACTAGGGGTAAAACAACAATGCTTTATTCAAGGATGAATGTATTGTTTACATTACGCACATTACTTAATGCAGTTGTCTGTTGCTTGCAACTTAATACTGGAAGGGGTACGGATGTTAACCGGAAAGTGGACTATTTAGGCATAGATGCATGCTGGATAGCGGTCTATGTACTTTGTCGTAATGCCCAAATGAATCTCATAGTAGACACCACAGCTCACACATGCATGTTATATGCACTTATCAATTGTCAATTGCCCAACTGTAATTTGTTTACCCAGCATGTTAGTTATCTTATTGGAGAGACACCACTAGTGAACTGTGGATCCCGGTCCATTCTTTTACATCTGAAATACAATCTACTGCAATCATTGTTCTCTACTGTTTTATGCAAACAAACATCATTTTCCATACGATACGTTTAACCCTTTGTTTTCAGCAAGCCGGTGAGATTGACAACCTCACTGTTAAGTTGGGGCAAAGTAATTTGGTTGTGTTGTGCAGGTTCCACGTTGGCACCGGAATCCCTGGTGTTGCGCCGCACTACACTCCTCCACCAACACCTTCGAAGCAAACCTCGTTTTCCTACTGGTCCGATTAAACCTTGGTTTCATACTGAGGGAAAACTTACTGCTGCACTCATCATACCTTCCTCTTGGTGTACCCAACTGACGTGTGACGTACAAGCATTGTTTCTGGCACTATTAACCTAGAGCCACCAGTCCCCTGGCCAGCTAGCCCCACCTTGCGCGGCAGCTTCTGGCCCCGTCAGCAGGTCCATCACGGTTAGCGCCATGTGATTGGCCGCCTCGCCGTCGACGACCGCTCTATGGTCCGTGACTGCCAACCTTAACAGAGGAAGGTCTGCGACCAGAACCCGGTGTGTCGGGCACGCCCCCATCGGCAGCAGGGGTCGAGAACTCGACAACTGGCACGTCTGTCGCCTGCCTCCCATCCTGCGGCGTCACAAGCACGGGCTCCTACGCCATGCTCCTCGGCTGTTGTCCCTCCAACGGCGTCCCACCAGCTGACGGAGCGCGGACGGCGTCTGCGTCAGCCCTGATGGCACCTTGCTCCATGACCCTAACGGCGGTAGGGATGCTGCACAAGGAGCTACTGGTCCACCTCGACTCATCTGCGACCATCCGGAGGAGGCCGGTTGCGCCGGATCAAAGGAGAGGCGCCGATGGGCAATACCACGACGACTTGCCGCCGGAGGAGCGCACGCACCACTGGACCCACGGTGTGCCAGATGACGTCTTGCACCGTAGGTTGGAGGCGGAATCGGCCGGCGCCGCCACCGGCCAGTACAGGCCACGGCACAGCCAGGGGCATGCAGGCCGAAGCATACTGCCGTCTGTCATGCTGGAGGATCTTGGCCGCCATTTGTTGTTGGCCAGTCTCTTGAAAGCTTATGTATCCCTTTGATTTTTGTCGCTAATCAAGAAAGGGTGGAATTCTTTCTTAAAAAAAGTAACTGGCTACGCGACATGAGAGAGTGAATCTAAACACACATCGGAAGACAAACGCTCAGTGGATGAGAATGTCTTGTTTTTCCTGACGCCATATACAAAAATACCCATATCGTCTGACCCTCCGTTTTACCAGGCTGAGCGATGAACTATAGGGGCGCAGTTTCTGGTGGCCGTGATACACCTCTCTCATGCAGGTCCTCGCCCGAACCCTTGCGGCACTAGACAAAAAGCCATGCCGCCGCCGCCGCGGAGGCAGGCGGAGTGTAGTGGTACTGCTCGTATTCAGTTGAGGATTAGTTACAGTTAGGTCTGTAGGATGGCTCCCCTTTGGAATGGCTGGACCCGACCAACACGTAGGCGGTTCCTCAATCTTGAGATTTTTAGATAAAGAGTATATACTAATATTGCGAAGATACCAATTACACCCAGTCTCTGCAACAACCTAATAACAGAAGGTATTACGGATGCACAGAGCCGAAAGACAATAAGAAAAAGGAAATAAAAAAGAAAAGACCCGCTACAGAGTTACAGTCCTTGTAGAGCAGCACAACCACCAAAACACCACCTGATGTCCAATCTCATCAAAAGCAACGCCATCAAGAAGGAAACAGTGCACAAGCGGCGTCGTCGCCCGATCGAGATCTTGGGTTTTCACCCCAGAGATAGTCTCCGCTCTCAAAACAATGTATTCAACAAGGTCATTGTCAGGCACAACCAATTAAGGCCAGACCTTGAATTTTCACCCTGAAAGGAAGAACTTTTAATTTACCTGTGATGTCGCCCCCACTTCCGTACCGCTGCATACGCGTGCTGAAGATCCAAGCAAGTTCCTCATCACCACCAAGAGTCAAATCATCGTTCCTAGTCCTCCGATCTCGGCTTTCATGACATTCTCCGCCTCTGACTTTATCCAAGATGGCAACAAATAGCAGAGCTTCATACCACTTGCTCCTTAACGGAGAATCATGGGCACGACTGAAACCCACCCGATCCAGCAAACTCCAGGCATAAACGCACATGAAAGTTCACCGGCGGAGCCTTCCGGAATTTGCCACACCGGCCAGATCAAGGAGGATGGGTGTCTGGCAGATCTTCGTCTTCTTGTCGCGAGAGAAACCCTAGGACCGCCCCCTTATTGAGCACACCAGCAGGTCCCTGATAACCCCCAAGAGCAGGGGATCACTGTAGCACCTCTCAATGTGGAAGTAGGGTATCGATCCGCAGGAGCAAGAAGGAAAAGTTATCTATTCCCTACAACTAAAGTGTCACAAGTTTTAGTTGATTATGCACTAAACAAGTTTAAAGAACAAGGTGGTTGATTTAATGATGGAAGTTTAATGTAACAAAACAAGAATGTAAAAGTGTCCCAATCCTCTTCAATGCAAGAGGACAAGACAAAGGTTTTCTCTTATTGGAACAATGGACATGGGTTCATGGGTTCACTTAATCCTCTCTCTCTCATCTACGGTGATTATCATGTTATAGATAAAGTACACACAATTGTCATGTTTTAATGGTAGCTTTTATGACGGCTATATGTCCTAAAACACATAGTTGAAAGAAGTACTCATTTGTGTTGCTAGGTCACCCTCGTAAGGCTAGCGTGGTTGCTGTCACTCCCACATCATACTCTTCCTTTTTACCCCCAGATAAAGGATGTTGGGCTGTATTTCACATGTCACTCAATACATATGCCGTGTCACATCGGCCATCCCGTACCTACATACATCATACTTCATAATGGACAATATTCTAAACACTAGTGCAATGATTCATAATTCGTGTGCATGACCACATCTCTCTCATCTATCCACACTTGGTGGTGTCAATCACCTCATGACAAGGATAAACAAGGCATTATGCATAAATCAAACCATCACATGCATCATAGAATATCTCCAAAGTATGACAAATCATAAAAGCTCCAACACAACGGTAAATGTATAACAAATCATCTCATACCACAATATCCACCATAAGAATTACATAGATAGATCCATACTTATGCAAGGCACATCATATGGACTTCAACAATGATCATACATAGAGAGATTGGATCAAGTTACCACCACAAACCCAAGTCCAGGGGGTGGACTACTCCCCCTTCATCATGGAGACGGTGGAGAAGTCGTTGGAGAAGATGGAGACCACCCCGGCAGCGCCCCGCCGGAGTTTTCCCCCTCCAATCTGCAGCTCCAGGTCTCTGTTTCGTGGTTTCTGTGTTTCGGCGGCGCTCCTTCCAGAGAACGTCGGGGGACTATTTTTATAGGCGGTTTTAGGTCAAAACGGAGTCGGTGGAGGAAAGATCAACGGCAACGGAGCTCCGAGGCCCAAAAGGAGGGGTCCCACGCGGCCAGGTACATGGGCCGCGTGGGCCCACCTAATTTGGCCCTCGGGTCTCCGCTTGTTTGCTTCCTTCGCCCCAAGTCTTCTTCCTTCCAAATATTGACGCCGTAAATTTGCAGGTCATTTGGACGTCGTTTGGGTCCCTGAAACATTAAAATAAAGAAATAGGGTTTTCTGCCTGCGCAGGGTTAATTCCATAAAAATAGGAAATAAATATAATATTCCCAAAAATCATTATAAAACATTGATATAACCCTTATATGATGCAAATATGATTGGAATAAAGTAATATAGTGCAAAGTTCATGTATGCATTTTACATGCATCAACATCCCCAAGCTTAACCTATACTCGTCCTCGAGTATGAAGGTGATAAAACTAACATGGACTTTGCAATTTAATACTAACAATGGATATCAAAGATGATTACTATTGCTACATAGAGTCAAATGATTCATTCTTAAAAGGAGTAGCAATATGCAAGATAGTTTATGAAGTGATATCAAGTATTCAATGCAAGGATGTTCAATGATAATTCACAAAGTGTAACATAAGAAAAGTACTATGGACCACATGTATGCATAATGATAAGTAAGAACATCCTAAATGGTCATAGAGTATTGATGAAAATCTGAATATAAAAGGTGGACACTTTGGAAAGATATATATGAGTAGAGGTAAAGCATGAATAAATTTCATCTAACTTCTGAACTTCTCTACTTAAGTCAATGATTGTAATATGGTAATCCTTGGTGTCAAGCTCTCATTCCCCTATCATAGCATCTTGAATGATTAAGTTTAAAGTGAAAGCAATATGAGTAGTGTGCTTGACAAAGTACAGGTTGAAAGTCTCATGCCCCTTGAATACAAGTACCTACTCCATGTGTTACTCAACTTGGAAAACAAAGCAAGTTCAAGTTAAATATCATTGTAAGTAATAATAGTATCATTAAGAGCGTCAACTGGGGTACCTCTTGTCCCAGGATATGGAACAAGCCCATATCAAAATGACAAGACAAACAAACACAATGAACAATCTCAACACCCTTTTTATTTACCATTAGATAGCTTTTTATTGTAAGGTGTATCACAGAAGGTTCACCATAGCATGTAAGTAAATTTCCACCATGAATGATGCATGGCTTAGATTAGCGGCCCAGGCGTCTCTCTAACCATTTATACAAACTCATTTAAACTCACTTCATTTCCACATTTATTTCACCCATGGTAAGCATCCATAAACAAAAGTACATGATATCAACTAAATGAGATGAAGTGCAATGTTGAAAGCTTGCCATGTGACAGCACATATGAGCTAACTCTCAACCAAAGACATTTGTCAAGCCCACAACATCATAATTTTAATCACAATGGGTCATATTTTATTTATGCAATGAAAGTAAAGTGTGCATCAAGTTCGAGAGAGCTATATAACCAACTTTTCCCACAACAATCAACAACATAAGCATTTTCATTCAGAGGTATAGATAACACAAATATCATGATAAACATACTCGGAATAGCATAAAGCTAATAGGTAGATATGGTGGACTCACTGGAAAAACTTTGGTTGAAGGTGTTGGAAACAAGTTTTTGCTTGTTGGAATTTTTGGGCTAGCAAGAGGGAGAAAGTTGACCATCTAAATGCATGCATGAGTGTCCATAGAACTAACTAATCCATGTTAAAACAAGGTAAATAACATTTAGCATCAAAACATGAATAAAAGATAGCTCTTGATAAAATACTTGCAAATTATTACTCATTAACAAGCTCATGAATCATGCAACTATATGTATCTTTTAAAATTAACTCCAACATCCCTTTTCCCAATCTTATAATAGCATCCAACATAATTCAACCCAAATTTCCAGTAGCTCTCTCATATATAAATGATAGTGTGGTGGTCTCACAAAATAAAAATCAAACCTAAACAAACAAAAAGACGCTCCAAGTTTATGCGATAAAGTGTTTCGATCGAAAAACAGAAGTTAGACGTGTGCAAACCGAGAGTGTGTAGGTCCAGTGGGGTTGTCTTCACATCCCCAAGCTTATGGTCTTCACCATCCTTGGATAGCTCTTGGTGCATCTCCTCTAATCCCTGTGAAAAAACTTCAAAACACCGTTTCTCCCATTTCTTTTTCTGTGGGGCACATTAGTAGTGATAAACAAATAGATTTCTTGCTGCATATAATCCTTAGACAAAAATTCATATGAATGTCCAGAAAGTGTATAATGTTGTATGCCTACTCATAAACTCAATTGGATCAAAAAGATTCAAGTTAAAAGTTCTAAGCATGCATCAAACAAAATGGGACAGAATCTGTCCAGAAAAACAGCAGCAGCTAAACGTATTTTTCTACCCTACTTAACTTTGTCGGAAAATTCCGAAAAATTCATGCATACAGAGGATGAAAAGTTGCACTACAGTTAAATATGAGCTCATTCGGAGTTACAGAATAAGAATTAAAAATCATACCGTGCACAGATTCGTGCAGGAATAAAATCTCCGAACGCTATAAGCAACTTTTCAACCAAAATGAGTAAAACTTGGCACTTTATTAAAAATTCCAGAAACTAAACTAAACAAAGTCTCTTGTTACAGCAAGAGGACACAAAGAAAATCACAAAAAAAACAACCGGGTTGCCTCCCGTAAAGCGCTTTCTTTATAGCCATATAGCTAGGCTTCTTACTTGATGTTTATTGTGGACGAAGCTCATGACTTTGGTGTCCCTCTTCCTTGGAAGTGTTCATGCATAATACCAGGATCCCATGGTGTTCTCAAACCAATCAAAATAATAGTCAAGTTGAACCCTAGTTGAGAGAAAAACAAAACACAAAAGTAATAACAACGAAGTCTAACTTTCTTTCTATGCATTGGCATTTTGTATATGAATGAATCACCATAAATAGAAGTTTCCCAATGCATATTAACAATATTTACTTGCAGCATATAATTATTAGTAACATAAAGAGGGTTCTTATCACCTCCTCTTTCATAATAGTTGCAAGTAGTAGAAATAAATTCAACCATATAACCACAAGAATCATTCAACTTAGATAATTTAGGCACATAAAGAGGATTATTAAATTTATTTGGAATTCATTAGCATGCTTCCCTCTTTCAAAATAGTTAATAAGATCAATATCAAGTTTAATATCATGATTGCAACAAAGATTTGGAACTAAAGATAATTGCAAACCACATAAGTATTTCTCAACATAAGCAAATTTCTCCTCTATGGTGTAAGTAGGAGAGTTCAAGAACAAAGTAGGACTCTCATGAGTAAGAGTACCATCACAAACAGCAAGTATATCATTTTTATCCTCACATAATTTAGTAACAACTAAACATGAGGATTATCAATAAGCATAGGACCATCATCTAAAGCATTATCATATAGCATATTTAAGCAACACTCCTCATTATCATCAATAAGTTCACTAGTAGCATATTAAAAAGTAAAGGAGCATTATTAGTTTCATCATAATAGCATGGGTTATCATATAGGACCATAGAATTTTCAGTTTCACACTCATCATAACATGGGTTTCATAAATAACAAAAGATTTTTGAGTTTGAGTGCTACTATCAAATGTTGATGGTGAAGTTGGGAGATCCAATCTTCCCCAAGCTTAGGTTGGAACACATCCATTTCAATCTCCTCTTCACATACTTCCTCTTCCAAGCTTATGTTTTCATCATCCTCTTGGGGTTGCACGGGCATCCCCAAGCTTAGGTTCTTATCCTCCTCTTCCTGCAAAATGTTAGTGCTTTCCGTGGCAGCAAGAATTCTTTCTTTAACATAAACATTATCACTAAATTCTTTTTTGCAAATTTGGAGAATAATAGAAACTTGCCCTTTCATTTCACGAGCTACATGACTAGTTGCAAGAAATTTATCAAGAAGAGAGTCTATCTCATGGGCTCCAACATAAGCAATATATTTCTCAACTTGTTCTATATCAGGGCATAAACATTCATCTTCACGATAACAAGCAATTATAGGATCACTATTATACTTGCATTGATAGTGGGAATGTTTAACAACTCTTCTATTGCAACAAGTTATACCATGTAACTCACAAAACTGATTAGCTATTTTGTGAAGAGCTTTAAGCAATTTACCCACTCTATTTCCCTCTTTGGTTGATTGATATTCAGAGTAGGCGTCATACCTTTTAAAATAATCATTACCCATAGACATTCCAGAAAGTTTCTCCATTTTTTAATTTTTTTGGGTTTTTGATATATAAAACTGAAAGTAAAACTAATGAGAAACTCACAACCAAACAAGTTTAAAGGAACCTCCCCAAGCTTAGATGATTGCAAGATATAAAACAAGATAAAATAAATCTAAAGTCTAGTGCACACAAGAATAGAAACTTAAGCGCTACGCTCCCCGGCAACGGCGCCAGAAAAGTACTTGATAACCCCCAAGAGCAGGGGATCACTGTAGCACCTCTCAATGTGGAAGTAGGGTATCGATCCGCAGGAGCAAGAAGGAAAAGTTATCTATTCCCTACAACTAAAGTGTCACAAGTTTTAGTTGATTATGCACTAAACAAGTTTAAAGAACAAGGTGGTTGATTTAATGGATGGAAGTTTAATGTAACAAAACAAGAATGTAAAAGTGTCCCAATCCTCTTCAATGCAAGAGGACAAGACAAAGGTTTTCTCTTATAGGAACAATGGACATGGGTTCATGGGTTCACTTAATCTCTCTCTCTCATCTACGGTGATTATCATGTTATAGATAAAGTACACACAATTGTCATGTTTTAATGGTAGCTTTTATGACGGCTATATGTCCTAAAACACATAGTTGAAAGAAGTACTCATTTGTGTTGCTAGGTCACCCTCGTAAGGCTAGCGTGGTTGCTGTCACTCCCACATCATACTCTTCCTTTTTACCCCCAGATAAAGGATGTTGGGCTGTATTTCACATGTCACTCAATACATATGCCGTGTCACATCGGCCATCCCGTACCTACATACATCATACTTCATAATGGACAATATTCTAAACACTAGTGCAATGATTCATAATTCGTGTGCATGACCACATCTCTCTCATCTATCCACACTTGGTGGTGTCAATCACCTCATGACAAGGATAAACAAGGCATTATGCATAAATCAAACCATCACATGCATCATAGAATATCTCCAAAGTATGACAAATCATAAAAGCTCCAACACAACGGTAAATGTATAACAAATCATCTCATACCACAATATCCACCATAAGAATTACAAAGATAGTTCCATAATCATGCAAGGCACATCATATGGACTCAACAATGATCATACATAGAGAGATTGGATCAAGTTACCACCACAAACCCAAGTCCAGGGGGTGGACTACTCCCCCTTCATCATGGAGACGGTGGAGAAGTCGTTGGAGAAGATGGAGACCACCCCGGCAGCGCCCCGCCGGAGTTTTCCCCCTCCAATCTGCAGCTCCAGGTCTCTGTTTCGTGGTTTCTGTGTTTCGGCGGCGCTCCTTCCAGAGAACGTCGGGGACTATTTTTATAGGCGGTTTTAGGTCAAAACGGAGTCGGTGGAGGAAAGATCAACGCAACGGAGCTCCGAGGCCCAAAAGGAGGGGTCCCACGCGGCCAGGTACATGGGCCGCATGGGCCCACCTAATTTGGCCCTCGGGTCTCCGCTTGTTTGCTTCCTTCGTCCCCAAGTCTTCTTCCTTCCAAATATTGACGCCCGTAAATTTGCAGGTCATTTGGACGTCGTTTGGATCCCTGAAACATTAAAATAAAGAAATAGGGTTTTCTGCCTGCGCAGGGTTAATTCCATAAAAATAGGAAATAAATATAATATTCCCAAAAATCATTATAAAACATTGATATAACACTTATATGATGCAAATATGATTGGAATACAAATAATATAGTGCAAAGTTCATGTATGCATTTTACATGTATCAGTCCCCCACGCCCGTCGGACGACAAGTGGGTAAGCAACCGCAAAGGTACCAAATCCGTCCATGGGCGAAGTGCAGCCCAGATCGGCCACACGGGCACAAATCCATGGCCGCCGCCGCGCCGCCGGAGGATCGAGAGGATCTTCACGCCGGCCGCCGCCAATCCCCGCCCCGGCTACAGGCCCCGCCCCACAGGGACGTGCCGTCCAGGTCCGCCGCGGCCGCCCCACCATCGCCCGTGAAGCCACCGCCACGAACCCCTCTCTCCTTCCCTCTGTCCATCGCCGAGAGGGGGGCCGCCACCGCCGCCGGCATCGGCGACGGCGCGGCCAGGAGTTTCGGAAGAGGAGGGACCGGCGGCGGGATCGGGATCGCCTCCGGAGTCGCTCGGGCGGAGGTTTTTTTTTCTATCGGCGCCTCAATCTTGAGATGGGTCAATATACATTGTCGTCGGTCATTTCTTTGATCCCGTTAACCATCTGGAATCAACAAATGCAGCCTTGGAGTAAACGCGAGCAACGACGTAAATATTGAGACGATTAGAGTTTACTCGGCCTTGAGAGCGATGGTCTTCTCATTACTGATGTCTCCTATTCACTAAAGCCGGCTAACAATTTAACAGTTTTAGTATGGCGTCCATTAGAACTTGCTGCTATAAGCCTAGCTACGAGGGTGAGCAAAAACATTTGCCCTATACCAGCTTTATATATAGGGTGCACTCGGACACTGCGTTTACCACATGGTTGACAGTTGGTGGGCATGTACTGTTTGACATTTGATAAGACGCTATAAATGAAAATGGTAATTAAAGAGATGATACTTTGATCTTGCCAGAGGCTTTTGCTATTTTGTATTTCGGTTCAGTGCACTTGAGTGCTTAGAGCATCACCTAAATTTGGTCTGACACCACTCAAAGCGGACATGATTTGGATGGTGCAGGACACTTGTCCGGTCATTTCCAGATCGCCTCCCTGACCGGCACCACCTAAATGAAAAACTCAAATTTCACCGACTTTTACAAATTACGAACAAAAGATACGATTTTCGTTAAAATTATATGCACTACAAACGAAATTTAAACTAAAACTTAAAGTACAACTAACCTAGACTTAAACTACAACTAACCTAGACTTAAACTACAACTAACTAAATTTGGCGACAACTAATCAAGACGTCGGGAGCGGAGCCAGTGTCGTTCTCGTGAGAGGGGCCGGCCTCGTTGTTGTTTGCCCCATCCTCGGCAAAATAGTGGGGGCCAGGGGAGTCGGGGTCATTGCGACCGGCGACATGTGCCGGCAATCGCCTCTCCGACCTGCCATGCACCATCATGCCGTGCGCCTCACCCGGTGTATTGCGTGCGCGCACGCATGCATCTCTGCTGGCGGCTCATGCTCTCCCTATCGCAGAGATACTGCCTCTCCTCCTTCGCCAGCGCCTTCCTTTGTCTATATGTCGCCTCCGCCATCTCTCGCGCCTTGGTCTCTCGGCACGCCATCTCTAGCGCCCGTGCTTTGTCGGCCCGCTGAAAAGCTGCGTTCATTGGGGGGACCTGCTCCGGCCACAACGGCGGTTTTGGCTGCTCCTCTGGCTCCGGACTCGCATTTAGAAGTGTATGAGCGTCGTTGTCGTCGTGAAATCACCCAGTGTTGACTATTGCAGCATTTCTTCGTTTTGCAAGGGTGGTTAGTTTAGTTCCGGATGTGTGATGTTTAGTTTAGTGCCGGTGGCACCGGATCCATCCTGCTGGAAGAAAACGGGTCACGGTCGGCCGACGGCGTCACAACGAATATTTAGTCTTTTAAAATGATTAAGCATGTTAAAATGGCTAGGCTAGCATTACGCCCTGCAGCTGAATCCCAAACATTATACTGGTAAGCTGCATAATACCTGGCCAGTAGCCAGGGGAGCCGAGGGTGCGGATTGCGGAAGCTAATTCAGCTGACATCGAAAGATAAGCGCCATGTGGAGGTGAGAATATCTCTCTTTCTTTGCCTGAACTAAGATGCCATACTGACAAATCACACGGATGGTTTGATCCTCTATGTTTTATGTCTGAGCTGCAGGCGCAGTTACTGCTGTCCGCGATGCACCTTGCCGCTGCAGGGCCCCGTCAGAGCCCTTGCGCTGCTGGAGGAAAAGCCACTCTATGTAGGATGGGTCGTCCCTCGAATTGCTCGACCCGAGCGACGAGGAGCAGTTGCTCAATCTTAAGACTAATCAAGATACATAGACCGTAGCTCCTACGGAGATTCCGTTGACCATCCGGATTCAACGGGTGCAACCTTGGAGAGATTCGGATCATCGACGTGAATATTCAGACGATTAGAGGCTACTAGTTCTAGGGAACGATGGGCTTCTCTTTACTGATGTCTCTTATTCCCTATATCCTGATTTTTCTTTCATTTTTTCTGTGTTCTTGTCGCATTTCTCAAGGCCAGTTAATAATTCAACAATTTTGTGTCGGCCATGTGAAAATTGGGCTAGCAACTATATCCCTATATATTCACACACTGACACTACATTACCACATGTTTGAAGGTTGGTGTGCAGGTAATGATCTGCACTGATAAGATGCTATAAATGAAATGGTAATAAAATATACGGTACTGTCGTCTTGTAAGAATAAGAAGGTTTTATTATGTTTTGTATTCGGTTCAGTGAACTAATTAGTGCTTATCGAGCGTTTCTAGGTAGTATATTCAAGCATCTAAGGTTTATCTCTTGTGATTCAGCAAAAAATTATAGAATCATGTTAAGTATTGATGACCTGCTTCAGTACAATCCGTGCACGATTAAATTGGTTAATCTGACGACAAATAAACTGCACCTCATAATCCAATTCCACGGCCGACTAAACCATGCAACAAACATGGAAGAATGGGTTGACCGGAGAGGCGGAGACACGTGCTCGATGCATTGGGAATAGAGAATCTTTCCCCTGATGCCAAGAAGCAACCTCTCTACGAGCCAGAAGCCGCCAGCAAGGAGCACGACCTTTGAATAATGTCCTGTCGACGCCGTGGTTACCGTCCTCACCGCCTGACTCCGACGCCGGCGCGAGCCCCGGAGATGTCGACGGTGGCATCACCGTGACGAGGAGACGGCATGTGTCGGCAGTGGGCAGCACGATGGACATGCAGACGGCGAGGAGCGGGGCAAGCTGAAGTGGTAGTCCTCGGATTCGGTCGGAGAGATAGGTCTATTGGATTGGTCGCCTCCCGAATTGGTCGACCCGAGCGACACAGATGCGCTTCATCAATCTTGAGATGGGTCAAGATACGGGTTTGCTTGACCCTACGGAGATCGTGTTGGCCATCCGTGAATGCTAAGACGATTAGACTTTACTGGATCAAGAGAGCAATGGACATTTCATTACAGATGTTTCCTAATTCCTAAATTCTAAATTTCCCATTTTTCCAGTGTTTTTGCGTCAAGAGAGCAATGGCTAACAATTTAACTGTTTTCTGCAGATAATAGTGTGACGTCCATTTGAACTTGCTGCTGCTAGTGTGGGGAAGAAAATTGTGCTACCCACCTGTATCTGAACTCATCTGCAGCCCAATCGAAGGCGACCGACATCAGCAGAATAGAGAATCGGACAGAAGAGGATCGCTAGGGCCGCCGTACCTCCTTTATGGGTTGGAAGGAGACGACACATAAGAGGATCTCCATCGACCATCTAACTACCATGGAAGGTGAGATCGATGGCGACCCAGGATGGGACCGGTAGGAGGCGCCGACAGAACGACCCTAGGACGAACCTATATCGACGAACCACACTGCTCCAACCAGCATCATGACGTTGGGACGTCGCACCAGCCTCTGTGCTCCGACGACATGGCCAAGGTGGCCCCAGCCCACGGCTCAGTTCTATGAAACCGCCCGCCCAAGCCGCCTTCAGCAGATGGGGTGCCACCATCGCGGCAAGGGCCAGCTTCAGCGGCGAAGTGACCACCCTTCACTTGGCTTTTGGCGGAGGCTAGGGTTAGGCCCAGTGCTTCCCCGGGGGAGCGACCCGGGACCTCTGCACTTATATTCTTTCTAAAAGCATTCCAAACAGAAGTATTACGTTTCTTTAGTGGCCAATTCAGATACTGGTCGATCCAGAACCTTATCATGTCCCTGCCAGCTCAAGAAAATGGTTAACACTGCATCTAAGGTTTTGACGTTATGTTTCCCTCAATAGGTTAGGCGCTTGAGCTTACAATTGCCAATTAAGAATTTTCGAATTTAAGATGTGTTATCGCACTTAACACGATTGTTGAACGGTACAAGTCTTAATTGAAGCAACCGGTGCATCTAACTTTGTCGTTTTTTTTTAGTGAGTCGTTGTAGATTCTTAGGTCTGTTCCTTAATAAAGAGAATGGATTTATATTGAAAAGAACCAAAGGCATGTGTAGTAAAACCTCATATGGCCATGTGTTTTTATTCTAGACCTTTTTTTTTTACAACTACTCGGTAATAAGTAATAACCAAATCATACAGAACCTTCAGATTATTTCTAAGTTCAACCGGAGGGTTGATACTCCATTGGATGAGACACGCAGAAGAGTTTGTCAACGCATAGAGGGATCCCCTAATACAGCACTTGATTTTAGTTGATCACTTCACGTGGCAGTCCTGCTGACCGTCTTAACTGGCGAGATGAGCCTTTTCGATATCATGCATCTTCTCGATCAGAGACCCCTTCAGATAGGAGAACATATGGATACCGAGATAATTGAACATCCCGTTCAATTATGTGAAGTGGCCGTGGTTGTCTCTTTCCCGGCGTCTCCAACTCCGAAATGATATTATCACGTTTCTCTCCTGAATACTCAGTCCTCTCGCTAGTAGAGAAAAGCTCAATATATATGCACACACAAGATATCTGCATGACTTGAAAGGTTGTTGGGCCTAATAATATTCCCATTGATCCCATCCATAACTTTGTAAAGAAGTGAGATGTCGAGTAGAATCTTTTTCTCTGACACAGACAGCCCGTAGGTTCTTTGACAATTCATTTTGATTATAAATAGTAGTCAAAAGCAAGGAGTTAATTTATCACTGGATCATAGGAGATGCAACTTCACTGAACTTTAGCATGACTGGTAATCTTAGAAGAGTTCGAAGGAACCGGGACATACGAGATCCCTCAAATCATTTTGTTTTCTGTGTCTGCTGACCTCATAACTTCATAAGGGAAGTGGACTAGCTTTGGAAGATGCACAAGACAAGTGTTATAAAAATCTGTTGTTGTGTGTTAGACCTATATGTAATACCTCCAAGGGGGAGGAGCCTAGTTGAAAAAACTGTGTAATATAAACCAGTGAAAGGAAGAGGGCTGAAGTACCTTACGTATTTCCCAAAACTTATGTTCCTTGATTTCTCTCTATCCCAATTCCTAGTCTTCAGATTTCTGCTTTATTCAAGATGGTATCAGAGCGATCTTTAGGGAATACTTCATCCTCTACTCAAGCAAGGTTAGAGGTGTTGTGATTCGACCAAGGAAGGGCTGCAGAATTTGATTGCTCGGGTGCTAATCCTCGAGAAATTCGTTGTTCGGTTGTTTGTTTTCTTGCTGGACGGTCCTCTTGTTTGACCAGGGTACTTTTCTTGTTAAAATCTTGGTTGGCTCACTCTAGTGAAGTGGAGATACTGTGGTGGTCTGTCTCTCCTCTGTAACGCACATAAGGTGTTTGACGAATTGTCTGGCAGCAGAATGTCACCTGTGTCGAAGCCATAGAAGGGTGTTATGGAGTGTGAACATTGTGGTCGGATTGGGCATGTAAAAGCCTTTTGCTGGGATCTCCGTGTGAGGTCAGTTGAGAAGAATGAGCAAGTAAATGTTGAAGGTTTGTTTAGTATGGCATGCGAGAAAGGATTGATTCCAGTTCTCCCAAGTCGTGAGGAATATGAGCTGTGGAAGTTAGTGAGAGATGCTGCTATTGAAGCAGAGCACATGGCAGAAGCTGAGATAAATTCCGTGTCCTCGACAAGTAACACGTCGTTGATAGACTCGGGTGCTCTCGTCATATGGCTGGCTCATCTAAGCTACTGGAGAGTTATACTCCTATCCGTGGTGAAGGTGTTACATTAGCTGATGGTTCTTCTCAGCCCATATCAGGTATTGGCATGGTGAATGCAGTCCTACTATGAATCTATCATCTGTATTGCATGTGCCCTCATTTCCAGTGAACCTGCTCTCAGTTAGTGCTGCATCAACGAGTTAAATTGCACTGTGCACTTCTCTCCAAAGTGGTGTTTGTTTCGACAACTAAAAACAGGGAAAAACCTTGGTGTGGGTATAATGAGGAATGGTCTGTACTATCTAAGACAAGATGTTATTGATGCTGCCCTCACCTCTGTCTTATGTCGAAGCCCAGTGGATGAAATTCTACTCCAACATCATCGCTTGGGTCATATGTCATTCTCAACACTTGAATTGATGTATCCTGCTCTGTTCAAGGAAGCTGACAGGAACATGCTTGTATGTGACACATGTGAACTAGCAAAGCATACAAGATCATCATATGTTTATTCGGATATGCGAAGCAATTCTCCATTTCATACCATCCATTCTGATGTTTGGGGGCCATGTGAAACTACATCCTTGAATGGCTACCGATGGTTCGTCACATTTATAGATTGTTGTACTCGATACACTTGGCTTTATGTCATGAAGAACAAAAGCAATGTTCGCTCTTGTTTCGAAGACTTTCATAAGATTGTGATGAATCAATACAATGCACAAGTGAAGATGCTCAGATCTGACAATGGCACCGAACATGTAAACTACCAAATTGAAGAGTATCTTTCATCATATGGGATCATACATCAAACAACTTGCGTCAACACACCTGAACAAAACGGAGTAGCTGAGCGGAAAAATAGGCATCTACTAGAGGTTGCCCGATGCCTAATGTTTCAAATGAATGTTCCAAAGTTTTTATGGAGTGAGGTTGTCAAGACTGCAGCTTATCTGATTAACCGAATGCCATCTAGAATCTTGGCAAGGAAGACACCGTTGGAATGTCTCACTGGTGAGAATTCATATGTCGTGCCACCTAAAGTATTTGGATGTGTTTGTTTTGCACATGACCACAGACCTACAGTTGGAAAATTAGATCCAAGAGCTCTAAAAATTTATATTTGTGGGCTATTCAGCACTCAGAAGGGATATAGATGTTGGTGTCCATCCGAGAGGAAAATGTTTACAACTATGGATGTGACATTTAGAGAGTCCCAACCATATTATAGTGAAGCTCCAGATTTGTCCGACTTGACTCCACACATCAGCCCCTCTGAATCAGGATCTCAATTGCAAATCATTGGTCAGGGTGATGAACGGCAACAACAAACATCGGTGATTGGAACCATTCCGATCCATGTTCCAAGAACCCCGCTACCACAAACGAAGGAAGTGTGCAAGGTATTGCTACAGATCAAGGCAGCAGTAACAATAATGATGATGTGGTGGATAATCTGCAAGAAAATGTTGCCCAGGATGAGCATACACATGAAGATATACAGATGCCTCAAGTAGAGGTACCACACTGATACGTCTCCAACGTATCCATAATTTCTGCTGTTCCATGCTTATATTATACCATTTGCTACATGTTTTATATACACTTCGTATCACTTTTATGCATTTTCTGGGACTAACCTATTAACAAGATGCCACAGTGCCAGTTCCCTGTTTTCTGCTGTTTTTGGTTTCAGAAAGTTACTTCTGGAAATATTCTCGGAATTGCACGAAACAAAAGGCCAGTCCCTATTTTTCCAGCACGTACACGGAGTCCGAAGGAGAGACGAAGAGAGCCACGAGGTGGCCAAACCACAGGGGCGCGGCTGGGCCCAGCCGCGCCTGGTGGTTTGGGCCCCTCGGGGGTCCGCCGACATCGCCCCTTCGCCTATTTATTCCCCGAGACGCGAAAACCCTAAAACACCGAGCCTTTCATCCAGAACATATTCGCTGCCGCCGCCGTCGTCAACCCTAACTCGGGGGGTTCTGAAGCTCTTCCCGGCACCCTGCCGGAGAGGGGAATCATCACCGGAGGGCTCTACATCGCCATGCCCGCCTCCGGAGTGATGCGTGAGTAGTTCATCCTTGGACTATGGGTCCATAGCAGTAGCTAGATGGTTGTCTTCTCCACTTGTGCCATCATGTTTAGATCTTGTGAGCTGCCTATCATGATCAAGATCATCTTATTGTAATGCTACATGTTGTGTTTGCTGGGATCTGACTTATATTGATACCTATGTGGAGCTGAATATTATATTATCATGTCTATGTCATTTGTGATCTTGCATGCTCTCCGTTACTTGTTGAAGCCTTGGCCAGTGAATACTTGTAACTCCAAGAGGGGGTATTTATGCATGATAGTTGGGTTCAACCTCTATTTAACCTGGGATAGTGACAGCAAGTTCTAAGGTTGTAGATGTGTTGTTGCCACTAGGGGTAAAACAGCAATGCTTTATTCAAGGATGAATGTATTGTTTACATTACGCACATTACTTAATGCAATTGTCTGTTGCTTGCAACTTAATACTGGAAGGGGTACGGATGTTAACCGGAAAGTGGACTATTTAGGCATAGATGCATGCTGGATAGCGGTCTATGTACTTTGTCGTAATGCCCAAATGAATCTCATAGTAGACACCACAGCTCACACATGCATGTTATATGCACTTATCAATTGTCAATTGCCCAGCTGTAATTTGTTTACCCAGCATGTTAGTTATCTTATTGGAGAGACACCACTAGTGAACTGTGGACCCCGGTCCATTCTTTTACATCTGAAATACAATCTACTGCAATCATTGTTCTCTACTGTTTTATGCAAACAAACATCATTTCCATTCGATACGTTTAACCCTTTGTTTTCAGCAAGCCGGTGAGATTGACAACCTCACTGTTAAGTTGGGGCAAAGTAATTTGATTGTGTTGTGCAGGTTCCACGTTGGCACCGGAATCCCTGGTGTTGCGCCGCACTACACTCCTTCACCAACACCTTCGAAGCAAACCTCGTTTTCCTACTGGTCGATTAAACCTTGGTTTCATACTGAGGGAAAACTTACTGCTGCACTCATCATACCTTCCTCTTGGGGTTCCCAACTGACGTGTGACGTACAAGCATTGTTTCTGGCACTATTAACCTAGAGCCACCAACACGTTTTCTGGCGCCGTTGCCGGGGAAAACGAATTGCTTCTGCAAGGGGAGTCTCTCACACCCAATCTCTTTACTTTGTTATTTGTCTTGCTTAGTTTATTTTTATTTAGTTTGTTTGCTCTTTTATCAAAAACACAAAAAAATTAGTTACTTGTTTAATTCAGTTTGATTTTGTTTTTCAAAATGAGTACTCCTGAGAACACTAAGTTGTGTGACTTCACTAGCACAAACAACAATGATTTCATATGCACTCCTATTGCTCCACCTGCTTCTACAGCAGAATTTTATGAAATTAAACCTGCTCTATTAAATCTTGTTATGAAAGAGCAATTTTCTGGTGTTAGTACTGATGATGCTGCTGCCCATCTTAATAACTTTGTTGAACTTTGTGAAATGCAAAAGTATAAGGATATGGATGGGGATATTATAAAACTGAAACTTTTTCCTTTCTCCTTGAGAGGAAGAGCTAAAGAATGGTTGCTTTCTTTGCCTAGAAATAGTATTAATTCTTGGACAAAATGCAAAGATGCTTTCATAGGGAAATATTATCCTCCTGCTAAGATTATATCCTTGAGAAGTAGCATTATGAATTTTAAACAACTTGATAATGAACATGTTGCTCAAGCTTGGGAAAGAATGAAATCTTTGGTGAAGAATTGTCCCACTCATGGACTGACTACTTGGATGATCATCCAAACCTTTTATGCAGGATTAAATTTTTCCTCAAGGAACTTATTGGATTCAGCCTCTGGAGGAACCTTTATGTCCATCACTTTAGGTGCAGCAACAAAGCTACTTGATGATATGATGATCAACTATTCCGAATGGCACACCGAAAGAGCTCCTCAAGGTAAGAAGGTAAATTCTGTTGAAGAAACCTCCTCTTTGAGTGATAAGATTGATGCTATTATGTCTATGCTTGTGAATGGTAGATCTCATGTTGATCCTAATAATATTCCTTTAGCTTCATTGGTTGCTCAAGAAGAGCATGTTGATGTAAACTTCATTAAAAACAACAACTTCAACAACAATGCTTATAGGAATAATTTTGGTAGCAACAATTATAAGCCTTATCCTTCAAATGGTTATGGCAATTCTTATGGTAATTCCTACAGCAACAATAGAAGTGTGTCCTCTGATCTTGAAGCTATGCTTAAAGAATTTATTAGCACACAAAAAGCTTTCAATAAAACTGTTGAGGAAAAGTTTGAAAAAATTGATGATCTTGTCTCTAAAGTTGATAGTCTTGCTCATGATGTTGAAATTCTAAAACTGAAAGTTATGCCTAATGAAGTTAAAGATATTAAGTCATTTGCTACAGCAAATGCCATCCAAGTTCGAATTGATAATAATATTAGGATGTTGGCTGAATTGCATGCTAGGTGGGAAAAAGAGGAAGAACTTGAAAAAGAGAATAGTATAGTTAGAGTTTGTACTATCACCACCACTAGTAATGCTAATGTTTCACATGCTAGTAAACCTCCTACTATTGATGGTAATGTTATTGGTGTTGTAATGTCTCTACTACTTCTGCAAAGCGTTTGAAATTGCCTAAAACTGCTGAAACTTTTTCTGATAAAAGTGCTGAAATTTTTCAAACTATTGGAGACAATGGTTCCACCACCATTGACAATAATGATTTTGATTTTGATGATTGTAACATCTCTGAAGTTATTATGTTCTTGCAAAAATTAGCTAGAAGTCCCAATGCTAGCACTATTAATTTGGCTTTTACAAAGCATATTACAAATGCTCTTTTGCAAGCTAGGGAGGAGAAGTTGAAACTTAAAGCTTCTATTCCTAGGAAATTAGAAGATGGTTGGGAACCCATCATTAAGGTAAAGGTGAATGATTTTATTGCAATGCCTTGTGTGATCTTGGTGCAAGTGTTTCAGTTTTGCCCAAGAAGCTTTATGATATTCTTGATTTGCCACCTTTGGAACATTGTTATTTGGATGTTTTTCTCGCTGATAATGCTATGAAGAAACCTTTGGGGCGAGTTAATGATGTTTTTATTACGGTAAAAATAACCTTGTCCCCGTTGATTTTATTGTTATGGATATTGAATGCAATGCATCTTGTCCTATTGTTTTGGGAAGACCTTTTCTTCGAACTGTTGGTGCCATCATTGATATGAAAGAAGGTAATATAAGGTACCAATTTCCTCTCAAGAAAGGTATGGAACACTTCCCTAGGAAGAGAATGAAGTTACCTTTTGACTCTATTGTTAGAGCAAGTTATGATGTTGATGCTTCTTCTCTTGACAACACTTGATTTTCACTTTCTGCGCCTAGCTGAAAGGCGTTAAAGAAAAGCGCTTATGGGAGACAACCCATCGTTTTTATTTGCTGTTATTTTTGTTTTCTTTGAGTCAAGGAGTTTTGTTACTTCTGTAGCAACTCCTTTGTATCTTTATTTTATCGCAATGTTGTGCCAAGTAAAGTTCTATATTGAAAGTTGATGCAAGATTTGGATTTCTGCGCAGTGACAGATTTTTAGCTGTCACGGATTTGAGCTTATCTCCCTGTAGAAAATTCAAAAAATTCTGAGAAAAATCACGCATATTCCTGAGATATGTACGCAACTTTCATTATTTTAGGCCAGATCCATCTGAGCAACTTAAGTGCCTCGAAAAAATTCGTCATTCCAGACTGTTCTGTTTTTGACAGATTCTGCCTTTTGTTTTGCATTCGCTCTTTTACTGTGTTTGTGTGGATTTCTTTGCTCCACAAAGCATTGGTGGCTGTAGCTAATGTCCAGAAGCTTTGGGATTGATTGTATCATTACAGAATATGAGAATTTTTGATTATGCACTAACCCTCTAATGAGAACTGTCTTGAGTTTGGTGTGAAGGAAGTTTTCAAGGATCAAGCGAGAAGGGTGATATTATGTGATCAAGAAGAGTGAAAAGCCTAAGCTTGGGGATGCCCCCGTGGTTCATCCCAACCATATTCAGAGAGACTCAAGCGTCTAAGCTTGGGGATGCCCAAGGCATCCCCTTCTTCATCAACAAACTTATCAGGTCATCTCTAGTGAAACTATATTTTAATTCTTTCACATCTTATGCGCTTTACTTGGAGCGTCTGTGTGTTTTTATTTTTGTTTTTGTTTGAATAAATTCGGATCCTAGCAATCCTTGTGTGGGAGAGAGACACGCTCCGCTTTTTCATGTGAATACTCATGTTCTTCACTTATATTTGTTGAGTATTCTTAACTAGCTACTGCAGTGCTTTTAGCTCCTGTTTTTCATGCATCTCTTCGAGCTGTTAGCACTTGTTTATAAATACTCTCTTGCTGCATTATATTATCATTTGGAGAGTTTATGTTTAAATAAATTATTGGTGTTTGTTTGGAAGAAAGAAAATGCTACATGTAGTAGTTGGTATTGGAAAAGACATATGCATTCTTGTAGATCATTGTCTTGTTTTGATTTGATGCTTTGCAATTGTTTTGAGCTCTCAAGTAGATCATGTTTAAGCTCTTGCATCATGTAGTTAAAGCCTAGTAGTGGAGAACTACCGTAGAGCTTGTTGAGACTTGGGATGCATATTTGTTCTCTCTAAGGTCTAGATATTTTCTGGTAAAATGTTTGAGCAACAAGGAAGACAGTGTAGAGTCTTATAATACTTGCAATATGTTTTTATGTGATTCTTGCTGTACCGGTTTATACTTGTGTTTGCTTCAAACAACCTTGCTAGCCTAAACTCTGTACTGAGAGGGAATGCTTCTCGTGCATCCAAAACTTGAGCCAAAACCCATGCCATTTGTGTCCACCATACCTACCTACTATGTGGTATTTCCTGCCATTCCAAGTAAATATTTCATGTGCTACCTTTAAACTATTCAAAACTTTATTACTCCTTATTTGTGTCAATGTTTTATAGCTCATGAGGAAGTATGTGGTGTTTTATCTTTCAATCTTGTCATTTACTTCTGACAGACTTTCACCTGGACTAGTGGCATATACATCCGCTTATCCAATAATTTGCAAAAAGAGCTGGCAACGGGGTGCCCAGCCCCAATTAATTACAACTTTCATTAATAATTCTCTTCACATGTTTTGCCCTGATTTATCAGTAAGCAACTTAATTTTGCAATAGACACTCCTCCATGGTATGTGAATGTTGGAAGGCACCCGAGGATTCGGTTAGCCATGGCTTGTGTAAGCAAAAGGTTGGGAGGAGTGTCATCTATAAAGAAACTAAAATACATGTGTAAACAAAAGAGAAGAGGGATGATCTACCTTGCTGGTAGAGATAACGTCCTTCATGGGAGCCGCTCTTTGAAAGTCTGGTTGACAAGGGGGTTAGAGTGCCCACTACCATTCGTTGACAACAACAAACACCTCTCAAATACTTATTTTGTGCTCTCTATATGCTTTCGAAAACTTAAAAAGCTCTAGCACATGATTTAATCCCTGCTTCCCTCTGCGAAGGGCCTATCTTTTACTTTATGTTGAGTCAGTTTACCTACTCCTTTCTATCTTAGAAGCAAACACTTGTGTCAACTTTGTGTGCATTGATTCTTACATATTTACTTATTGCACTTGTTATATTGCTTTATGTTGACAACTATCCATGAGATATACATGTTACAAGTTGAAAGCAAATGCTGAAACTTAATCATCCTTTGTGTTGCTTCAATGCCTTTTACTTTGAATCTATTGCTTTATGAGTTACCTCTTATGCAAAACTTTTTGATGCTTGTCTTGAAAGTACTATTCATGAAAAGTTTTTGCTTATATGATTCATTGTTTACTCTTTATCTATTTGTTAGCAAACTATAGATCATTGCTTTGAGTCACTTCATTCATGACATGAGCCTTGCAATATATTGATCAAGATTGTGTGAAAGCATGTCTCCTCAGAAATTATTTGTTGTTATCGTTTTACCTACTCGAGGACGAGTAGAACTAAGCTTGGGGATGCTTGATACGTCTCCAACGTATCCATAATTTCTGCTGTTCCATGCTTATATTATACCATTTGCTACATGTTTTATATACACTTCGTATCACTTTTATGCATTTTCTGGGACTAACCTATTAACAAGATGCCACAGTGCCAGTTCCCTGTTTTCTGCTGTTTTTGGTTTCAGAAAGTTACTTCTGGAAATATTCTCGGAATTGCACGAAACAAAAGGCCAGTCCCTATTTTTCCAGCACGTACACGGAGTCCGAAGGAGAGACGAAGAGAGCCACGAGGTGGCCAAACCACAGGGCGCGGCTGGGCCCAGCCGCGCCTGGTGGTTTGGGCCCCTCGGGGGTCCGCCGACATCGCCCCTTCGCCTATTTATTCCCCGAGACGCGAAAACCCTAAAACACCGAGCCTTTCATCCAGAACATATTCGCTGCCGCCGCCGTCGTCAACCCTAACTCGGGGGGTTCTGAAGCTCTTCCCGGCACCCTGCCGGAGAGGGGAATCATCACCGGAGGGCTCTACATCGCCATGCCCGCCTCCGGAGTGATGCGTGAGTAGTTCATCCTTGGACTATGGGTCCATAGCAGTAGCTAGATGGTTGTCTTCTCCACTTGTGCCATCATGTTTAGATCTTGTGAGCTGCCTATCATGATCAAGATCATCTTATTGTAATGCTACATGTTGTGTTTGCTGGGATCTGACTTATATTGATACCTATGTGGAGCTGAATATTATATTATCATGTCTATGTCATTTGTGATCTTGCATGCTCTCCGTTACTTGTTGAAGCCTTGGCCAGTGAATACTTGTAACTCCAAGAGGGGGTATTTATGCATGATAGTTGGGTTCAACCTCTATTTAACCTGGGATAGTGACAGCAAGTTCTAAGGTTGTAGATGTGTTGTTGCCACTAGGGGTAAAACAGCAATGCTTTATTCAAGGATGAATGTATTGTTTACATTACGCACATTACTTAATGCAATTGTCTGTTGCTTGCAACTTAATACTGGAAGGGGTACGGATGTTAACCGGAAAGTGGACTATTTAGGCATAGATGCATGCTGGATAGCGGTCTATGTACTTTGTCGTAATGCCCAAATGAATCTCATAGTAGACACCACAGCTCACACATGCATGTTATATGCACTTATCAATTGTCAATTGCCCAGCTGTAATTTGTTTACCCAGCATGTTAGTTATCTTATTGGAGAGACACCACTAGTGAACTGTGGACCCCGGTCCATTCTTTTACATCTGAAATACAATCTACTGCAATCATTGTTCTCTACTGTTTTATGCAAACAAACATCATTTCCATTCGATACGTTTAACCCTTTGTTTTCAGCAAGCCGGTGAGATTGACAACCTCACTGTTAAGTTGGGGCAAAGTAATTTGATTGTGTTGTGCAGGTTCCACGTTGGCACCGGAATCCCTGGTGTTGCGCCGCACTACACTCCTCACCAACACCTTCGAAGCAAACCTCGTTTTCCTACTGGTCGATTAAACCTTGGTTTCATACTGAGGGAAAACTTACTGCTGCACTCATCATACCTTCCTCTTGGGGTTCCCAACTGACGTGTGACGTACAAGCATTGTTTCTGGCACTATTAACCTAGAGCCACCACATACCCAGGAGCAGCTTGCCCAGGGGGAGTTAATTACAAAGGAGGTAATATCAGATTCTTCTCCCGTCGTTAATGACTTGCAAGTTCCTATTGCTTGTAGAAAGGCTCCACGGTCAACATCAGGTAAACTACCAAAAAGGCTAGAGGATTATGACATATCAAAGTATGTTTCTTATGACCGTGTTGGATACAAGTATAGAAATTTTGTGGCATCCTAGCCTCATCCGCCCCAATACCGCGAGATTGGAAAGAAGCAAAACAAAATCCAAAATGGAAGGCAGCTATGTTAGAAGAGATGGAGGCACTAGAAAAGAATGATACTTGGGAAGTGGTTACTCTCCCTGCTGGAAAAAATGCAGTAGGTTGTAAATGGGTATTTACAATAAAAGAAACACCAGATGGAGCTGTTGAAAGGTATAAGGCTCGGTTAGTGGCCAAAGGGTACAGTCAAACATACGGCATTGACTATGATGAAACATTTGCTCCTGTAGCAAAAATGAATACTATTAGGACCCTTGTCTCGTGTGCAGCTAACAAAGCTAGAAGTTGTTTCAGATGGATGTAAAAAACGCATTCCTCCATGGTGAGCTTTAAGAAGTAGTATACATGGAAATTCCTCCAGGTTTCGGTAATGAAAAAACAGTGGGAAAAGTTTGTAGATTGAAGAGATCATTATATGGGCTCAAGCAATCTCCAAGGGCTTGGTTTGACAGACTTAGAAGAGTTGTTTGCACTTTGGGATATAAACAGAGCAATTCTGATCATACATTATTCTTCAAACATAAGAAAGGGAAGGTTGCTATAATGAGTGTTTATGTTGATGATATTGTTATCACCGGAAATGATGAGGATGAAATTGTCAAGATGAACAGCAAAATCCTTCCAAGTAAAAGACTTGGGGATACTAGGTTATTCCTTGGGATAGAAGTTGCCTACTCCCCTCAAGGTATATATCTCTCACAAAGAAAGTATGTACTTGATTTGTTATCTGGAACAGGAATGTTGTACTGCAAACCAATGTCTACGCCGATCGAACAAAATCATCGCTTGCAAGGCGAGGCAGGTGAACAAGTGGATAAAGAGAGATATCAAAGGTTAATAGGACGTCTAATTTATTTATCACATACAAGACCAGATATTGCTTATGATGTGAGTATTGTGAGTAGATATATGCATGATCCACGAAAGGGACATATGGATGTTGTCTACAGGATACTCCAATAGTTGAAGGGTTGCCCAGGAAAAGGTCTATTGTTCAGTGTGCATGGTCATCTTAACATTGAGGGATACACAGATGCTGATTGGGCGGGTTGTTTAGATGATAGGAGATCCACCACTGGCTATTGTGCATATGTAGGTGGAAATTTGGTAAGCTGGAGAAGCAAAAAACAGGGTGTAGTGGCTCGATCAACAGCAGAAGCAGAATATCGAGCCATGGCATTGGGTTAGTGAGCTAGTGTGGCTAAAGGGGTTGATGACTGAACTTCATCTATATGACGGTTCACCTTTATTGCTGAAGTGTGACAGCAAAGCAGCGGTTGATATAGCGAACAACCCGATCCAACATGACCGAACAAAACACATCGGGACTGATCGACACTTCATCAAGGAGAAATTGGATGATGGAATTCTTCAACTCAAGCATGTTCGATCTAGAGAACAAGTGGCTGGTGTATTAACCAAAGGTTTGAGTATTCAAATGTTTTCTAATGCTAGTAGCAAGATGGGACTTATCGACATATTCGCCCCATCTTGAGGGGGAGTGTTGTTGTGTGTTAGACCTATATGTAATACCTCCAAGGGGGAGGAGCCTAGTTGAAAAAAACTGTGTAATATAAAACCAGTGAAAGGAAGAGGACTGAAGTACCTTACGTATTTCCCAAAACTTATGTTTCCTTGATTTCTCTCTATACCAATTCCTGGTCTTCAGATTTCTGCTTTATTCAAGAAAATCCAATGACCATGTCCATTTAATCAATGTGTACATCTTCTAGAGATGAACTAGGCAGTAGGCACTAGGCACCCACATTACAATTCGTACCAAAATTTGTAGTGCAAAGCTCTAACCAGACTTTGTTATGGGAAAGTTGTAAGACTACCCATATTGGGAGTAACATAACTAGTAACATACATGCCACCTAAGCAAAAAAGATGATGTGTCAGCTAATTAATGTGAAGGGAGACAAATAGAGTAACATAGATAGTTACCGTAACATCACACACACCAAGGCAAAATGAGTCTACAAACTAATAAATTCTATCATGCATGACACCACAAATAAGTTAATACCCACTATGGAGGCAGTAACATAAGTATGTTACCACTCAATGTTACTCCCCACTAGGAGTAGTCTAAATGACAGCTGGGAAAGACGATAAGAGAAGAGTTCATCAAACCCACCGTGGAAATCCTGTTGAGCACCCCAAATTACCCGATGAACTTTTTTTTGAGGAACTAGTAGGAGATCTGCATGCTATTCATTATGCTTACAAAGAAGGAAAAAAAGTCCGGGTTTACAAATTACAGCTCGGGACAACAGCTGGCAATCCGAAATCCCGCGCGCTAGTCCCTTTGACACTACGTCACGGTCTGGATATTGGGGCACTTTAAAGTGCCCCAAAAATTTAAGGAAATGCCCCAAAAAGTTATTAGGGCACTTTTTGAAGTGCCCAATATACTCGTGATTGGAAAGATTATTAGGGCATTTGTTATAAGTGCCCCTAAAAGTTACAATTTGGGGCAGTTTTAGAAATGCCCTAATAGGTTTTTGGGGCATTTTGGCAAAGTGCCCTAAAAGTTTTTTAGGGCACTTTGTCTAACTGCCCCATAAACCTTTTAGGGCACTTTGCTAAAATGCCCCCAAAAACCTATTAGGGCACTTTGCCTAACTGCCTCGAAATACATTTTGGGGCACTTTGCCTAATTTGCCCCCAAAACTATTGAAGGCATTGTTTGAAATTTTTACGAAATTTACATTTAATAAGCTAAATATTGGACAGAATGCACATTCATAAGATCATTATAAGGTTCTCAATCATTCAGTTGTAGCATCAATACATGAAGGTTCATGAATCAATAGAACATGAAGCTAAGCAAACATCTAATCATTAGTAGGTTCTGATCAAGCTAAGCAACAAAAAGTATTCATGAACCTACAAAACATGCAGCATAAAATCCTGGACAGTAGCTTCAGAACACTCTACAATAGTACGAGTACATCACAAATGTTTCTGGCACAATCAGGACAGTAGAGTGGCAACATTAAATCCTGGACATTCATTTGTAGAATCAATAGAGTGGCATGCAGCATCAAATCCTGGACAGTGGCTTCATCAACACCTGGGGGTGTCACCTGCCAGGTGGACGGTAAGTCGGTAAGGGAAGAATCAGCACAAGATCAACAATATAAATGTATAAAGGCAGGTAAACTGTGCATGGACAAAGCATTGCACCTTCCGAAAGCAAAAGCTAAGTGTAGACCAGGTAATCCGTTTGTGTGCCAATCAGCAATTGAGCATATTCAACCAGGTCATCCGAGAGTTAAGATGATACTTAGCTTGTCCTCTAGTAGTCATCATCCAAGAAATCACGTACTACCTATACTAATAGGCTACCTTTTTTAGTCACATGGCTATGTATACAACATAGATGCAAGTTGAACCAGACATTTACCATTCTAAGAATAACACAAGCAACTAAAATCATTGACATATTTACCTTGCTACAGAACTCAGACAAGTACTTGGAGTGCGGGGAGACCTCCATCTTCTTGATCTTCTTACGCAAACTGGCACCATACCTGGTACGGTGGTACCTACACAACACAGACACAACACATGATCACAACAATTAGCATACATTCCTGAGACTTCAAATTATGATCTGGGCAGCTTCAAATTAGCAGAATTAAATTTGACTCGACCATTTCAATAAGGAGTTGACAACATGCAACAACCATCTATGTGAAATTGCATACAAAACATCACAACACTATTACCAGCTGTATAACAAAGGATGTAATGCTGTGAAATTGTATTAGTCTATTACCTGTCACCTTGTCCTGCAATAAGAAAAGAGAAAATCAAAAGAAGAATGTTTACTGGAGAATACCGAAAATTAAAAGATTAGGATGGGAACATGATTCCTTTGTAATCTAAAAATTACAATGCTAGCCCAATAGAAATGACACAATGATGTAATAACACCAAATAGAACCTAAGCAAGCCATTAGTCTAGAATGCATGTTGTACTTCTTGCTTTTTTAGACTACTAGGAAAAGTGCCCGTGCGTTGCAACGAGTAGAAAACCGGAAAATTTTCCGCTGTATAATGTAGAGTTGAACATAAGTTGTTGAAGAAGTAATTCAAATGGTATGTCATTTGGATTATTATCCAGGAGTATTATGCAACAAAACTACAAAAGCTAAGAACTATGTTTTTTTGTATATATTCTGAGTGATAAAATAAGTCCTACCAAATAGAGGGCTCAGAACTGTTTCGATGAGAATTGGAATTTTGTAGGAATGCCTAATCAATATTGGAAAATACAACACATTATTTTTATCACATCACAGGTAACAGATATAGTGATTTTGACCAAAAAAATTATCAAGCATCTAGTTATGTATCATTTAGAGGAAATACAGTACCAGCAATTAAGCATGCAAACCAAATATAAGGCACAAGCGATTGTCAACAAGCAGTTTAGCTTTTTCACTGAATCTGATGTCAGAATGATTGCCATAAGAAAAGTAACTTAGCTTTGCACTCAAATTATCAAGCATTCAGTCAATTAAATAGAGCAAATGAAGCTGCGTGACTAATTTAGCAGCATACGACAAAGATTATTTCCATGTGTATAGAGGACAGAAACCATTTAGGCAACAGATCATAAATACTTTTCAGCCTTGACCTCACCTGAGATCACTCGAAGGCAACAGATCATAAATATTTTTTTTACCTATACCGTATAAATATGTAAATGTAGAATTCTCATAGAGCAAACACCTTGCAGAACTTTATATTGCAGTCTTGTAGAAGTAGGTCCTTCAGTTCCAGCATTCCATCCACGGGAGATGAACACAGGAACAATTTCAAAATGTATAATAGGGAAACCTGAAAAAGTTAGAAGTAGCTATATTAGCTCATTGCTTATTAAAATCCATGAAGACAATCGAGGTATGCAGTACAGGCTAGCCTAATAACAGAAAATAAAGAACCTCCAACTCTGTCCCATCTAGTTGAACTGGAAAGTAGTTAGCATCTTGAACCATTGTTCCATTTTGAACTACTTGAGAACTGCCCCTTAACCCCTTCTGTCGTTAGCATCTTGAACCACTGTACGGATGCAACCAAACAACTTCCTGGACCAAACAAATGATATAGAGATGCAATATTACATGTTATAATGGAGATTATTTTTCCCAGTAAAACTGCAATGGTCTAGCATCTTTAATTCACAGTGAATACTAATTGTGTAGGTTATCTATCTTGTAATCCAATTTCACATCTTGCCTAAAAAAGATGATAGTCACTTCAAACTATTTTTATCTTAATTGAAGCAGCGTACACATACTTAATTTGTATTCCTTCCATTGCATCTATTTTTTTCTATTGCATAAATTTATTTATTTTACTTTTGGAATGATTAATGTATAGAGGTGTGCAAAAATTATCTTCTATATGAAATAAATTAGACCTGATAATTACTTTGGAATAAATGGCTGCTTATCTATTTGAACTGAGAGTGAACAGGAAGTATTGTTGAAGCATTAGCACACCTTTATGCTCTAGAGAATAGGTCCCTGCGACATTCTTGACTCGAATATCAAGTGCTGGAAAGATAACCTGTAAATGCCAAAACAGAAAGTATGAGCGCATTTTTAACATAAATTACATGTTGAAGAACTCGTATCGTAATTTCTACATAGCAAATGATCAAGAAGAAAAGCATAGAAAGATATATTGTGAAGACGGCTTTGAACTACCAAGGTTCTCCAATGAAGAACTTGGTGAAGCAAATAAAACAAGTTTACAACAGTGCTAACGAATTTGTGCTTCAACACAGAACCTCTGTATTGGCAGCAATTAAGGAAAAATAGAAGATCAAGGAGCATTTACTTGTCAGTTGGACTCAGCCACCAAAACAAACATTAGTAAAAGTTCGTTCTCATTCTGCAGAGTAATAAGATTTAAATAATATATTCACGAAGTTTGTAGCCTAAACAATCTTTTATACCGCCCACTGTTGCATAAGAAGCTAACCCGTAAGAAGATTCAACACCATGGTATGGAGTCCACCGGACTCAGATCTTAACAGTGTTGGAACGATTCAATCCCAATCCCGCCCAGTTCGTCCAAACCCAAAGGGAGCAATTCCGCAACACTAAACCCAACGAAATTTGTACGCACCCAGGCATCTCCATACCCAAATCCGCAACAACTAATAAACGAAGAAAATAAGTAGAGGAAAACGAAATGGCTCGAATAGAACGGAGTTCTGCATAGGGGCAGCAGCCGTACCGCGTCCTCGGCGTCGCAGTGGTGCTTGTAGACGCCCGTGCTTTTCTACGGGTGAGGTAATTTTCATCGGGCATCGACCTGCAGCAGAGCAGATCGAAGAGATTGGTCTCACCTTTGAGGAGGAAGAGCAGGCCGCAGCAGCACGGCTGGCCTTGAGGTCGGGCGCCGTCGCGACGACGTAGGCGAGCAGAGGCGGCCGGGATCGTCGTACCTTCCTTCCCGGCGGCGACGGAGCCGCGCCCTTGGGCTCACGCACAGACGCGCACACCGGCGAATAGGCACGGCCGTGCCGCCGCTCGATCTGCTCCGGGAGTGGACGGCCGGAGGCGCTGGAGTACCCCATGGTGGCGGAGATGCTCGCCGGGAGGATGAGGAGAGGTGGTGCATCTGGAGGAGAGGGAGGCGGCGCATCTGGCGGCGTGCGTGAGATGGAGAGAGGCGAGGCGTTGGCGGCGGAGGGGATGCGCGAATCCCGCGGCTAGGGTTAGCTAGGCGCGGGTGCGCGGACGCTGGAAGGCGTCGCGGCGACGGGGAATCGGTGGAGAGCGTCCACTAGGAGCAGAACCATCATCCGATGGCGCCGGAGCCGGCCGGCAACGGCCGGAGCAGAGGGGCGTGGCGGCGGCGACGGATTCGCCAGAGAAGAAGAGAAGGGGAACGAGACAGGAGAGAGTCGTGTGGGAGAGAAAGGGGAGTGGGGTTTGGGTCGGTTTGAACCAAAGCAGTTGGGCCTCGTGGGCCTCAGCCCATTTCAAAGTTGGACCACAGGCTATTTTACTCAGATACACATGTTAAAATTTATTAAGACTTGATCGGATAAAATGTTTAAAATTGAGTACGTAATATTTGGAATAAATAATCACTTAAAATTGATAGAAATATAGGACGTAATTATATATGCTGGTATCATGTATTGAGTTTTAGGGGCAACTTGATAAATGCCCCAAAAGACCTCATCTATTGGGGCACTTTAAAAAATGCCCCAAAAAATCCTACCTATTGGGTCACTTTGATGAAATGCCCCAAAAGACCCTACCTATTGGGGCACTTTATCAAAGTGCCCACAAAAGCCCATACCTATTGGGGCATTTCCGAAAAATGCCTTTATAAGTTAAGTTTTTAGGGCACTTTAATCAAAATGCCCTCTTTTAGATACAATTTGGGGCATTTTAGAAAAATGCCCCTAGCAAAATGCCCCAATATCCTTGCCGTCCACTAGTGTGAAGCAGCCGGCATCTTAAAGCACAAAGCTAATACTGTTGCATTTGCCACCCAAGCTTTCCGATCATCTTCAATCTGCCCGAACAGAGAAGTAGTAGTTAATGGCGAACCGTCAAACACCCGAGCATTCCGATCTAACCAGAGCGAGTAGCCCAATCATGACAAAGCTGTTGAACTCCTTCTCCTTGCGTTTGGCCACTGGTCCGATTCCGAGGCGTCGGGCCACCACCATGTAGAAAGGCAATCCTCAGCCGAAGGAGTGAGGGCCTGTAGTTGCTGTCGCCCCACAAGCTGGAACCTGATCCCCTTGGGCCTGGGCAAAAGGACATTGTTTAGTTCCTCACTCGCGAAATTCAGAAATTTCAGAGATGGAAACGATGATTTGTGATCTGTGCAATCTGCTGATTTTCTGGGTTTTTCTTCTCCTTTTATTCAACAAGGGATTGATGATTGATCATGTCACCCAACGAACGTGCCACCCCATGTACAGGCTATCGAGTATACAACGCGATGATCGGGTCAAAATGGTAACAGAATCCTAGCTACCTAAACTCTGAAGAATAGCTGACGCTAACTGAATACCTGACACTAACTGTACCCGACACTTGCCTGAAACTGAAACAGCTAACTAGATTAACTGACATATTGCAGCAGAAAGTGGTTCAGGGTTTCATCAACAGCTGCAGGGAGCTCCTCCGAGATGTCGAACACGCAGCGATGTTTGCACAGACCCTCTTGAACTGTTCTGTTAGCTGAAAAACGGCGCGTCAAGCCCACCGATCCAAGTATCTTCACAAAAGAGCAACCGTGATCCAGTTCCCACCTGAATCGAGAGATGACAAGAGGCTACGATGTATAGCGAGCGATAATCTTCTCGTTACCGATGTCTCCTATCCCCTAGTGTCACTTCCTCACTTTTTTCATCTTCCGTTCCATGGCTCATCCAGCTCGGCTAACTGGTCCTCTGAACAATTTGGCATACTGTGTCTGCGTGGTCGATTAGAACATGCTGCTACTGGTGTGAGCATTAACTTAGAATCATTTATATAGGCAAACACAAGGCATTGCACACTCTTTTTTTTTAAAGTTGTTCGATGGAGGAAGTCTTTTCTAGTCCCTCAAGGTCAACCAGTTCTCTGTTTTTTCGTACTAGGGCCTATCGGATAGTAGCAGTAAATTGTGTCCTGACTAGTTGCGTTGTGTATAACTTCGCTAAACAAGGAGCAATATGCATATATATATTGCACATATAAGACTATCTGCCGATCTGCGTGGCTTGAAGGTTGTTTGGGCCTAAGAGCATCCACATTGGGGCGCTTATAGACAGGCGCTAGGGATTAAATCCTGGAATTTTGCTATAGTTTTTCTAGCATCGATGCATAACTAAGGGTCCAACACCTACAAAATCAATACAAAATTCGGCTACTGGTTGTTGGTGCTTATATGCATGTTTTAGCTGCACAGCAAGCATTTTGTTAGCGCTTAGGCGTTGTGGATGCTCTAATAATGTTTCATATTGGTTCCATGTAAAAGTCGGTAAAAAGGTGAGGTGATCAAATTAACCGTCGAGGTGAATTAGCACGCCTTCCACATGGGGTGTATTTCTGTGAAATGGTAACGGACGGTAGTTTGGAACCGTATTCATTCTAATTAAGAAGAGGGGAGATCATGCTGTTTAACTTTACAAAATAGGAGATGCAGCTTCGCTCATGTTTAACATGAATGGTATTCGATTTACGAGTTTGAAGGAACTGGAGTCTAGAACTTATGAGTCTGCTAAAATCATTTTTGTGTGTCTATCCTTACCTCTTCACACAGAAAGTACACAAGATTGGGAAGATGCACAAGACAAGTGTAGTAAAAGTGTAAAACTCCAACGACCACATATCCATTTATTCTAGACGTCTTCTACAGATGGATGAAGTGCACACACAGTTCATCTCAAGCTTCATATTGGTAAGCCCTAACCAGATTTTGTATTAACATCTTGGAAAGACGATATAAGAAGAAGAGATCATCAAGTCCGCTCTTGAAACCCCCCTATGAATATTGGTAAAAACTGTTTTTCCACATCTTGAAATCACACACATCATTATGTGTAAAACTGTTTTTGCCAATACACATAATACTGAATTAACGTGTAATGTCGTCGGACGTTGCAAATGAGTTGGCGATATTAAACGTGTGCAACTTTGGACGAATCGTGTGTGATGTATAGATCGTTACACACGGCCTTCAAAATAGCTGACGGTTCTAAATGTGTAAGTAAGCCATAGCTCACACCCACATGGAACAATCTACCCGTGTGCGATTGGTGGTTTCAATTGACCGATGTGCGATACTCTTCGGTGGCGTGTCCTTCAGGCGAGATCAGCACCGGCAACCGCGCGCCCCAGGCCACGGGGACGTGTACGGCGTGAGCTCAAATGACTACCTTCTTTTGGCGACTGCAACAAAATTGTTGGCGAGAAGCTGTTCGAGGGGTGCGACAAGGCCTACGTTCTCAGGTTTTCGACAGCACTGTCAGATCCCCGAGTCCCGCTCATGCCTCCAAATATGTGGACAAAAGAAGCTAGAGGTCTCAGTTTCAGTTGGATGCAGCGGCAAGACAAATAAAGGAACACTTGAGCGAAATGGGTTTCGACCTTCTATCTATTATATACTAAAAACAAAATGAGTTAGTTTTTCGAGCCAACATGTTAAGCCACATCACCTAAATTAATTTTAGTAATTAGATCTAAAATATGTGGTTAGGATTTAATACAATATTAGTAGTCACGTAAAACGTTTGACACGATAACACATTGTCTGTTTAAAAAACCAGCCGGACTAGCTACGTTGGTTGGAACGATACCAGCAAAAAAAAAACATGTACGTCCAGAGACTACGATTCTAGATTCAATAGGCACGTACCAGTTTTTTTTACAGCCACGGGGATGTGATTTAATAAGAGATCCTGAGATATACGTACAACCATATAATATTTATAGAGTCCAAGTCCAATACAACATGCTGGTGCCTCACGTAGGCTAATTTCTCTCCGATGATGCCTCCCGTAGGGTTTATTAGATCGAGTGGCTTATAAGATTCAACGGCCGGCCGGGCGCACGTCACCGGGTAACGGAAGCGGCGTACAAATCAACTTATCCAAATGGAATTTCATGCACCGAGCGAGGGCAAGAAAATAGAGAATTACATAGCAAGCATACATATGATCCAATTTGATTCAATGGGACCTAACCGCGAAGATGTAAACCATGAGCCGGTCAACCATGTAAGCATGTAAGGTATAACTATTGATTATTTAAATTACTTTTATTAGTTAAATCTAAATATGTGTTTAGTATTAAATGAAATATTAGTAATCACATAACATTTTTCACACAATAACATATTGTCTGTTTAAAAACCAGCCGGAATTAGCTACCTTGGTTGGAACAATAGCTTCAAAAAAAAATTAAAACATATTTCGGTAGACTGGACAAAATTACCCGCGACTGTGATAGCTAGAAGAACATTTTTTTGTGAATAAGAAAACGAAATTGATCGGTATGTAGAAGAAGAAAGGGAAAAAACTTATCTAAACATGGCGGCCAAGGGTAGAAGCTGCTAGAATATGCACGGTTTAGAAAAAAAGGCTAAACTGGTCGGTAGAAATACCTTCATTCGGTGTTTAGTCAAAGTCAATTCTGTAAAAATTGACCAAATATGTAGCCATAAATATATATTCCTAAATTAGTTCGCATAATATGAAATTACCTTGTACGATGATTTTAATAATAAGGATTTTATATTTTAGATGTTGATATTTTCTTTTAGGTCAAAAATTATAAAGTTGTTGTGAAAGGAGGGAGTACGTAGAATAAATGAAAATCTTATTCGACAACCATCATACTTAACCAAAGTACTCACAAAACGTATGCAGAAGTTTGGAGTCATGGAATTCCGAAATTAATGAAGTCACGACATTAGTCGCACTACTTATATTATCCTATTATTTAGTACACAAAAACGACAATTTTATTTGACCACCATGAGACCAACACTCTCACAAGACGTCTTTCAGAGTTGTGAAATTTGATGTTAATGAAATCATAACATTAATCTCACTATAAATGGGACCATCCCTCACACTAAGGAAACTAAGGATTTAAAGATAAACATAGGGCTGAGTAACCACTTCTCAGAGGAAGTGAATGTCCTTCCACTAAACGGTTATTCCAACATAGTGAGACACAAAGCGTCAAACCTTCAAAATTGATGAAGATGCAACATCAGTCGACACAATATCGACGGGAATGATATTTTGACTTAATGATTGGCACAGGGTTGACTCACACAGATTCACCCTTGATATGTTTCATATTTAGTATCCGAGATAGGTGTGCCCATACTATTCTTAGTCCGAGGACCTAAAAAGCGTACGCTTAATTATTATGAATTGTTTTTCAATATATTACTTGGTTTGTATAGTAGACATATTTAGACTATCGTATATGTCATTCTCCAACGTAACAAAATCAATATACAAGCACATGTTATTTCAATTACACAACCAAATTCACGACTTATTAATATTCTTGAACTATGATATCTTGCTAAACACAGAAAATACATGTGTTCGGGTGTGTGGAACCATTGGATCACAATAAGTTAGAATTTAGACTCATACTTCTCTAACTTTGACTACTGATGTATAAACATGTTAACGAAGAAATCTAGAACAAAATAATGTATCTGTAGCAGCATATTTATATAAAAAAATTATAGCCAAAGTTTCACTATATTCATGTTTGTAAAGTGTTACACATTGTGACATGGAGTGAGTAAATGAGAGGAAGAAACATCAAACCAAGATAATTCTCAATATGTAATGTGACTTACCTATTAAGGGGGATAAACCATTTTATTTTAAATTAACGACTTTTATCGAAGATAACTAACCTAGCGTATTGATCTAACATCATGTCAAACTTATTATACTTCAATTTACAATATCCAGTAACTTACAAGGGTGTTTCAACATATGGCATGATAATCATTTGACCATAAAATTCAGATTGCCAAAAATGTTACTTGCATAAGTGATATATCTTGCTTATCAAAACATTTGCGGTAGTTTTTGAACAATTTTGTTAATTGTGATATGGTTGAAAATAATATGATATCATAAATCATATTCTTATTTTCGAACACTTTCAACCAAGTACAAATGATGCCCTCGCATTTGCAAGGGCCACCGTGCTAGTTTTTTAAATGAGACCTTTTGATTTTATATATGAAGTACCTAGGCTAATTGCTGGGGCAAATATATGAAGTACCTAGGCTTGGAGATTTTGATGACATCACCTGAGTGGGAACTAAGTTAACTCCCATTCAACTGCTAATTAGTGACACTAATTTATTTTTCTCTTATTCTGCTCTTATGTTGCAGATCATCGTAGGTACTGATTCTATACAGATAGTTGAAGCAAATGGGGATTTCCAAAACAAGCAATGGACTGAGAGCATGTTTGCCAACCTTCAGGAGGTACAAATGAATGACATTGGTTGCTTCCCAAATGAGATGTCTTTCATAGAGCTTGTCCTCTCTAAAGCAAGGCTACTCCACAAACTGAGTATTAGACTTGATGTGAAATGCTTAATGTCCAAAGAGGATGCTCTGGAACAGTTATCGAAGTACAGCAGAGCTTCACCTAATGCTCAGGTCTCCCTTGAAGGTAAAGAAACTTGTAGATGTTGTTCCTAGCCTACGTGCAGAAGTCTACTTGCTTGCCTTGACTAATTGATGTACTTGACTTGTTTAGGTTTGGACAACAACATAGATTTTGAGATTGGAACTGATCTGGAAGAGGCCGTCGATGATGACAGCTGAGGGCTCAGGTGAATTAATTTCCTCCTTTGGTGTTCAGCTGATTCTCTAAATTACAGAAGTATCCAACCAGTCCTACTTTTTTGTAACTTGATCCATACATACTATAGTTGTGCGGTCGTCATAGTTTGTTCAAACATTCTATATTGTTCAGGACTACAAGGTATTCTTGTAACGATTACTTCGTCATATCTGTGCTATATACCAAAAAAAAAACACATTGAGAGTTGCTTTGTCTTTCTTTGTTTACCTCCTTCTACAAAATTTGACACTAAAAGTTCATTGCCGCATGATGTACTGCATAATTTTATTTTAATTCTTGAGCGGTGTAAATAATGCATCTATACCGAGTTGAATCTTCACCATTTTGTTATCTTCTATAGTTGAACCCTTCTGTATATGTTAATGCAAGGGACGATGTCGTCTCACTTGTTTATCTCTTTTTCTTACAGGTCTACGAGAACTTTGACTAGTAAAACCAACTTGGAGTTAAAGTCTCATAAGCCGCAAGGATAAATGCATGTTTTTACCCAAAAAAAAAGAATAAAATTCTCTTGTAAGAGAACAGAGCTATTCTACTTCAAGTTTACTTAATCTCTACACTTTCAATTTTTTCTTCTCGGGGATTATTCCGTTGTAATATGTCCTCATTGAACATTATCAATATTCTATATATGACTGGTTGATGGATTAGTTGATGTGAGACTTATGCTACAACAATATTTGGTCGGCAAAAAAAAAGTGCAGTTAGTCCTCTGCTTGTCACGGCTTCAATCATATCAGCCAGTCCAATGGTCCGTGCTGACCTCATGGTTCACTAAATTCTATTTATTTAGTTCGATTCAATCTTATTTTAGTAGAATTTGTATTTGATTTTAAATGCGTTCCAGTTCTCTTTTTATGTTTGGATGTCACATGTAAAATTGGAGTTTTGCAGTTTGATTTGGGAATCAACTAAGCCGTCATTAAGACGACAAATGTACAAACAATCAAGTTTCGCGGTTGTGGGGTGACATGGAGGAAATCTAAAAGTGGCGAAGTGGTGATTTTTGGTATTTAGAACGACCGAGGTAAGAAAACGCACTAGCGTTGTGTAGAAAAGTAAAAGTTCATCCATTGTGGACTTATCGTGATCTCGTTGTTCTTCCTAGTGTTGCACGTCTTCTTCATTTCGTCCGCACTGTTTGCCGCCATTTTCCGCCTCCCCCTTCCATTCGCCTCTTTCTTCTTGAGTAGGAAGCAATGCAGAGGTGTACCCTAGTGTCGCGCGCTCGGTTAATTTTGTGAGGTAACTACTGTTTCAAAAAACTTTCAACACTTCCGTATGCATGGTTTTTTGCTATACAAATACATACCGGTTTCAATAATAAACCAACCATTGTTTCCTTAGGAATAACCAAACTACAAATGCTCGAAAGGTTGTTAACAAAATACAAATGCGAGAGTTTAAATTTAGGTATTTTCTTGGAAAAAAATAGAGAACAAGGTAAAATCTACTCAGCCGACCAGAGAAATTTCCCGCAAATCAGAAGTATCGCCTTCTGTTCCTTTTTCCCGCGATTTTCTCCCTTCCTCCAACCCGACATCACTTCGACGCGCGCCAAATTTCCAAACCACAGCCGAAGCAGCGCCCGCCCACCTCAAAACCCTAGAACTGCGCCGCCGCGCGGTCACCGGAGAAATGCCGCCACCGATTCGCTCTCGCAGGAGACGCCGGCGCGGCCGGGCGACCGAGGCCGCTGCGGCGGAGGCGGACGCCCTGATCTCCCTACCCACAGACGTCCTCGACGAAATCCTCACCCGCATCGGCATCCGCGACGCCGTCCGCTCGTCGGCGCTCTCCCGGGCCTGGCGACGCCGATGGGAGGCCCTCCCGTCCCTCGACCTCCGATTTCACCGCCTCGAGGACGACATGGGCGCGCCGAAGGGGCTGGGGGCCGTCGACGGCATCCTCCTCCGCTGCCCCGGCCGCGTCCGGCGCTTCGACGCGGAGATTGACGAGCCGTACGCAGGCCGCATCCACGACTGGCTCTGCGTCCTCTCCCGCCGAGGTGTTGAGGTCCTCGACCTCAGCTTCAACAACGGCAGCTTCCCCGCCCTCCCCACTTCCGTCTTCTCCTGCAGCCGGCTCATCTCCCTGAGTCTGTTCGGCTGCGCCATCCCGCTCCTACCGCCAGACTTCGTGGCCTTCCCGAAGTTGAGGAAATTTATTCTCACGAACGTTCGGTTACAAGACTACGGGGAGTACCAACTCGAGGAGATTATTGACACATCCCCGTTGCTTGATTTTCTAGTACTTACCGATGTTTACTTCGGTGGCGACTACATCAGGAAATGGGTGATTCGGGCGCCCAATCTCAGTCACTTAACGATTTGTTCGCTGAATAATTATGGCTGGGTCCTCAGGGAGTTGATATCCTTGCGTTCCGCCGTCATTGATTTGAATGATTTTGTTTTTCACCGTGATTTCGTCAAGTTTATGTCAGGGCTTGTTCAAGTTAGGAAGCTTCTGGTCGTCTCATGCAATGCACCGGTAAGTAAAAGCTTATGTCGCTGGATGTTAATTTTATCTCCCTAGTCTCTACTTTGGCTGAATCGATTGAAAGTTTATATACTACAAACAGTAAAGTAAAAGTAACTTGACTTAAGTGGCCTCAAGTGCACAAGGTTGATTACTCACAAAACATAGTACAACAAGGGGGCCATTTGTTCTTGGATGTGGTAAAAACAAAAACCTGCGACACATTGAGGTACCCCATTTCGAAAAAGCTTAGGTTTTGTTTTTCCGAGACGAACCAACATATCTAGGCCGGCCCCTATATTGTCGAAGGATTTCTTTTCCTACCGCTGGACACGGCTTCTTTCAGCCTAGCTCCGACCAAATCGACTCATCCATTTTTCTTGGGTTATATCATGTTTTTTTTAAAATTTCATCTAGAAATTTCCCCAATAAGATCATTTCTGCAATGTACCATGAAAGTTACTGGCTGTTTGTATTTGTTTTAATACAGTTGTGCATTATGAACTATGTTCTAAAAAAGGAAATGCATTGTCCCATGGACATGGTAAATATTCATTTGCATATATTCTACATTTTCATCTTGTCTTTTAAGTTACACCGTGACTTTGTGGATAGGACTATTATATTCTTTTCCTTTCATTTTGCTACTTTTCTTTTATTCTGTGTGGTTTGGTTTGATGAGCCTGTTAACATTTACAATCTCCTTGTACTTGTATAAAAACAGGGTTCATCATTTTGTTTGCATTGCTCCTTTATTCTAGTGATGCATCCAGTTTAAGTCCTGACATTATCCTTTCTATATTTCAGCCAAGAGCTAAGATACCAGATACTTCTGTGCACCTTTCACAACTTGAAGAGCCTGAAGTTGCATGTGCACTTTTGTGAACAGCCCCAAATTATGTTAATTTTTTGCTTACTAAAGAGCGCCCCCAATCTTGAAAAACTCAAAATAGAGGTAATGATGAATGTTTGTTTGCCATACAAATGTTCATATTTACATCGTTTGAAGTTCATTTTGCTGCTTCCAGTTAATTTCCTTATTTTTATTGTCATATGTGAAGATCTATGATGAGGAGGAGCAGAAATTTGAGACAAATGGAGAATTTCAAAATACATTATGGACTGATGGCATGTGTGCCAACCTTCAGGTGGTGCAGATGACCGGTATTAATTTGCGTCCAAATGAAATGTCCTTTATAGAGCTCATTCTCTCTAAAGCAAGGCTTCTTCAAACATTATCTATTAGTCATGGTGATAACATTGTGATGTCTAGTGAGGATGCTCTCAATGAATTACTAAGATACAGAAGAGCTTCAGCTGAAGCTCAGGTTCTATTTAAAGGTAAACAATCTTGATTTCAGACAGTACATTTCATCTATTGCATTTTTTTTGTCTACTTCAAACTATGGATTAAATGCACGACATTTTTATTTTAAAATTAGCCCTTATTGGTGCGTTCCACATTTTATGTCACATTTCCTTATAGCTATGCTGTCACACTTTGCTAAAGTTCTTTGTGGCATCTGTTTAATTCTGGGCCTTCTGTACAATCAGACATCCACGGTCTGCCTCCAGATATCGTATATACTATACAAAGTGCTCAATTGAAAATTTGACCAATACCTTTCGATTCCACTTTTATTTCACTTCTTTACCATTAGATATGATGTTTTATATAATATCAGATGGGACTGAATCACCCTAGTTTAAAAATCGTGACATGAACAGGGAAAAAATAATAACACGCCAAAATGGAGTGTTTAACTTGGATTCAGTTGTAATTTGTTCATATCATCCATACTTTTGGTATTTACAAAATTGGCGTTGTGCTACTGCTAGTTCCCCCTTTTGGTTTATTCGGTCAGTGCCTCATAGGCTGTACAAGTGGGTTGATTTCATTTTCCTTTGCCATGACAGTTCTGTTTTTTAACAATCGCAGAATCTCTGCAGCATTCATTAATAAGATAAGATAATACAAACACCAACCAGAAATGGGCGAGGCACCTCAACAACTGAAAATTTAATAGGCATACCAACACTGCAAGCAGCTTAAACCATTGGATCCTGGACTTTGTTTCGTTACAACCAAAAACTAGGTGCTTGAATGAAATGCGCGGCCTTTCACGTAATGCATCGTATATTTTCCTCCGTGCTAAATTGTAACCCAGTTTCTGTTAAGTGGTGATCACTTCGTATGTAGTATTGTGACAAGCAACCTGAATAAAGAGTGTTTTCTTTGTCATGCAGGTAAAGCTGAAGCATATTATTAGGTCAGGCATCAATTTCTGGGCATTGCAGGAGACGTCCACACGAGTCAGTTGTGTCGTCCGATTCGGTATTTTGGATTAAAAACACAGCATGCAAAGAATGGCTTCTCGGTGGAACTACTAGCACTCCGCGCCCCTGTTTCTGGAAGAAATTGCATGCCATTGGTGCTTTGGTCAGAGTCAGCGATGAAGTCTAGTGCACCATCTTGTCCAGCACTCTAGTTAAGTGCTAGTATTCCTGTTGTGCGAAGATGAACTTGGAAACTGAACCGTCGATGTTAGGCTGATGGAGAGACCGAGGGGATTCTATCTTTTGTTATGTAAAAAACGTATACATGTTATCCTGTTGCTGTTTGTTTATGACAAAATAAGTTTTCATGTGGCTGTCCATTATGCGAAGTCTCAGGCTTATCTGGGGCTTTGCGGCCGTTATTGCTGATGATGGCCAAACAACCAATCCTTAAGGAGCTAAGGACTTGCAAAAGAAAAAAAGATCAGAGCAACGGTACACAAGAATGCACATTATTTTATATCAATATACTGATATATCTACATGTATGCAACTCTGGCTTTTCCATATTTAATATTATACTAGTCTTAATTAAAATGGTCAACACTGTTCTATAAAGTGCAATGTACTGAAAAAAGCGCTAATAAAGCTCCATAATAAGCAAATAGAAAAACAAATCATCACAAAGTTCACCAAATGGCGGTGTAAAGTTTACTAGTGGGTTCATCTTGTGACAAAACAAACATATGGTTTGCAAAATTTGACCTCCGTGTGAGAAATTGTGAAGAGAAAAGAGTGAAAATCAATATGATTTTTATTTTCCTAATATGTACCGCACTACTGGAACCAGATTGAAACACCAAACAACTGTATATTTGAGGGTTTCTGTCATAGCCGAATACTGACTAGATAATAACTAAATAATTCATTTTAATGTATTTATGAACGATTATTTACTATCGTGGGCGCACTCACGCCGTTTTGAGGCTACTCAAATGTCTTAAAATAAAAATGTACATAGTATAGACGTATATACAAGATGTTTTAGCCTTTTCTGTCCTACACGTATCTAGATGTGTTTTAGTGTAAGTTGCACATGAATCTACACACTAAAAGCGTAGAGATACATTCGGTCCAAAAAAAAGTAAAACATCTTATATTTTGATACGGAGGGAATAGTATATACTTTTATCATACCACGTCTTTTATTATCTTGCTTCCAAAAATATACTCCCTCCGTTATTATTAGTTGTATAGTTTTTCCACCTTATCTTTTTTTTTCTCATCTTGGTAAGTAAGTGAATGGGCCGACAATCCATGTAAAAATAATAATGGGCCGAAAATCCGACCTACTCATCAGTGCTGGGGATTCTTCTGCCGAAAACCACCAAAACTGGCGTTCCTCAAAACCATCGAACCGCGGCACGCAGGTCACGCCGTCACGGAGAAATGTCGGCGGCGCGGCGCCCCTACACGCCGCGCCGGGTAACCGAGGTCGCCGCCGCGGAGGCGGACGCCCTGATCTCCCTGCCAACGAGGGTCCTCGACGACATCCTCGCCCGCGCCGGCCTCCGCGACGCCGTCCGCACGTCGGCGCTCTCCCGCGCCTGGCGACGCCGCTGGGAGGCCCTCCCGTCGCTCGACCTCGACTTTCCCCGCCCCAAAGGCGACAAGGGCGCCTCCAAGGGGCTGAGGGCCGTCGACAGCGTCCTCCTCCGCTGCCCCGGCCGAGTCCGGCGCTTCTACGCCTACATCGACGAGCTCTACGCGGGCCGCATCCACGACTGGCTCGTCGTCCTCTCACGCCGGGGCATCGAGGTCTTCAACCTCATCTCCGTCGACGGCTTCATCGCCCTCCCCTCCTCCGTCTTCTCCTGCGGCCGTCTCACCGTCCTCCGTCTCTGCGGCTGCGCCATCCCGCTCCTACCCGCGGGCTTCCAGGGTTTCCCGGAGCTGAGGGACCTCGCTCTCATCAACGTCCGGTTTCAGGAATACCAACTGGAGGAGATCATCGCGATCGCCGTCACTCGAGAAGCTGCTGCTTTGGGATGTGGAAATAGCGGGCGACTTCACGGAGTGGGTGATCCAGGCGCACAATCTCCGGCACCTAAACATTAAATCAGCTCAAGATTTAGGCTGGAACATCGGGGAGCTTCCGTCCCTGTATTCTGCCAAAATTGATATCCGGGATTATTTAGGGGGTCGAGATTTCTCCAAATTCATCACCAGATTTGCAAGTGTCACCAAGCTTGAGATATGTACTCATTATTCACCGGTACGCCCCCAATGTTCTCAATTTAGCCTATCTTGATAATTGATAGTTAAGCTCGGTTTAGAACTTATAATCATAATTTCATTGCGTACAAACATCAAGAACCGATCGACCATGTGATGGTTCTGTCTTATCTGTTGTGCCTTTTACCTTCCTAACATATTCCCTCGCGGCTTAGTACTTTGAAATGGCGTGTTGTTGTCAGGTATTTGATCTGCTAATGCTAGGGACAATCGGGACCAAAAGTGGTGTTACTTAATGAGAAATTTGTTTGTGACTTGAAAATTACTTCCTGGTTATGTTATTTGTGTAGTCACAGAGCTGCATATATTTAAAAATGCTGCAGCGATTTCCTAGAAATATTTTCATTTAAGATATTGCAAAAAATTGTTGCACAAACATATTTAATATGGATTTACACATTTTTAGACATTGCTGGTTGTTTCAACTGTTACTCCAAGTCTGTGCATTTTTTTTATATTGAACTAACCATTTTGTTTCAAGGCCCCTGAGACTTGAGTGCCTCTGTAATTGTAAGATCAAACTCCTATAGTTCTTCCAAACTGGGGTTCGTAACTTTGCTGGTTGTGGCTGTGCATCAGTCATCTCATAGCTCCAGCATAATAGAATGGCTTTGCTTGTATGAATAAAGAATGCAAATATTTCTCAACAATTCTAAATTTGTGTTGATTTTCAACGTCTTAAATTGTCTTTTATATTTTTCAGTTAAATGGGGATAATATACTAGAGAGACTTCCTTGCACTTTCGGCATCTTAAAGAGCTTAAAACTGTATACACAATTCTGTGAACTTCCCTCCATTTTGTCAACCTTTTGCTTATTGAGGAATGCTCCGAATCTTGAAAGACTCAAAATACAGGTAATGTCGAATGCTGACCGTCGCATATAATTTGTATTTACATCATTTGAAGACCATCGTTATTACTTCCAGTGAACTTCTTACTTATGTTCTTGAAGATCGTTCATGGTGCAAAGCAAAAATACGAGGCAAATAGAGAATTTCAAAATGCACAGTGGACTGATGGCATGTGTGCCAACCTTCAGTTTGTGCAGATAACTGGTATTCATTGGCTTTCAAATGAATTGTCCTTTATAGAGCTTATTCTTCTAAGGCAAGGCTTCTTCGCATATTATCTGTTAGTCATGGTGAGAGATGCTCAGTGTCTAATGAGGATGTGGTGACAAGCTACTAAACTACACAAGAGCTTCAAGTCATGCAAATGTTATATATGAAGGTAAAGCATCTTCATAACAGGTAGCATTCTATTGTATTTTTTTAAACCTATGGATGTGTCGATTTCTGTTCATCCCGTTTCAGAATTTCCTTGTGTGTTCTCTATCATATTTTACTTTTGTCCGTGTTACAAGAGTAAGTTTAACTTATAGTGCCATGTTGTGCTAAGATAGGAAAGCCGAATATGAAACACTGAAACTTGGCTACTATATGTTCAGACACTCAGTCTACCATGTCCAGAATGCAAGATGACATTTGTTTTATGTGGTTAAAATTCAAATTTGAATGTCCCTCTCCCATTCCAGTTCCATATTATTCCTTTCCCCATTCCAGAATTTAATATGCAAATTTTACTATTACGTTCATAGTGTTCGAAATAAACTGTAATTTTTTTTGAAGTAGTCTCGGTGAAGAATCTATCACTGTTCCATTGCACCACAATAATTTATAATAGCAACAGAAATTAACCGTGCTTAATTCCAATTTTACAATTCTGTTTTCACTTGTGGGTATAATTAAAGATAAGCAAGAAAATATGATTGTGGCTACAGGAGGTATGGTGTGGCTGCTTAGGGGTTGGCAGGAATCACAGGTGTCTATACAACTGCGCATTTTAGCATCCTTGTGCTTCATCTTTTTATAGTCTTAAGCTAAATTCAACCAAGGGCTCAGTTTGCATTGCACTGTATATTTTCATTCATCTGCTTTATACATGTTGGATGAGCCGCATAAACATTCTGTTTTCCACATGCAGGCAAAGCGAAGAAATGCTAGGTTGTCTGCACTGCGGTTGATGTTAAAGTCGGATCACTGGATGACATGATACTCTCTGTGTCCGATGAAATCTGTTAGATCACAACACCACACCAGAAAGTCACCTTCCCGAGGGACTAACTGGAGCGCAGTTATGTGTTCTGAAATAAATTTGGTACTATTGTTAGTTTGGCACAAAAATATGTGATATGAGTCAGTGTGTTAGCTTGTCGTGTCACTTCTGCTGCTGTGGAAATGTCTTTTATGACGTTCCAGACTTGGCCTTCCAGAAATTGAAATTTTGATCTTGTTTACATGTATTGAAAGTTTCATCTGCTTTATACATATTCAGGCTTATATGGTATTGTTGGGCGACTCGAAGTCTCTACCAGACTTGGATTCGGCCGGCAGTGCAACTGGAATTAATTGCTTTGGCTCAACTCTCAAGCAGAGCTCGGGAGGAAGGTTAGAGTCACCGATTTCAGGACGCCAGGGCCTCGCAAATGTTCGCGAGAACCAGGTCCAGCTTGGTGAAGAACATGATTTGGTTGGGGTTTATGATGGACGATTCTTAAGTTTCGGGTGTTAGATGGCTGCAGCAACATTATATTACTGCAAGGGCTACCATAAATTAAGTTAGAGTCTGTCGTGGCCATCTAAAGCTATCTAAAAAAGTAATTAAACTCGGGATAGAAGAATTTGGAACATGATGCATTTGGTCCATCTATTTGCAACATGTGACCACCTGGTCCAGGAATTACTGTTGCGGGTTCTTTGCAACCTGTGACCACTTGGTCAATGAATTGCTGTTGTGGTTAGTACGGAACCAAAATGCTATGTAGCTGACACGTGGCAAATTAGCATAACCCTGATAGCTGTTGTCAATTGGCACGTGCCGACAACTATTTTTCTTACAGAAAATCCCTAAGTTTGAGGGAAATTAGCATAACCCCGATGGCTTAAAAAAACCTAGATCGATTTCAAAATTCCCCTTTTGTATCCTGAATCGCTAACCTAACCCCCAAAACTCGCGACACAACAACGAAGATTGGCGGCGGTGGCATGATGATAGTGTATATCGAGCAGCAACACTAGTGACATGAGGTTGACCCGCGAACATCGTTGGACACGAATTCTAGCAAGGGTGATTGAGCTCGAATGCGCTTAGGACGGTGATGGTATCATGGGCGGCAACGAGCACCTGGCAAAGATCATGGGGGTCGTGTGTTGGGACTCAAAATCATTTTCTCATGTGACAAATTGACCTCCTTTTGTTCTAAGAGTGCGGATTTGTTACCACCGGGGGAGAATGTCATCCCTTTAGCTACCGTCTGATTTCTTATTTTGAGATTCGTGCAGGTAAGAGTAGCATCTCTGGATTCTGACAAATGAAGCGCCATTTACATAATGCGTGTACTTAACAACCTAATTTACCGTCGATGCTCTGCGTATCGCACAACTAGCTTAGTTAATACATGCGCATAGGCCGAAAGCACCAACCGAAACAGCTAGCGTGCTACTAAGCTAGTAATCGGCCAGACTGAAACCAGAGTACTAGCTTTTCTAGTTTGTTAATACATGCGCATAGGCCGAAAGCACCAGCCAGTTCCACTTCTATGCATAATTCGTATTTCACAGAGCATCATCTTCGAATCTCTCTTGATTGCCTACTAGCATCAGCGGTAATGCATTTTGCCCCTTGGTAGCTAAAAATCGGCTAGGAACCTATATCAGTGAGGTAGATTTGTTTGAGAAGTGAGGAGAGAGATCGTGACTTGCTTGAGGTTAAGAATGGACAAATGAATACGAAGTGAGGTGAGAGAGAAAGCCCATTTAATTTGTATCGACCTCTACCTCCTGCCACGAGAGAACTGAATGGATGCAGCATGCTATCACGCTGCTGAGTAGATATCAACCAACCTGGTAAAGCAGCAACATTCATTGCATGTATTCCGGTTTACACTTTTTTTTTTGATTTTTTTTTTTGATTTTTCATACTTGTATTCACTAGTTGGCATGTACGTGCAACGCACGTTTTTACAATTTAAGTGGGTGTGCGTGCAATGGGTTGACTAATGGAAAAAACATATGATAAGAAACATCATCATATTTATTCCACCATGATGATGCTTTTAACGTGAACTCTTTCGTGGCCAGATAGTTGGCAGGCTGAAGCGCCAAGCGCCAAGTCACGGGTTCGAGTCAGACTTCTACCTTAATGACAAGCCGGGGTGGCGTCTCCCCCTTCGGTCTTGTTTTTTTTAACGATGCTTTTAACTCGTGTAGATCGACATGTTGATCTATTTGGTACTTGTTGGGTGCTGATAAAATTGTTCAAGCATTTGCACAATATAACCATAGAGGTTCCCTAATTGGAAAAACATAACATAGTTGTTCCCTACTTGTAATCAACAGGGTTGATCTCAGACAAGTTTTTATCACAATAAAATTTCCTGAAACAACTTTGTGACCACGCTACTGTCCCGCGTCCTCATGTCCCGGACATCATTCGTGGTCTGAAGGGAAATTCTGAACACAATTTGACAATTATTTTTGCAAAAACAAAAAATTGGAACACACAAGACCTGTAAATAAACAGCATGTAAATGAAAATCTGAGCAAAATTTGCCTAAATTATTTGCTAAAACTGAGCTTGATTCATATGTCTTAAAATGTATAATTTGCCATGTCGTTCAGAACATGGATTGTGTCGGCCTTTTCTTCTTTTTGATATGAAACACCACGCATTCTTAAGACTCGACTTTCTCCTACCCAAGTATTTCACTCAAGTATTTTTATGGTTGCAATGAAAAAGGCATATAAGTATACAGGCAAAATAACAGTTCATCGGAGGAGCCTCACAGCAATCAGAGAATCGATCAAGACACTGACCTGGTGACCATGTCATGGTCTGCCAGTTTGGTCCAAGGAAAAAAAATCCGGCATGGAGCTTTGACTTATATACTGGTCTTATTCTCTCTCAACTCTGAAATCGAATTAAGTTGTACTACCCAGGAATGAACATGGTTGAAAGGCCTCGCATGGAAGAAGGGTAGGTGATCCTTTCGAACTCCAGCACGAGGGATATGTCAATGTGTCAGTGCGTTCGTCGGCGCTCTGATCCGTTCCTTGGCGGCCGTAATCAGAGATAGCAAAGCGGACCTCAGGCGTAGTTTGGGGAGTTGGGCGGCGGCGTCCAGGCCGACGCATCCGTCGCACGGAGCTGGGTGCCAATGTGTCATCGTCCAAGCTGTCGCGTCCCGTGAAAGGAGCGGACATGTGAGGATGTGCCATAGCTTCTGCGTGCCCGTGGCTTCTCTGCGGCGGCGGGCGCAGGGCGAGCGGGCCACAGGGGCAGGCTGCTGTGAAGATGCTCGCCGGCAACGTACGTGCTCCTGTTCGGCCCGGCCTCGGCCATCTCCGTCGCCGCGGTAGGCAACGAGGTGCTCGAGTCCGAGGACGCCGCCCTCACCGCCGCGCTGCTCCCGGCCATGCAGACAGGGGCGGGCACAAGTGTATTCATGGGTATTCAGGTGAATACCCAAAAATTTTGGCAAATGTTTCAAATCATATGATATAGCTATCAGAGTCGGTATACATCGTATAGAAATCAATCCAATTATTGACACAACTTGTTGGTGGATAGTTGGCTAGTGTAACTGAACCACCGTTCGTAGGTCTTGGGTTCAAGCCTTGTTACTTCTATTATTTTTCCTTCTTTTCTTATTAATTTTTTATTTTGAATACCCATTGACAAGATGCTGGGCCCGCCCCTGCATGCAGAACCTCCGCAACGTCGCCGTGGCCGCCGGCGGCGTGGACGCGGCCATCAGGTTCTCCACCGTCAACACCATGGCTGTTCTCGCGCAGTCCGACCCGCCCTCCACGGGCGCCTTGCACCCGGAGGTCGCGGGGAGAGAAGAACAAAAGAAACGAAAAGGTACGGGCCCGGCGACGCGCGGGGGAGTGTAAGGCGGTGTCGCGGCGGGACGCGCTGTAGCGGCGAGGCGACGTGGGACACGTTTTCTTTTCTTTTTATCGGTGGCAATCTTTTGTAATTAACGGCAAAACGAAAAGGTGGTGGCAATTTGGTCGTATTATGTGATTTGGTGGGAGGGCAAAACGGTCCAAAACGGACAATGTTGAGTTGTCAAACATTGGGACGATCTGAACCGTTTGATCGGATATTGAAGGGCCCAGATTTAAAGTATCTCAACAAGACAAGTTTGCTCTTTTAATAGTAGTATAGATACGTATAGGACAGGATTACAAGGCCGGATACAAGCAAAGAAAAAACAAGGAGGATACAGAAAGCAGCACTGCTGCAACACGCCGTCTTCCACCTCGAGGAGCCCCAGCACGCTCGATCTCCACCGCCGGAGACGACGAAGAAAGCAGCCACCCGGAGTCCTGCACCCTGGAGCGGAAGAGCTCCTAGCCCGAAGGCGTTGAAGAGCCGCATCGACCACCAGCTCCGACGAGCTGGATCTGAAGGCGGAGATCGTCCGTCGGCCGGGGACACGCCCCAAGCACCTTCCGCGCCGGATCTGGGGCCAGCGCTGTTCCACCTCACCGGAGGTGGCCAGATCCACCGCCTGCCCACCACTTGCCCACACAGCAGCCGCCTCGCACCTCCTCCACCGGCCTTCTGTACACTCGTCACCGGCCTGCCGCCGAAGCGGAAAGAAGAGCAGCAGGACGGAGACGAACCTGCAGCTCGGGAGCACCGTCGAGGACGACGCCCAGGAGGGGAAGCTGCAGAGCTCCAAAACGACGACGCCGGCCACCCCGCCTCAGACGCGCCGCCCAAAAGCTCCTTATCTACACGCCGGAGCGCTGATCTGGGGATTCCCCATCCTCCCGCCGCCGGAGCGGCCGGCGGAGGGTGAGAAATCCCCAGATACGCCGGCGGCCGCTGGGGATCGCCGAGTCGCCTCCGCGTTCGCCTCTGTGCACTGTAGAGAAAGAGAGGGTTCCAGAAATAGACGAGTGCCTCTATTCCGGTTTACACTTGATATATGGTCTTTGGTGCAAATTTGACCGAGAGGTAAAACCGTAAAAGACAAAGTCTGCATGTTATCCAAATTAATGGCTGACCCAACCTAACACCAAATGTGTACTTGTTGTACTATAGCAGTGCTGTAGACACCCTCATATTTATCTGACCGTCCGCGAATAGAGGACTACTGGACCTCAAATTTGCAGCTCATTTGCAGAGGAGAAGCTAATTAAGAGTTAGCTTTACCAAGGTTGTGTCCGAATCTAAAGGATGATCCGACGACGGTGAGAGGGGTGGTATAGTCCGGGGGGGGGGGGGGGGGGGGGGGGGGGGGTAACTACACATTTCCGTTTGTTCTAAATTAGTGTATGACATGTTATGATCATCAATTAACTGAAATTCGGTGCATTCAGAAAAATGACATGTTGCTTGAATTTGACTATGGCCGCTCCGAGTTCAATTGTACCGGGAAGAAATAGGACAGGGCTAGAAGCATGACTAGAAGAGCTTCGTGAAGATAATGGGAAGCTGCAGAAGAGAGTAGAGGAACTGGCCGAGGCTGTTATTAATAGAATGAAGCCAGAGCGAAGATGATGGCAAGGAATCAAGGGAAGATATGAGATGAAGGGATAAGACGAAGGAATAACTTTTAGTGTTGTTACATGTGCCATAGTTCATGGTGTATGTGCATTGATCATTAGACGATTTGATTGACTAATGATATTAGTTGACAATGTGTTTAGCTCTGCCTAGTTATGTTTGAAGACATTTGTGTTTGATTTTGAGACAAAACACGTGATATATGTGTTTGACAGTTTTGACCGTTCATGTGACATTGATATATTTTGAAACAATTATGTGATGCTGAAACTAGACATGTTCATTTGTAGCTACTGGCATGTTTCTAGTGAAGTTTAAATATTAACTTAGACTTGTAGCAAATGACATGACAAGTTCACATGTGAAGTGAGACTTGTACGCAAGTTCATGGTCTACTATGATAAAGTGCTAGCTCTCAGCTAAATGGCATCATCAAGTGCATATTTGAATCTCTTCTTCATTCAGGCCAGGCACAACTTGTGCATTAAAATCTTGAATACCTTCATGATCTACATTGCATGATTGGTGTTCATCATCACCAAATAGCAACTGACAATCACACTTTCTCTTGTCTTGGAATAAGATGTTCTGCTTTCCTGGTACTTCTAGAAGTGCTTGCTTCATCTCGCCTTTTCCTTCCTCTTGCTCCGCCCTGACTCTTGGGTCTTATGCGTGTCCTCTAATATAGTTCTACAACTCCGCCTCTTCCCCTCAAACTTCCTCTGTTTGTTGTAGTAGTAACCTTGTCTTATGAAATTATATCTCTAGCTTCCGCCACAAATGAGCTCTATTGTGGTAAAGACCCATGTGACATGTTAAATGCCACATGAGCTCTCTCCTTAAAAAATCAGATAAAAAATACAGTTAGTGCTAACTTTGGAGAAACATTACACGAAAGAATAAAATTCAGACAAAATGACAGTAAATCATAGAATGGAATATGGCAATATTGTGACCTCCTTGACCATTTTATATATCATGTTGCCAACTTGATTAGTTGGATCCATCATAGTGTTTGGGTTATGGGGAAGTATATTTTCCAAATGTAATATGCAAAGTTAATTAGAATATCAAAGCAAATAATAAATAAGAATAGTTTTAGAGTGTAAACATGTAAAATGAAAGATCATCGGCATATTCTTTAATCTGTCCCACTTGCTTACTTTGGAGGTGCTTGTAATGTCCTCTTTATATTGTGCTATGCTTTTTCATAGATGGAACAATGCATAGTCAATCTAGGGCTAGTAAGATGTTTGGATCCATTTTTCATCTTTTCTCATGTGTTCTTATCATGTCGCTCTTAGGCCTTCCATTGAATTTAGTGTACATGAGAGGATGTGCATGCACTCCATTCATTTTATTCTACCGAACTCTGCCTTTGACTGGCACTAAGATGTAGTCATAAACAACGAAAAAAATAGCGCGCTATTTCGCCGTTATTAGCACGATATAGCGTAATTTTAGGGGCTACGCTATATTTGACCAAAAGTTGCCGCTACAACACTAATGACGTTTTTAGCGCGCTAAATCACGCTAAACGTCGTAACGTTATAGCGCGCTAAAAAATAACTGGAAAATAGCGCGTTGAACCTAGTCAACCCAGACACCCAGCTCACTCGTCCACCACTCCAGTCCACAACTCCACATCGAACCTAACCTAATCCTCTAAATCGAGGCTGGCGGCTTGCGGCTGGCGGCGGCGGCCGCGCTCAGCTCGTCTTCCTCCGGAGTCCACATCGAGCTCTTCCGTCCTGCTGAGGGCGGCGGCGGCATCTTCCTCTTCTGCCTCCTCAAGCTCGTCCCAGCGGCGGCGGCGTCTCCCTAGTCTTCCTCAAGCTCCTTGCAGCGGCGGCGTCGGTGCTCTGCTTTGGTGCTTCCTCAATCCTCAAGCTCGACTCGCAGGCTCGCAGCGGCGGCGTCGTCTTCCTCAAGCTCGACTCGCAGCGGCGGCGTCGGTGCTCTGCTTTGGTGCTTCCTCAATCCTCAAGCTCGACTCGCAGGCTCGCAGCGGCGGCGTCGTCTTCCTCAAGCTCGACTCGCAGCGGCGGCGTCGTCTTCCTCAAGCTCGACTCGCACACGATGTCGGCAGCTCAACCACAACAAGGTAAGACCTCGATGTTACTTGATTCAGTCAGTAGCTACTTGTAATTTGTAGACTAAATAAGTAAATAGCAACGTTGCTGAATGTGAGATTACTATCTACGTAAACTGCTAGTGCTAGTGCTAGTTCAGTCAGTGCAATTTGTAGACTAAATAGCAATGTAAACTGCTAGTGCTAGTCCAGTCGGTGTAATTTGTAGACTACATAGCAACGTTACTTGATTCAGTCAGTAGATACTTGTAAACTGCTAGTTCTAGTTCGTAAACTGCTAGTAAACTACTACTAGCTAGTTCCATATTTCTTGCTGTCCTTGATGAATTCAGTCAGCTACTCATGTCTTAATTTGTAATTGATCTTCCTGTCCAATTGTAGGTGTTGGTGTCTAATGGTCCATCTTCTCTGATCTACAAGAAGCAGTTGCACGATTACATGGCATACCGCTCAACTGGCACCTTCACCAGTCTTTGCAACATGTGACCACTTGGTTCATGAATTACTTTTGGGGTTAGATGGAACAACACGTGGGATGCCATGTTGTCAAACGACACGTGTTGGCAACTATTTTTTTCTTATAGAAAACACCTAAGGTTGAGGGAAATTAGCGGTTAGATGCCTGCAGCTTAAAAAAAAAACCCTAGATGGATTTCCCTATCCCCTTTCTATCCTGAATCGTTGACCCTAATCCCCAAAATTCGCGACACGATGACGTATATCGAGAAGTGACACCAGTGACATGAGGGTATTTTTTTGCCTAAAATGACCCTTTGGCCGAACTAATAACATGATTGGCCTCTTTCAAGAACTAATTTAAAAAATGGCCGCTGGGCTCGGCGCCAATGCAAATGGCGCCGACCTTGTGCAGGTCGGCGCCAGCCCGTTTCTTCGCCGAACCAGGTTCGGCGCCAAGGAGCATGACGTCGACGTCTTCGGCTGCTCTAGTGTCCAAATCTCTTGGCGCCGACCTGCACAACGTCGGCTCCATCTGCGTTGGCGCCGGGCCAGATTTGGAATTAGTTCTCAGGAAGGGCCAGATACGTTGTTAGTTCGCAAAAATGGCCAGATTTGGCAAAAAATACGACATGAGGTTGACCCACGAGCATCATTTGGAGGCGAATTCTCACAAGGGTGAGCTCGAATGCACTTAGGACGGTGATGGCATCACGGGCGATGGACAAGCACCTGGCAAAGGTCAAAGGTCTTGTATTGGGACTCAAAATCATCTTCTCATGTGACAAATTGACCTTCTTTTGTTCTAAATTTGTGTACAACATGTTGATGATCATCAATTGACTGGAATTGGGTGCATTTAGAAAAACTACATGCTGCTTGAGCTTGGCTATGGCCTCCGAGTTCTATTGTATTGGGATGAAATTACTAACTATATATGAAAGTCGGTCGATTTCGCGAGCTCTCAGCCCCCTTCTCATGTGACAAATTGACCTAGGAACAGTGTTGAACAGTGCGTGTCAATTTTCAGAAAAACACCCCGCAAAGGACTCAAATGTAATTACAGCAAAATGCAGGACTTTTCTGCAAAACGTCCACAACTCCCTCTCCTCTCTCTCCCGCGCGGCCGGAGGTCGCCGCCGCCGCCGACGCCCATCGCCGCCGTTCCGCGCCTCCCCGCTCGAATCGGAGTCCACGGCGAGCTCCGCCGTCGCCTCCTCTACCTCCTCGCCACGATTCGCCTGCCGGGACGCCGCGCGCGCGCCGGAATCGCCGCCGACATCCGCGCTGTCCGTCGCCGCATTTTGTCGCCGCCGGCGACGTTCCGGTGACCATATGGCTCCGTCCCGCCGCCACTCGCCTCCCCGCGACGCCCTCGCGCGTATCCGCTCGGTCCCAGCGTCGCGGACGTGCTGGGGTGAGCGGAGCATCCTCGCCCGAGCTCGGCAGAGCTTCCATGGCGTCGCTGACGTCACGCCGACGCAACACGGGCCCCACTGTCAGCTTTTTCGTATTTTCCATAATTGTTTTCCATAAATAATAACACCCTGTCATGTGGGTCCTCCTGTCAATTTTTAAAATAATTACATAAAATGCTAAAAACTGAAAAATTCATATCTTTTAATCTGCCATTCAGAAAAATGCAAATAATATACCAAAATTTGCATAAAAATGAAATCTTTACACCTAACGCATTTCCATGCACGATTGAACAACTTTAAAAAAAAAGAACCAATATAACCTTTTAATATTAATTATGGAGATTATGGAAATAACATCTGTCAGCTTTTCGCAGAATTTCATACAAATTACTAAATTCCTTACAAGTGGGCCCCATATTATTTAGACAATTTCCACAAACTGATAAATACTTTAAAACCAACAACTTCAAAACTTTCCATCCAAAAAATGTGAAAAAATAACTCAAAATGACCACAAAAAATAAATTCTAATTAACTATGGCAAAATGAAAACATATTACACATTTCAATTTGGTAAAAAATTGGGAAAAACCTATATGCACTTGCTCCAATTATATGGAGTTGAATTAAAAAAAAAATTCTAGCTATGGAATTCAAATGAAAAATATTTACATTTCCACCCATTGTGGACTTAATTTAAAAATTGATAGTTTTTGCACATTCCAAATTGCTTAAAAATTGGAAATACACTAAAATATATCAATATGCTCACAAAAAAAACATGCCAACTATTTACGGCAAAAAACAAACATGTTCGAAGATTTTGAATTGGTGTATACTTCGAGAAAAACGAAATGCACATCCTCTAATTATGTCAAGTTGAATTTAATAAATGCTCTTATAATGCACTTCCTCCAAAAATGGACTTAAATTGGACATTTCAATTTGGTTAATATTTGCATATAATCTAAATGAACTTCCTCTAAATATGGAATTCAATTAAATAAATGTGCATTTTCACTCATTACGAACTTAAAATAAATATTACTGAAAATATAGACATATTCGAGCATTCCAATTTGCTTAAAAAAATGTAATACTCCAAAATATATCAACATGCCCACAAAAATGAATTTACTCCAAGCTGGTTGCGTGATATAGTGAGTTCATCGCATTCACGAACTACAACATCTTCACGAACTTCCGCGCCATCTTCCCCTCCCCGGGCAACATGCACACCCTGTTTGTATTAGCCAGTTGCTTAGTGTCTCACCTTACCGGTAGGAATTAAACACTACAAGAACTATAGTATACTGGTGCACATGTCACATACCTTTCGTACTGTTGCAAATCGACGGCTTGAGCTTCTCGAACCAAGTAAGCTGCACGTTAAGAGAATTGTTCAGAAGCTTGAACTGAACAAGCTTGTTCCTCTCGTAGAAGCCGACATCCATCGCTGTTGCACCACCTACAGCAAAATTTACGCCTTTGGAGACGTCCGAGCTGTTTTGCAGGGAGGCTCGAAGAAGAGGGAGACCAAACTGCTCGGCTGCAAACATGGGAATGAAAGGTGTCGGTACAAAACCAAAACAGAACGTGTACTCATATATTCCAAAGACTACATGCTCAAATTTTCAGCAAATTGTTCGTCTGGTACAACAGATCAGACTGGCATGACTTACCGATGAAATCAACAATGACTCTCCCGTCACTGATGCGGCCCGTAGGGTGGCCAAAGAAGGTCATGCCGTAAGGAGGCTTGTCCTGCCACACAGGCATCGCCGGAGTAGCAGCCATGATCACGAAGTTGCCGGTGTCGATGTAGGAGTCTCCGAAGGTAAACATCGAGGTGAAGTAACGCGAGTCAGAGGTCACACCGTGGAGACATGAGAGGAAGAGAAGCGAGAAGAAGAGAGTGAGCTCCATGCCGGCTAGAACTTGGAATCCTGAAGAACATTCAAAGGTGCGGCAGGGCTAGTTATAGTGAGACGCTAGCTGCCCGGCTGCTATTCTAGAAAAGGAAGCAGTCTACTTTGTGAATCAAGCGAGTACCGAGCTGTCCCTTTCTGCTCAGGATTTGTAGTCCTGGATGTATTTATTGCTTTAATTATGATAAAGTCGTGTTTTAAGATGCTTCCAAATTAATAGGAAGCGTTCATTTTTGTTGATCCGGTGGCTAATGTTAGTACTATAAACTTAGGAGTAAGATGTTACGGAGTATCGAAGATTACTTAGGGAATGAATACAATTAAAGGAAGTAAATTATAGCATCATTTTGAAGCACAAAGTATATAAGGAAGAAATAATTATGCTTTCCCAATTTTAGTTTCCTTATAATCTTTACTACCATGCATAGTCACATGCTAGTATTTTTTTTAAATTTGACAAAAATGTTCCATTGGGAGAAGATTTTCTTTACTGAACATATATTGACTATTCATTCCTTAAGCAATTTGGAGAAACTGTGTGTTTGTCGTCAGTAACTAACACATAGATCATGTATGCACTGGCGGATCCCAGATTTTTTTACGTAAATGCAGTTGGATTTGAGACAAAACATAAGAATATATGTTTATGACCGCCACACTCGTCGGACAAGTCGATAATATAATAATTGATTTCGTACAATAAATGTATCGTTCTTGGTGTGTTTCTTTTCTTTCAAGCCTAACAAACTTAAAAGAAGATAATTCTGTTCAATGTTTTATATTTCATATGCTTGTGCTGCTAAACAACCAAAACCAGTAAATCATATCCCATAAAAGTTCCATACTAGCTACAGTAGCTTCTAGTGCTAGCATGTGTACACGAGATGTTTGGCCCTGTATATAAAATACTTACGGATCAACTATCGACGGACTTAGATGCCGCGACGGCACGGCACGGCTGCAGCCAGGCAGCGAGATCGTATCCTTAATTCCTGATGATCTGATCTGAGAGATCTCTGGTGCAGCAGCGGCGCGTGTGGATGGCAACCGGCGGCAGCGGCGCAGTGGCAGTGCCCTGGCGACGAGACGCAGTCCCGCATGAGAGACTAGATCAGATCCAGAAACGCTTCTGCTCGAACGTGCGAGGGCTCGCACGGTCGAGTCGCACGTCGCTGGCTTCACCTGCCGCGCCACGGCGCAGGACGACGCGTACGTGCGGGGCCACCTACCTACGTACGGTGTGCACTCTGCAACAGCAGTACAGCACATGGATGGACGGAGTGCAGCTAGCTGCTAGCTTGCCTCCGATCCCTTTTCGATATCCTTTTTTTCTCTCACAGCCCCGCCTCCTTTTTTTTCTATCTACTAGTACATGGCTTGGACAACTCTTTTTGTTTCTTTTTTTGCTATTCCCTTACGTGCTAAAAGAAAATATTCTATTTTGTATGAAAATTATTTTTCTGAGACCAAATTTATTTTGATTTCCCTTTTTGGTCAGTGGTTTTCAGGGTAAAAAATAACGGCCCTAAGAGTTCATGTTCAATTTTTCTATTCCCTTTTTACTATTCACTTTACGCGCTAAAAACAAAATATTAGGTTTTTTGCTTGCAAAAAATACCCAACATGTTTTTCAATTCCCTTTTTGGGACGGTAGTTTTTTAGGGTAAATAAAAATAGGCGGGGAATAGGACAAGTCCACTTTCTACTAGTACAAGAAATTAGAATAGAAAAGAACTACCACTTTGTACTAGTATAAAATTAAAAAACCTAATTCAGACTACTATGCATTTTGGTCATAATATATTCCAGAAGGACAATAATATCTAGTAAAAAATAACAAAATGTAATTATGATGGCTATTATGGCAACATAATATACATCTACTTTTCTTTTAGGTTGGTAATTCATGGTATAGATGTTTGGTAACACCTTCGTTAGTTTTATGATCGGTAACTTGCTTGCTAGATACTTGGTATCATCATGCATTAGTATTTAGATTGATAATTCATGCGCTAGATGGTTGGTAACACGTTAGTCAGTCCTGGGATCGGTAACTTGCTTGGTAGGTACTTGGTATCATCATCTACTAGTTTTCAGATTGGTAATTCGTGCGCTAAATGATTGGTAACACTTTAGTTAGTCCTAGGATCGGTAACTCGCTGGCTATGTGGCTGGTATCATCATGTACTAGTTTTTAACTTGGTAATTCGTGCGCTATATGCTTGATAACACTTCAGTTTAGATCTAGGATTGATAACTTGCTTGCTATGTGCTTGGTATTATCATCTACTAGTTTTCAGGTTGGTAATTCGTGCGCTAGATGCTTGGTAACACTTTAGTTAGTTCTAGGATCGGTAACTCGCTGGCTATGTGGGTGGTATCATCATGTACTCGTGCTCTAGATGCTCGGTAACACTTTAGTTTTTACGGGGGGGGGGGGGGGCTAACTTGCTTGCTATGTACTTGGTATCATTATGCACTAGTTTTTTAGGTTGGTAACTAGTGCTCTAGATCCTTGGTAACACTTGGTATAATCATGTACTAGTTTTTTAGGTTGGCAACTTGTGTGCTAGATGCTTGGTGACACTTTAGTTTTATAGGGGTCGGTAACTTGCTTGCTATGTACTTCGTGTCATCATGCTCTTGGTTTAGGTTGGTAACTCGTGCCCTAGATGCTCGGTAACACTTTAGTTTTTATGGGGGTTGGTAACTTCCTTGCTATGTACTTGGTATCATCATGCACTAGTTTTTTAGGTTGGGTAACTAGTGCTCTAGATGCTTGGTGACACTTTAGTTTTATAGGGGTCGGTAACTTGCTTGCTATGTACTTCGTGTCATCATGCTCTAGTTTTAGGTTGGTAACTCGTGCCCTAGATGCTCGGTAACATTTTAGTTTTTATTGGGGGGTCGGTAACTCCCTTGCTATGTACTTGGTATCATCATGCACTAGTTTTTTAGGTTGGGTAACTAGTGCTCTAGATTCTTGGTAACACCTTAGTTTTTTAGGTTGATAACTAGTGCTCTAGATCCTTGTTAACACTTGGTATAATCATGTACTAGTTTTTAGGTTGGTATCTCGTGTGCTAGATCCTTGGTGACACTTTAGTTTTATCTGTGTCGGTAACTTGCTTGCTATGTACTTGGTATCATCACGCTCTAGTTTTAGGTTGCGAACTCGTGTTCTAGATGCACGGCAACACTTTAGTTTTTACACAGGGGGGGGGGGGGGGGGGGGGATCGGTAGCTAGTTTTTTAGTTTGGTAACTCGTGCTATAGATGCTTGGTAACACTTTAGTTTTTATGGGGGGGTCGGTAACTTGCTTGCTATGCACTTGGTATCATAATGCACTAGTTTTTAGGTGGGTAACTCGTGCTCTAGATGCTTGGTAACACTTTAATTTTTATAGGGTGTTGGTAACTTGTTTTTGCTATGCACATTTTTAACAATGATTTTTACAATCGTTTTGTTTTAGTAGTTACCAAAGTTTCGAACATCTACCCTCCAACGTTCATGCGATGATGTTACCAAGGTGTTGCAGAGAATTCCTTATTTGGCCCTTCCTTAAAATCGTCTTCCCTATTTGGCCCTGAAAAAAAGTTCTTCCCAATTTGACACCTTAATTTCATTTTTTTTTCATAATATGGCCTTTTAGTGCATTCTGAGCATTAGAAAGACTCTTTTGCCCTTCATAAATAATGTGACAAAAAAAGGGTATCAGTGTGCTTTGACCTTTAATCTGCCCCTTCAAGAAATTTTTGTAATAAGTTTTGTTCCCCCATATATTTTGTAAATATTATAACTATTTGATGCACTCCAATTTTATAAGCAGATGGACAGAGTTGTCATAGACGTCTTGGTGACGTCTGATTTTTTCACGTTTTCAGTCCCGGGGAAGCCCACAGCGACGGCACAACGTGGCGGCTGTCGAGGAAGAAGAAGGGGAAAAATGAGGAAAGAAGGAAGAAGAAGGGAAAAAAATATGGGGCTGACATGTGTACCCCATGTCCAAATTTCTTTGAAGATTGAGGCAAGAGGTTTCTGCATTGGTCTTGAAATTGAGAATCTTGGAGATTGATCAAATGATCAAATTTTAAGAATGCACCAGCCTGTTGCTTAACAATAGTTAGATTCAAACATTTTCTATATATGCATGTTTGTCCATATGTGTGGCAGTAAGTTAATTTTTTCTCTTTTTTTATCCCACTCAATGATTTAGGTTGCTATATTAATCTGATTTTATACTAGTGGAAAGTGGTAGTTCTTTTTTGTTCCAATTTTTGTACTAGTAGGAAGTGGGGTTTTCTATCTCCCACCCATTTTTTTCACCCTAAAAAATCACTGGCCCAAAAAGGGAATTGATAAAATTTACTACTCCCTCCGTCCAAAAATAACTGTCTTAGATTTGTCAAAAAGTGGATGTATCTAGACACGAAACATGTATAGATACATCCACTTTTGTACAACTTTGAGACACTTATTTTGGGACGGAGGGAGTAGGTATTTTTGTTGGTTACTAAAATTTTCTTTTCATTTACCACCAAAAGGGAATAGCATAGAAAATCACTGATTCAAATATACGCGCCAAAAGGGAATAGGTCCCGATACGTATAAGTGTACGTGCGAGAAAAGGGAATAGGAAAAGAATACAGAGACGTACCCCCGTGAGCATCCAATGCGCGAAAAAAGGAATAGGGAGCAGCCTCGTAGCGCACGTGGGCTGAAATAAGGGAGCAGCCTCGGGCGGAAAGGGAATTGCACGTGGGTCGCGCGCACGGAAAGGGAATACACGGGCCGCGCGGAATATTTCCTATTCGGGACTGTCCGAAATCGTGCGAGCGATCGCTACCTGTCGAACGTGCGAAAGATAGCCTCCCCCGATCAGATCAGTGATCGATTTGCATCTGTGTTTTTTTTATCTGCATATTTGGTATGCACATGGGCTATTGGGTTGGGCTTCTATTCGACTCGCCAGTCCCTCATGCGGGCGGGACATGGAAATTTGTCGGTTGTTAGTTGTAAGCATATGGTTGTAAGTCCATACTCCCTCCGCTCCTAAATAGGCGACATATAAATTTATATTAAAGTTAATCTTTTTAAAATTTTGACCAAGTCTATATAAGAAATATGAAGGTCTACCATACCAAATCATTATCACTAGATCCATCAAAAGATATTTTTTGCATTATATTTATTTAATATTGAACTCACTCCGATTGAAAATGAATGTCACATATTTGTCAAAATATGGAAGTATCTACACACTAAATACGACTAGATACATACATATTTAGAAAAATATGTGTCAACCATTTTCAATCAGAGAATAGTTGTTAATATTGTGTTCGATATATTTGGTCAAACGTACAGTATCAACGTTTTTACTAAATTTGTACACCACCTATTTAGAGACGGAGGGAGTATTCTTATTCTACTATATTTAACCAAATTATTGGCATCAATGCTTATTTTGACCATAATCAATTTTTTTACCGTGCCAGTTCTGACAACTTGATTGAGCAACATATGGGAAATTACATATGTTCGAAAGTGGCGATTGAGGTGTTTTGAAGCCCGAGCTCCATGTAGCTCTTTAAAAAAAATCATACATGAATTTTAAGTTTTCAAAATCTGAAAAAAAAAATCAGAAGTAGATAATGATATGATCTACAAGTGTACAAAATTTCAACCCGAAATTCGTTATATGTTAGGCTGCGCAAAAAAGATGAAAAATGAGTGGATCTAGGTGGTGATAGTGCAGAATTTCAGGAACTTGAAATTTTGCCATATTTGTCTTTTTGTATAGTGTAAAATAATACGATTTGCATTGAAAATTTGCACACTTGCAGAGGTAGGATTTTTGTTTCGAAATTTCTGAAACTAAAAAATGCTTATTTTGATTTATTTATTTTAAACGAGCTACATGGAGGTTGGTCTCAATTTGCACTTTCCACGAAAGTGGCACCATATCTTCGTTGTCCATAAGAGTTTTATCTGTGTGTCCTGGATTTAATGAGGAGAGACTGGATTTTACCACCTCTTACCATAGATATGATCCCATATTCAACATTCAATTAGACTAACATAGTCTTAATTTTGTGAGTGTATTGCACTATATATTTGGTACTCATTCCCTGGAATGCCGCCTCCGCTCCCTGACGGTAGACGCCCTGCATCTTTCCATCAGAGAGCGATGGATGTACTGGCGCACGCGCTCCAAGGTTCGCTACGCTCTGGAAGGGGATGAAAACTCTGGGTACTTCCATGGTTTTGCCTCCTGCAAGCGTCGGAAAAACTCTATCCCAGTCCTCCTCATCAACGGCGTCGAGCACACTGACCATGTTGCGAAAGCTGACATCCTTGCCACCTTTTTTCGTGGCCTTCTCGGGACCGCTACCCCCTGCACTTGGAACTTCGACCTGGCCGACCTCTACCCTGCCCTCACGCTGCCCCCCAACCTTTCCGCCCCCTTTTCGCCCACCGAGATCACTGACGCGCTCTTCGCCATGAACAAGAACTCCAGCCCGGGGCTCGATGGCTTCGGTCCGAGTTTTTTCTCCAAGTTTTGGTCTATGCTCTCTCCTGATGTGATTGCCATTGTCGACGACTTCTTTAACCACACGATCGACCTTACCAGGATCAACAGGGCCCACCTTATTCTTCTTCCCAAATTTGAAGCCGCCCAAACTCCGGAGACTTCCGACCCATCTCCCTGCAAAATTGTATCGTCAAAATCATCACTAAGGCTCTCACCACTCGCCTCCAATCTTCCATCCACGCTCTGGTTGACCCCGACCAAACGGGGTTTTTATCCGGGCGCCGCATCTCCGAAAACATTATCTACGCCGCCGACCTCGTCAGGTGCTGTCACGCCAGGAAAGTGCCTACCCTCGTCTTCAAGATCGACTTCCGCAAAGCCTTCGACTCGGTCAACTGGGACAGCCTTATCCTCATCCTCCGTGCTCGCGGCTTCGATGACCGCTGGTGTCATTGGATGCGTTCCATCCTCGACACTGGACACACCGCCATTGTTCTCAACGGTGTTCCGGGGCCCTGGATTCAGTGCAAGAATGGGCTCCGACAAGGCGATGCCCTGTCCCCCTACCTCTTCATCATTGTTGCCGACGTCCTCCAGATGATGATCCGCTCCGCTTCCCATCGTGGACTTCTGAGACACCCTCTGGAAGACTCCTCCCATCCTCCAGTTCTCCAGTACGCCGACGATACCCTGATCCTCTGCCGTGGAGATATCGACAACGCCACCAACCTTAAGCGGATTCTCGATGACTTTGCTGCTGCCACGGCACTCGCGATCAACTTCCACAAATCTTGCTACATCCCATGCACACCGACAGCACTCTTGCATCAGCCATCGCGTCCATTCTCGGCTTCCCATTTCTTCTTTCCCCCAACCCTACCTCGCTCATCTCTTCTTTCGACCGTAGACTCTCCGGGTGGAGTGCCATGCTGCTCTCTTCCGGAGGACGCCTGGTCCTCTGCAACGCTGTTCTTAACAACCTAGCCACTTACTTTATGTGCTCCTTCCTGCTTCCCCGTGGTGTGATTGAGGCGATTGACAAGCGGAGACGTGTTTTTTTCTAGACGGGTAAGGACACTTGCTCCGGGGCCCGCTGCCTAATCGCTTGGGACAAGGTTTGTTTTTCTGTGCAGGCAGGTGGCTTCAGGATGAGGGACCTCCAACGGTAAAACACTGCGCTCCTGATGAACTTCGTCCACAAGCTCCACCAAAACGAGGATCTCCCGTGGAAGGACTGGTTCTTCGCCAAGCCGGCTCCGACCTTGGCGTCGCCTCTTCACGACCCTCCTTCATCGACAACATTGTTACCCACTGCCTCCCACTTTACCGCTCACTCACCAGCTGCACCATCCATGACGGACGTCACGTCTCTTTTTGGCTTGACAGGTGGCTCCCTGGAGCTACCCTCCACGTCAGGTACCCTGCTTTGTTCTCCCATTGCACCAGGCCTCACATCTCCGTGTCTGCGGTCTCCTCCGACGGACTGCCTCTCCAGCCCCGGCTATCGACTGCTGCGGCTTGCGAGCTTCGCGTCATCCAGCACATCATCGACAGTGTGTTGCTCGACACTCTCGAGGACGAGAGACGCATGGCGTGGGGGGGCCGACACCGCCGTCACCTCCCGCTCCTTCTACCGCGCCATGGCCACCGGTGGCCAGCTCGACGCCTCCGCCATCATCTCCTGGGGATCCCGCCTCCCCTCCAAGATCAAGATCTTCTGCCACCTCGCCGACGCCAGCCGCCTCAACTCGCGCGCAAACCTTCACCACAAAGGTTGTGCGCCTTTCGACGCCTGCGAGCGATGCCGAGACACCGAGACCTGCTGCCACATCTTCTTCAACTGCCCCGTTTCCCGCGACACTTGGACGAGGCTAGGGGTCGCGACCACACCAACCGCCTCGTTGTGGGATATTCAGTGCCCGGCCGCCCTCGCTCTTCGACTCGACGTGTGGCGCTTAGGGGTGGCGGCCACCTTGTGGAACCTATGGAAGGCCCGCAACGACGCCACCTTCAACGCAAAGTCTACCACACCTCCCGAGATCCTCCGCCGTGCCGCCGATGACATCGATCTTTGGGGACACCGCTACCCGCAGGCGGCCCGACCCGATATTGACACTGTCTGCGCCTACATTCATAGTTGTTCTTTATGATTCTTGCTTTGTCGGACGTCTCCGACGATGATGTAACTCTCCCCCCTACCCCACTATTTTTCTGATCAAAACTTTGTATGCGTTGTGCGGTCGATGCCCCTTTGGTGGGCGTTTACTTCGAGTTATATAACAACCGGTGGGGAATTCTCTTCCCCCCCGGCAATCTCGAAAAAAAATATTTGGTACCCGTAAGGTAGTACAGCCCATTTGATATTTCTCTCTACAAATCAACCTTCATATTAGAAAAACGATAAAGAGACAATGCATTGGGAGTGCCCTAGTTGCGACAGATGATCTTTCCCCAAGCACGAGTGAATGTACGCGTGATCTAAAACCTAGAATCATCTGAGAGTGATGCCCTTGTCATGGAGCAGGCGTGATCTCCTTTTTGAGAGAAAGCATGCGCGGTCTAGGCATGGAGAAATGGTCTCAACAGTTGACTTAATCCAGCACTAAAGCTAAGTTGAAAATCACCAAGTTCAGCGAGGAAAGGGACTGGGCGAGGCCGAACGATTCCGAGGCGTAGGATAGTTCGGCGGTAAATGAAAGATAAATTTCTGATTCACACCTCAAGAAAAAAAAAACTTTGCAGGCGAGTAATGGTAGTAATTACACCATGACATGCAGACTGGAGAGCATGCCATAGACCTGCGGTCATGTTGCAAATCGCTGGCTCGACTTTCTCGAACCAACACTCCCAACTGCACGCTCAGAGAATTATTCGTAAGCTTAAACTGAACCAATTTGCTCCTCTCGTAGAAATCGACCCCGGCTGCCGTTGCGCCCATCAACGGTATAATTTATGCCTATGGAGACGTCCGACTTATTCAGCAGGGAGGCGGCTCCAAAAAGAGTGAGACCAACTCCTGGGCTACAAGCCTACAACCATGGGAAAGAGAAGTGTCGGCGCAGAATCAAAATCGAACATGTACTCAGACTTCGAACAAGTCAGCGCTTCTTTGTTAGGTAGTTCGGAGTGAATCTCCGGCTGCTATGAATGAGACAGCCCAACTTGGCAATGAACCCGATGGATATAGGCATATAGCAATAGCGTAAACTGTAGGTCAGGCTACGGAGGCATGAGAGGAAGGGTGTGTTCGGTTTGATAATCTGATGGAATGGAATGGCACGGTTCCATTCCTAGGAAGGATTCTCGCGTTCGGTTCTGATTATTTGTGTGTAATGGCATTTGTTCAGATTACAACACTGCATCTCTCTTGCCGTCTTGATTCGTCTTCCTTCTGCAGTGACTTGAAGCTCTCGTAGTGTACCTACTTGGGCGTGAATTCTATTGTTCCATCGTCGATTCAAGAATCATTAGGCACCTGCATTTTCTCTTGCTGAACTTTCTTCCGTTTATCAGTTTTGTAAGGAAGAGTGTGCAGTCATGGTGTACTGATGATTGGTTTTCCCGCTTTGACTATTCATCACGTCACTTTCTTCCTATCAGCTCTGATAGTGGTTTAATATCAGACTTGTGAAATTAAATGTCTTTCAGTTTATATAGTCTTCTGAAAAAAGTACACCTTATATATCTGTAGCGGTTCATATTTGCCATTGAAAGATTGAGGAATATTTGTTGTATTACTTGATTCTAGATTGATTACAATGAGTCACGGTGGGCTATATATAAGGGGTACAAGACTTGGAGACTACGAAACCTAGTAGAGATAGACTTGGAACACAATCCTAAATTACCAAATATACCTAATACGTAATATACTCTAACACCCCCCGCAGTCGGATCGGTAGTGACGCGGACAGCTGGAGCGTCGCGGACGGTCTGACTGGAGCACAAGCCGAAGTCGCGAACTGTAGAGGGAGCCGAGATGATAGCCCATGATGCCGATGTCGATGTAGCCGAGTTGTGGGCACTGTAGTTGTGATCGATGTTGCCGTTGTTGGGGTAGTTGAGGTAGATGTTGTGGAGTTGGTGTAGACGAGGTAGGCATCATGCCTTGCCGAGCTTGCCAGACTCAGGAGCACGTCGGGACGAAGGCACGCGCCGGTGTTGCCAGTACCGGACATGCGAAGACAGGAACCACCATGAACCTTGCGAGTCATAGTCGGATGAAGAAGCAGACAAGATCTCCGATCGGTCGGTGCGTAGAGCAGATTTTCCGCTGTTGTTGCCGGAGTAGACGAAGGTTGCAGAAAGTAAATTTAGCAAAAATAAAAATAGACTGCAACTCTGGTGGCTCTGTTTGTGGTGGACGAAGACGGCATGGTGGTTGTTGAAGACGTTTGAGCTTGTAGAGCTAGTAGTTCGTGGATGTTCTTATTGTAGAAAATTGTCGGCGATGATGACCACGAGCATTGTTGGTGCAGCCCTTGTGTTGACAGCGAGACGCGTACTTGGGGAAGAGCTTGTCCGGTCGATGTTGTCGAAGACGATCCGGCGTGGTGACGACGTGCGGAGTCTTGGCACGGTCGAGGACGAGGAGTTGCCGGAGATGAGTCGATAACCTGTTGGAGTGGCGCACGAGGACGACAGGCGGCAGGCGACACAATCCGATCTATGTTTGGCGAAAGAAGAAGAAATGCCGGTCAAGTGGCCGGCAAGAAAATTTCGACAACTAAAGATCTAATCTACTATTTGCGCGCCCCGGCGAGTTGAATCTCGCCGGGGGCGGCGCGGCGGAAGCGTTGGTGGCTAAACCCTAGGCTGCGGAGCGGATTGCTCTGATACCATGAAAGATTGAGCAATATTTGTTGTATTGCTTGATTCTAGATTGATTACAATGAGCCACGGTGGGCTATATATAAAGGGGTACAATACTTGGAGACTACGAAACCTAGTAGATATAGACTTGGAACACAATCCTAAATTACCAAATATACCTAATACGTAATATACTCTAACAGCCATGTCTGTTTTTTCTTCGTTGCCTTGTATCTATCATGTCGGATTACATTTAACTAAATAAACGGGAATGACCGTGTACAGAAGGTAAGAATGTTCTAGTGAGCAAACCAGAGGATGACTAGCTAGTTAGTATATACCCATTGTCGTGACCGTGTATTTTGATCTTGCCCGGGCCGCTAGGTACGCTCAAGTCAGGTTAATTATACTCATGATCACCATATGCTCTGATTCTTATGACGTGCCAGAGGCAGACCCTGTTAATATTACACTCATGAATTGCCTCTACATTACAGGCTAAACTGTCGGCAAATAAAATAGAAACTCGGAATCATCCAAAATAAAATACTTAGATGATGTGACGTGCCCATTTGTATCTTCTCTTCTTGGCTCTCTTTTCACTCTGGTTCGGCGTAGGTTCCCACCAGCTTTGAGCGTATCCACTCGCCAACTTTGACTTGCTGGTACTGATTACAGGAATCTTTCTCATTGATATCTCCGATCGATAACAACCATGCTGTACATAAGCATTGCTGTTGGCTCAATGAGCTGTCTTACCCACAAAAAATATAGCTGGATCCTGATCTATATATGTGGGCACGAGGAACTCATCAACAAGAGCCGGAGAGTGTGTTCTGGGTGGTAGAGAGCAGCATAATCTTGTACACCACATCGTTGGTTTATTCCTAGAGGATCGCTTCTTGGACACGAGGGTGTGCCTACATAGACAGGTCGAGCTAGCTAGCCATGGAGATTGCCATGCTGGCTATCAAGCCCGTCCTTGCGAAGCTCGGCGACTTACTTATAGGCGAGTTCACCCTCGGGAATCGTGCAAGGAAAGGCATCGAGTCTCTCGTGACAGAGTTGACGCTGATGCACGCCGCCCTCCACAAGGTGGCCAAACTGCCTCCGGAGAAGCTCGACGAGGGAGTCAAGATCTGGGCCGGAAAGGTGAGAGAGCTATCGTACCAGATGGAGGACATCGTTGATGCCTTCATGGTGTGTGTGGAGGATCAAGGTGAGGCTGCCAATCCTCCAAAAAACAAAGTAAAGAAGTTACTCAAGAAGACCACCAAATTATTCAAAAAGTGGAAGGGGCTCCATCGAATCTCCCATGAACTCGAAGAAGTGGTTGGTCAGGCCAAACAATTGGAGGAACTGCGCCAAAGGTATGAGTTGGAAGAAGGTGTTGGTCAGGACACCGTCGTCGGCGCTACAGGTACTAGTGTTGACCCTCGCATGATCGCTCTGTACACAGATGTGACGGAGCTCATCGGAACCGAAGAAACAAGTGATGAGTTGATCGATATGTTGACCGTGGGTGATGATTTGTCCAAGCATCCACTGAAGACGGTCTCCATCGTTGGATTTGGTGGGTTGGGCAAGACGACTCTCGCCAAAATAGTGTATGACAAGATCAAAGTGCAATTTGATTGTTGTGCTTTTGTTTCAGTTTCTCAAAATCCTGATACACAAAAAGTTCTCAAGAATATTCTCTATGATCTTGACAAGCACAAGTTTGAAAACATTCATAATGTAATGAGGGAGGAAAAACATCTCATCGACGAACTCATTGAATTCCTTACCAATAAGAGGTATGTGTGCTTACTTTGTTGATTACTAACTACTATTCGTTTTTTGCTAAAGTAATCACATTGTTTTGTAGTGGCATATACGCATTTCAATAACAACCGTTGGTATATTTTTAAGAATCATACACTTAGGTCATTTGATAGTGATTTACAATGTTTTTGTAAATACTTCAAGTTTTCTAACGCCTTTTTCACACACATATTCACCATTTAATAATATCCTCATAATAGAAAAGGTCTTACATATATATATTGACTGCTATGCCGACTAACTCTAGAAAATATTCACATAGGTACATGATTGTAATTGATGACATATGGGATACAGAGGCGTGGAAAATAATTAGGTGTGCATTCTCCAAGAAGAGTCCTGGGAGTCGATTAATCACGACAACCCGTATTGTCAGTGTTTCTGAAGCATGCTGCTCTTCTAGTGATGATATCTACAGAATGAAACCTCTTCCTCATGATGTATCAAGACAACTCTTCCATAAAAGAATATTTTTCCATGAGACAGACTGTCCTCCGGAATTGGTGCAAGTATCTGAAGACATCCTAAAAAAATGTGGAGGGATACCATTAGCCATCATTACAATAGCAAGTCTCCTGGCTAGTAATGGTCAAATAAAAGGAAATGACCACTGGTATCGTTTGCCTAATTCCATTGGTCGTGGACTCACAGAAGATCAGAGTGTTGATGAGATGAAGAGGATATTATTACTTAGCTATTATGACCTACCTTCTTATATGAAACCTTGTTTATTATATTTAAGTATCTATCCAGAAGACCACAAGATTTTGAGAGACGAGCTTGTATGGAAATGGATCGCCGAAGGTTTTGTCTATGGTGAAAAACAAGAAACTACCTTATATGAGCTTGGTGATAGCTACTTCAGTGAGTTAGTAAACAGAAGTATGGTCCAGCCAATAGACATTGATTATGATGATAAGGTAATAGCATGTCGTGTACATGACATGGTGCTTGATCTCATATGTTCATTGGCAAACGAAGAGAACTTCATCACTATTTTGGATGGTACCGAGAGGAAGATGTCTAATTCTCAAAGCAAGGTCCGGAGGTTGTCAGTCCAAAATAGCAAGGTAGATGTGGCTACCAACGGTATGACACAAGTGAGATCTCTTACTGTTTTCAGAGATAATGTTGCTGAACGAGTGTTGAGTATTTCACGTTTTAAAGTGCTGCGGGTGTTGCATTTGAAAGGTCGTGGTATCTCTGATGTTGAGCATGTGGGGAATTTATTGCAGCTCAGATACCTAGGGTTAAATTATTTCAGTGTTAAGAAGCTTCCGATGGAAATAGGGAACCTGCAGTTTCTGCAAACCCTGGACCTAAGAGGCTGTCTTATAGAAGAATTGCCATCCAGTGTTGTTCGGTTGAGACGTCTGAAGTGCCTATACCTAACCAGATTTTATAATACCGAGCTCCCGCCTGGAATAGGTAACTTGACTTGCCTTGAAGTGCTAGAGCTACCACTGAAGGCAGCAATTTGAATCACCGTTTTGTGGAAGAGCTGGGCCATCTGACCAAGTTGAGGATCCTCCGGATTGATTGTGGATGTTTGGATGAGAGCATGTATACAACTTTAGTGGAATCCCTAAATAATTTGCAGAAATTGGAAATCCTATTTATAAATAATAGGGCCGATAGTGGAAATGCCGCGTTTATGCCTGAAGGCTGGGTGCCCCCTCAACAACTCCTCAATTTAAAGCTTTGGTTAACTCCATACTCGTTCCTAACACTGCCGTCATGGGTTAATCCTTCCTCGCTTCATGTTCTGTCGTCCCTTGAGATAGAGCTGAAGGAAGTGAGACGGGAGGACATTCAGATCCTTGGAATGCTGCCCGCTCTTCTTCATCTCTACTTGGAATGTGTTGAACCGAGTGACTCACTGGAAACTGAAATGGAGATGTTTGTCCTTACCCCTGATTCCTTTCCATGCGCCAGAGAGTGCATCTTCGGAATTAGGATTCCTATCGTGCCATCTACCTTTCCACGAGGAGCTGCGCCAAGGCTTAAAAAACTTTTGTTCAGCTTCCCGGTCAAGTGGATCTCCCGTAGGGACTTGGATTTGGGCATGTCACATCTCCCTTCCCTCAAGAGCGTCATGGTTGGACTACATTGGTCAGGTAGAGCCGCCGATGCAGAGCGGAGGAAAGTCGAGGCTGCGCTGATGGCAGCAGCGAAGGACCATCCCAACAGCCCCGCAATTAAAATTTGTTAACAGAAAAAGGTACGTACACTAGTCGCACAGTCTCTTGTTTATTCACCTTTTCAGTTGAGGCGGCCGGAGTACTAGGTCGATACATTGGTAGCATGCATGCGTACATAGGGATCCTTTGGTAGTTTCTTCAGCGTTGGATACTTGTGCTGCAAAGATACTAGGACCTGTTGGCTGTGATTTCTACATGCTACAAGATTACATGTATGAGGCAACCCAGATTAGCAAGCAATCCACTAAGTAGAAGTAAATGTGTTTCTCTGCTTGGATGAACTCTGCGGTTTCTCCTTTTTCTTCTGTAACATTTGACTGAACCATTGCAGGTGGTAGCTAGGAGCTAACAAGTTCTATCGGCCCATGCTTTGCTGTTCGGTCCGTCTCTCCCTAGCGTCGATCCAAGTTCTCATCCTGTCTGCTCATGTCTGGCCGGATTCTCTTCTTGCTTCAGCTGCGGTTCCACCAATTCGAGAACCACATAGGTCTGATGTGCTGCTAGCTGGTTTTCCTGCTTTAGTTCTGTATACTACACTGCTTTGTTTGTAAGAGCTTTCAGGCTCGATGTTCACTCTCAAGACTCGTAAAACTAAGATACCCCTTTTCATAGTGCGACCTTCTGTAGGTTGGCGCTCTATTTGTCATGTTGTTTCGCATTCAATGTTGGCAGTGTTCTGTTGATGCGCCGGCTAACAATCTGTATTTCGGCAATCAAGTTACGCGTGCACCTGTATGTTTCTGCTGCATTGTATCTGTACGTTTGCTGAATTGAAGCCTGAATTTTTGTGCACACCGTGTTTGTGGAAATAGACTCAGAAGACAAAACCAAACGTTTTCTTTTTGGGGTGAACAGTCCATGTGCGACGTCGTTGCGGGGAATAGTTCAAAATGCGACGTCGTTGGCTGAAATAGCTCTCGTGCGACGACATCTCGTGGTTTAAATGGCTGATGTGCGACAGTAGGGCTTAACCGCAAGGGACAGGTTAGGGATTGGAATTATGTGAGCCTGGTGGGACCCCCAACTTATCCACATCAGCACAGGACCCACAGGAGCACCTCCGAGCGCGGGACCCACTTCTTGTCCACCTCACCAGCTGGTAGAAAACAGAGCCATCTCGCCCCGTGCCAGAGCCATCCCCGCGAGCTTTTCGACCGTTGCATCCTCTCGTCCCCCTTCTTCTCCGGCGACAACATGCAGCAACGCCGGCGGTAGAGGTATGTCGTCGAGCTCCGCTTCCGCCTCCCAGTGTCAATGGCCGCGCTACGGTCCAGTGCCGCTGGGAAGGTGCCCTGATGGCCCACGGACGGCGCCCCTAAAGCGGCGGGTCACCACGAGCGACAAGAATGGCAACGCCGGGCGCGAGTTTGTGAAATGCGAGAGCAAACCAGAGCTGGGGAAGGTGAGATCTGAGTTTCCCCTCTCCCAATATCGTTTTATTCCTCAATTTTGGGTTTTCATCCGATTTGAGAATTAGGATTAATATTTCCTATTTTCAGAATCTGGTGACATGCAACCATTTCGAGTGGCTTGATGAGTACATCAAAAGGATTGAAATGGAGGGCACATTCCTGGGGCTCAATTTGCCGTCGGCGGTGGAGCAATTGGGATCTGCTACGGGGGTTTGTACGGTGCAGAATGTGGATGGGGTTGCGGAAGTGAAGGCTGCTGAGTTGGGGTTGAAGGAGTTGAAGAAGATGAACAAATAGCCAAAGAAACTTGTCGATCTGAAGAAGCAGGACAATCTGATGGCTGCAATTTTTTATTTATATGCAATTGCTCTTGGAGTTGTCTATGTGCTGATCATTATTCATTAAACAATGTAATTAGTGTTGCAGTTAGCTTGACATGGACAATTTCTGTATGGCTAAGACTTGAAAAAAATGCATCACGAATCCACCCTTTATTTGGTTTGTTTCAGTTCGTATGACAGTGCAAATGTGTGTGCAATGTTTAGTTCAGTAGAAGAAAAAAAATGGACAATGACTAGGAGAAAAGGCCTGGCCCAAGTAAAACCAATTCAGGTCCAATGTTAAAAGAAGTGTTCTCTCGGCAAAAAACAAACGTGCAGAATCTAGGCCCAATAATAAAAGGATGCTTCTTTTTTATTCAGCTTATGTTATTTTACACATATATAGTTTATTTCACTCATCTTAATAGGAAACATGCATCCTTCTCGTCTTCCTTGGAGTCTCCTGTAGCAATGTGACCCGTGACCATGAGCACTACTAGCATATCATCTTTCCTTAGCGTCTCCCTCTGCCCTCTCTTCTTGTTATTTTATTATTTCCTTGTATCATCTTTTAGCATGTTTATACTGAATAATATTTGGTTTAAAAATTTCTATGTTTCTATGTGGGTAAGTGTGAATTTTAAGGGAAAAATATTGAGTCATTGTACAAAATAAAGAGAGGTGAATGTGAAGCTAATTGAGAAGTTAGTGGTTAACTTTTGTTCAAAAAAATTGGTAATTAATTCAAGTGTTCCATGATTACCACATCCATAGTTAAGTTATATTTTGGTACGAGCAAACACTAATATTTTATATGAGCACGAACAAACATGGGTACAAAGATATAGCATCCCCTTACAACATAAATATATAGGGGCATCATCTTACAAGATAGAAAATATAGATAAAGAGGGGCATATATGCCCAAGCAAGAAACAAACCGAAACAAACATGGAAATAAACTACGACGGCAAACAAACATGGAACAACTCCTCCTTGGCTCCTTCTTGGGGGTGGCTCACTCGTCGTCCTCCATGTGGTAGGGGAGGGTGTGCATGTTGCCCGGGGAGGGGAAGATGGCGCGGAAGTTCGTGAAGATGTTGTAGTTCGTGAATGCGATGAACATACCTAGGCTAATTGATTTAGATTTTGACCGCGGTGCACATTGCCGTTGTAGACCACTGCCAGAACCCTTGAGCCGCTGGATGAAATGCCATGCGGCCGCGGAGTCCGACAACGCATAAGGTGGTACTGCTCCGATTTGGTCGAGAAGTAACTACTGTATGTTGGATGGGTCGCTTCCTGAATTGCTCGACCGCGACGCGGAAGCGTTTCCTCCATCTTAAGACTGATCAAGATACACCGGTGCTGTCTCCTACGAAGATCTCGTTGAGCATCCAGAATCAACGGGTGAAACCTTGGAGTGACTCCAAACATGACCGTGAATATTGAGACGAATAGAGTCTAATAGGTCGAGAGAGCGATGGGCTTATCTTTACTGATGTCTCGTATTCCCTATGTCGTTTTGATGCATCTCTCGGGCCGGCTTACAATTCAACTGTCTTCGCCAGATAGCCAGATAAGTCTGTCGTCCATAAGAACATTGAGATACCACATATATCTTTATATATGCACTAACACTGTATTACCACATGGTTGAAGGTTGGTGTGCAGGTACTGTTTTGCATTGATAATATGTTGTAAATGTGGTAATTAAAGTTATGACACTTCCATCTTGGTAGAATAAGAAGGTTTTATTGTATTTTGTATTCGGTTCAGTGGACTTGAGTGCTTATCGAGCCCTTGGCTGGTCACAATGGAGTGTAATTAAGACTAGTAACATGCATTATTAGTCTATGTTACCATCTTCATACTGCAAAATAACATCAAGAGAATAACATAGATGGTCTCATTTATTAGCTTGTAGACTCATCTTTTCTTGCGAAGCGCTATGTGATGGTAACTAGTTATGTTATTCTAATTGTCTCTCTCCTTATTAATTAGCTGCCGCGTCATCTTTTTGCTTAGGTGACATCTAGGTTATCACCTTTATCAGTTGTTATGCAGCACAAAAATTATAGAATCATCTTAATTATTAAGCAATAAATATGCAAACTTGCTTCAGTACAAAAATCATATAATCATCTTAATTATTAAAGTGTTCAAACGAATGCTCCTCATAAAAAAGAGGGAAGGGAACCGTAAATACATTATAAAGTTACATACAAATCTCATGCCACGTTCCACTGATCCACGCAACAAACATGAAAAAATGGAAGACGTCAGGCTGAAGAGGAACATCTCTGTTAGTGATTGCTCGTTGTGTGCGGCTGAAGATTCTTGGAGGCACACCCTGTTAGAATGCTCAATGTCTAGGTGCATACGGGAAAGCTGATGATGATTGATGAACTTCTCGAACCTATGATAGCAACGACAACACCTAGCGCAAAGCAATGGTTGTCAACGATGATCGAATATTTATCACATGAGAGTTTCGCGAGAATGGTTTTGACGTTATGTGCAGCATGGATAACTAGGAGGAAGGTCATTCACGAGAGTATTCATCAAAGCCCTCTCTCTACTCATTTGTTCATCCGCGGATCATTGAATAACTGAAGGACTGTGGAAAGCCAAGTACTATCTCTGTTCCATAATAAACATATAATAACATGTTTTGGTAGGCTAAAATGATCTACCCAAACATGTTAGTTATATTTTGGAACGAAGGTAGTATTATTCAGCATAGTGATGGTAGCACGAGTTCAATCCAGTAGCTTCCATGGAAACCACCGCCCCAGACTTGATTAACAGACCCCTGATTATGTGGGCTGTTGCGGGATGCCTGCTTACAACCCTACCTGTGGGGCGGCCGCATGTTTTCCGATGCCACGATGGTTTTCGTGTAAGGTGAAATACAAACTATTTCAAGTTGAAACTTTTCAGAAGCATAGATCAAGTCGTTGTTCATATCTACTGTTTTTTCGGTAAGTTTTCGAAACTTTAAATGGCGATTAAAAAATAAATAAAAAACCAGGCTACAAATCACCGTGATCCGGCTGCCCTCGAAGCCATTGCTTGCCGGGAGGCACTTTCAGTTGCTGAAGATTTGGCGCAACAACGGATATTAATTGCCTCAGACACAATGCAAGTGGTGGATGATGTTAGGAATGGAACAAGTGGAGTTTAATGGCTCGAAGCTGAAGTTTTCTCAGTTTAAGTTAACCGAGTATTTTCTCAGTTTCGATCAAGACCGCCATTTGTGGTTGGGACAGCGTCTTGAAGGGTCGAATTCTCTCACAAAAAAAGCTGGCTAGGGAAGCTGAGGGAGCACAAATCTAAACCAACATCGGAACACATGAGTCGAGTCAATGAGAATATCTCGTTTTTTGTGAACGCAGATGCCAGGTGGACAAATCACACGGATTGTTTGATCCTCCATTTTTCCTGCCTGACCTACGTACGGACTACAGGCACAGTTTCAGGTGCCCGGGATGCACTTCGTCGCTGCGCCACAACCCTTGCCCCGCTAGAGGAAAAGCCACGGCGCCGTTGACCATCCAGAATAACCGAATACAGCCTTGGAGTGACTCGAAAGTTGAAACATCAGGGTGAATATTGACATGATTAATGTGCACTAGGTCTAAAAAGGGATGGTCTTCTCATTACCGATGCCTCTTTTTCCCAAAATCCTAAATTTTCCTGTTTTCTGTGTGTTTTTGCCGCATGTCTCTAGGCCAGAAAAGCAATTCTACTGTTTTTTTTTTTTTTGCAAGATAAGAGTGTTACTCCCATTAGAACTTGCTGCGACAAGCCTACAAGTGTGAGTGTGAGCAAGAGCATTGGGGCTGTAAATATGCAAACATGCACCGACACTGCATTGCCACATGGCTGAAGGTTGCTGTGCATGGTTCTAAAAAAAAGGTTGGTGTACTGTTTCACATTTCATAACATGCTATAAATGAAATGGTAATTCAAGGTATGATACTTTAATCTCGTCAGGATAAGAAACTTTTGCAATACTATGTATTCCGGTTTACTGGACTTTAGTGTTTAGCCTACTCAATATGGGGAAGTAACTTGGACTAGTGTCGTGCACATGAAATTAATCTGCGTTATCATCGTCATGGTGCAAAATATCATAAAAGATAGTACTCAATTTTCTTGGAAACGTGTAGACTCAATTTTCTTGGAAACCGATATGTGATGGTATCATAATAAATTCGAAAACCACATTTCTAATTTTCTTTTTTTTTTGGAAAAGTCGTGTATGTAGAAAATGATACATTTTACCAACATGAAAAATATCAATTCAAAATAATTTATATTATGGGCTTCACAAAAAAACAAAATCTAGCAGATTTTTGAGAGTTTAAGTTTTGCATTGTTCAATATTTTCAATTTCAAATTTTCTCTTTTTTGCACAGTCCAAAATACAACATATTTCCAATTGAAATTTTACACGTTGGTAAAATATAACATTATCCACATCCATGATTGTTTTCAGATTTTTTAAATTTCAAAAATATGATTTTAGAATGTTTTTTCAAAATAAAGAGCTCTATGGAGCTCAGCCTCCCAAGGTTACTCTCATCTCACTATTCTTATCGAGCCATTGTCGGTGTTACATTCAACCATCTTAGGTTTATCTACTTTTATGCGACACACAACTTATAGAATCATCTTAAAACTCCCTCCGTTCCCCATTATAAAATGTTTTACTTTTATCTAAATTGCATGTATAATCACTCATTTTAGTCTGTATCTAGTATATATTGAAATATCTAAAATATTTTATAATTCAAAACAAGGGAGTATATTATTCTTTATACCTATATAATAATAAAAGCGCTAATGCTTCCGCGGTTTGGTGTGTCATTGGATTTTCCTTGCCCCTAAAGTTTTCAATAATTACCCAACTATGCTACCCATATGTCAGAAAAACTGTTCGGGTCTTGTAATTTTCTTTCTCCCGATCTGCCCGAATCAGGAAAAAAAACACACCCGTAGGCCTCATGGTCTCTTTATTTCTGATCGTGAAACCAATTCAAAGATGAGTATCGTGATCAAATCCGAGTCGGCCTCTCCTTTCCTTCTATGAGCCTTTAAATAGAGGAGCGATCGATTGCCCGATCGAAATCAAGCGTTCCAAGCTATCAGACGCCCGAGCTAGCAATTCGACGAGAGTTCAAGCTATAACCATGGCGGAGACCACGGCGGACAGAAGCAAAGCCAACAAGATTGTGGGCTCCTACCCGCTCAAAGCCATCCGAGTGCCGCCAAATCAGGTTCTGTCCATGGGCTTAATCAAATCGTAGATCTTTCTTCTTAAGGATTGAGGCTGTTGGAGTGTTGGTTCACGGCAATGGAGTTTGTGGCGTCTATCATGGACACGGTGTTTCGGCCGCTCAAAATCTGCTTTTCTCAGAGGTTCAGTTACTTCATGTCCTCCGGCAATTATATGAGGCGCTCGGCCACGACATGGACGAAATCAGGAGAAGGCGCGGTGTCAAGAGCCTGGTGCACACCGCCGAGCGCCAAGGGATGGAGGCCACCAGCCAGTTCAAGTAGTGGGTCGAGTGCGTCGCCAAGCTCGAGCACGCCGCCCCGCGGATTGACGGCGATTTACCAGGCGCGCCTGCTGCTCCCGCCCGACCAGGCGGTCGGCGACAGGTGGCTAGGTCCCGAGCTCTACGATGTAGAAGAAGTGTCCTCGCTAACACTGTTAAATACACGTACTGTGCGAAGTTCGAGTCCCCGACAGGCTTTTACTGTGAGGATGACTCCAACGGGGCGACGCATCGAGTCCGCGCGCCTCCGTTTCTGTCCGCGAGGACCAAAAACACGGCCCAACGGGGCGACGCAAACGGACCGAGCTCCATTTTTTGGTCCGCCGCGCGTCCGCCCCGACGCATCCCTGGCCCAAATTTGGGCCACCGATGCGTCGGGGCGGACACGCGGCGGAGTGAAAACGCGTCCGCGCGTCCACGCGTGGTGTCCTCCCCGAGCCCACCTGTCAGCGACACGGCGCCGGTCAGCCTCCCCCTGGCCCAGTCCTTTTTAATGCGAGGGGATAGGGACGGGTGATACGTCTCAAACGTATCTATAATTTTTGATGTTCCATGCTGATATTATACCAATTGTTACATGTTTTATATACACTTTATATCATTTTTATATATTTTCTGGGACTAACCTATTAACAAGATGCCACAGTGCCAGTTCTTGTTTTCTGCTGTTTTTGTATTCCAGAAAAAACTAGTCTGGAAATATTCTCGGAATTGGACGAAAATTTACGGAGGCCCCTATTTTATCAGAAGACACCTGGAGTCCGAAGGGGAGACGAAGTGGAGCCACGAGGGCCCCACACGTGGGCTCGGCGCCTGCCGGCGCCCTAGGGTGGTGTGGGCCCCTCGGGGGTCTCCAGCCGCCGCCCTTTCGCCTACTTATTCCCCCCGACGCGAAAACCCTAAGTGCCTGGACGATTTCCCCAGAAAAGTTCCAGAGCTCCGCCGCCATCCGAAACCCTAATTTGGGGGACAGAAGTCTCTGTTTGGGCACCTTGCCGGGACGGGAATTGCCCCCGGAGCCATCTCCATCGACGCCACCGCCTCCATCATCGCCGTTGCTGACTCCCATGATGAGGAGGGAGTAGTTCTTCATCGGGGCCGAGGGCTCTACCGGTAGCTATGTGGTTTATCTCTCTCTCCCATGGTGTGATCTTTATGTGATCATGAGCTTTGTAATCTAGTTGAATCCATAGATGTTACTCTTCATTATCTTATATGCTACTTGAGTGGTTTTATTAATGTAAACTCCGGAGTCACCTTTGTCCCACGGTGCGAAGTTGACAGTGTGCGCATCGTGTGTGGCTCTTAGGCTAAAGATTACAGGAATACTTATCATGAGTTATTATTTGCGTTGGATGTCTCTATGAAATTGCGGTGTTTGTCTAGTACTATTTAGGGAGCTCAAGTTGACAGTGTGGGGTTCCCTAGATATGGAATGCGACTTTAAGGTGTGCTTTTATAGCCCTACGCAGTGGATTGGTGTTCGTTATCCAACGAGAGAATAACTCAGAGTAGCATAGTGAAGAGGAAATATCTATGTATTCAATTATATTATTATTGTTGAGAGTGTCCACTAGTGAAAGTATGATCCCTAGGCCTTGTTTCTAAGCATTGAAACACCGTTTACAACCAGTTCTGCTACATGTTTGCTTGCTGAGGAGTCGGCTGAGGCGGCGGTGGAGTCGGCTGAGGCGGCGACGGCGATCGAGATGGACTCGTGTTGTGGTGGTCGTCACTGCCGTCATCTCGACTCGGAGGAGGCGATGGTGGCCTTGGCGTCCAGCCTGGAAATACGATGTATTTCTTCGGCCATAGAATGAGTCCACCCTGGATATCTCCCAGTGTCCTCTCATCATCATCTCCAGGGATGTCAAGCTCGAGTGATTGAAATCCGGGTTCAACTTGATCCACGCCGACACGAGCATAGCCATCTGGAATCTCATTGCCACGATACAGTGTTGTAGATTCACAAGTTAAAGCATAGCCGACCGCCGCCTTCACGGTTAAGTTTCTCAATGGCTCATGTAGCTCACAACTTGTCTTCTCAGTGATAAAATCCACGGGGTAGGTTTGTTTCGATGCCTCATCAGCACCGACCGCCGTGGAAGCCACGCTGCTTTTCCGTTGAGATGGACCACCTGCTTGACTATCTTGCTGCAGCTGATGAGTTACCCCTTGACAAGCTTGCTCGCGCAATTGATCTATTTACTTCTGTTGTTCGCTAATGATACTTTCTACTTTGCTCAACCGGTCTGAATCCTCCTGCTCCTTCCTCTTCCTTGCTCTTGCTCGGCTTCTATAAGATTCACGGTCCTCGGGAAACCCTTCATTCCACGTCACAGAAGCTCCCTTGGCTCGTGTTCGTCCTGCTTTTTCTTTATTACCGAGGCCCTTTGTCAGCTCATCGCACTCTCTGTCGGGAATAAACCTTCCCTCTTGAGCATCGGCGATTGCATCAAGAATTGCTTTCCGGGGTATAGGAGTTTCTTTCTTTTCATCAACTATTAGATCACCTGATGCGTCATACTCCGCCCCATGAGCAAGCATCCAATTTCTGACCCTACGGGGCCAGTTATCTGTAACTGGTGTGATCCCTTTTTCATGTATAGCAGCCTCAATCAGATCCCACTTAGGCTCGGCACTTACGTAGCCACCTCCCCGCAACTTATGGTGATATTTCTTTTTCGCTGCATTCTCATTATTCTTTATTGATCTTTGCTTGGCTAGTTCTGAATCCTTGTATTCCAGAAATGCCTTCCAGTGAGTCCGCTGGCTCTCTAGTGCTCCAGTGAAATCTGGAACTTTATTTTTCGAGACCCAATCACAGTATAATCTGTTCTTGTAATTATTGAATTGTTCAGCCATCTTCTTCAGAGCGAAATGCTTGACTTTTTTCGTCATGGCTTCTGTCTTTTCGGGACAATCCAACACCGGTAGGGTGAACTTTGCTATGAGCTTGTCCCAAAGCACATCTTTAGTTCTGTCGCTGACATAACTAGCTCCCTCTAAGTTTTTTTGCTCAACCCATTTCTGAATGCTGATCGGAACATTGTCCCTAACAACAACTCCGCATTGATGCACAAACTTAGCTGCGTTCGCCTTGGACTCCAACGGTTTGCCATCTGCAGAGACGACCTCAATTATGAGATGCGCATCTGCGGCCAACCCTTTGGCATGACCTCGTTTACTAGATTGGGTCGATGCGGAGGTCTAAAATAAGAAACATTTGTTAATACATATATACAAATCAGTTATTGCATCGGATCAACATAGGCTTAATATACCTCGCCAGACGGCGGGGGTCCACAAATTTGCAAGTCGTCATCGCACTGATCTGTGCTCGTAATTTGCGCTTCGACGCTTCGTTCCGGCTCCATTCTCGGACCGGGTTGCCGCATAATGGCGAACAACTCTTCTTCCCCTTCTCTGTCTATGAAGGGAGCATCTCCATCCATTGCTTAACTAATACAAAAGAAAGATAAAACAATGATACTATTAGCAGAATAATTCAAAGTAGGGAACTTTACAAATATGCAAAAGTATCGCTCATACATCTTTATTTAATCCAGTTACATAGCCCGGGTCCATTTTTATTTAACCCTAATACATCACGAATAATATCACTAATACATCTTCCTCTCACATGCATTAACCTTTCAAACTAACTTCGACCGGGTCCTAAGCCGCGGGGTGCTGAGCGGCCGGCACTGCGCATCCAAAGAACAGGAACCATCACAGGGTCATAACTCACGTGAGAAGGAACCCTATGAAGAATCGACCATCTATTGTCATACACCGCTGGTGTATCCAACAAATACATGTAGCGACGGACGTGCTCGTCCTCCTCCCTGATACGGCGACGTACCACCTCCTCGGGGGCCGGCTCCCTCTGCACCGAGCGTGGCCCACTCGACCGCCACCAAAGAAGATCCGGGTCGACGACGTCACCCGGATTCCTAACTAAGCAACGCCCGGAAGGTAACACCTCCCAGTGCCAGCCCGGCGGAGCCCAGTCCCGGACATCGCCCCTCTGGTCCAACAGAGACATCGTCGCCGAGAACAATAAACTAAAAACACAGTGGGGTATAAAACAAAAAAATTACACTTAGCAAAATTAAATCTACACTTAGCAAAATCTACACTTAGCAAAATTTAAATCTACACTTAGAAAATTTAAATTTCTAAAATTTCTAACACTAAATTTCTACACTTAGCAAATCTACACTAAATTTCTACACTTAATTAGCAAATCTACACTAAATTTCTACACTAATTAAATTTCTAACACTAAAAAAACAATAAAAAAAATCCTCACCTTAGCTAGGGCGAGGTCGCCGGCCGGCCGTCGAGGACGTGGAGGAGGAGGAGGGCGAGGCGGCGTAGAGGAGGCCTCGGGCGCGGCGGAGGAGGAGAGGCGGCGCGACGGCGCCGGAGGGACACGCGGCGGAGGCGGAGGACCACGCGGCGGAGGGCTCGGGCGCGGCGCGGGATCGGGCGGCGGAGGAGGCGGAGGGCTCGGGCGGCGGGATCAGGCGGAGGCGGAGGGCGGCGCGGCGGAGGCGGAGGGCCACGCGTCGGAGGGCTCGGGCGGCGGGCGCGGGGGCGGAGGACGGCGGCGGCCAGGGCTTCGCCGCGATGCAGATGAGGTCTCTGATACGTCTCAAACGTATCTATAATTTCGGATGTTCCATGTTGATATTATACCAATTGTTACATGTTTTATATACACTTCATAGCATTTTTATGCATTTTCTGGGACTAACCTATTAACAAGATGCCACAGTGCCAGTTCCTGTTTTCTGCTGTTTTTGTATTCCAGAAAAGCTAGTCTGGAAATATTCTCGGAATTGGACGAAACTTGGACAGAACCTCCTATTTTTCCAACACGAAGACGGAGTCCAGAGGAGACACGGAGGGGAGCCACGTGGCACCCACACCATGGGGCCGCGCGGGCCCCCCCTGCCGCGCCGTGGGGTGGTGTGGGGCCCTCGTGGCTCCGCAGCCGCCGCCCTTTCGCCTATTTATTCCTCCCGACGCGAAAACCCTAGATACCCGAGCCATTATCCACGAAAAGTTCCAGAGACGCCGCCGCCGTCAACCCTAGCTCGGGAGGGTTCAGAAGCTCTTCCCGGCACCCTGCCGGAGAGGGGAATCATCACCGGAGGGCTCTACATCACCATGCCTGCCTCCGGAGTGATGCGTGAGTAGTTCATCCTTGGACTACGGGTCCATGGCAGTAGCTAGATGGTTGTCTCTCCACTTTATGCTATCATGTTTAGATCTTGTGAGCTGCCTATCATGATCAAGATCATCTTATTGTAATGCTACATGTTGTGTTTGCTGGGATCCGATGAATATTGAATACTATGTCAAGTTGATTATCAATCTATCTTATATGTTATTTATGATCTTGCATGCTTTCCGTTACTAGTAGATGCTTTGGCCAAGTAGATGCTTGTAACTCCAAGAGTGAGTATTTATGCTAGATAGTGGGTTCATGCCTCCGGTAATCTGGGAGAGTGACAATAACTTCTAAGATTGTGGATGTGCTGTTGCCACTAGGGATAAAATAACCGATGCTTAGCTTAAGGGTACGCCGTTAGGTCTAATGCATTTGTTTACTTTACGCACATTACTTAATGCAATTATCCGTTGCTTGCAACTTAATACCAACGGGGAACTCGGTATGACAACCTGGCGGTGGATTATTAGTCATAGACTTTGTTGGATAACGGTCTATGTATTTTGTCGTAATGCCCACATGAATATCATAGTAATCATCATGTCATATATATGCATTGTTATGCGCTCAATATTTTGTCAATTGCCCAGCTGTAATTTGTTCACCCAGCATGTTAGTTATCTGTTATGGAGAGACACCACTAGTGAACTGTGGACCCCGGTCCATTCTTTTACACTGATAATACAACCAACTGCAAACACTGTTCCTTTTCATTCTCTGCAATTTACTACTGTTTTCCACACCATACGTTTAATCCTTTGTTTTCAGCAAGCCGGTGAGATTGACAACCTCACTGTTTCGTTGGGGCAAAGTAGTTTGATTGTGTTGTGTGCAGATTCCACGTTGGCGCCGGATTCCCTGGTATTGCGCCGTGCCATATTCCGCCACCAACAACCTTCAAAGTGATTTCTTGCTCCTACTGGTTCGATTAAACCTTGGTTTCATACTGAGGGAAACTGCTGCTACACTGCTTCATACCTTCCTCTTGGGGTCTCCCAGCGAACGTGTGATCCACGCAATCAAGCTCTTTTTCTGGCGCCGTTGCCGGGGAGAAGAAATTTTCAGAGCTCCTCTAACTCCCTGCAACAGCGGGAGCAAAAGGATTTCTGCAAGGGGAGTTTCACGCTTCCAATCTCTTTACTTTGTTATTGTCTTGCTTAGTTTATTTTTATTTAGTCTTGTTTGCTTTATTTATCAAAAACACAAAAAAATTAGTTACTTTTATTTTTTCGAATTGTTATTTTTCAGTCTCGTTATCATGTCTAGCTCTGCTCCTTTTTCCGTAGTGCCACCTGTGGGAGAAATTATTACCTTTAAACAAAAAAGTGGGGAATCCTTTAGGAATGCCTGGGAGAGAATTTCAGAATTGCACAAGAAGGTGCAACATAAGATGGATTTGAGAGTTCTTATAAAAAATTTCTACTATGGTTTATTTTCTGTTTATCAACATGCTCTAGATACCATGGTAGGGGAAACCTTTTCTGAATTTGATACAACAAAAGCTCATAATATTTTGAGTGGTTTGTCAATCTTCCCAATGGTGGACGAAACAGGGATATTCACTAAGCTAGATAAAATAGAAAAGTCAATTGATAATTTAACTCTGAGCCATAATCTTAAAGAACAACCTTTAGTTGAGTTAAAAAATGATTGGGAACCATTCATTGAGATCAATATTGGTAATGAAAAGTTTAGTGCCTACTGTGACCTTGGTTCAACAATGTCCATCATGCCTAAAATGGTTTATGATCTATTAAAATTTGATAATATGGTTGATTACCCTGTTTTTCATTTTCATGCTGATGGAACAATCACAAGAAGCATGGGGATTATTAATGATATTATGGTCACTGTTCAAAATAAGACCATCCCTGTGAATTTCATGATCCTTGCAAAATCTCCCAACCATATTGTTTTAGGGAGATCCTTTTTAAAGAGTAATGGGGGTTTTATCAATGCAAAGTATGGGTTTATGAAATTTAATGCTCCTATCAATCGGAGGTTCTTCTTCCCGATCAAAAAAATGACCCCACCGAAAGGTTGGGAGATTTTAATGTCTTTGGAAACACTTGATTCTTACTTTCTGCGCCTAGCTGAAAGGCGTTAAAGAAAAGCGCTTATGGGAGACAACCCATTATTTTATTTCTGCAATTTTTTTTTTGAGTCAAGGAGTTGTTTACTGTAACAATTCCTTTGTATCTTTATTTTATCGCATTGTTGTGCCAAGTATTGCCTCTAATAGGAAGATGATGCTAGATTTGGATTTCTGCGCAGGAACAGATTTCTGCTGTTCACCGTTTTAATTCTGTAAAATCACAGAAAAATTATTTAAATCTGAATTTTTTGTGCGTGATCCTCAGATATGTACGCATCTTTCGTTAGTTTAAAGTTTTTCGATCTGAGCAACGTAAGTGCCTCGAAAAAATTCGTCTTTGCGGACTGTTCTGTTTAGACAGATTCTGTCTTTTATTTTTCGCATTCTCTCTTTTACTAGTGTTGAGTGGAATTCTTTTTTAGGGTGAAGAGCTTCACATAACATCAGTGGCAGTAGCTAATGTTAAAAGTAACGGTCATGTTTGTGTCCTTATAGAACATGTGAGTTTTTGATTGTGCACTAACCCTCTAATGAGAATTACTTTGAGTTTGGTGTGGCGGAAGTTTTCAAGGGTCAAGAGAGAAGGATGATATAATGTGATCAAGAAGAGTGAAGAGCTTAAGCTTGGGGATGCTCCCATGGATCACCCCAGCAAATTTCAAGAAGACTCAAGCGTCTAAGCTTGGGGATGCCCAAGGCATCCCCTTCTTCATCAGCAACTTATCAGGTCATCTCTAGTGAAACTATATTTTAATTCTTTCACATCATATGTGCTTTACTTGGAGCGTCTGTGTGCTTTTATTTTCAGTATTTTATTTTTCGTATGGTCAACTTGATTGGACCCCAGCATTCTTGATTGGGAGAGAGACACGCTCCGCTTTTTCATATGAATACTCCTATTCTTCACTTATACTTGTTGAGTATTCTTGTCTAGCTATTGCTATGCTTTTAGCTCATGTTTTTCATGCATCTCTTATTCAGAGCTGTTAGTTTTTTAAAGAAAGTACTCTCTTGCTTCACTTATAATTGTTTGGAGAGTTTATGTTGAAATAAATTGATTGGTGTTTGGTTGGAACAGAAAATGTTGCATGTGGTAGATGGTATAATGGAAAAAGCTTACATATTCTTGTAGATCGCTGTATTGGATAATTTGATACTTGTCAATTGTTTTGAGTTATTAAGTAGTTCATGATTAAGCTTTTGTATCATGTAGTTAAAACCTATTAATGAAGAACTACCGTAAAGACCTCCTCCCAATTCTGATCCAGCCAATCGACTCCCCACCCAATTCTCCACAAGCCCATATCGATCTCCATGGCGGTTCATGCAGCGATCTCCCTGGGACTGGATTTCTCTCCGGGTCAAGGTTTCGCCAAGGAAGTTTGGAACTCATGCCGACGTAAGGTACACCCAACATCTGGATCTGGTTTTATCATGGTGGTCTCCTTCGCTCGGGCCACATTCAGGTTAGATGAGGATTCAGTTGGCCTAGCCTTGGAATCTGCTCTGGGAGGGTTCTGTGGAGAGATGAGAGTCTCACTGCTTCGGGACAGAGTCTTCTCGTTTGAAGTTTCTTGCAAATCTGTGGGTTTCATGATCAACACGCTTAGATCGTTCAGTTCTAAGCAATTTAAATGCTTCTTCCATCTGTGGGGTTTTGGCGGCCCTAACTGGAACCGTGAGTACGTTCTTTGGCAGCGTGAGTGTGCGGGCGAATGGATCCTTCCGCAGCGTGCTCGTAACCGTCGTCTACAGCGTCGCCGCCGTACTCCGGTCAGGCATGCTCTGGTGGCTGTTCGTCCTCCGCCGCCAATCAGGGCCGCCGGCACGGTGGCCCCGGCAACGGTTGCATCTCCGCAATCTGCGGCCCCAGATCGGGAACAAATTCAATTTGGCTCCATTGATCCGATTCTGGTGCAGTCTCTGCCCGTAACTCACGTACATGCCGCGAATACCCCAATTTCGAATTCTATTGAGGTTGAGCCGATTGGCTCCCCTTCTGGGCCAGCTGGTACATCTGTTGGACCGACTTCTGTAGCCCCCGAGCCTGTTAGGGAACGTACTCCTGATCCTGCGTTTGATGATATGATTGAGCGTATGGCCTGGGCTGTTTGGGAATGTCAGCGCTGTTTGCGTATGGGTCATGACACGGCCAGTTGTGTTAACAGGATTCGATGCCGCCATTGTTTCCTTCCTGGACACGTTCGCAAGGATTGCTTGAAGCGGAACCGCAGCAAATCCCAGATTTGGGTGCCTAAACAGAAAGATCTTACCCCGCACGATACGCGTGATTCTCAGAGCACTATATATAAGGCTACCGACTTGGATCGTCCAGCTTCTAAAACCCTCCCACTTACTATCATCCCGTCCTCGTCGCAGAGCCCTGTTGCGCCTCCACCGCCTCCACCCTCGCCTCCACCTACGCCGCCACCCATGGCGACGTTTGAGCTTGACCCTGAGCGCTGGATCCCCAATGGGTTCGGCATCATTGATGGTGGCATACATCGTCTTCCGCGCACCTTTGTCACGCCATCTGCTCCAGCGACTGATTCTTTCGAGAACTACACCATAGCCATCATCGAGCCAACACCTTTGGAGGAGGAGATCCCACAGCTCATGATCCAGGCTAGGAACTTCATCAATCACGCTGGTTTTGAGGTGATCAATTTCTTTTCCTGGTTTGCTGGGGTAGGACTGTATCAGTTGAGTAATCCTACGGATAGAGAGGCTCTTGTTGCGCACCCTCCTTTGCCGTTTGGTCCTGCTAGAACCTTGAGATTTATTAGGCATGATGAGGGCAAAGGATTTAAGGCTAACCATGGAGCTCGTACTGGATGGTTAATGTTTATTGGGATACCTCTGCCTTTCCGCAACACCGAGTGTATTAGAGATGCAATTAACACGTTTGGAGAGTTTCATTACTGGCACTATAGAGATTATGAGCGTACCAGAACTTTGGTGTATGCTACTTTTGGTTCCCCTGCTTTGGTGCCACGCGATGTAGTTTTCCGGCAGCCAAAGGTTGGTCGCCACAGTGGGGTCAGACACTCCTGGACTGCTCCAGTTTATGTACTTTCTGCTGAATTTGCTGATGTGAATCCTGAAGAGGAAGATGCAATGCCTGTTAATGGAAATCCCCACCCCATGCCAGGAGGTTTAGTCCCCGATGAAAACATGTTTGTGCTCCCTGAATACCCGTTGTTAGGCTGGGACATGCCACCACCTCCCCCACCTCCACACCATCCGCAACAACAGAACCATAATGCAGAACAACAGCCCAATGAAGCGCCTGTCCCACAGCAGATGCATCCAGTGTTGATTTCGGATGATGAGAACTCTGCAGCCTCGGACATAATGCAGGAACATGGTTTTGTTCAGGAGGAGGTACAGGATGCTGCACATGTCGATGCCAACGTTCAAGTTCAGCCTATTGGAGAAGAGGAAGCAGGTGAGATTGATGCAATGGTTCTGAACACTCATGATGCAGGGAACTATGTTGTGGATGCCCTGAATGATGTGATGCCAGCAGTTCAGGATGCTGATACCCATGAGGTTGAGAATACACAGCAAGTTATTGAAAATGTTCAGCGTACTAATGAGTCAGTGGAGCTTAACCAGCAGGGCCAGATGCATAATCAGGCAGTGGTGATCGCGGAAGGCTCAAGTGCGGCTAAAAGGTCATGGACGGAAGCTTTTGATAATGCACCTACTACTTTTAGCCCCACTGTCCGTGAGGAAGGCAGGGCGATTGTCATTTCGCATGCCAGTCAGCCTGAAACTGTTGTGCCAGGCGGCTCTGCAGTGCAAGGAGGCAGTCAGACTGTTGTGTTCCAGGCACCTGAGATGAGAGTCACCCGTAGCAGAACAAGGAAGCCTCCTCCTGTAGACAATGTTGTCCGCCGGTCACCCAGAGGTTCAGTTAGGAATGATGGATTCAGGGCCCCGTCGATGCAGGAACAGCCAACGAGGAAGCGTGCTAGGAAGACAGCCAAGACAACTGCAGCTAAAGGCAAGAGAGGCAGGCCCTCGACATCAGCTCAACCACAGCCAGGCCAGCAGCAGCAGCAGCAGCAGCAGATGACGCCACCCATCCCCATTCCCATGATGCAGCAGATAGGGGCAATGCTTGATATTGCTCCTGAAAACCTGACAGCTCAGCAGCTTATGGCGGTGAGCAGTGAGCACACCGCAAATGGTTCCAATGATGTGTAATCTTTTCTGCATCATATGGGGTGGATGTACCCCTATTTACATCCTTTATCGGTGTCATTCGAGTTATCTTAAAGTCTGTCAGTATGTTAGTCTGAACCTCTATGTCAGTCGTGATTTGTGGTCTGACGGTTGTAAGCTAAATATCTCTCGTTCTTATGTCGGATGCTATATTGAATCTGCTAGTTGTGGTCTGGGGCTGTGTTTGTATGGATTTCTGATGATGTATCCTGCGAATATGAGGTGCTGGGTTCTATACTGCTACATGGGGTTCAGAATACAACTGTACAGACAGTTTCACTGTTGGGGATTGGCTGATCGACGTAACTATGTTGCATCGATATTTAAAACCCTCATATGGTGGATTAATGGATAGTGCAACCCTATTTAGAATATGGAAGATTCTGGGATGGAACATAAGGGGAATAAACGTAGAATCGAAGCAGTTGCTGTAAAAGATAAGCTAGATGAATGTGGGTGTGCAATAGCTTGCTTTCAGGAAACGAAAAAGGAGTCATTTGATTTGAAATTCATTCGGAAAATGTGTCCACGCAGATATGACAATTTTGCTTACTCACCATCAGTGGGGGCTTCTGGTGGAATATTAGTGGTATGGAACTCTTCAATCTTTCAGGGCACCTTAATTGAGGTTCAGAGATATGGGCTCATCATCTCATTTAAATCAGCACACACTGATCTTTGCTGGACACTGGTTGTGGTATATGGTCCCTGTGAAGGAAGAGAAAGGGATGAGTTTGTTCAGTGGTTATACAATATGCAGATACCGGATGACGAACTGTGGTTGTTTATGGGAGATTTCAACTTCATTAGATCACAAGAAAACAGGAACAGACCGGGCGGAGATGTCAATGATATATTCCTGTTTAATGAAATCATTAGCCATCTGGGTATTCTTGAGCTGCCTATAAAGGGTCGCTCCTATACGTGGTCTAATATGCAGGACACTCCTCTATTACAGCAACTGGACTGGGTTTTTACAACCCCATCTTGGACCACTGCATTCCCTAACACGCTAGTGTATCCTCTAGCAAAGCCGACCTCGGATCATATTCCATATGTGGTTACTATTGATACATTTATCCCTAAAGCAAAAATATTTCGGTTTGAAAATTATTGGGCTGATCAACCTGGCTTTCTAGATTGTGTTAAACAGTCGTGGGAAAAAGATTTTGTTGGTAAATCTGCTGCTTCAGTCCTATCCGGCAAGCTCAAGCGATTAAGGTATGACTTAAAAAAGTGGCATACTAGTATTTCCAGGTTGAAGGGGCTCATTGCTAGATGCAACATGGTTATTTTGTTTCTGGATAATCTTGAGGATCAAAGGCCACTATACACAGCAGAGATGAATTTCAGAAAATTGGTGAAGCTTCAGTATGAGAAATTATTGATGGCACAATGCAAATACTGGAAAAAGAGATGTACAATGAGATGGATGAAGTTGGGTGAAGAGAACACCAGGTTTTTCCATGCCATGGCTACGGAGAGGTTCAGGAGAAATTCCATTTCGCAACTGCAGACTGATGATGGCAGAATTGTCACAAACCACGATGAGATGGCTGCAGTAGCATGGACAAGTTATAGAGCTAGAATGGGGACAGCTAATGGTGTTCACATGCAATTGGATCTTGCAAATTTGCTGCAACCTGTTGGTGAGCTGGATTTTCTTACTGATGCTTTTACTGTTGAGGAAATGGATAATATAATTGCAAAAATGCCTTGTGATAAGGCGCCTGGCCCTGATGGATTTAATGGCCTGTTCCTCAAAAAGTGTTGGCACATAGTCAAGCATGATTTCTATAGACTGGCACATCAATTTCTAGACGGTGGCCTTGACCTGAAGTGCATCAACACTTCACTGATTACTCTTGTGCCGAAGAAGCAGTCCCCGGAAAACATGAATGATTATAGGCCCATTTCTTTAACCAACAGTTGTTTGAAATTCCTCACTAAGCTGGCTGCTGACCGTCTGCAGAGTGTTATTCTTAAGTGTATACATAAGAATCAGTATGGCTTCATAAAGGGCCAAACCATACATGATTGTATTGCCTGGACGTTTGAGTATATTCATCAGTGCAAGGCTTCAGGAAGAAAAGTTGTTATCCTGAAGCTTGACTTTGAGAAGGCATTTGATACACTAGAGCATGAGGCTTTATTTCAGATACTGAAGCATAAGGGTTTTAGTCAAAGCTGGATTTCATTGGTTAAAAATATTCTAGGATCTGGATCTTCCTCGGTGTTATTGAATGGGGTACCTGGTAAACAGTTCTTCTGTAAGAGAGGGGTCAGGCAGGGCGACCCTCTCCCCCATTGCTGTTTGTCCATGGTGGCGATTTGTTACAGTCTGCTGTCAATGATCTGCTGGTCAGAGGTGAAATTGCATTGCCCATTGAAACAGGGGACCCTGATTTCCCTATTGTTCAGTATGCCGACGACACATTGCTGATTGTACCTGCAGAAGCTGATCAGTTCCAGAACCTCAAAACCTTGCTGCAGAAGTTTAGTGCATCCACGGGGTTGCATGTTAATTATCATAAATCCTGTATGTTGCCCATCAACCTAAATGATGCTGAACTCACAGTCCTTGCCCAGGAATTTGGTTGTAAGGTGGGGACTTTTCCCTTTCCATATCTGGGACTCCCATTGGGCACGACAAGACCTAAAATTCAGGATCTCATGCCGTTGGTTGACAGGGTTGAAAGGAGGCTTACTGCTACTTCCATGTTCCTTGCTTATGGTGGAAGATTACAGCTCATACAATCTTGCCTCTCCTCCATGCCGATATTTTTTCTCTGCTCTCTCGAGTTACCAGCTGGTATTATTCAAGCCATTGATAGAATTCTGAGACACTGTCTTTGGAGAGGAAATAACCCAGAGTCAACAAAACAATCCCTAGCTAGATGGGAGATGGTGTGTAAACCGAAGTGTAATGGTGGCCTGGGAATTTTGGACTTGAAGATTCAAAACAAAGCGCTGTTGATGAAGCATCTTCATAAATTCTATAATAAGGTGGATGTGCCATGGGTGCAGCTCGTTTGGAATTATTATGAAAATGAGGTACCTCATACTGCCAGGCTGTGTGGATCATTCTGGTGGAGAGATATCATGAAGTTAAGTGATGTCTTCGGAAACACTTGATTCTTACTTTCTGCGCCTAGCTGAAAGGCGTTAAAGAAAAGCGCTTATGGGAGACAAACCATTATTTTATTTCTGCAATTTTTTTTTTGAGTCAATGAGTTGTTTACTAAAGATACAATTCCTTTGTATCTTTATTTTATCGCATTGTTGTGCCAAGTATTGCCTCTAATAGGAAGATGATGCTAGATTTGGATTTCTGCGCAGGAACAGATTTCTTCTGTTCACCGTTTTAATTCTGTAAAATCACAGAAAATTATTTAAATCTGACATTTTTTGTGCGTGATCCTCAGATATGTACATCTTTCGTTATTTAAAGTTTTTCGATCTGAGCAACGTAAGTGCCTCGAAAAAATTCGTCTTTGTAGACTGTTCTGTTTAGACAGATTCTGTCTTTTATTTTTCGCATTCTCTCTTTTACTAGTGTTGAGTGGAATTCTTTTTTAGGGTGAAGAGCTTCACATAACATCAGTGGCAGTAGCTAATGTTAAAAGTAACGGTCATGTTTGTGTCCTTATAGAACATGTGAGTTTTTGATTGTGCACTAACCCTCTAATGAGAATTACTTTGAGTTTGGTGTGGCGGAAGTTTTCAAGGGTCAAGAGAGAAGGATGATATAATGTGATCAAGAAGAGTGAAGAGCTTAAGCTTGGGGATGCTCCCATGGATCACCCCAGCAAATTTCAAAAGACTCAAGCGTCTAAGCTTGGGGATGCCCAAGGCATCCCCTTCTTCATCAGCAACTTATCAGGTCATCTCTAGTGAAACTATATTTTAATTCTTTCACATCATATGTGCTTTACTTGGAGCGTCTGTGTGCTTTTATTTTCAGTATTTTATTTTTCGTATGGTCAACTTGATTGGACCCCAGCATTCTTGATTGGGAGAGAGACACGCTCCGCTTTTTCATATGAATACTCCTATTCTTCACTTATACTTGTTGAGTATTCTTGTCTAGCTATTGCTATGCTTTTAGCTCCTGTTTTTCATGCATCTCTTATTCAGAGCTGTTAGTTTTTTAAAGAAAGTACTCTCTTGCTTCACTTATAATTGTTTGGAGAGTTTATGTTGAAATAAATTGATTGGTGTTTGGTTGGAACAGAAAATGTTGCATGTGGTAGATGGTATAATGGAAAAAGCTTACATATTCTTGTAGATCGCTGTATTGGATAATTTGATACTTGTCAATTGTTTTGAGTTATTAAGTAGTTCATGATTAAGCTTTTGTATCATGTAGTTAAAACCTATTAATGAAGAACTACCGTAAAGCTCGTTGAAATTTGGTTTGCATTAGTAAAAGAGTTTGGTTAACAAGGAAGACAGTGTAGAGTCTTATAATGCTTGCAATATGTTTTCATATAAGCCTTGCTGTGTCGGTTGATATCCTGTGTTTGCTTCAAATAACCTTGCTAGCCTAAACTCTGTACTGAGAGGGAATGCTTCTCGTGCATCCAAAACCTTGAGCCAAATCCATGCCATCTGTGTCCACCATAACTACCTATATGTGGTATTTTCTTGCCATTCCAAGTAAATTTTTCATGTGCTACCTTTAAATTATTCAAAATTGTTATTATTCCTTTTTGTGTCAATGTTTACTAGCTCATGAGGAAGTAGTGGGTTATTCTTTATTCGACTTGTCAAACAGACTTTACACCTGGACTAGTGGCATATACATCCGCTTATCCAATAATTTTGCAAAAAGAGCTGGCAAATGGGGTGCCCAGTCCCAATTAATTACAACTTTAACCGCTTAATTCTCTTCACATTTTTGCCCTGATTTATCAGTAAGCAATGACAAACAGTGAAATACCTGCATGTGTAAACAAAAGAGAAGAGGGATGATCTGCCTTGCTGGTAGAAATAACGTCCTTCATGGGAGCCGCTCTTAAAAGTCTGTTTGATAGGGAGAATACTGTTTTCATCCGCTACCATTCGTTGACAATTAACAAACACCTCTCAAAACTAGACACTCCTCCATGGTATGTGATTGATGGTAGGCACCCGAGGATTCGGTTAGCCATGGCTTGTGTTAGCAAAGGTTGGGAGGAGTGTCAAATATTTTATGCAATCTCTATATGATTTCAAAACTTAAAAAGCTCTAGCACATGATTTAATCCCTGCTTCCCTCTGCGAAGGGCCTTTCTTTTACTTTTATGTTGAGTCAGTTTACCTACTTCTTTCTATCTTAGAAGCAAACACTAGTGTCAACTTTGGTGCAACAATTTTTATATGCTCATATATTGCACTTATTATATGCTTTGTGTTGACAAATATCCATGAGATATATATGTTGAAAGTTGAAAGCAATTGCTGAAACTTAAATCTTCCTTTGTGTTGGTTAAACACCTTTTGCTTAGAATCTATTGCTTTATGAGTTAACTCTTATGCAAAACTCCTTGATGCTTGTCTCGAAAGTACTATTCATGAAAAGTTTTTGCTTATATGATTCAGTTGTTTGCTCATTATCTACTTGCTAGCAAACTATAGACCATTGACCTGGATCACTTCATTCATAACATGTGCTTTACATATTATTTGATCAAGATTATGATTGTAGCATGTCACCTCAGAAATTATTTTGTTTTTATCGTTTTACCTACTCGAGGACGAGTAGAACTAAGCTTGGGGATGCTTGATACGTCTCAAACGTATCTATAATTTCTGATGTTCCATGTTGATATTATACCAATTGTTACATGTTTTATATACACTTCATAGCATTTTTATGCATTTTCTGGGACTAACCTATTAACAAGATGCCACAGTGCCAGTTCCTGTTTTCTGCTGTTTTTGTATTCCAGAAAAGCTAGTCTGGAAATATTCTCGGAATTGGACGAAACTTGGACAGAACCTCCTATTTTCCAACACGAAGACGGAGTCCAGAGGAGACACGGAGGGGAGCCACGTGGCCCCACACCATGGGGCCGCGCGGGCCCACCCCAACCGCGCCGTGGGGTGGTGTGGGGCCCTCGTGGCTCCGCAGCCGCCGCCCTTTCGCCTATTTATTCCTCCCGACGCGAAAACCCTAGATACCCGAGCCATTATCCACGAAAAGTTCCAGAGACGCCGCCGCCGTCAACCCTAGCTCGGGAGGGTTCAGAAGCTCTTCCCGGCACCCTGCCGGAGAGGGGAATCATCACCGGAGGGCTCTACATCACCATGCCTGCCTCCGGAGTGATGCGTGAGTAGTTCATCCTTGGACTACGGGTCCATGGCAGTAGCTAGATGGTTGTCTCTCCACTTTATGCTATCATGTTTAGATCTTGTGAGCTGCCTATCATGATCAAGATCATCTTATTGTAATGCTACATGTTGTGTTTGCTGGGATCCGATGAATATTGAATACTATGTCAAGTTGATTATCAATCTATCTTATATGTTATTTATGATCTTGCATGCTTTCCGTTACTAGTAGATGCTTTGGCCAAGTAGATGCTTGTAACTCCAAGAGTGAGTATTTATGC